>JBAIAA010000808.1:0-600000 GCA_037893245.1 Crossaster papposus | reverse complement strand
GTCTGATCTACACCTCACTCAGCCTGCTCAGAAGGAACAGCAGAGGTAGAAGACAGAGATAGAGTATATCCACGTGTCTCACTCAGCCTGCTCAGAAGGAACAGCAGAGATAGAATACAGAGATAGAGTATATCTACGTGTCTGATCTACACCTCACTCAGCCCGCTCAGAAGGAACAGCAGAGGTAGAAGACAGAGATAGAGTATATCCACATGTCTCACTCAGCCTGCTCAGTAGGAACCGCAGAGATATAATACAGAGATAGAGTATATCCACGTGTCTGATCTACTCCTCACTCAGCCTGCTCAGAAGGAACATCAGAGGTAGAAGACAGAGATAGAGTATATCCACATGTCTGATATACACCTCACTCAACCTGCTCGGAAGGAACAGCAGAGGTAGAAGACAGAGATGGAGTATATCCACGTGTCTGATCTACACCTCACTCAGCCTGCTCAAAAGGAACAGCAGATGTAGAATACAGAGATAGAGTATATCTACGTGTCTCACTCAGCCTGCTCAGAAGGAACAGCAGAGGTAGAAGACAGAGATAGAGTATATCCACGTGTCTCACTCAGCCTGCTCAGAAGGAACAGCAGAGGTAGAAGACAGAGATAGAGTATATCCACGTCTCTCACTCAGCCTACTCAGAAGGAACAGCAGAGGTAGAATACAGAGATAGAGTATATCCACGTGTCTGATCTACACCTCACTCAGCCCGCTCAGAAGGAACAGCAGAGGTAGAAGACAGAGATAGAGTATATCCACGTGTCTGATCTACACCTCACTCAGCCTGCTCAGAAGGAACATCAGAGGTAGAAGACAGAGATGGAGTATATCCACGTGTCTGATCTACACCTCACTCAGCCTGCTCAAAAGGAACAGCAGATGTAGAATACAGAGATAGAGTATATCCACGTGTCTCACTCAGCCTGCTCAGAAGGAACAGCAGAGGTAGAAGACAGAGATAGAGTATATCCACGTCTCTCACTCAGCCTGCTCAGAAGGAACATCAGAGGTAGAAGACAGAGATAGAGTATATCCACGTGTCTGATCTACACCTCACTCAGCCTGCTCAAAAGGAACAGCAGATGTAGAATACAGAGATAGAGTATATCCACGTGTCTCATTCAGCTTGCTCAGAAGGAACAGCAGAGGTAGAAGACAGAGATAGAGTATATCCACGTGTCTGATCTACACCTCACTCAGCCCGCTCAGAAGGAACAGCAGATGTAGAAGACAGAGATAGAGTATATCGACGTGTCTCATCTACACCTCACTCAGCCTGCTCAGAAGGAACAGCATAGGTAGAAGACAGAGATAGAGTATATCCACGTGTCTCACTCAGCCTGCTCAGAAGGAACAGCAGAGGTAGAATACAGAGATAGAGGATATCCACGTGTCTGATCTACACCTCAGTCAGCCTGCACAGAAAGAACAGCAGAGGTAGAAGACAGAGATAGAGTATATCCACGTGTCTGATCTACACCTCACTCAGCCTGCTCAGAAGGAACAGCAGATGTAGAATACAGAGATAGAGTATATCCACGTGTCTCACTCAGCCTGCTCAGAAGGAACAGGAGAGGTAGAAGACACAGATAGAGTATATCCACGTCTCTCACTCAGCCTGCTCAGAAGGAACAGCATAGGTAGAAGACAGAGATATAGTATATCCACGTGTCTGATCTACACCTCACTCAGCCTGCTCAGAAGGAACATCAGAGGTAGAAGACAGAGATAGAGTATATCCACGTGTCTGATCTACACCTCAATCAGCCTGCTCAGAAGGAACAGCAGAGGTAGAAGACAGAGATGGAGTATATCCACGTGTCTGATCTACACCTCACTCAGCCTGCTTAAAAGGAACAGCAGATGTAGAATACAGAGATGGAGTATATCCACGTGTCTCACTCAGCCTGCTCAGAAGGAACAGCAGAGGTAGAAGAC
Source organism: Crossaster papposus (assembly GCA_037893245.1). NCBI lineage: Eukaryota > Metazoa > Echinodermata > Asteroidea > Velatida > Solasteridae > Crossaster > Crossaster papposus. The sequence continues at coordinate 598,053 of JBAIAA010000808.1, read as the reverse complement.
AGAGATAGAGTATATCCACGTGTCTCACTCAGCTTGCTCAGAAGGAACAGCAGAGGTAGAAGACAGAGATAGAGTATATCCACGTGTCTGATCTACACCTCACTCAGGCTGCTCAGAAGGAACAGCAGATGTAGAAGACAGAGATAGAGTATATCGACGTGTCTCTTCTACACCTCACTCAGCCTGCTCAGAAGGAACAGCATAGGTAGAAGACAGAGATAGAGTATATCCACGTGTCTCACTCAGCCTGCTCAGAAGAAACAGCAGAGGTAGAATACAGAGATAGAGTATATCCACGTGTCTGATCTACACCTCACTCAGCCCGCTCAGAAGGAACAGCAGAGGTAGAAGACAGAGATAGAGTATATCCACGTGTCTGATCTACACCTCACTCAGCCTGCTCAGAAGGAACATCAGAGGTAGAAGACAGAGATGGAGTATATTCACGTGTCTGATCTACACCTCACTCAGCCTGCTCAAAAGGAACAGCAGATGTAGAATACAGAGATAGAGTATATCCACGTGTCTCACTCAGCCTGCTCAGAAGGAACAGCAGAGGTAGAAGACAGAGATAGAGTATATCCACGTCTCTCACTCAGCCTGCTCAGAAGGAACATCAGAGGTAGAAGACAGAGATAGAGTATATCCACGTGTCTGATCTACACCTCACTCAGCCTGCTCAAAAGGAACAGCAGATGTAGAATACAGAGATAGAGTATATCCACGTGTCTCATTCAGCTTGCTCAGAAGGAACAGCAGAGGTAGAAGACAGAGATAGAGTATATCCACGTGTCTGATCTACACCTCACTCAGCCCGCTCAGAAGGAACAGCAGATGTAGAAGACAGAGATAGAGTATATCGACGTGTCTCATCTACACCTCACTCAGCCTGCTCAGAAGGAACAGCATAGGTAGAAGACAGAGATAGAGTATATCCACGTGTCTCACTCAGCCTGCTCAGAAGGAACAGCAGAGGTAGAATACAGAGATAGAGGATATCCACGTGTCTGATCTACACCTCAGTCAGCCTGCACAGAAGGAACAGCAGAGGTAGAAGACAGAGATAGAGTATATCCACGTGTCTGATCTACACCTCACTCAGCCTGCTCAGAAGGAACAGCAGATGTAGAATACAGAGATAGAGTATATCCACGTGTCTCACTCAGCCTGCTCAGAAGGAACAGGAGAGGTAGAAGACACAGATAGAGTATATCCACGTCTCTCACTCAGCCTGCTCAGAAGGAACAGCATAGGTAGAAGACAGAGATATAGTATATCCACGTGTCTGATGTACACCTCACTCAGCCTGCTCAGAAGGAACATCAGAGGTAGAAGACAGAGATAGAGTATATCCACGTGTCTGATCTACACCTCAATCAGCCTGCTCAGAAGGAACAGCAGAGGTAGAAGACAGAGATGGAGTATATCCACGTGTCTGATCTACACCTCACTCAGCCTGCTCAAAAGGAACAGCAGATGTAGAATACAGAGATGGAGTATATCCACGTGTCTCACTCAGCCTGCTCAGAAGGAACAGCAGAGGTAGAAGACAGAGATAGAGTATATCCACGTGTCTCACTCAGCTTGCTCAGAAGGAACAGCAGAGGTAGAAGACAGAGATAGAGTATATCCACGTGTCTGATCTACACCTCACTCAGCCTGCTCAGAAGGAACAGCAGATGTAGAAGACAGAGATAGAGTATATCGACGTGTCTCTTCTACACCTCACTCAGCCTGCTCAGAAGGAACAGCATAGGTAGAAGACAGAGATAGAGTATATCCACGTGTCTCACTCAGCCTGCTCAGAAGAAACAGCAGAGGTAGAATACAGAGATAGAGGATATCCACGTGTCTGATCTACACCTCAGTCAGCCTGCACAGAAGGAACAGCAGAGGTAGAAGACAGAGATAAAGTATATCCACGTATCTGATCTTTACCTCACTCAGCCTGCTCAGAAGGAACAGCAGAGGTAGAAGATAGAGATAGAGTATATCCACGTATCTGATCTTTACCTCACTCAGCCTGCTCAGAAGGAACAGCAGAGGTAGAAGACAGAGATAGAGTATATCCACGTGTCTCACTCAGCTTGCTCAGAAGGAACAGCAGAGGTAGAAGACAGAGATAGAGTATATCCACGTGTCTGATCTACACCTCACTCAGCCTGCTCAGAAGGAACAGCAGATGTAGAAGACAGAGATAGAGTATATCGACGTGTCTCTTCTACACCTCACTCAGCCTGCTCAGAAGGAACAGCATAGGTAGAAGACAGAGATAGAGTATATCCACGTGTCTCACTCAGCCTGCTCAGAAGAAACAGCAGAGGTAGAATACAGAGATAGAGGATATCCACGTGTCTGATCTACACCTCAGTCAGCCTGCACAGAAGGAACAGCAGAGGTAGAAGACAGAGATAAAGTATATCCACGTATCTGATCTTTACCTCACTCATCCTGCTCAGAAGGAACAGCAGAGGTAGAAGATAGAGATAGAGTATATCCACGTGTCTGATATACACCTAACTCAGCCTGCTCAGAAGAAACAGCAGAGGTAGAATACAGAGATAGAGGATATCCACGTGTCTGATCTACACCTCAGTCAGCCTGCACAGAAGGAACAGCAGAGGTAGAAGACAGAGATAGAGTATATCCACGTGTCTGATCTACACCTCACTCAGCCTGCTCAGAAGGAACATCAGAGGTAGAAGACAGAGATGGAGTATATCCACGTGTCTGATCTACACCTCACTCAGCCTGCTCAAAAGGAACAGCAGATGTAGAATACAGAGATAGAGTATATCCACGTGTCTCACTCAGCCTGCTCAGAAGGAACAGCAGAGGTAGAAGACAGAGATAGAGTATATCCCCGTGTCTCACTCAGCCTGCTCTGAAGGAACAGCAGAGGTAGAAGACAGAGATAGAGTATATCCACGTGTCTCACTCAGCCTGCTCAGAAGGAACAGCAGAGATAGAATACAGATATAGAGTATATCTACGTGTCTGATCTACACCTCACTCAGCCCGCTCAGAAGGAACAGCAGAGGTAGAAGACAGAGATAGAGTATATCCACGTGTCTCACTCAGCTTGCTCAGAAGGAACAGCAGAGGTAGAAGACAGAGATAGAGTATATCCACGTGTCTCACTCAGCCTGCTCAGAAGGAACAGGAGAGGTAGAAGACACAGATAGAGTATATCCACGTCTCTCACTCAGCCTGCTCAGAAGGAACAGCATAGGTAGAAGACAGAGATATAGTATATCCACGTGTCTGATGTACACCTCACTCAGCCTGCTCAGAAGGAACATCAGAGGTAGAAGACAGAGATAGAGTATATCCACGTGTCTGATCTACACCTCAATCAGCCTGCTCAGAAGGAACAGCAGAGGTAGAAGACAGAGATGGAGTATATCCACGTGTCTGATCTACACCTCACTCAGCCTGCTCAAAAGGAACAGCAGATGTAGAATACAGAGATGGAGTATATCCACGTGTCTCACTCAGCCTGCTCAGAAGGAACAGCAGAGGTAGAAGACAGAGATAGAGTATATCCACGTGTCTCACTCAGCTTGCTCAGAAGGAACAGCAGAGGTAGAAGACAGAGATAGAGTATATCCACGTGTCTGATCTACACCTCACTCAGCCTGCTCAGAAGGAACAGCAGATGTAGAAGACAGAGATAGAGTATATCGACGTGTCTCTTCTACACCTCACTCAGCCTGCTCAGAAGGAACAGCATAGGTAGAAGACAGAGATAGAGTATATCCACGTGTCTCACTCAGCCTGCTCAGAAGAAACAGCAGAGGTAGAATACAGAGATAGAGGATATCCACGTGTCTGATCTACACCTCAGTCAGCCTGCACAGAAGGAACAGCAGAGGTAGAAGACAGAGATAAAGTATATCCACGTATCTGATCTTTACCTCACTCAGCCTGCTCAGAAGGAACAGCAGAGGTAGAAGATAGAGATAGAGTATATCCACGTATCTGATCTTTACCTCACTCAGCCTGCTCAGAAGGAACAGCAGAGGTAGAAGACAGAGATAGAGTATATCCACGTGTCTCACTCAGCTTGCTCAGAAGGAACAGCAGAGGTAGAAGACAGAGATAGAGTATATCCACGTGTCTGATCTACACCTCACTCAGCCTGCTCAGAAGGAACAGCAGATGTAGAAGACAGAGATAGAGTATATCGACGTGTCTCTTCTACACCTCACTCAGCCTGCTCAGAAGGAACAGCATAGGTAGAAGACAGAGATAGAGTATATCCACGTGTCTCACTCAGCCTGCTCAGAAGAAACAGCAGAGGTAGAATACAGAGATAGAGGATATCCACGTGTCTGATCTACACCTCAGTCAGCCTGCACAGAAGGAACAGCAGAGGTAGAAGACAGAGATAAAGTATATCCACGTATCTGATCTTTACCTCACTCATCCTGCTCAGAAGGAACAGCAGAGGTAGAAGATAGAGATAGAGTATATCCACGTGTCTGATATACACCTAACTCAGCCTGCTCAGAAGAAACAGCAGAGGTAGAATACAGAGATAGAGGATATCGACGTGTCTCTTCTACACCTCACTCAGCCTGCTCAGAAGGAACAGCATAGGTAGAAGACAGAGATAGAGTATATCCACGTGTCTCACTCAGCTTGCTCAGAAGGAACAGCAGAGGTAGAAGACAGAGATAGAGTATATCCACGTGTCTGATCTACACCTCACTCAGCCTGCTCAGAAGGAACAGCAGATGTAGAAGACAGAGATAGAGTATATCGACGTGTCTCTTCTACACCTCACTCAGCCTGCTCAGAAGGAACAGCATAGGTAGAAGACAGAGATAGAGTATATCCACGTGTCTCACTCAGCCTGCTCAGAAGAAACAGCAGAGGTAGAATACAGAGATAGAGGATATCCACGTGTCTGATCTACACCTCAGTCAGCCTGCACAGAAGGAACAGCAGAGGTAGAAGACAGAGATAAAGTATATCCACGTATCTGATCTTTACCTCACTCAGCCTGCTCAGAAGGAACAGCAGAGGTAGAAGATAGAGATAGAGTATATCCACGTATCTGATCTTTACCTCACTCAGCCTGCTCAGAAAGAACAGCAGAGGTAGAAGACAGAGATAGAGTATATCCACGTGTCTCACTCAGCTTGCTCAGAAGGAACAGCAGAGGTAGAAGACAGAGATAGAGTATATCCACGTGTCTGATCTACACCTCACTCAGCCTGCTCAGAAGGAACAGCAGATGTAGAAGACAGAGATAGAGTATATCGACGTGTCTCTTCTACACCTCACTCAGCCTGCTCAGAAGGAACAGCATAGGTAGAAGACAGAGATAGAGTATATCCACGTGTCTCACTCAGCCTGCTCAGAAGAAACAGCAGAGGTAGAATACAGAGATAGAGGATATCCACGTGTCTGATCTACACCTCAGTCAGCCTGCACAGAAGGAACAGCAGAGGTAGAAGACAGAGATAAAGTATATCCACGTATCTGATCTTTACCTCACTCATCCTGCTCAGAAGGAACAGCAGAGGTAGAAGATAGAGATAGAGTATATCCACGTGTCTGATATACACCTAACTCAGCCTGCTCAGAAGAAACAGCAGAGGTAGAATACAGAGATAGAGGATATCCACGTGTCTGATCTACACCTCAGTCAGCCTGCACAGAAGGAACAGCAGAGGTAGAAGACAGAGATAGAGTATATCCACGTGTCTGATCTACACCTCACTCAGCCTGCTCAGAAGGAACATCAGAGGTAGAAGACAGAGATGGAGTATATCCACGTGTCTGATCTACACCTCACTCAGCCTGCTCAAAAGGAACAGCAGATGTAGAATACAGAGATAGAGTATATCCACGTGTCTCACTCAGCCTGCTCAGAAGGAACAGCAGAGGTAGAAGACAGAGATAGAGTATATCCCCGTGTCTCACTCAGCCTGCTCTGAAGGAACAGCAGAGGTAGAAGACAGAGATAGAGTATATCCACGTGTCTCACTCAGCCTGCTCAGAAGGAACAGCAGAGATAGAATACAGATATAGAGTATATCTACGTGTCTGATCTACACCTCACTCAGCCCGCTCAGAAGGAACAGCAGAGGTAGAAGACAGAGATAGAGTATATCCACGTGTCTCACTCAGCTTGCTCAGAAGGAACAGCAGAGGTAGAAGACAGAGATAGAGTATATCCACGTGTCTCACTCAGCCTGCTCAGAAGGAACAGGAGAGGTAGAAGACACAGATAGAGTATATCCACGTCTCTCACTCAGCCTGCTCAGAAGGAACAGCATAGGTAGAAGACAGAGATATAGTATATCCACGTGTCTGATGTACACCTCACTCAGCCTGCTCAGAAGGAACATCAGAGGTAGAAGACAGAGATAGAGTATATCCACGTGTCTGATCTACACCTCAATCAGCCTGCTCAGAAGGAACAGCAGAGGTAGAAGACAGAGATGGAGTATATCCACGTGTCTGATCTACACCTCACTCAGCCTGCTCAAAAGGAACAGCAGATGTAGAATACAGAGATGGAGTATATCCACGTGTCTCACTCAGCCTGCTCAGAAGGAACAGCAGAGGTAGAAGACAGAGATAGAGTATATCCACGTGTCTCACTCAGCTTGCTCAGAAGGAACAGCAGAGGTAGAAGACAGAGATAGAGTATATCCACGTGTCTGATCTACACCTCACTCAGCCTGCTCAGAAGGAACAGCAGATGTAGAAGACAGAGATAGAGTATATCGACGTGTCTCTTCTACACCTCACTCAGCCTGCTCAGAAGGAACAGCATAGGTAGAAGACAGAGATAGAGTATATCCACGTGTCTCACTCAGCCTGCTCAGAAGAAACAGCAGAGGTAGAATACAGAGATAGAGGATATCCACGTGTCTGATCTACACCTCAGTCAGCCTGCACAGAAGGAACAGCAGAGGTAGAAGACAGAGATAAAGTATATCCACGTATCTGATCTTTACCTCACTCAGCCTGCTCAGAAGGAACAGCAGAGGTAGAAGATAGAGATAGAGTATATCCACGTATCTGATCTTTACCTCACTCAGCCTGCTCAGAAGGAACAGCAGAGGTAGAAGACAGAGATAGAGTATATCCACGTGTCTCACTCAGCTTGCTCAGAAGGAACAGCAGAGGTAGAAGACAGAGATAGAGTATATCCACGTGTCTGATCTACACCTCACTCAGCCTGCTCAGAAGGAACAGCAGATGTAGAAGACAGAGATAGAGTATATCGACGTGTCTCTTCTACACCTCACTCAGCCTGCTCAGAAGGAACAGCATAGGTAGAAGACAGAGATAGAGTATATCCACGTGTCTCACTCAGCCTGCTCAGAAGAAACAGCAGAGGTAGAATACAGAGATAGAGGATATCCACGTGTCTGATCTACACCTCAGTCAGCCTGCACAGAAGGAACAGCAGAGGTAGAAGACAGAGATAAAGTATATCCACGTATCTGATCTTTACCTCACTCATCCTGCTCAGAAGGAACAGCAGAGGTAGAAGATAGAGATAGAGTATATCCACGTGTCTGATATACACCTAACTCAGCCTGCTCAGAAGAAACAGCAGAGGTAGAATACAGAGATAGAGGATATCCACGTGTCTGATCTACACCTCACTCAGCCTGCTCAGAAGGAACATCAGAGGTAGAAGACAGAGATGGAGTATATCCACGTGTCTGATCTACACCTCACTCAGCCTGCTCAAAAGGAACAGCAGATGTAGAATACAGAGATAGAGTATATCCACGTGTCTCACTCAGCCTGCTCAGAAGGAACAGCAGAGGTAGAAGACAGAGATAGAGTATATCCCCGTGTCTCACTCAGCCTGCTCTGAAGGAACAGCAGAGGTAGAAGACAGAGATAGAGTATATCCACGTGTCTCACTCAGCCTGCTCAGAAGGAACAGCAGAGATAGAATACAGATATAGAGTATATCTACGTGTCTGATCTACACCTCACTCAGCCCGCTCAGAAGGAACAGCAGAGGTAGAAGACAGAGATAGAGTATATCCACATGTCTCACTCAGCCTGCTCAGTAGGAACCGCAGAGATAGAATACAGAGATAGAGTATATCCACGTGTCTGATCTACTCCTCACTCAGCCTGCTCAGAAGGAACATCAGAGGTAGAAGACAGAGATAGAGTATATGCACGTGTCTCACTCAGCCTGCTCAGAAGGAACAGCAGAGATAGAATACAGAGATAGAGTATATCTACGTGTCTGATCTACACCTCACTCAGCCCCCTCAGAAGGAACAGCAGAGGTAGAAGACAGAGATAGAGTATATCCACGTGTCTGATCTTTACCTCACTCAGCCTGCTCAGAAGGAACAGCAGAGGTAGAAGATAGAGATAGAGTATATCCACGTGTCTGATATACACCTAACTCAGCCTGCTCAGAAGAAACAGCAGAGGTAGAATACACAGATAGAGGATATCCACGTGTCTGATCTACACCTCAGTCAGCCTGCACAGAAGGAACAGCAGAGGTAGAAGACAGAGATAGAGTATATCCACGTGTCTGATCTACACCTCACTCAGCCTGCTCAGAAGGAACATCAGAGGTAGAAGACAGAGATAGAGTATATCCACGTGTCTGATCTACACCTCACTCAGCCTGCTCAGAAGAAAGAGCAGAGGTAGAATACAGAGATAGAGGATATCCACGTGTCTGATCTACACCTCAGTCAGCCTGCACAGAAGGAACAGCAGAGGTAGAAGACAGAGATAGAGTATATCCACGTGTCTGATCTACACCTCACTCAGCCTGCTCAGAAGGAACATCAGAGGTAGAAGACAGAGATAGAGTATATCCACGTGTCTGATCTACACCTCACTAAGCCTGCTCAAAAGGAACAGCAGATGTAGAAGACAGAGATAGAGTATATCCACGTGTCTCACTCAGCCTGCTCAGAAGGAACAGCAGAGGTAGAAGACAGAGATAGAGAATATCCACGTGTCTCACTCAGCCTGCTCAGAAGGAACAGCATAGGTACAAGACAGAGATATAGTATATCCACGTGTCTCACTCAGCCTGCTCAGAAGGAACAGCAGAGGTAGAATACAGAGATAGAAGATATCCACGTGTCTCATCTACACCTCGGTCAGCCTGCACAGAAGAAACAGCAGAGGTAGAAGACAGAGATAGAGTATATCCACGTGTCTGATCTACACCTCACTCAGCCTGCTCAGAAGGAACATCAGAGGTAGAAGACAGAGATAGAGTATATCGACGTGTCTGATCTACACCTTACTCAGCCTGCTCAAAAGGAACAGAAGATGTAGAATACAGAGATAGAGTATATCCACGTGTCTCACTCAGCCTGCTCAGAAGGAACAGCAGATATAGAATACAGAGATAGATTATATCTACGTGTCTGATCTACACCTCACTCAGCCTGCTCAGAAGGAACAGCAGAGGTAGAAGACAGAGATAGAGTATATCGACGTGTCTGATCTACACCTCACTCAGCCTGCTCAGAAGGAACAGCAGAGGTAGAAGACAGAGATAGAGTATATCCACGTGTCTCACTCAGCCTGCTCAGAAGGAACAGCAGAGGTAGAAGACAGAGATAGATTATATCCACGTGTCTGATCTACACCTCACTCAGCCTGCTCAGAAGGAACAGCAGATGTAGAAGACAGAGATAGAGTATATCCACGTGTCTGATCTACACCTCACTCAGCCTGTTTAGAAGGAACAGCAGAGGTAGAAGACAGAGATAGAGTATATCCACGTGTCTCACTCAGCCTGCTCAGAAGGAACAGCAGAGATAGAATACAGAGATAGAGTATATCTACGTGTCTGATCTACACCTCACTCAGCCCGCTCAGAAGGAACAGCAGAGGTAGAAGACAGAGATAGAGTATATCCACATGTCTCACTCAGCCTGCTCAGTAGGAACCGCAGAGATAGAATACAGAGATAGAGTATATCCACGTGTCTGATCTACTCCTCACTCAGCCTGCTCAGAAGGAACATCAGAGGTAGAAGACATAGATAGAGTATATCCACGTGTCTGATCTACACCTCACTCAGCCTGCTCAGAAGGAACAGCAGAGGTAGAAGACAGAGATGGAGTATATCCACGTGTCTGATCTACACCTCACTCAACCTGCTCAAAAGGAACAGCAGATGTAGAATACAGAGATAGAGTATATCTACGTGTCTCACTCAGCCTGCTCAGAAGGAACAGCAAAGGTAGAAGACAGAGATAGAGTATATCCACGTGTCTCACTCAGCCTGCTCAGAAGGAACAGCAGAGGTAGAATACAGAGATAGAGTATATCTACGTGTCTGATCTACACCTCACTCAGCCCGCTCAGAAGGAACAGCAGAGGTAGAAGACAGAGATAAAGTATATCCACGTGTCTGATCTTTACCTCACTCAGCCTGCTCAGAAGGAACAGCAGAGGTAGAAGATAGAGATAGAGTATATCCACGTGTCTGATATACACCTAACTCAGCCTGCTCAGAAGAAACAGCAGAGGTAGAATACAGAGATAGAGGATATCCACGTGTCTGATCTACACCTCAGTCAGCCTGCACAGAAGGAACAGCAGAGGTAGAAGACAGAGATAGAGTATATCCACGTGTCTGATCTACACCTCACTCAGCCTGCTCAGAAGGAACATCAGAGGTAGAAGACAGAGATGGAGTATATCCACGTGTCTGATCTACACCTCACTCAGCCTGCTCAAAAGGAACAGCAGATGTAGAATACAGAGATAGAGTATATCCACGTGTCTCACTCAGCCTGCTCAGAAGGAACAGCAGAGGTAGAAGACAGAGATAGAGTATATCCCCGTGTCTCACTCAGCCTGCTCTGAAGGAACAGCAGAGGTAGAAGACAGAGATAGAGTATATCCACGTGTCTCACTCAGCCTGCTCAGAAGGAACAGCAGAGATAGAATACAGAGATAGAGTATATCTACGTGTCTGATCTACACCTCACTCAGCCCGCTCAGAAGGAACAGCAGAGGTAGAAGACAGAGATAGAGTATATCCACATGTCTCACTCAGCCTGCTCAGTAGGAACCGCAGAGATAGAATACAGAGATAGAGTATATCCACGTGTCTGATCTACTCCTCACTCAGCCTGCTCAGAAGGAACATCAGAGGTAGAAGACAGAGATAGGGTATATCAACGTGTCTGATCTACACCTCACTCAGCCTGCTCAGAAGGAATAGCAGAGGTAGAAGACAGAGATGGAGTATATCCACGTGTCTGATCTACACCTCACTCAGCCTGCTCAAAAGGAACAGCAGATGTAGAATACAGAGATAGAGTATATCTACGTGTCTCACTCAGCCTGCTCAGAAGGAACAGCAGAGGTAGAAGACAGAGATAGAGTATATCCACGTCTCTCACTCAGCCTACTCAGAAGGAACAGCAGAGGTAGAATACAGAGATAGAGTATATCTACGTGTCTGATCTACACCTCACTCAGTCCGCTCAGAAGGAACAGCAGAGGTAGAAGACAGAGATAAAGTATATCCACGTGTCTGATCTTTACCTCCCTCAGCCTGCTCAGAAGGAACAGCAGAGGTAGAAGATAGAGATAGAGTATATCCACGTGTCTGATATACACCTAACTCAGCCTGCTCAGAAGAAACAGCAGAGGTAGAATACAGAGATAGAGGATATCCACGTGTCTGATCTACACCTCAGTCAGCATGCACAGAAGGAACAGCAGAGGTAGAAGACAGAGATAGAGTATATCCACGTGTCTGATCTACACCTCACTCAGCCTGCTCAGAAGGAACATCAGAGGCAGAAGACAGAGATAGAGTATATCCACGTGTCTGATCTACACCTCACTCAGCCTGCTCAGAAGTAACAGCAGATGTAGAAGACGGAGATATAGTATATCCACGTGTCTTACTCAGCCTGGTCAGAAGGAACAGCAGAGGTAGAAGACAGAGATAGAGTATATCCACGTGTCTGATCTACACCTCACTCAGCCTGCTCAAAGGGAACAGCAGAGGTAGAAGACAGAGATAGAGTATATCCACGTGTCTGATCTACACCTCACTCAGCCTGCTCAAAAGGAACAGCAGATGTAGAAGACAGAGATAGAGTATATCCACGTGTCTCACTCAGCCTGCTCAGAAGGAACAGCAGAGGTAGAAGACAGAGATAGAGTATATCCACGTGTCTCACTCAGCCTGCTCAGAAGGAACATCATAGGTACAAGACAGAGATATAGTATATCCACGTATCTCACTCAGCCTGCTCAGAAGGAACAGCAGAGGTAGAATACAGAGATAGAAGATATCCACGTGTCTCATCTACACCTCGGTCAGCCTGCACAGAAGAAACAGCAGAGGTAGAAGACAGAGATAGGGTATATCCACGTGTCTGATCTACACCTCACTCAGCCTGCTCAGAAGGAACATCAGAGGTAGAAGACAGAGATAGAGTATATCGACGTGTCTGATCTACACCTCACTCAGCCTGCTCAAAAGGAACAGAAGATGTAGAATACAGAGATAGAGTATATCCACGTGTCTCACTCAGCCTGCTCAGAAGGAACAGCAGAGATAGAATACAGAGATAGATTATATCTACGTGTCTGATCTACACCTCACTCAGCCTGCTCAGAAGGAACAGCAGAGGTAGAAGACAGAGATAGAGTATATCGACGTGTCTGATCTACACCTCACTCAGCCTGCTCAAAAGGAACAGAAGATGTAGAATACAGAGATAGAGTATATCCACGTGTCTCACTCAGCCTGCTCAGAAGGAACAGCAGAGATAGAATACAGAGATAGATTATATCTACGTGTCTGATCTACACCTCACTCAGCCTGCTCAGAAGGAACAGCAGAGGTAGAAGACAGAGATAGAGTATATCGACGTGTCTGATCTACACCTCACTCAGCCTGCTCAGAAGGAACAGCAGAGGTAGAAGACAGAGATAGAGTATATCCACGTGTCTCACTCAGCCTGCTCAGAAGGAACAGCAGAGGTAGAAGACAGAGATAGATTATATCCACGTGTCTGATCTACACCTCACTCAGCCTGCTCAGAAGGAACAGCAGATGTAGAAGACAGAGATTGAGTATATCCACGTGTCTGATCTACACCTCACTCAGCCTGTTTAGAAGGAACAGCAGAGGTAGAAGACAGAGATAGAGTATATCCACGTGTCTCACTCAGCCTGCTCAGAAGGAACAGCAGAGATAGAATACAGAGATAGAGTATATCTACGTGTCTGATCTACACCTCACTCAGCCCGCTCAGAAGGAACAGCAGAGGTAGAAGACAGAGATAGAGTATATCCACATGTCTCACTCAGCCTGCTCAGTAGGAACCGCAGAGATAGAATACAGAGATAGAGTATATCCACGTGTCTGATCTACTCCTCACTCAGCCTGCTCAGAAGGAACATCAGAGGTAGAAGACAGAGATAGAGTATATCCACGTGTCTGATCTACACCTCACTCAGCCTGCTCAGAAGGAACAGCAGAGGTAGAAGACAGAGATGGAGTATATCCACGTGTCTGATCTACACCTCACTCAGCCTGCTCAAAAGGAACAGCAGATGTAGAATACAGAGATGGAGTATATCTACGTGTCTCACTCAGCCTACTCAGAAGGAACAGCAGAGGTAGAAGACAGAGATAGAGTATATCCACGTGTCTCACTCAGCCTGCTCAGAAGGAACAGCAGAGGTAGAAGACAGAGATAGAGTATATCCACGTCTCTCACTCAGCCTACTCAGAAGGAACAGCAGAGGTAGAATACAGAGATAGAGTATATCTACGTGTCTGATCTACACCTCACTCAGCCCGCTCAGAAGGAACAGCAGAGGTAGAAGACAGAGATACAGTATATCCACGTGTCTGATCTTTACCTCACTCAGCCTGCTCAGAAGGAACAGCAGATGTAGAAGATAGAGATAGAGTATATCCACGTGTCTGATATACACCTAACTCAGCCTGCTCAGAAGAAACAGCAGAGGTAGAATACAGAGATAGAGGATATCCACGTGTCTGATCTACACCTCAGTCAGCCTGCACAGAAGGAACAGCAGAGGTAGAAGACAGAGATAGAGTATATCCACGTGTCTGATCTACACCTCACTCAGCCTGCTCAGAAGGAACATCAGAGGTAGAAGACAGAGATGGAGTATATCCACGTGTCTGATCTACACATCACTCAGCCTGCTCAAAAGGAACAGCAGATGTAGAATACAGAGATAGAGTATATCCACGTGTCTCACTCAGCCTGCTCTGAAGGAACAGCAGAGGTAGAAGACAGAAATAGAGTATATCCACGTGTTTCACTCAGCCTGCTCAGAAGGAACAGCAGAGATAGAATACAGAGATAGAGTATATCTACGTGTCTGATCTACACCTCACTCAGCCAGCTCAGAAGGAACAGCAGAGGTAGAAGACAGAGATAGAGTATATCCACATGTCTCACTCAGCCTGCTCAGTAGGAACCGCAGAGATAGAATACAGAGATAGAGTATATCCACGTGTCTGATCTACTCCTCACTCAGCCTGCTCAGAAGGAACATCAGAGGTAGAAGACAGAGATAGGGTATATCCACGGGTCTGATCTACACCTCACTCAGCCTGCTCAGAAGGAACATCAGAGGTAGAAGACAGAGATAGAGTATATCCACGTGTCTGATCTACACCTCACTCAGCCTGCTCAAAAGGAACAGAAGATGTAGAATACAGAGATAGAGTATATCCACGTGTCTCACTCAGCCTGCTCAGAAGGAACAGCAGATATAGAATACAGAGATAGATTATATCTACGTGTATGATCTACACCTCACTCAGCCTGCTCAGAAGGAACAGCAGAGGTAGAAGACAGAGATAGAGTATATCGACGTGTCTGATCTACACCTCACTCAGCCTGCTCAGAAGGAACAGCAGAGGTAGAAGACAGAGATAGAGTATATCCACGTGTCTCACTCAGCCTGCTCAGAAGGAACAGCAGAGGTAGAAGACAGAGATAGATTATATCCACGTGTCTGATCTACACCTCACTCAGCCTGCTCAGAAGGAACAGCAGATGTAGAAGACAGAGATAGAGTATATCCACGTGTCTGATCTACACCTCACTCAGCCTGTTTAGAAGGAACAGCAAAGGTAGAAGACAGAGATAGAGTATATCCACGTGTCTCACTCAGCCTGCTCAGAAGGAACAGCAGAGGTAGAAGACAGAGATAGAGTATATCCACGTCTCTCACTCAGCCTACTCAGAAGGAACAGCAGAGGTAGAAGACAGAGATAGAGTATATCCACGTGTCTGATCTACACCTCACTCAGCCTGCTCAAAGGGAACAGCAGAGGTAGAAGACAGAGATAGAGTATATCCACGTGTCTGATCTACACCTCACTCAGCCTGCTCAAAAGGAACAGCAGATGTAGAAGACAGAGATAGAGTATATCCACGTGTCTCACTCAGCCTGCTCAGAAGGAACAGCAGAGGTAGAAGACAGAGATAGAGTATATCCACGTGTCTCACTCAGCCTGCTCAGAAGGAACAGCATAGGTACAAGACAGAGATATAGTATATCCACGTGTCTCACTCAGCCTGCTCAGAAGGAACAGCAGAGGTAGAATACAGAGATAGAAGATATCCACGTGTCTCATCTACACCTCGGTCAGCCTGCACAGAAGAAACAGCAGAGGTAGAAGACAGAGATAGAGTATATCCACGTGTCTGATCTACACCTCACTCAGCCTGCTCAGAAGGAACATCAGAGGTAGAAGACAGAGATAGAGTATATCGACGTGTCTGATCTACACCTCACTCAGCCTGCTCAAAAGGAACAGAAGATGTAGAATACAGAGATAGAGTATATCCACGTGTCTCACTCAGCCTGCTCAGAAGGAACAGCAGAGATAGAATACAGAGATAGATTATATCTACGTGTCTGATCTACACCTCACTCAGCCTGCTCAGAAGGAACAGCAGAGGTAGAAGACAGAGATAGAGTATATCGACGTGTCTGATCTACACCTCACTCAGCCTGCTCAGAAGGAACAGCAGAGGTAGAAGACAGAGATAGAGTATATCCACGTGTCTCACTCAGCCTGCTCAGAAGGAACAGCAGAGGTAGAAGACAGAGATAGATTATATCCACGTGTCTGATCTACACCTCACTCAGCCTGCTCAGAAGGAACAGCAGATGTAGAAGACAGAGATTGAGTATATCCACGTGTCTGATCTACACCTCACTCAGCCTGTTTAGAAGGAACAGCAGAGGTAGAAGACAGAGATAGAGTATATCCACGTGTCTCACTCAGCCTGCTCAGAAGGAACAGCAGAGATAGAATACAGAGATAGAGTATATCTACGTGTCTGATCTACACCTCACTCAGCCCGCTCAGAAGGAACAGCAGAGGTAGAAGACAGAGATAGAGTATATCCACATGTCTCACTCAGCCTGCTCAGTAGGAACCGCAGAGATAGAATACAGAGATAGAGTATATCCACGTGTCTGATCTACTCCTCACTCAGCCTGCTCAGAAGGAACATCAGAGGTAGAAGACAGAGATAGAGTATATCCACGTGTCTGATCTACACCTCACTCAGCCTGCTCAGAAGGAACAGCAGAGGTAGAAGACAGAGATGGAGTATATCCACGTGTCTGATCTACACCTCACTCAGCCTGCTCAAAAGGAACAGCAGATGTAGAATACAGAGATGGAGTATATCTACGTGTCTCACTCAGCCTGCTCAGAAGGAACAGCAGAGGTAGAAGACAGAGATAGAGTATATCCACGTGTCTCACTCAGCCTGCTCAGAAGGAACAGCAGAGGTAGAAGACAGAGATAGAGTATATCCACGTCTCTCACTCAGCCTACTCAGAAGGAACAGCAGAGGTAGAATACAGAGATAGAGTATATCTACGTGTCTGATCTACACCTCACTCAGCCCGCTCAGAAGGAACAGCAGAGGTAGAAGACAGAGATAAAGTATATCCACGTGTCTGATCTTTACCTCACTCAGCCTGCTCAGAAGGAACAGCAGATGTAGAAGATAGAGATAGAGTATATCCACGTGTCTGATATACACCTGACTCAGCCTGCTCAGAAGAAACAGCAGAGGTAGAATACAGAGATAGAGGATATCCACGTGTCTGATCTACACCTCAGTCAGCCTGCACAGAAGGAACAGCAGAGGTAGAAGACAGAGATAGAGTATATCCACGTGTCTGATCTACACCTCACTCAGCCTGCTCAGAAGGAACATCAGAGGTAGAAGAGAGAGATGGAGTATATCCACGTGTCTGATCTACACCTCACTCAGCCTGCTCAAAAGGAACAGCAGATGTAGAATACAGAGATAGAGTATATCCACGTGTCTCACTCAGCCTGCTCAGAAGGAACAGCAGAGGTAGAAGACAGAGATAGAGTATATCCCCGTGTCTCACTCAGCCTGCTCTGAAGGAACAGCAGAGGTAGAAGACAGAGATAGAGTATATCCACGTGTTTCACTCAGCCTGCTCAGAAGGAACAGCAGAGATAGAATACAGAGATAGAGTATATCTACGTGTCTGATCTACACCTCACTCAGCCAGCTCAGAAGGAACAGCAGAGGTAGAAGACAGAGATAGAGTATATCCACATGTCTCACTCAGCCTGCTCAGTAGGAACCGCAGAGATAGAATACAGAGATAGAGTATATCCACGTGTCTGATCTACTCCTCACTCAGCCTGCTCAGAAGGAACATCAGAGGTAGAAGACAGAGATAGGGTATATCCACGGGTCTGATCTACACCTCACTCAGCCTGCTCAGAAGGAACATCAGAGGTAGAAGACAGAGATAGAGTATATCCACGTGTCTTATCTACACCTCACTCAGCCTGCTCAAAAGGAACAGAAGATGTAGAATACAGAGATAGAGTATATCCACGTGTCTCACTCAGCCTGCTCAGAAGGAACAGCAGATATAGAATACAGAGATAGATTATATCTACGTGTCTGATCTACACCTCACTCAGCCTGCTCAGAAGGAACAGCAGAGGTAGAAGACAGAGATAGAGTATATCGACGTGTCTGATCTACACCTCACTCAGCCTGCTCAGAAGGAACAGCAGAGGTAGAAGACAGAGATAGAGTATATCCACGTGTCTCACTCAGCCTGCTCAGAAGGAACAGCAGAGGTAGAAGACAGAGATAGATTATATCCACGTGTCTGATCTACACCTCACTCAGCCTGCTCAGAAGGAACAGCAGATGTAGAAGACAGAGATAGAGTATATCCACGTGTCTGATCTACACCTCACTCAGCCTGTTTAGAAGGAACAGCAGAGGTAGAAGACAGAGATAGAGTATATCCACGTGTCTCACTCAGCCTGCTCAGAAGGAACAGCAGAGGTAGAAGACAGAGATAGAGTATATCCACGTCTCTCACTCAGCCTACTCAGAAGGAACAGCAGAGGTAGAATACAGAGATAGAGTATATCTACGTGTCTGATCTACACCTCACTCAGCCTACTCAGAAGGAACAGCAGAGATAGAATACAGAGATAGAGTATATCTACGTGTCTGATCTACACCTCACTCAGCCCGCTCAGAAGGAACAGCAGATGTAGAAGACAGAGATAAAGTATATCCACGTGTCTGATCTTTACCTCACTCAGCCTGCTCAGAAGGAACAGCAGAGGTAGAAGATAGAGATAGAGTATATCCACGTGTCTGATATACACCTAACTCAGCCTGCTCAGAAGAAACAGCAGAGGTAGAATACAGAGATAGAGGATATCCACGTGTCTGATCTACACCTCAGTCAGCATGCACAGAAGGAACAGCAGAGGTAGAAGACAGAGATAGAGTATATCCACGTGTCTGATCTACACCTCACTCAGCCTGCTCAGAAGGAACATCAGAGGTAGAAGACAGAGATAGAGTATATCCACGTGTCTGATCTACACCTCACTCAGCCTGCTCAGAAGTAACAGCAGATGTAGAAGACGGAGATATAGTATATCCACGTGTCTTACTCAGCCTGCTCAGAAGGAACAGCAGAGGTAGAAGACAGAGATAGAGTATATCCACGTGTCTGATCTACACCTCACTCAGCCTGCTCAAAGGGAACAGCAGAGGTAGAAGACAGAGATAGAGTATATCCACGTGTCTGATCTACACCTCACTCAGCCTGCTCAAAAGGAACAGCAGATGTAGAAGACAGAGATAGAGTATATCCACGTGTCTCACTCAGCCTGCTCAGAAGGAACAGCAGAGGTAGAAGACAGAGATAGAGTATATCCACGTGTCTCACTCAGCCTGCTCAGAAGGAACAGCATAGGTACAAGACAGAGATATAGTATATCCACGTGTCTCACTCAGCCTGCTCAGAAGGAACAGCAGAGGTAGAATACAGAGATAGAAGATATCCACGTGTCTCATCTACACCTCGGTCAGCCTGCACAGAAGAAACAGCAGAGGTAGAAGACAGAGATAGAGTATATCCACGTGTCTGATCTACACCTCACTCAGCCTGCTCAGAAGGAACATCAGAGGTAGAAGACAGAGATAGAGTATATCGACGTGTCTGATCTACACCTCACTCAGCCTGCTCAAAAGGAACAGAAGATGTAGAATACAGAGATAGAGTATATCCACGTGTCTCACTCAGCCTGCTCAGAAGGAACAGCAGAGATAGAATACAGAGATAGATTATATCTACGTGTCTGATCTACACCTCACTCAGCCTGCTCAGAAGGAACAGCAGAGGTAGAAGACAGAGATAGAGTATATCGACGTGTCTGATCTACACCTCACTCAGCCTGCTCAGAAGGAACAGCAGAGGTAGAAGACAGAGATAGAGTATATCCACGTGTCTCTCTCAGCCTGCTCAGAAGGAACAGCAGAGGTAGAAGACAGAGATAGATTATATCCACGTGTCTGATCTACACCTCACTCAGCCTGCTCAGAAGGAACAGCAGATGTAGAAGACAGAGATAGAGTATATCCACGTGTCTGATCTACACCTCACTCAGCCTGCTCAGAAGGAACAGCAGATGTAGAAGATAGAGATAGAGTATATCCACGTGTCTGATATACACCTAACTCAGCCTGCTCAGAAGAAACAGCAGAGGTAGAATACAGAGATAGAGGATATCCACGTGTCTGATCTAGACCTCAGTCAGCCTGCACAGAAGGAACAGCAGAGGTAGAAGACAGAGATAGAGTATATCCACGTGTCTGATCTACACCTCACTCAGCCTGCTCAGAAGGAACATCAGAGGTAGAAGACAGAGATGGAGTATATCCACGTGTCTGATCTACACCTCACTCAGCCTGCTCAAAAGGAACAGCAGATGTAGAATACAGAGATAGAGTATATCCACGTGTCTCACTCAGCCTGCTCAGAAGGAACAGCAGAGGTAGAAGACAGAGATAGAGTATATCCCCGTGTCTCACTCAGCCTGCTCTGAAGGAACAGCAGAGGTAGAAGACAGAGATAGAGTATATCCACGTGTTTCACTCAGCCTGCTCAGAAGGAACAGCAGAGATAGAATACAGAGATAGAGTATATCTACGTGTCTGATCTACACCTCACTCAGCCAGCTCAGAAGGAACAGCAGAGGTAGAAGACAGAGATAGAGTATATCCACATGTCTCACTCAGCCTGCTCAGTAGGAACCGCAGAGATAGAATACAGAGATAGAGTATATCCACGTGTCTGATCTACTCCTCACTCAGCCTGCTCAGAAGGAACATCAGAGGTAGAAGACAGAGATAGGGTATATCCACGGGTCTGATCTACACCTCACTCAGCCTGCTCAGAAGGAACATCAGAGGTAGAAGACAGAGATAGAGTATATCCACGTGTCTGATCTACACCTCACTCAGCCTGCTCAAAAGGAACAGAAGATGTAGAATACAGAAATAGAGTATATCCACGTGTCTCACTCAGCCTGCTCAGAAGGAACAGCAGATATAGAATACAGAGATAGATTATATCTACGTGTCTGATCTACACCTCACTCAGCCTGCTCAGAAGGAACAGCAGAGGTAGAAGACAGAGATAGAGTATATCGACGTGTCTGATCTACACCTCACTCAGCCTGCTCAGAAGGAACAGCAGAGGTAGAAGACAGAGATAGAGTATATCCACGTGTCTCACTCAGCCTGCTCAGAAGGAACAGCAGAGGTAGAAGACAGAGATAGATTATATCCACGTGTCTGATCTACACCTCACTCAGCCTGCTCAGAAGGAACAGCAGATGTAGAAGACAGAGATAGAGTATATCCACGTGTCTGATCTACACCTCACTCAGCCTGTTTAGAAGGAACAGCAGAGGTAGAAGACAGAGATAGAGTATATCCACGTGTCTCACTCAGCCTGCTCAGAAGGAACAGCAGAGGTAGAAGACAGAGATAGAGTATATCCACGTCTCTCACTCAGCCTACTCAGAAGGAACAGCAGAGGTAGAATACAGAGATAGAGTATATCTACGTGTCTGATCTACACCTCACTCAGCCTACTCAGAAGGAACAGCAGAGATAGAATACAGAGATAGAGTATATCTACGTGTCTGATCTACACTTCACTCAGCCCGCTCAGAAGGAACAGCAGAGGTAGAAGACAGAGATAAAGTATATCCACGTGTCTGATCTTTACCTCACTCAGCCTGCTCAGAAGGAACAGCAGAGGTAGAAGATAGAGATAGAGTATATCCACGTGTCTGATATACACCTAACTCAGCCTGCTCAGAAGAAACAGCAGAGGTAGAATACACAGATAGAGGATATCCACGTGTCTGATCTACACCTCAGTCAGCATGCACAGAAGGAACAGCAGAGGTAGAAGACAGAGATAGAGTATATCCACGTGTCTGATCTACACCTCACTCAGCCTGCTCAGAAGGAACATCAGAGGTAGAAGACAGAGATAGAGTATATCCACGTGTCTGATCTACACCTCACTCAGCCTGCTCAGAAGTAACAGCAGATGTAGAAGACGGAGATATAGTATATCCACGTGTCTTACTCAGCCTGCTCAGAAGGAACAGCAGAGGTAGAAGACAGAGATAGAGTATATCCACGTGTCTGATCTACACCTCACTCAGCCTGCTCAGAAGGAACAGCAGATGTAGAAGACAGAGATAGAGTATATCCACGTGTCTGATCTACACCTCACTCAGCCTGTTTAGAAGGAACAGCAGAGGTAGAAGACAGAGATAGAGTATATCCACGTGTCTCACTCAGCCTGCTCAGAAGGAACAGCAGAGATAGAATACAGAGATAGAGTATATCTACGTGTCTGATCTACACCTCACTCAGCCCGCTCAGAAGGAACAGCAGAGGTAGAAGACAGAGATAGAGTATATCCACATGTCTCACTCAGCCTGCTCAGTAGGAACCGCAGAGATAGAATACAGAGATAGAGTATATCCACGTGTCTGATCTACTCCTCACTCAGCCTGCTCAGAAGGAACATCAGAGGTAGAAGACAGAGATAGAGTATATCCACGTGTCTGATCTACACCTCACTCAGCCTGCTCAGAAGGAACAGCAGAGGTAGAAGACAGAGATGGAGTATATCCACGTGTCTGATCTACACCTCACTCAGCCTGCTCAAAAGGAACAGCAGATGTAGAATACAGAGATGGAGTATATCTACGTGTCTCACTCAGCCTGCTCAGAAGGAACAGCAGAGGTAGAAGACAGAGATAGAGTATATCCACGTGTCTCACTCAGCCTGCTCAGAAGGAACAGCAGAGGTAGAAGACAGAGATAGAGTATATCCACGTCTCTCACTCAGCCTACTCAGAAGGAACAGCAGAGGTAGAATACAGAGATTGAGTATATCTACGTGTCTGATCTACACCTCACTCAGCCCGCTCAGAAGGAACAGCAGAGGTAGAAGACAGAGATAAAGTATATCCACGTGTCTGATCTTTACCTCACTCAGCCTGCTCAGAAGGAACAGCAGATGTAGAAGATAGAGATAGAGTATATCCACGTGTCTGATATACACCTAACTCAGCCTGCTCAGAAGAAACAGCAGAGGTAGAATACAGAGATAGAGGATATCCACGTGTCTGATCTACACCTCAGTCAGCCTGCACAGAAGGAACAGCAGAGGTAGAAGACAGAGATAGAGTATATCCACGTGTCTGATCTACACCTCACTCAGCCTGCTCAGAAGGAACATCAGAGGTAGAAGACAGAGATGGAGTATATCCACGTGTCTGATCTACACCTCACTCAGCCTGCTCAAAAGGAACAGCAGATGTAGAATACAGAGATAGAGTATATCCACGTGTCTCACTCAGCCTGCTCAGAAGGAACAGCAGAGGTAGAAGACAGAGATAGAGTATATCCCCGTGTCTCACTCAGCCTGCTCTGAAGGAACAGCAGAGGTAGAAGACAGAGATAGAGTATATCCACGTGTTTCACTCAGCCTGCTCAGAAGGAACAGCAGAGATAGAATACAGAGATAGAGTATATCTACGTGTCTGATCTACACCTCACTCAGCCCGCTCAGAAGGAACAGCAGAGGTAGAAGACAGAGATAGAGTATATCCACATGTCTCACTCAGCCTGCTCAGTAGGAACCGCAGAGATAGAATACAGAGATAGAGTATATCCACGTGTCTGATCTACTCCTCACTCAGCCTGCTCAGAAGGAACATCAGAGGTAGAAGACAGAGATAGGGTATATCCACGGGTCTGATCTACACCTCACTCAGCCTGCTCAGAAGGAACATCAGAGGTAGAAGACAGAGATAGAGTATATCCACGTGTCTGATCTACACCTCACTCAGCCTGCTCAAAAGGAACAGAAGATGTAGAATACAGAGATAGAGTATATCCACGTGTCTCACTCAGCCTGCTCAGAAGGAACAGCAGATATAGAATACAGAGATAGATTATATCTACGTGTCTGATCTACACCTCACTCAGCCTGCTCAGAAGGAACAGCAGAGGTAGAAGACAGAGATAGAGTATATCGACGTGTGTGATCTACACCTCACTCAGCCTGCTCAGAAGGAACAGCAGAGGTAGAAGACAGAGATAGAGTATATCCACGTGTCTCACTCAGCCTGCTCAGAAGGAACAGCAGAGGTAGAAGACAGAGATAGATTATATCCACGTGTCTGATCTACACCTCACTCAGCCTGCTCAGAAGGAACAGCAGATGTAGAAGACAGAGATAGAGTATATCCACGTGTCTGATCTACACCTCACTCAGCCTGCTCAGAAGGAACATCAGAGGTAGAAGACAGAGATGGAGTATATCCACGTGTCTGATCTACACCTCACTCAGCCTGCTCAAAAGGAACAGCAGATGTAGAATACAGAGATAGAGTATATCCACGTGTCTCACTCAGCCTGCTCAGAAGGAACAGCAGAGGTAGAAGACAGAGATAGAGTATATCCCCGTGTCTCACTCAGCCTGCTCTGAAGGAACAGCAGAGGTAGAAGACAGAGATAGAGTATATCCACGTGTTTCACTCAGCCTGCTCAGAAGGAACAGCAGAGATAGAATACAGAGATAGAGTATATCTACGTGTCTGATCTACACCTCACTCAGCCCGCTCAGAAGGAACAGCAGAGGTAGAAGACAGAGATAGAGTATATCCACATGTCTCACTCAGCCTGCTCAGTAGGAACCGCAGAGATAGAATACAGAGATAGAGTATATCCACGTGTCTGATCTACTCCTCACTCAGCCTGCTCAGAAGGAACATCAGAGGTAGAAGACAGAGATAGGGTATATCCACGGGTCTGATCTACACCTCACTCAGCCTGCTCAGAAGGAACATCAGAGGTAGAAGACAGAGATAGAGTATATCCACGTGTCTGATCTACACCTCACTCAGCCTGCTCAAAAGGAACAGAAGATGTAGAATACAGAGATAGAGTATATCCACGTGTCTCACTCAGCCTGCTCAGAAGGAACAGCAGATATAGAATACAGAGATAGATTATATCTACGTGTCTGATCTACACCTCACTCAGCCTGCTCAGAAGGAACAGCAGAGGTAGAAGACAGAGATAGAGTATATCGACGTGTCTGATCTACACCTCACTCAGCCTGCTCAGAAGGAACAGCAGAGGTAGAAGACAGAGATAGAGTATATCCACGTGTCTCGCTCAGCCTGCTCAGAAGGAACAGCAGAGGTAGAAGACAGAGATAGATTATATCCACGTGTCTGATCTACACCTCACTCAGCCTGCTCAGAAGGAACAGCAGATGTAGAAGACAGAGATAGAGTATATCCACGTGTCTGATCTACACCTCACTCAGCCTGTTTAGAAGGAACAGCAGAGGTAGAAGACAGAGATATAGTATATCCACGTGTCTCACTCAGCCTGCTCAGAAGGAACAGCAGAGATAGAATACAGAGATAGAGTATATCTACGTGTCTGATCTACACCTCACTCAGCCCGCTCAGAAGGAACAGCAGAGGTAGAAGACAGAGATAGAGTATATCCACATGTCTCACTCAGCCTGCTCAGTAGGAACCGCAGAGATAGAATACAGAGATAGAGTATATCCACGTGTCTGATCTACTCCTCACTCAGCCTGCTTAGAAGGAACATCAGAGGTAGAAGACATAGATAGAGTATATCCACGTGTCTGATCTACACCTCACTCAGCCTGCTCAGAAGGAACAGCAGAGGTAGAAGACAGAGATGGAGTATATCCACGTGTCTGATCTACACCTCACTCAGCCTGCTCAAAAGGAACAGCAGATGTAGAATACAGAGATAGAGTATATCTACGTGTCTCACTCAGCCTGCTCAGAAGGAACAGCAAAGGTAGAAGACAGAGATAGAGTATATCCACGTGTCTCACTCAGCCTGCTCAGAAGGAACAGCAGAGGTAGAATACAGAGATAGAGTATATCTACGTGTCTGATCTACACCTCACTCAGCCCGCTCAGAAGGAACAGCAGAGGTAGAAGACAGAGATAAAGTATATCCACGTGTCTGATCTTTACCTCACTCAGCCTGCTCAGAAGGAACAGCAGAGGTAGAAGATAGAGATAGAGTATATCCACGTGTCTGATATACACCTAACTCAGCCTGCTCAGAAGAAACAGCAGAGGTAGAATACAGAGATAGAGGATATCCACGTGTCTGATCTACACCTCAGTCAGCATGCACAGAAGGAACAGCAGAGGTAGAAGACAGAGATAGAGTATATCCACGTGTCTGATCTACACCTCACTCAGCCTGCTCAGAAGGAACATCAGAGGTAGAAGACAGAGATGGAGTATATCCACGTGTCTGATCTACACCTCACTCAGCCTCCTCAAAAGGAACAGCAGATGTAGAATACAGAGATAGAGTATATCCACGTGTCTCACTCAGCCTGCTCAGAAGGAACAGCAGAGGTAGAAGACAGAGATAGAGTATATCCCCGTGTCTCACTCAGCCTGCTCTGAAGGAACAGCAGAGGTAGAAGACAGAGATAGAGTATATCCACGTGTCTCACTCAGCCTGCTCAGAAGGAACAGCAGAGATAGAATACAGAGATAGAGTATATCTACGTGTCTGATCTACACCTCACTCAGCCCGCTCAGAAGGAACAGCAGAGGTAGAAGACAGAGATAGAGTATATCCACATGTCTCACTCAGCCTGCTCAGTAGGAACAGCAGAGGTAGAAGACAGAGATAGAGTATATCCCCGTGTCTCACTCAGCCTGCTCAAAAGGAACAGCAGATGTAGAATACAGAGATAGAGTATATCCACGTGTCTCACTCAGCCTGCTTAGAAGGAACAGCAGAGGTAGAAGACAGAGATAGAGTATATCCACGTCTCTCAGTCAGCCGGCTCAGAAGGAACAGCATAGGTAGAAGACAGAGATATAGTATATCCACGTGTCTGATCTACACCTCACTCAGCCTGCTCAGAAGGAACATCAGAGGTAGAAGACAGAGATAGAGTATATCCACGTGTCTGATCTACACCTCACTCAGCCTGCTCAGAAGCAACAGCAGAGGTAGAAGACAGAGATGGAGTATATCCACGTGTCTGATCTACACCTCACTCAGCCTGCTCAAAAGGAACAGCAGATGTAGAATACAGAGATGGAGTATATCCACGTGTCTCACTCAGCCTGCTCAGAAGGAACAGCAGAGGTAGAAGACAGAGATAGAGTATATCCACGTGTCTCACTCAGCCTGCTCAGAAGGAACAGCAGAGGTAAAAGACATAGATAGAGTATATCCACCTCTCTCACTCAGCCTACTCAGAAGGAACCGCAGAGGTAGAAGACATATATAGAGTATATCCACGTGTCTGATCTACACCTCACTCAGCCTGTTTAGAAGGAACAGCAGAGGTAGAAGACAGAGATAGAGTATATCCACGTGTCTCACTCAGCCTGCTCAGAAGGAACAGCAGATGTAGAAGACAGAGATAGAGTATATCCACGTGTCTGATCTACACCTCACTCAGCCTGCTCAGAAGGAACAGCAGAGGTAGAAGACAGAGATAGAGTATATCCACGTGTCTGATCTACACCTCACTCAGCCTGCTCAGAAGGAACAGCAGAGGTAGAAGACAGATATAGAGTATATCGACGTGTCTGATCTACACCTCACTCAGCCTGCTCAGAAGGAACAGCAGAGGTAGAAGACAGAGATAGAGTATTTCCACGTGTCTCACTCAGCCTGCTCAGAAGGAACAGCAGAGGTAGAATACAGAGATAGAGTATATCCACGTGTCTGATCTACACATCACTCAGCCTGCTCAGAAGGAACAGCAGAGGTAGAAGACAGAGATAGAGTATATCCACGTGTCTCACTCAGCCTGCTCAGAAGGAACAGCAGAGGTAGAAGACAGAGATAGAGTATATCCACGTGTCTGATCTACACCTCACTCAGCCTGCTCAGAAGGAACATCAGATGTAGAAGACAGAGATAGAGTATATCGACGTGTCTGATCTACACCTCACTCAGCCTTCTCAGAAGGAACAGCAGAGGTAGAAGACAGAGATAGAGTATATCCACGTGTCTCACTCAGCCTGCTCAGAAGGAACAGCAGAGGTAGAAGACAGAGATAGAGTATATCCACGTGTCTGATCTACACCTCACTCAGCCTGCTCAGAAGGAACAGCAGATGTAGAAGACAGAGATAGAGTATATCGACGTGTCTCATCTACACCTCACTCAGCCTGCTCAGAAGGAACAGCATAGGTAGAAGACAGAGATAGAGTATATCCACGTGTCTCACTCAGCCTGCTCAGAAGGAACAGCAGAGGTAGAATACAGAGATAGAGGATATCCACGTGTCTGATCTACACCTCAGTCAGCCTGCACAGAAGGAACAGCAGAGGTAGAAGACAGAGATAGAGTATATCCAAGTGTCTGATCTACACCTCACTCAGCCTGCTCAGAAGGAACATCAGAGGTAGAAGACAGAGATAGAGTATATCCACGTGTCTGATATACACCTCACTCAGCCTGCTCAGAAGGAACAGCAGAGGTAGAAGACAGAGATGGAGTATATCCAAGTGTCTGATCTACACCTCACTCAGCCTGCTCAAAAGGAACAGCAGATGTAGAATACAGAGATAGAGTATATCCACGTGTCTCACTCAGCCTGCTCAGAAGGAACAGCATAGGTAGAAGACAGAGATATAGTATATCCATGTGTCTGATCTACACCTCACTCAGCCTGCTCAGAAGGAACATCAGAGGTAGAAGACAGAGATAGAGTATATCCACGTTTCTGATCTACACCTCACTCAGCCTGCTCAGAAGGAACAGCAGAGGTAGAATACAGAGATAGAGGATATCCACGTGTCTGATCTACACCTCAGTCAGCCTGCACAGAAGGAACAGCAGAGGTAGAAGACAGAGATAGAGTATATCCACGTGTCTCACTCAGCCTGCACAGAAGGAACAGCAGAGGTAGAAGACAGAGATCGAGTATATCCACGTGTCTGATCTACACCTCACTCAGCCTGCTCAGAAGGAACATCAGAGGTAGAAGACAGAGATAGAGTATATCCACGTGTCTGATATACACCTCACTCAGCCTGCTCAGAAGGAACAGCAGAGGTAGAAGACAGAGATAGAGTATATCGACGTGTCTGATCTACACCTCACTCAGCCTGCTCAGAAGGAACAGCAGAGGTAGAAGACAGAGATAGAGTTTATCCACGTGTCTGATCTACACCTCACTCAGCCTGCTCAGAAGGAACAGCAGAGGTAGAAGACAGAGATAGAGTATATCGACGTGTCTGATCTACACCTCACTCAGCCTGTTTAGAAGGAACAGCAGAGGTAGAAGACAGAGATAGAGTATATCCACGTGTCTCACTCAGCCTGCTCAGAAGGAACAGCAGAGATAGAATACAGAGATAGAGTATATCCACGTGTCTGATCTACACCTCACTCAGCCTGCTCAGAAGGAACAGCAGAGGTAGAAGACAGAGATAGAGTATATCCACGTGTCTCATTCAGCCTGCTCAGAAGGAACAGCAGATGTAGAAGACAGAGATAGAGTATATCCACGTGTCTCACTCAGCCTGCTCATAAGGAACAGCAGAGGTAGAAGACAGAGATAGAGTATATCCACGTGTCTCATTCAGCCTGCTCAGAAGGAACAGCAGATGTAGAAGACAGAGATAGAGTATATCCACGTGTCTGATCTACACCTCACTCAGCCTGCTCAGAAGGAACAGCAGAGGTAGAAGATAGAGATAGAGTATATCGACGTGTCTGATCTACACCTCACCCAGCCTGCTCAGAAGGAACAGCAGAGGTAGAAGACAGAGATAGAGTATATCCACGTGTCTCACTCAGCCTGCTCATAAGGAACAGCAGAGGTAGAAGACAGAGATAGAGTATATGGACGTGTCTCATCTACACCTCACTCAGCCTGCTCAGAAGGAACAGCATATGTAGAAGACAGAGATAGAGTATATCCACGTGTCTCACTCAGCCTGCTCAGAAGGAACAGCAGAGGTAGAATACAGAGATAGAGGATATCCACGTGTCTGATCTACACCTCAGTCAGCCTGCACAGAAGGAACAGCAGAGGTAGAAGACAGAGATAGAGTATATCCACGTGTCTGATCTACACCTCACTCAGCCTGCTCAGAAGGAACATCAGAGGTAGAAGACAGAGATAGAGTATATCCACGTGTCTGATATACACCTCACTCAGCCTGCTCAGAAGGAACAGCAGAGGTAGAAGACAGAGATAGAGTATATCGACGTGTCTGATCTACACCTCACTCAGCCTGCTCAGAAGGAACAGCAGATGTAGAATACAGAGATGGAGTATATCCACGTGTCTCACTCAGCCTGCTCAAAAGGAACAGCAGAGGTAGAAGACAGAGATAGAGTATATCCACGTGTCTGATCTACACCTCACTCAGCCTGCTCAGAAGGAACAGCAGAGGTAGAAGACAGAGATGGAGTATATCCACGTGTCTGATCTACACCTCACTCAGCCTGCTCAAAAGGAACAGCAGAGGTAGAATACAGAGATGGAGTATATCCACGTGTCTCACTCAGCCTGCTCAGAAGGAACAGCAGAGATAGAATACAGAGATAGAATATATCCACGTGTCTGATCTACACCTCATTCAGCCTGCTCAGAAGGAACAGCAGAGGTAGAAGACAGAGATGGAGTATATCCACGTGTCTGATCTACACCTCACTCAGCCTGCTCAAAAGGAACAGCAGATGTAGAATACAGAGATGGAGTATATCCACGTGTCTCACTCAGCCTGCTCAAAAGGAACAGCAGAGGTAGAAGACAGAGATAGAGTATATCCACGTGTCTCACTCAGCCTGCTCAGAAGGAACAGCAGAGGTAGAATACAGAGATAGAGGATATCCACGTGTCTGATCTACACCTCAGTCAGCCTGCACAGAAGGAACAGCAGAGGTAGAAGACAGAGATAGAATATATCCACGTGTCTGATCTACACCTCACTCAGCCTGCTCAGAAGGAACATCAGAGGTAGAAGACAGAGATAGAGTATATCCACGTGTCTGATATACACCTCACTCAGCCTGCTCAGAAGGAACAGCAGAGGTAGAAGACAGAGATAGAGTATATCGACGTGTCTGATCTACACCTCACTCAGCCTGCTCAGAAGGAACAGCAGAGGTAGAAGACAGAGATAGAGTATATCCACGTGTCTCACTCAGCCTGCTCATCAGGAACAGCAGAGGTAGAAGACAGAGATAGAGTATATCCAAGTGTCTGATCTACACCTCACTCAGCCTGCTCAGAAGGAACAGCAGATGTAGAAGACAGAGATGGAGTATATCCACGTGTCTCATCTACACCTCACTCAGCCTGCTCAGAAGGAACAGCATAGGTAGAAGACAGAGATAGAGTATATCCACGTGTCTCACTCAGCCTGCTCAGAAGGAACAGCAGAGGAAGAATACAGAGATATAGGATATCCACGTGTCTGATCTACACCTCAGTCAGCCTGCACAGAAGGAACAGCAGAGGTAGAAGACAGAAATAGAGTATATCCACGTGTCTCACTCAGCCTGCTCAGAAGGAACAGCAGAGATAGAATACAGAGATAGAGTATATCCACGTGTCTGATCTACACCTCACTCAGCCTGCTCAGAAGGAACAGCAGAGGTAGAAGACAGAGATGGAGTATATCCACGTGTCTGATCTACACCTTACTCAGCCTGCTCAAAAGGAACAGCAGATGTAGAATACAGAGATGGAGTATATCCACGTGTCTCACTCAGCCTGCTCAGAAGGAACAGCAGAGGTAGAAGACAGAGATAGAGTATATCCACGTGTCTCACTCAGCCTGCTCAGAAGGAACAGCAGAGGTAGAAGACAGAGATAGAGTATATCCACGTCTCTCACTCAGCCTACTCAGAAGGAACAGCAGAGGTAGAAGACATATATAGAGTATATCCACGTGTCTGATCTACACCTCACTCAGCATGCTCAGAAGGAACAGCAGAGGTAGAAGACAGATATAGAGTATATCCACGTGTCTGATCTACACCTCACTCAGCCTGTTTAGAAGTAACAGCAGAGGTAGAAGACAGAGATAGAGTATATCCACGTGTCTCACTCAGCCTGCTCAGAAGGAACAGCAGAGGTAGAAGACAGAGATAGAGTATATCGACGTGTCTCATCTACACCTCACTCAGCCTGCTCAGAAGGAACAGCATAGGTAGAAGACAGAGATAGAGTATATCCACGTGTCTCACTCAGCCTGCTCAGAAGGAACAGCAGAGGTAGAATACAGAGATAGAGGATATCCACGTGTCTGATCTACACCTCAGTCAGCCTGCACAGAAGGAACAGCAGAGGTAGAAGACAGAGATAGAGTATATCCACGTGTCTGATCTACACCTCACTCAGCCTGCTCAGAAGGAACATCAGAGGTAGAAGACAGAGATAGAGTATATCCACGTGTCTGATATACACCTCACTCAGCCTGCTCAGAAGGAACAGCAGAGGTAGAAGACAGAGATAGAGTATATCGACGTGTCTGATCTACACCTCACTCAGCCTGCTCAGAAGGAACAGCAGAGGTAGAAGACAGAGATAGAGTATATCCACGTGTCTCACTCAGCCTGCTCAGAAGGAACAGCAGAGATATAATACAGAGATAGAGTATATCCACGTGTCTGATCTACACCTCACTCAGCCTGCTCAGAAGGAACAGCAGAGGTAGAAGACAGAGATGGAGTATATCCACGTGTCTGATCTACACCTCACTCAGCCTGCTCAAAAGGAACAGCAGAGGTAGAATACAGAGATGGAGTATATCCACGTGTCTCACTCAGCCTGCTCAGAAGGAACAGCAGAGGTAGAAGACAGAGATAGAGTATATCCACGTGTCTCACTCAGCCTGCTCAGAAGGAACAGCAGAGGTAGAAGACAGAGATAGAGTATATCCACGTCTCTCACTCAGCCTACTCAGAAGGAACAGCAGAGCTAGAAGACATATATAGAGTATATCCACGTGTCTGATTTACACCTCACTCAGCATGCTCAGAAGGAACAGCAGAGGTAGAAGACAGAGATAGAGTATATCCACGTGTCTCACTCAGCCTGCTCAGAAGGAACAGCAGAGATAGAATACAGAGATAGAGTATATCCACGTGTCTGATCTACACCTCACTCAGCCTGCTCAGAAGGAACAGCAGATGTAGAAGACAGAGATAGAGTATATCGACGTGTCTTATCTACACCTCACTCAGCCTGCTCAGAAGGAACAGCATAGGTAGAAGACAAAGATAGAGTATATCCACGTGTCTCACTCAGCCTGCTCAGAAGGAACAGCAGAGGTAGAATACAGAGATAGAGGATATCCACGTGTCTGATCTACACCTCAGTCAGCCTGCACAGAAGGAACAGCAGAGGTAGAAGACAGAGATAGAGTATATCCACGTGTCTGATCTACACCTCACTCAGCCTGCTCAGAAGGAACATCAGAGGTAGAAGACAGAGATAGAGTATATCCACGTGTCTGATATACACCTCACTCAGCCTGCTCAGAAGGAACAGCAGAGGTAGAAGACAGAGATAGAGTATATCGACGTGTCTGATCTACACCTCACTCAGCCTGCTCAGAAGGAACAGCATAGGTAGAAGACAGAGATAGAGTATATCCACGTGTCTCACTCAGCCTGCTCAGAAGGAACAGCAGAGGAAGAATACAGAGATAGAGGATATCCACGTGTCTGATCTACACCTCAGTCAGCCTGCACAGAAGGAACAGCAGAGGTAGAAGACAGAGATAGAGTATATCCACGTGTCTGATATACACCTCACTCAACCTGCTCAGAAGGAACAGCAGAGGTAGAAGACAGAAATAGAGTATATCCACGTGTCTCACTCAGCCTGCTCAGAAGGAACAGCAGAGATAGAATACAGAGATAGAGTATATCCACGTGTCTGATCTACACCTCACTCAGCCTGCTCAGAAGGAACAGCAGAGGTAGAAGACAGAGATGGAGTATATCCACGTGTCTGATCTACACCTTACTCAGCCTGCTCAAAAGGAACAGCAGATGTAGAATACAGAGATGGAGTATATCCACGTGTCTCACTCAGCCTGCTCAGAAGGAACAGCAGAGGTAGAAGACAGAGATAGAGTATATCTACGTGTCTCACTCAGCCTGCTCAGAAGGAACAGCAGAGGTAGAAGACAGAGATAGAGTATATCCACGTCTCTCACTCAGCCTACTCAGAAGGAACAGCAGAGGTAGAAGACATATATAGAGTATATCCACGTGTCTGATCTACACCTCACTCAGCATGCTCAGAAGGAACAGCAGAGGTAGAAGACAGATATAGAGTATATCCACGTGTCTGATCTACACCTCACTCAGCCTGTTTAGAAGGAACAGCAGAGGTAGAAGACAGAGACAGAGTATATCCACGTGTCTCACTCAGCCTGCTCAGAAGGAACAGCAGAGGTAGAAGACAGAGATAGAGTATATCGACGTGTCTCATCTACACCTCACTCAGCCTGCTCAGAAGGAACAGCATAGGTAGAAGACAGAGATAGAGTATATCCACGTGTCTCACTCAGCCTGCTCAGAAGGAACAGCAGAGGTAGAATACAGAGATAGAGGATATCCACGTGTCTGATCTACACCTCAGTCAGCCTGCACAGAAGGAACAGCAGAGGTAGAAGACAGAGATAGAGTATATCCACGTGTCTGATCTACACCTCACTCAGCCTGCTCAGAAGGAACATCAGAGGTAGAAGACAGAGATAGAGTATATCCACGTGTCTGATATACACCTCACTCAGCCTGCTCAGAAGGAACAGCAGAGGTAGAAGACAGAGATAGAGTATATCGACGTGTCTGATCTACACCTCACTCAGCCTGCTCAGAAGGAACAGCAGAGGTAGAAGACAGAGATAGAGTATATCCACGTGTCTCACTCAGCCTGCTCAGAAGGAACAGCAGAGATATAATACAGAGATAGAGTATATCCACGTGTCTGATCTACACCTCACTCAGCCTGCTCAGAAGGAACAGCAGAGGTAGAAGACAGAGATGGAGTATATCCACGTGTCTGATCTACACCTCACTCAGCCTGCTCAAAAGGAACAGCAGAGGTAGAATACAGAGATGGAGTATATCCACGTGTCTCACTCAGCCTGCTCAGAAGGAACAGCAGAGGTAGAAGACAGAGATAGAGTATATCCACGTGTCTCACTCAGCCTGCTCAGAAGGAACAGCAGAGGTAGAAGACAGAGATAGAGTATATCCACGTCTCTCACTCAGCCTACTCAGAAGGAACAGCAGAGCTAGAAGACATATATAGAGTATATCCACGTGTCTGATTTACACCTCACTCAGCATGCTCAGAAGGAACAGCAGAGGTAGAAGACAGAGATAGAGTATATCCACGTGTCTCACTCAGCCTGCTCAGAAGGAACAGCAGAGATAGAATACAGAGATAGAGTATATCCACGTGTCTGATCTACACCTCACTCAGCCTGCTCAGAAGGAACAGCAGATGTAGAAGACAGAGATAGAGTATATCGACGTGTCTTATCTACACCTCACTCAGCCTGCTCAGAAGGAACAGCATAGGTAGAAGACAAAGATAGAGTATATCCACGTGTCTCACTCAGCCTGCTCAGAAGGAACAGCAGAGGTAGAATACAGAGATAGAGGATATCCACGTGTCTGATCTACACCTCAGTCAGCCTGCACAGAAGGAACAGCAGAGGTAGAAGACAGAGATAGAGTATATCCACGTGTCTGATCTACACCTCACTCAGCCTGCTCAGAAGGAACATCAGAGGTAGAAGACAGAGATAGAGTATATCCACGTGTCTGATATACACCTCACTCAGCCTGCTCAGAAGGAACAGCAGAGGTAGAAGACAGAGATAGAGTATATCGACGTGTCTGATCTACACCTCACTCAGCCTGCTCAGAAGGAACAGCATAGGTAGAAGACAGAGATAGAGTATATCCACGTGTCTCACTCAGCCTGCTCAGAAGGAACAGCAGAGGAAGAATACAGAGATAGAGGATATCCACGTGTCTGATCTACACCTCAGTCAGCCTGCACAGAAGGAACAGCAGAGGTAGAAGACAGAGATAGAGTATATCCACGTGTCTGATATACACCTCACTCAACCTGCTCAGAAGGAACAGCAGAGGTAGAAGACAGAAATAGAGTATATCCACGTGTCTCACTCAGCCTGCTCAGAAGGAACAGCAGAGATAGAATACAGAGATAGAGTATATCCACGTGTCTGATCTACACCTCACTCAGCCTGCTCAGAAGGAACAGCAGAGGTAGAAGACAGAGATGGAGTATATCCACGTGTCTGATCTACACCTTACTCAGCCTGCTCAAAAGGAACAGCAGATGTAGAATACAGAGATGGAGTATATCCACGTGTCTCACTCAGCCTGCTCAGAAGGAACAGCAGAGGTAGAAGACAGAGATAGAGTATATCTACGTGTCTCACTCAGCCTGCTCAGAAGGAACAGCAGAGGTAGAAGACAGAGATAGAGTATATCCACGTCTCTCACTCAGCCTACTCAGAAGGAACAGCAGAGGTAGAAGACATATATAGAGTATATCCACGTGTCTGATCTACACCTCACTCAGCATGCTCAGAAGGAACAGCAGAGGTAGAAGACAGATATAGAGTATATCCACGTGTCTGATCTACACCTCACTCAGCCTGTTTAGAAGGAACAGCAGAGGTAGAAGACAGAGACAGAGTATATCCACGTGTCTCACTCAGCCTGCTCAGAAGGAACAGCAGAGGTAGAAGACAGAGATAGAGTATATCCACGTGTCTGTTCTACACCTCACTCAGCCTGCTCAGAAGGAACAGCAGATGTAGAAGACAGAGATAGAGTATATCGACGTGTCTCATCTACACCTCACTCAGCCTGCTCAGAAGGAACAGCATAGGTAGAAGACAGAGATAGAGTATATCCACGTGTCTCACTCAGCCTGCTCAGAAGGAACAGCAGAGGTAGAATACAGAGATAGAGGATATCCACGTGTCTGATCTACACCTCAGTCAGCCTGCACAGAAGGAACAGCAGAGGTAGAAGACAGAGATAGAGTATATCCATGTGTCTGATCTACACCTCACTCAGCCTGCTCAGAAGGAACATCAGAGGTAGAAGACAGAGATAGAGTATATCCACGTGTCTGATATACACCTCACTCAGCCTGCTCAGAAGGAACAGCAGAGGTAGAAGACAGAGATAGAGTATATCGACGTGTCTGATCTACACCTCACTCAGCCTGCTCAGAAGGAACAGCAGAGGTAGAAGACAGAGATAGAGTATATCCACGTGTCTCACTCAGCTTGCTCAGAAGGAACAGCAGAGATATAATACAGAGATAGAGTATATCCACGTGTCTGATCTACACCTCACTCAGCCTGCTCAGAAGGAACAGCAGAGGTAGAAGACAGAGATGGAGTATATCCACGTGTCTGATCTACACCTCACTCAGCCTGCTCAAAAGGAACAGCAGATGTAGAATACAGAGATGGAGTATATCCACGTGTCTCACTCAGCCTGCTCAGAAGGAACAGCAGAGGTAGAAGACAGAGATAGAGTATATCCACGTGTCTCACTCAGCCTGCTCAGAAGGAACAGCAGAGGTAGAAGACAGAGATAGAGTATATCCACGTCTCTCACTCAGCCTACTCAGAAGGAACAGCAGAGCTAGAAGACATATATAGAGTATATCCACGTGTCTGATTTACACCTCACTCAGCATGCTCAGAAGGAACAGCAGAGGTAGAAGACAGATATAGAGTATATCCACGTGTCTGATCTACACCTCACTCAGCCTGTTTAGAAGGAACAGCAGAGGTAGAAGACAGAGATAGAGTATATCCACGTGTCTCACTCAGCCTGCTCAGAAGGAACAGCAGAGATAGAATACAGAGATAGAGTATATCCACGTGTCTGATCTACACCTCACTCAGCCTGCTCAGAAGGAACAGCAGATGTAGAAGACAGAGATAGAGTATATCGACGTGTCTCATCTACACCTCACTCAGCCTGCTCAGAAGGAACAGCATAGGTATAAGACAAAGATAGAGTATATCCACGTGTCTCACTCAGCCTGCTCAGAAGGAACAGCAGAGGTAGAATACAGAGATAGAGGATATCCACGTGTCTGATCTACACCTCAGTCAGCCTGCACAGAAGGAACAGCAGAGGTAGAAGACAGAGATAGAGTATATCCACGTGTCTGATCTACACCTCACTCAGCCTGCTCAGAAGGAACATCAGAGGTAGAAGACAGAGATAGAGTATATCCACGTGTCTGATATACACCTCACTCAGCCTGCTCAGAAGGAACAGCAGAGGTAGAAGACAGAGATAGAGTATATCGACGTGTCTGATCTACACCTCACTCAGCCTGCTCAGAAGGAACAGCAGAGGTAGAAGACAGAGATAGAGTATATCCACGTGTCTCACTCAGCCTGCTCAGAAGGAACAGCAGAGATATAATACAGAGATAGAGTATATCCACGTGTCTGATCTACACCTCACTCAGCCTGCTCAGAAGGAACAGCAGAGGTAGAAGACAGAGATGGAGTATATCCACGTGTCTGATCTACACCTCACTCAGCCTGCTCAAAAGGAACAGCAGATGTAGAATACAGAGATGGAGTATATCCACGTGTCTCACTCAGCCTGCTCAGAAGGAACAGCAGAGGTAGAAGACAGAGATAGAGTATATCCACGTGTCTCACTCAGCCTGCTCAGAAGGAACAGCAGAGGTAGAAGACAGAGATAGAGTATATCCACGTCTCTCACTCAGCCTACTCAGAAGGAACAGCAGAGGTAGTAGACATATATAGAGTATATCCACGTGTCTGATCTACACCTCACTCAGCATGCTCAGAAGGAACAGCAGAGGTAGAAGACAGATATAGAGTATATCCACGTGTCTGATCTACACCTCACTCAGCCTGTTTAGAAGGAACAGCAGAGGTAGAAGACAGAGATATAGTATATCCACGTGTCTCACTCAGCCTGCTCAGAAGGAACAGCAGAGATAGAATACAGAGATAGAGTATATCCACGTGTCTGATCTACACCTCACTCAGCCTGCTCAGAAGGAACAGCAGAGGTAGAATACGGAGATATAGTATATCCACGTGTCTCACTCAGCCTGCTCAGAAGGAACAGCAGAGGTAGAAGACAGAGATAGAGTATATCCACGTGTCTGTTCTACACCTCAGTCAGCCTGCTCAAAAGGAACAGCAGAGGTAGAACACAGAGATAGAGTAAATCCACGTGTCTCATTCAGCCTGCTCAGAAGGAACAGCAGATGTAGAAGACAGAGATAGAGTATATCCACGTGTCTGATCTACACCTCACTCAGCCTGCTCAGAAGGAACAGCAGAGGTAGATTACAGAGATAGAGTATATCCACGTGTCTGATCTACACCTCACTCAGCCTGCTCAGAAGGAACAGCAGAGGTAGAAGACGGAGATATAGTATATCCACGTGTCTCACTCAGCCTGCTCAGAAGGAACAGCAGAGGTAGAAGACAGAGATAGAGTATATCCACGTGTCTGTTCTACACCTCAGTCAGCCTGCTCAAAAGGAACAGCAGAGGTAGAACACAGAGATAGAGTAAATCCACGTGTCTCATTCAGCCTGCTCAGAAGGAACAGCAGATGTAGAAGACAGAGATAGAGTATATCCACGTGTCTGATCTACACCTCACTCAGCCTGCTCAGAAGGAACAGCAGAGGTAGAAGACAGAGATAGAGTATATCGACGTGTCTGATCTACACCTCACTCAGCCTGCTCAGAAGGAACAGCAGAGGTAGAAGACAGAGATAGAGTATATCGACGTGTCTGATCTACACCTCACTCAGCCTGCTCAGAAGGAACAGCAGAGGTAGAAAACGGAGATATAGTATATCCACGTGTCTCACTCAGCCTGCTCAGAAGGAACAGCAGAGGTAGAAGACAGAGATAGAGTATATCCACGTGTCTGTTCTACACCTCAGTCAGCCTGCTCAAAAGGAACAGCAGAGGTAGAAGACAGAGATAGAGTATATCCACGTGTCTCATTCAGCCTGCTCAGAAGGAACAGCAGAGGTAGAAGACAGAGATAGAGTATATCGACGTGTCTGATCTACACCTCACTCAGCCTGCTCAGAAGGAACAGCAGAGGTAGAAGACAGAGATAGAGTATATCCACGTGTCTCACTCAGCCTGCTCAGAAGGAACAGCAGAGGTAGAAGACAGAGATAGAGTATATCCACGTGTCTGATCTACACCTCACTCAGCCTGCTCAGAAGGAACATCAGAGGTAGAAGACAGAGATAGAGTATATCGACGTGTCTGATCTACACCTCACTCAGCCTGCTCAGAAGGAACAGCAGAGGTAGAAGACAGAGATGGAGTATATCCACGTCTCTCACTCAGCCTGCTCAGAAGGAAAAGCATAGGTAGAAGACATATATAGAGTATATCCACGTGTCTGATCTACACCTCACTCAGGATGCTCAGAAGGAACAGCAGAGGTAGAAGACAGATATAGAGTATATCCACGTGTCTGATCTACACCTCACTCAGCCTGTTTAGAAGGAACAGCAGAGGTAGAAGACAGAGATAGAGTATATCCACGTGTCTCACTCAGCCTGCTCAGAAGGAACAGCAGAGATAGAATACAGAGATAGGGTATATCCACGTGTCTGATCTACACCTCACTCAGCATGCTCAGAAGGAACAGCAGAGGTAGAAGACAGATATAGAGTATATCCACGTGTCTGATCTACACCTCACTCAGCCTGTTTAGAAGGAACAGCAGAGGTAGAAGACAGAGATAGAGTATATCCACGTGTCTGTTCTACACCTCAGTCAGCCTGCTCAAAAGGAACAGCAGAGGTAGAAGACAGAGATAGAGTATATCCACGTGTCTCATTCAGCCTGCTCAGAAGGAACAGCAGATGTAGAAGACAGAGATAGAGTATATCCACGTGTCTGATCTACACCTCACTCAGCCTGCTCAGAAGGAACAGCAGAGGTAGAAGACAGAGATAGAGTATATCGACGTGTCTGATCTACACCTCACTCAGCCTGCTCAGAAGGAACAGCAGAGGAAGAAGACGGAGATATAGTATATCCACGTGTCTCACTCAGCCTGCTCAGAAGGAACAGCAGAGGTAGAAGACAGAGATAGAGTATATCCACGTGTCTGTTCTACACCTCAGTCAGCCTGCTCAAAAGGAACAGCAGATGTAGAAGACAGAGAGAGAGTATATCCACGTGTCTCATTCAGCCTGCTCAGAAGGAACAGCAGATGTAGAAGACAGAGATAGTGTATATCCACGTGTCTGATCTACACCTCACTCAGCCTGCTCAGAAGAAACAGCAGAGGTAGAAGACAGAGATAGAGTATATCGACGTGTCTGATCTACACCTCACTCAGCCTGCTCAGAAGGAACAGCAGAGGTAGAAGACAGAGATAGAGTATATCCACGTGTCTCACTCAGCCTGCTCAGAAGGAACAGCAGAGGTAGAAGACAGAGATAGAGTATATCCACGTGTCTGTTCTACACCTCAGTCAGCCTGCTCAAAAGGAACAGCAGAGGTAGAAGACAGAGATAGAGTATATCCACGTGTCTCATTC
Source organism: Crossaster papposus (assembly GCA_037893245.1). NCBI lineage: Eukaryota > Metazoa > Echinodermata > Asteroidea > Velatida > Solasteridae > Crossaster > Crossaster papposus. Next base: position 556,460 of record JBAIAA010000808.1, on the reverse strand, counting down.
AGCCTGCTCAGAAGGAACAGCAGATGTAGAAGACAGAGATAGAGTATATCCACGTGTCTGATCTACACCTCACTCAGCCTGCTCAGAAGGAACAGCAGAGGTAGAAGACAGAGATAGAGTATATCGACGTGTCTGATCTACACCTCACTCAGCCTGCTCAGAAGGAACAGCAGAGGTAGAAGACGGAGATATAGTATATCCACGTGTCTCACTCAGCCTGCTCAGAAGGAACAGCAGAGGTAGAAGACAGAGATAGAGTATATCCACGTGTCTGTTCTACACCTCAGTCAGCCTGCTCAAAAGGAACAGCAGAGGTAGAAGACAGAGATAGAGTATATCCACGTGTCTCATTCAGCCTGCTCAGAAGGAACAGCAGATGTAGAAGACAGAGATAGTGTATATCCACGTGTCTGATCTACACCTCACTCAGCCTGCTCAGAAGAAACAGCAGAGGTAGAAGACAGAGATAGAGTATATCGACGTGTCTGATCTACACCTCACTCAGCCTGCTCAGAAGGAACAGCAGAGGTAGAAGACAGAGATAGAGTATATCCACGTGTCTCACTCAGCCTGCTCAGAAGGAACAGCAGAGGTAGAAGACAGAGATAGAGTATATCCACGTGTCTGATCTACACCTCACTCAGCCTGCTCAGAAGGAACATCAGAGGTAGAAGACAGAGATAGAGTATATCGACGTGTCTGATCTACACCTCACTCAGCCTGCTCAGAAGGAACAGCAGAGGTAGAAGACAGAGATGGAGTATATCCACGTCTCTCACTCAGCCTGCTCAGAAGGAACAGCATAGGTAGAAGACATATATAGAGTATATCCACGTGTCTGATCTACACCTCACTCAGGATGCTCAGAAGGAACAGCAGAGGTAGAAGACAGATATAGAGTATATCCACGTGTCTGATCTACACCTCACTCAGCCTGTTTAGAAGGAACAGCAGAGGTAGAAGACAGAGATAGAGTATATCCACGTGTCTCACTCAGCCTGCTCAGAAGGAACAGCAGAGATAGAATACAGAGATAGAGTATATCCACGTGTCTGATCTACACCTCACTCAGCATGCTCAGAAGGAACAGCAGAGGTAGAAGACAGATATAGAGTATATCCACGTGTCTGATCTACACCTCACTCAGCCTGTTTAGAAGGAACAGCAGAGGTAGAAGACAGAGATAGAGTATATCCACGTGTCTCACTCAGCCTGCTCAGAAGGAACAGCAGAGGTAGAATACAGAGATAGAGGATATCCACGTGTCTGATCTACACCTCAGTCAGCCTGCACAGAAGGAACAGCAGAGGTAGAAGACAGAGATAGAGTATATCCACGTGTCTGATCTACACCTCACTCAGCCTGCTCAGAAGGAACATCAGAGGTAGAAGACAGAGATAGAGTATATCCACGTGTCTGATATACACCTCACTCAGCCTGCTCAGAAGGAACAGCAGAGGTAGAAGACAGAGATAGAGTATATCGACGTGTCTGATCTACACCTCACTCAGCCTGCTCAGAAGGAACAGCAGAGGTAGAAGACAGAGATAGAGTATATCCACGTGTCTCACTCAGCCTGCTCAGAAGGAACAGCAGATATAGAATACAGAGATAGTGTATATCCACGTGTCTGATCTACACCTCACTCAGCCTGCTCAGAAGGAACAGCAGAGGTAGAAGACAGAGATGGAGTATATCCACGTGTCTGATCTACACCTCACTCAGCCTGCTCAAAAGGAACAGCAGATGTAGAATACAGAGATGGAGTATATCCACGTGTCTCACTCAGCCTGCTCAGAAGGAACAGCAGAGGTAGAAGACAGAGATAGAGTATATCCACGTGTCTCACTCAGCCTGCTCAGAAGGGACAGCAGAGGTAGAAGACAGAGATAGAGTATATCCACGTCTCTCACTCAGCCTACTCAGAAGGAACAGCAGAGGTAGAAGACATATATAGAGTATATCCACGTGTCTGATCTACACCTCACTCAGCATACTCAGAAGGAACAGCAGAGGTAGAAGACAGATATAGAGTATATCCACGTGTCTGATCTACACCTCACTCAGCCTGTTTAGAAGGAACAGCAGAGGTAGAAGACAGAGATAGAGTATATCCACGTGTCTCACTCAGCCTGCTCAGAAGGAACAGCAGAGATAGAATACAGAGATAGAGTATATCCACGTGTCTGATCTACACCTCACTCAGCCTGCTCAGAAGGAACAGCAGAGGTAGAAGACGGAGATATAGTATATCCACGTGTCTCACTCAGCCTGCTCATCAGGAACAGCAGAGGTAGAAGACAGAGAAAGAGTATATCCACGTGTCTGATCTACACCTCACTCAGCCTGCTCAGAAGGAACAGCAGATGTAGAAGACAGAGATGGAGTATATCCACGTGTCTCATCTACACCTCACTCAGCCTGCTCAGAAGGAACAGCATAGGTAGAAGACAGAGATAGAGTATATCCACGTGTCTCACTCAGCCTGCTCAGAAGGAACAGCAGAGGTAGAAGACAGAGATAGAGTATATCCACGTGTCTGATCTACACCTCACTCAGCCTGCTCAGAAGGAACAGCAGAGGTAGAAGACAGAGATAGAGTATATCCACGTGTCTGATCTACACCTCACTCAGCCTGTTTAGAAGGAACAGCAGAGGTAGAAGACAGAGATATAGTATATCCACGTGTCTCACTCAGCCTGCTCAGAAGGAACAGCAGAGATATAATACAGAGATAGAGTATATCCACGTGTCTGATCTACACCTCACTCAGCCTGCTCAGAAGGAACAGCAGAGGTAGAAGACGGAGATATAGTATATCCACGTGTCTCACTCAGCCTGCTCAGAAGGAACAGCAGAGGTAGAAGACAGAGATAGAGTATATCCACGTGTCTGTTCTACACCTCAGTCAGCCTGCTCAAAAGGAACAGCAGAGGTAGAACACAGAGATAGAGTAAATCCACGTGTCTCATTCAGCCTGCTCAGAAGGAACAGCAGATGTAGAAGACAGAGATAGAGTATATCCACGTGTCTGATCTACACCTCACTCAGCCTGCTCAGAAGGAACAGCAGAGGTAGAATACAGAGATAGAGTATATCCACGTGTCTGATCTACACCTCACTCAGCCTGCTCAGAAGGAACAGCAGAGGTAGAAGACGGAGATATAGTATATCCACGTGTCTCACTCAGCCTGCTCAGAAGGAACAGCAGAGGTAGAAGACAGAGATAGAGTATATCCACGTGTCTGTTCTACACCTCAGTCAGCCTGCTCAAAAGGAACAGCAGAGGTAGAAGACAGAGATAGAGTATATCCACGTGTCTCATTCAGCCTGCTCAGAAGGAACAGCAGATGTAGAAGACAGAGATAGAGTATATCCACGTGTCTGATCTACACCTCACTCAGCCTGCTCAGAAGGAACAGCAGAGGTAGAAGACAGAGATAGAGTATATCGACGTGTCTGATCTACACCTCACTCAGCCTGCTCAGAAGGAACAGCAGAGGTAGAAGACAGAGATAGAGTATATCGACGTGTCTGATCTACACCTCACTCAGCCTGCTCAGAAGGAACAGCAGAGGTAGAAAACGGAGATATAGTATATCCACGTGTCTCACTCAGCCTGCTCAGAAGGAACAGCAGAGGTAGAAGACAGAGATAGAGTATATCCACGTGTCTGTTCTACACCTCAGTCAGCCTGCTCAAAAGAAACAGCAGAGGTAGAAGACAGAGATAGAGTATATCCACGTGTCTCATTCAGCCTGCTCAGAAGGAACAGCAGATGTAGAAGACAGAGATAGAGTATATCCACGTGTCTGATCTACACCTCACTCAGCCTGCTCAGAAGAAACAGCAGAGGTAGAAGACAGAGATAGAGTATATCGACGTGTCTGATCTACACCTCACTCAGCCTGCTCAGAAGGAACAGCAGAGGTAGAAGACAGAGATAGAGTATATCCACGTGTCTCACTCAGCCTGCTCAGAAGGAACAGCAGAGGTAGAAGACAGAGATAGAGTATATCCACGTGTCTGATCTACACCTCACTCAGCCTGCTCAGAAGGAACATCAGAGGTAGAAGACAGAGATAGAGTATATCGACGTGTCTGATCTACACCTCACTCAGCCTGCTCAGAAGGAACAGCAGAGGTAGAAGACAGAGATGGAGTATATCCACGTCTCTCACTCAGCCTGCTCAGAAGGAAAAGCATAGGTAGAAGACATATATAGAGTATATCCACGTGTCTGATCTACACCTCACTCAGGATGCTCAGAAGGAACAGCAGAGGTAGAAGACAGATATAGAGTATATCCACGTGTCTGATCTACACCTCACTCAGCCTGTTTAGAAGGAACAGCAGAGGTAGAAGACAGAGATAGAGTATATCCACGTGTCTCACTCAGCCTGCTCAGAAGGAACAGCAGAGATAGAATACAGAGATAGAGTATATCCACGTGTCTGATCTACACCTCACTCAGCATGCTCAGAAGGAACAGCAGAGGTAGAAGACAGATATAGAGTATATCCACGTGTCTGATCTACACCTCACTCAGCCTGTTTAGAAGGAACAGCAGAGGTAGAAGACAGAGATAGAGTATATCCACGTGTCTGTTCTACACCTCAGTCAGCCTGCTCAAAAGGAACAGCAGAGGTAGAAGACAGAGATAGAGTATATCCACGTGTCTCATTCAGCCTGCTCAGAAGGAACAGCAGATGTAGAAGACAGAGATAGAGTATATCCACGTGTCTGATCTACACCTCACTCAGCCTGCTCAAAAGGAACAGCAGAGGTAGAAGACAGAGATAGAGTATATCCACGTGTCTCACTCAGCCTGCTCAGAAGGAACAGCAGAGATAGAATACAGAGATAGAGTATATCCACGTGTCTGATCTACACCTCATTCAGCCTGCTCAGAAGGAACAGCAGAGGTAGAAGACAGAGATGGAGTATATCCACGTGTCTGATCTACACCTCACTCAGCCTGCTCAAAAGGAACAGCAGATGTAGAATACAGAGATGGAGTATATCCACGTGTCTCACTCAGCCTGCTCAAAAGGAACAGCAGAGGTAGAAGACAGAGATAGAGTATATCCACGTGTCTCACTCAGCCTGCTCAGAAGGAACAGCAGAGGTAGAATACAGAGATAGAGGATATCCACGTGTCTGATCTACACCTCAGTCAGCCTGCACAGAAGGAACAGCAGAGGTAGAAGACCGAGATAGAATATATCCACGTGTCTGATCTACACCTCACTCAGCCTGCTCAGAAGGAACATCAGAGGTAGAAGACAGAGATAGAGTATATCCACGTGTCTGATATACACCTCACTCAGCCTGCTCAGAAGGAACAGCAGAGGTAGAAGACAGAGATAGAGTATATCGACGTGTCTGATCTACACCTCACTCAGCCTGCTCATCAGGAACAGCAGAGGTAGAAGACAGAGATAGAGTATATCCACGTGTCTCACTCAGCCTGCTCATCAGGAACAGCAGAGGTAGAAGACAGAGATAGAGTATATCCAAGTGTCTGATCTACACCTCACTCAGCCTGCTCAGAAGGAACAGCAGATGTAGAAGACAGAGATGGAGTATATCCACGTGTCTCATCTACACCTCACTCAGCCTGCTCAGAAGGAACAGCATAGGTAGAAGACAGAGATAGAGTATATCCACGTGTCTCACTCAGCCTGCTCAGAAGGAACAGCAGAGGAAGAATACAGAGATAGAGGATATCCACGTGTCTGATCTACACCTCAGTCAGCCTGCACAGAAGGAACAGCAGAGGTAGAAGACAGAGATAGAGTATATCCACGTGTCTGATATACACCTCACTCAACCTGCTCAGAAGGAACAGCAGAGGTAGAAGACAGAAATAGAGTATATCCACGTGTCTCACTCAGCCTGCTCAGAAGGAACAGCAGAGATAGAATACAGAGATAGAGTATATCCACGTGTCTGATCTACACCTCACTCAGCCTGCTCAGAAGGAACAGCAGAGGTAGAAGACAGAGATGGAGTATATCCACGTGTCTGATCTACACCTTACTCAGCCTGCTCAAAAGGAACAGCAGATGTAGAATACAGAGATGGAGTATATCCACGTGTCTCACTCAGCCTGCTCAGAAGGAACAGCAGAGGTAGAAGACAGAGATAGAGTATATCCACGTGTCTCACTCAGCCTGCTCAGAAGGAACAGCAGAGGTAGAAGACAGAGATAGAGTATATCCACGTCTCTCACTCAGCCTACTCAGAAGGAACAGCAGAGGTAGAAGACATATATAGAGTATATCCACGTGTCTGATCTACACCTCACTCAGCATGCTCAGAAGGAACAGCAGAGGTAGAAGACAGATATAGAGTATATCAACGTGTCTGATCTACACCTCACTCAGCCTGTTTAGAAGGAACAGCAGAGGTAGAAGACAGAGATAGAGTATATCCACGTGTCTCACTCAGCCTGCTCAGAAGGAACAGCAGAGGTAGAAGACAGAGATAGAGTATATCCACGTGTCTGTTCTACACCTCACTCAGCCTGCTCAGAAGGAACAGCAGATGTAGAAGACAGAGATAGAGTATATCGACGTGTCTCATCTACACCTCACTCAGCCTGCTCAGAAGGAACAGCATAGGTAGAAGACAGAGATAGAGTATATCCACGTGTCTCACTCAGCCTGCTCAGAAGGAACAGCAGAGGTAGAATACAGAGATAGAGGATATCCACGTGACTGATCTACACCTCAGTCAGCCTGCACAGAAGGAACAGCAGAGGTAGAAGACAGAGATAGAGTATATCCACGTGTCTGATCTACACCTCACTCAGCCTGCTCAGAAGGAACATCAGAGGTAGAAGACAGAGATAGAGTATATCCACGTGTCTGATATACACCTCACTCAGCCTGCTCAGAAGGAACAGCAGATGTAGAAGACAGAGATAGAGTATATCGACGTGTCTGATCTACACCTCACTCAGCCTGCTCAGAAGGAACAGCAGAGGTAGAAGACAGAGATAGAGTATATCCACGTGTCTCACTCAGCCTGCTCAGAAGGAACAGCAGAGATATAATACAGAGATAGAGTATATCCACGTGTCTGATCTACACCTCACTCAGCCTGCTCAGAAGGAACAGCAGAGGTAGAAGACAGAGATGGAGTATATCCACGTGTCTGATCTACACCTCACTCAGCCTGCTCAAAAGGAACAGCAGAGGTAGAATACAGAGATGGAGTATATCCACGTGTCTCACTCAGCCTGCTCAGAAGGAACAGCAGAGGTAGAAGACAGAGATAGAGTATATCCACGTGTCTCACTCAGCCTGCTCAGAAGGAACAGCAGAGGTAGAAGACAGAGATAGAGTATATCCACGTCTCTCACTCAGCCTACTCAGAAGGAACAGCAGAGCTAGAAGACATATATAGAGTATATCCACGTGTCTGATTTACACCTCACTCAGCATGTTCAGAAGGAACAGCAGAGGTAGAAGACAGATATAGAGTATATCCACGTGTCTGATCTACACCTCACTCAGCCTGTTTAGAAGGAACAGCAGAGGTAGAAGACAGAGATAGAGTATATCCACGTGTCTCACTCAGCCTGCTCAGAAGGAACAGCAGAGATAGAATACAGAGATAGAGTATATCCACGTGTCTGATCTACACCTCACTCAGCCTGCTCAGAAGGAACAGCAGATGTAGAAGACAGAGATAGAGTATATCGACGTGTCTCATCTACACCTCACTCAGCCTGCTCAGAAGGAACAGCATAGGTAGAAGACAAAGATAGAGTATATCCACGTGTCTCACTCAGCCTGCTCAGAAGGAACAGCAGAGGTAGAATACAGAGATAGAGGATATCCACGTGTCTGATCTACACCTCAGTCAGCCTGCACAGAAGGAACAGCAGAGGTAGAAGACAGAGATAGAGTATATCCACGTGTCTGATCTACACCTCACTCAGCCTGCTCAGAAGGAACATCAGAGGTAAAAGACAGAGATAGAGTATATCCACGTGTCTGATATACACCTCACTCAGCCTGCTCAGAAGGAACAGCAGAGGTAGAAGACAGAGATAGAGTATATCGACGTGTCTGATCTACACCTCACTCAGCCTGCTCAGAAGGAACAGCATAGGTAGAAGACAGAGATAGAGTATATCCACGTGTCTCACTCAGCCTGCTCAGAAGGAACAGCAGAGGAAGAATACAGAGATAGAGGATATCCACGTGTCTGATCTACACCTCAGTCAGCCTGCACAGAAGGAACAGCAGAGGTAGAAGACAGAGATAGAGTATATCCACGTGTCTGATATACACCTCACTCAACCTGCTCAGAAGGAACAGCAGAGGTAGAAGACAGAAATAGAGTATATCCACGTGTCTCACTCAGCCTGCTCAGAAGGAACAGCAGAGATAGAATACAGAGATAGAGTATATCCACGTGTCTGATCTACACCTCACTCAGCCTGCTCAGAAGGAACAGCAGAGGTAGAAGACAGAGATGGAGTATATCCACGTGTCTGATCTACACCTTACTCAGCCTGCTCAAAAGGAACAGCAGATGTAGAATACAGAGATGGAGTATATCCACGTGTCTCACTCAGCCTGCTCAGAAGGAACAGCAGAGGTAGAAGACAGAGATAGAGTATATCTACGTGTCTCACTCAGCCTGCTCAGAAGGAACAGCAGAGGTAGAAGACAGAGATAGAGTATATCCACGTCTCTCACTCAGCCTACTCAGAAGGAACAGCAGAGGTAGAAGACATATATAGAGTATATCCACGTGTCTGATCTACACCTCACTCAGCATGCTCAGAAGGAACAGCAGAGGTAGAAGACAGATATAGAGTATATCCACGTGTCTGATCTACACCTCACTCAGCCTGTTTAGAAGGAACAGCAGAGGTAGAAGACAGAGATAGAGTATATCCACGTGTCTCACTCAGCCTGCTCAGAAGGAACAGCAGAGGTAGAAGACAGAGATAGAGTATATCCACGTGTCTGTTCTACACCTCACCCAGCCTGCTCAGAAGGAACAGCAGATGTAGAAGACAGAGATAGAGTATATCGACGTGTCTCATCTACACCTCACTCAGCCTGCTCAGAAGGAACAGCATAGGTAGAAGACAGAGATAGAGTATATCCACGTGTCTCACTCAGCCTGCTCAGAAGGAACAGCAGAGGTAGAATACAGAGATAGAGGATATCCACGTGTCTGATCTACACCTCAGTCAGCCTGCACAGAAGGAACAGCAGAGGTAGAAGACAGAGATAGAGTATATCCACGTGTCTGATCTACACCTCACTCAGCCTGCTCAGAAGGAACATCAGAGGTAGAAGACAGAGATAGAGTATATCCACGTGTCTGATATACACCTCACTCAGCCTGCTCAGAAGGAACAGCAGAGGTAGAAGACAGAGATAGAGTATATCGACGTGTCTGATCTACACCTCACTCAGCCTGCTCAGAAGGAACAGCAGAGGTAGAAGACAGAGATAGAGTATATCCACGTGTCTCACTCAGCCTGCTCAGAAGGAACAGCAGAGATATAATACAGAGATAGAGTATATCCACGTGTCTGATCTACACCTCACTCAGCCTGCTCAGAAGGAACAGCAGAGGTAGAAGACAGAGATGGAGTATATCCACGTGTCTGATCTACACCTCACTCAGCCTGCTCAAAAGGAACAGCAGATGTAGAATACAGAGATGGAGTATATCCACGTGTCTCACTCAGCCTGCTCAGAAGGAACAGCAGAGGTAGAAGACAGAGATAGAGTATATCCACGTGTCTCACTCTGCCTGCTCAGAAGGAACAGCAGAGGTAGAAGACAGAGATAGAGTATATCCACGTCTCTCACTCAGCCTACTCAGAAGGAACAGCAGAGCTAGAAGACATATATAGAGTATATCCACGTGTCTGATTTACACCTCACTCAGCCTGCTCAGAAGGAACAGCAGAGATAGAATACAGAGATAGAGTATATCCACGTGTCTGATCTACACCTCACTCAGCCTGCTCAGAAGGAACAGCAGATGTAGAAGACAGAGATAGAGTATATCGACGTGTCTCATCTACACCTCACTCAGCCTGCTCAGAAGGAACAGCATAGGTATAAGACAAAGATAGAGTATATCCACGTGTCTCACTCAGCCTGCTCAGAAGGAACAGCAGAGGTAGAATACAGAGATAGAGGATATCCACGTGTCTGATCTACACCTCAGTCAGCCTGCACAGAAGGAACAGCAGAGGTAGAAGACAGAGATAGAGTATATCCACGTGTATGATCTACACCTCACTCAGCCTGCTCAGAAGGAACATCAGAGGTAGAAGACAGAGATAGAGTATATCCACGTGTCTGATATACACCTCACTCAGCCTGCTCAGAAGGAACAGCAGAGGTAGAAGACAGAGATAGAGTATATCGACGTGTCTGATCTACACCTCACTCAGCCTGCTCAGAAGGAACAGCAGAGGTAGAAGACAGAGATAGAGTATATCCACGTGTCTCACTCAGCCTGCTCAAAAGGAACAGCAGAGATATAATACAGAGATAGAGTATATCCACGTGTCTCACTCAGCCTGCTCAGAAGGAACAGCAGAGGTAGAAGACAGAGATAGAGTATATCCACGTCTCTCACTCAGCCTACTCAGAAGGAACAGCAGAGGTAGAAGACATATATAGAGTATATCCACGTGTCTGATCTACACCTCACTCAGCATGCTCAGAAGGAACATCAGAGGTAGAAGACAGATATAGAGTATATCCACGTGTCTGATCTACACCTCACTCAGCCTGTTTAGAAGGAACAGCAGAGGTAGAAGACAGAGATATAGTATATCCACGTGTCTCACTCAGCCTGCTCAGAAGGAACAGCAGAGATAGAATACAGAGATAGAGTATATCCACGTGTCTGATCTACACCTCACTCAGCCTGCTCAGAAGGAACAGCAGAGGTAGAAGACGGAGATATAGTATATCCACGTGTCTCACTCAGCCTGCTCAGAAGGAACAGCAGAGGTAGAAGACAGAGATAGAGTATATCCACGTGTCTGTTCTACACCTCAGTCAGCCTGCTCAAAAGGAACAGCAGAGGTAGAACACAGAGATAGAGTAAATCCACGTGTCTCATTCAGCCTGCTCAGAAGGAACAGCAGATGTAGAAGACAGAGATAGAGTATATCCACGTGTCTGATCTACACCTCACTCAGCCTGCTCAGAAGGAACAGCAGAGGTAGAATACAGAGATAGAGTATATCCACGTGTCTGATCTACACCTCACTCAGCCTGCTCAGAAGGAACAGCAGAGGTAGAAGACAGAGATAGAGTATATCGACGTGTCTGATCTACACCTCACTCAGCCTGCTCAGAAGGAACAGCATAGGTAGAAGACAGAGATAGAGTATATCCACGTGTCTCACTCAGCCTGCTCAGAAGGAACAGCAGAGGAAGAATACAGAGATAGAGGATATCCACGTGTCTGATCTACACCTCAGTCAGCCTGCACAGAAGGAACAGCAGAGGTAGAAGACAGAGATAGAGTATATCCACGTGTCTGATATACACCTCACTCAACCTGCTCAGAAGGAACAGCAGAGGTAGAAGACAGAAATAGAGTATATCCACGTGTCTCACTCAGCCTGCTCAGAAGGAACAGCAGAGATAGAATACAGAGATAGAGTATATCCACGTGTCTGATCTACACCTCACTCAGCCTGCTCAGAAGGAACAGCAGAGGTAGAAGACAGAGATGGAGTATATCCACGTGTCTGATCTACACCTTACTCAGCCTGCTCAAAAGGAACAGCAGATGTAGAATACAGAGATGGAGTATATCCACGTGTCTCACTCAGCCTGCTCAGAAGGAACAGCAGAGGTAGAAGACAGAGATAGAGTATATCTACGTGTCTCACTCAGCCTGCTCAGAAGGAACAGCAGAGGTAGAAGACAGAGATAGAGTATATCCACGTCTCTCACTCAGCCTACTCAGAAGGAACAGCAGAGGTAGAAGACATATATAGAGTATATCCACGTGTCTGATCTACACCTCACTCAGCATGCTCAGAAGGAACAGCAGAGGTAGAAGACAGATATAGAGTATATCCACGTGTCTGATCTACACCTCACTCAGCCTGTTTAGAAGGAACAGCAGAGGTAGAAGACAGAGATAGAGTATATCCACGTGTCTCACTCAGCCTGCTCAGAAGGAACAGCAGAGGTAGAAGACAGAGATAGAGTATATCCACGTGTCTGTTCTACACCTCACCCAGCCTGCTCAGAAGGAACAGCAGATGTAGAAGACAGAGATAGAGTATATCGACGTGTCTCATCTACACCTCACTCAGCCTGCTCAGAAGGAACAGCATAGGTAGAAGACAGAGATAGAGTATATCCACGTGTCTCACTCAGCCTGCTCAGAAGGAACAGCAGAGGTAGAAGACAGAGATAGAGTATATCCACGTGTCTGTTCTACACCTCACCCAGCCTGCTCAGAAGGAACAGCAGATGTAGAAGACAGAGATAGAGTATATCGACGTGTCTCATCTACACCTCACTCAGCCTGCTCAGAAGGAACAGCATAGGTAGAAGACAGAGATAGAGTATATCCACGTGTCTCACTCAGCCTGCTCAGAAGGAACAGCAGAGGTAGAATACAGAGATAGAGGATATCCACGTGTCTGATCTACACCTCAGTCAGCCTGCACAGAAGGAACAGCAGAGGTAGAAGACAGAGATAGAGTATATCCACGTGTCTGATCTACACCTCACTCAGCCTGCTCAGAAGGAACATCAGAGGTAGAAGACAGAGATAGAGTATATCCACGTGTCTGATATACACCTCACTCAGCCTGCTCAGAAGGAACAGCAGAGGTAGAAGACAGAGATAGAGTATATCGACGTGTCTGATCTACACCTCACTCAGCCTGCTCAGAAGGAACAGCAGAGGTAGAAGACAGAGATAGAGTATATCCACGTGTCTCACTCAGCCTGCTCAGAAGGAACAGCAGAGATATAATACAGAGATAGAGTATATCCACGTGTCTGATCTACACCTCACTCAGCCTGCTCAGAAGGAACAGCAGAGGTAGAAGACAGAGATGGAGTATATCCACGTGTCTGATCTACACCTCACTCAGCCTGCTCAAAAGGAACAGCAGATGTAGAATACAGAGATGGAGTATATCCACGTGTCTCACTCAGCCTGCTCAGAAGGAACAGCAGAGGTAGAAGACAGAGATAGAGTATATCCACGTGTCTCACTCTGCCTGCTCAGAAGGAACAGCAGAGGTAGAAGACAGAGATAGAGTATATCCACGTCTCTCACTCAGCCTACTCAGAAGGAACAGCAGAGCTAGAAGACATATATAGAGTATATCCACGTGTCTGATTTACACCTCACTCAGCATGCTCAGAAGGAACAGCAGAGGTAGAAGACAGATATAGAGTATATCCACGTGTCTGATCTACACCTCACTCAGCCTGTTTAGAAGGAACAGCAGAGGTAGAAGACAGAGATAGAGTATATCCACGTGTCTCACTCAGCCTGCTCAGAAGGAACAGCAGAGATAGAATACAGAGATAGAGTATATCCACGTGTCTGATCTACACCTCACTCAGCCTGCTCAGAAGGAACAGCAGATGTAGAAGACAGAGATAGAGTATATCGACGTGTCTCATCTACACCTCACTCAGCCTGCTCAGAAGGAACAGCATAGGTATAAGACAAAGATAGAGTATATCCACGTGTCTCACTCAGCCTGCTCAGAAGGAACAGCAGAGGTAGAATACAGAGATAGAGGATATCCACGTGTCTGATCTACACCTCAGTCAGCCTGCACAGAAGGAACAGCAGAGGTAGAAGACAGAGATAGAGTATATCCACGTGTATGATCTACACCTCACTCAGCCTGCTCAGAAGGAACATCAGAGGTAGAAGACAGAAATAGAGTATATCCACGTGTCTGATATACACCTCACTCAGCCTGCTCAGAAGGAACAGCAGAGGTAGAAGACAGAGATAGAGTATATCGACGTGTCTGATCTACACCTCACTCAGCCTGCTCAGAAGGAACAGCAGAGGTAGAAGACAGAGATAGAGTATATCCACGTGTCTCACTCAGCCTGCTCAGAAGGAACAGCAGAGATATAATACAGAGATAGAGTATATCCACGTGTCTGATCTACACCTCACTCAGCCTGCTCAGAAGGAACAGCAGAGGTAGAAGACAGAGATGGAGTATATCCACGTGTCTGATCTACACCTCACTCAGCCTGCTCAAAAGGAACAGCAGATGTAGAATACAGAGATGGAGTATATCCACGTATCTCACTCAGCCTGCTCAGAAGGAACAGCAGAGGTAGAAGACAGAGATAGAGTATATCCACGTGTCTCACTCAGCCTGCTCAGAAGGAACAGCAGAGGTAGAAGACAGAGATAGAGTATATCCACGTGTCTCACTCAGCCTGCTCAGAAGGAACAGCAGAGATATAATACAGAGATAGAGTATATCCACGTGTCTGATCTACACCTCACTCAGCCTGCTCAGAAGGAACAGCAGAGGTAGAAGACGGAGATATAGTATATCCACGTGTCTCACTCAGCCTGCTCAGAAGGAACAGCAGAGGTAGAAGACAGAGATAGAGTATATCCACGTGTCTGTTCTACACCTCAGTCAGCCTGCTCAAAAGGAACAGCAGAGGTAGAACACAGAGATAGAGTAAATCCACGTGTCTCATTCAGCCTGCTCAGAAGGAACAGCAGATGTAGAAGACAGAGATAGAGTATATCCACGTGTCTGATCTACACCTCACTCAGCCTGCTCAGAAGGAACAGCAGAGGTAGAATACAGAGATAGAGTATATCCACGTGTCTGATCTACACCTCACTCAGCCTGCTCAGAAGGAACAGCAGAGGTAGAAGACGGAGATATAGTATATCCACGTGTCTCACTCAGCCTGCTCAGAAGGAACAGCAGAGGTAGAAGACAGAGATAGAGTATATCCACGTGTCTGTTCTACACCTCAGTCAGCCTGCTCAAAAGGAACAGCAGAGGTAGAAGACAGAGATAGAGTATATCCACGTGTCTCATTCAGCCTGCTCAGAAGGAACAGCAGATGTAGAAGACAGAGATAGAGTATATCCACGTGTCTGATCTACACCTCACTAAGCCTGCTCAGAAGGAACAGCAGAGGTAGAAGACAGAGATAGAGTATATCGACGTGTCTGATCTACACCTCACTCAGCCTGCTCAGAAGGAACAGCAGAGGTAGAAGACAGAGATAGAGTATATCGACGTGTCTGATCTACACCTCACTCAGCCTGCTCAGAAGGAACAGCAGAGGTAGAAAACGGAGATATAGTATATCCACGTGTCTCACTCAGCCTGCTCAGAAGGAACAGCAGAGGTAGAAGACAGAGATAGAGTATATCCACGTGTCTGTTCTACACCTCAGTCAGCCTGCTCAAAAGGAACAGCAGAGGTAGAAGACAGAGATAGAGTAAATCCACGTGTCTCATTCAGCCTGCTCAGAAGGAACAGCAGATGTAGAAGACAGAGATAGAGTATATCCACGTGTCTGATCTACACCTCACTCAGCCTGCTCAGAAGGAACAGCAGAGGTAGAATACAGAGATAGAGTATATCCACGTGTCTGATCTACACCTCACTCAGCCTGCTCAGAAGGAACAGCAGAGGTAGAAGACGGAGATATAGTATATCCACGTGTCTCACTCAGCCTGCTCAGAAGGAACAGCAGAGGTAGAAGACAGAGATAGAGTATATCCACGTGTCTGTTCTACACCTCAGTCAGCCTGCTCAAAAGGAACAGCAGAGGTAGAAGACAGAGATAGAGTATATCCACGTGTCTCATTCAGCCTGCTCAGAAGGAACAGCAGATGTAGAAGACAGAGATAGAGTATATCCACGTGTCTGATCTACACCTCACTAAGCCTGCTCAGAAGGAACAGCAGAGGTAGAAGACAGAGATAGAGTATATCGACGTGTCTGATCTACACCTCACTCAGCCTGCTCAGAAGGAACAGCAGAGGTAGAAGACAGAGATAGAGTATATCGACGTGTCTGATCTACACCTCACTCAGCCTGCTCAGAAGGAACAGCATAGGTATAAGACAAAGATAGAGTATATCCACGTGTCTCACTCAGCCTGCTCAGAAGGAACAGCAGAGGTAGAAGACAGAGATAGAGTATATCCACGTGTCTGATCTACACCTCACTCAGCCTGCTCAGAAGAAACATCAGAGGTAGAAGACAGAGATAGAGTATATCGACGTGTCTGATCTACACCTCACTCAGCCTGCTCAGAAGGAACAGCAGAGGTAGAAGACAGAGATGGAGTATATCCACGTCTCTCACTCAGCCTGCTCAGAAGGAAAAGCATAGGTAGAAGACATATATAGAGTATATCCACGTGTCTGATCTACACCTCACTCAGGATGCTCAGAAGGAACAGCAGAGGTAGAAGACAGATATAGAGTATATCCACGTGTCTGATCTACACCTCACTCAGCCTGTTTAGAAGGAACAGCAGAGGTAGAAGACAGAGATAGAGTATATCCACGTGTCTCACTCAGCCTGCTCAGAAGGAACAGCAGAGATAGAATACAGAGATAGAGTATATCCACGTGTCTGATCTACACCTCACTCAGCATGCTCAGAAGGAACAGCAGAGGTAGAAGACAGATATAGAGTATATCCACGTGTCTGATCTACACCTCACTCAGCCTGTTTAGAAGGAACAGCAGAGGTAGAAGACAGAGATAGAGTATATCCACGTGTCTGTTCTACACCTCAGTCAGCCTGCTCAAAAGGAACAGCAGAGGTAGAAGACAGAGATAGAGTATATCCACGTGTCTCATTCAGCCTGCTCAGAAGGAACAGCAGATGTAGAAGACAGAGATAGAGTATATCCACGTGTCTGATCTACACCTCACTCAGCCTGCTCAGAAGGAACAGCAGAGGTAGAAGACAGAGATAGAGTATATCGACGTGTCTGATCTACACCTCACTCAGCCTGCTCAGAAGGAACAGCAGAGGTAGAAGACGGAGATATAGTATATCCACGTGTCTCACTCAGCCTGCTCAGAAGGAACAGCAGAGGTAGAAGACAGAGATAGAGTATATCCACGTGTCTGTTCTACACCTCAGTCAGCCTGCTCAAAAGGAACAACAGAGGTAGAAGACAGAGATAGAGTATATCCACGTGTCTCATTCAGCCTGCTCAGAAGGAACAGCAGATGTAGAAGACAGAGATAGTGTATATCCACGTGTCTGATCTACACCTCACTCAGCCTGCTCAGAAGAAACAGCAGAGGTAGAAGACAGAGATAGAGTATATCGACGTGTCTGATCTACACCTCACTCAGCCTGCTCAGAAGGAACAGCAGAGGTAGAAGACAGAGATAGAGTATATCCACGTGTCTCACTCAGCCTGCTCAGAAGGAACAGCAGAGGTAGAAGACAGAGATAGAGTATATCCACGTGTCTGATCTACACCTCACTCAGCCTGCTCAGAAGGAACATCAGAGGTAGAAGACAGAGATAGAGTATATCGACGTGTCTGATCTACACCTCACTCAGCCTGCTCAGAAGGAACAGCAGAGGTAGAAGACAGAGATGGAGTATATCCACGTCTCTCACTCAGCCTGCTCAGAAGGAACAGCATAGATAGAAGACATATATAGAGTATATCCACGTGTCTGATCTACACCTCACTCAGGATGCTCAGAAAGAACAGCAGAGGTAGAAGACAGATATAGAGTATATCCACGTGTCTGATCTACACCTCACTCAGCCTGTTTAGAAGGAACAGCAGAGGTAGAAGACAGAGATAGAGTATATCCACGTGTCTCACTCAGCCTGCTCAGAAGGAACAGCAGAGATAGAATACAGAGATAGAGTATATCCACGTGTCTGATCTACACCTCACTCAGCATGCTCAGAAGGAACAGCAGAGGTAGAAGACAGATATAGAGTATATCCACGTGTCTGATCTACACCTCACTCAGCCTGTTTAGAAGGAACAGCAGAGGTAGAAGACAGAGATAGAGTATATCCACGTGTCTCACTCAGCCTGCTCAGAAGGAACAGCAGAGGTAGAATACAGAGATAGAGGATATCCACGTGTCTG
Organism: Crossaster papposus; assembly: GCA_037893245.1. Classification (NCBI taxonomy): domain Eukaryota; kingdom Metazoa; phylum Echinodermata; class Asteroidea; order Velatida; family Solasteridae; genus Crossaster; species Crossaster papposus. The sequence continues at coordinate 538,320 of JBAIAA010000808.1, read as the reverse complement.
ATCTACACCTCAGTCAGCCTGCACAGAAGGAACAGCAGAGGTAGAAGACAGAGATAGAGTATATCCACGTGTCTGATCTACACCTCACTCAGCCTGCTCAGAAGGAACATCAGAGGTAGAAGACAGAGATAGAGTATATCCACGTGTCTGATATACACCTCACTCAGCCTGCTCAGAAGGAACAGCAGAGGTAGAAGACAGAGATAGAGTATATCGACGTGTCTGATCTACACCTCACTCAGCCTGCTCAGAAGGAACAGCAGAGGTAGAAGACAGAGATAGAGTATATCCACGTGTCTCACTCAGCCTGCTCAGAAGGAACAGCAGATATAGAATACAGAGATAGTGTATATCCACGTGTCTGATCTACACCTCACTCAGCCTGCTCAGAAGGAACAGCAGAGGTAGAAGACAGAGATGGAGTATATCCACGTGTCTGATCTACACCTCACTCAGCCTGCTCAAAAGGAACAGCAGATGTAGAATACAGAGATGGAGTATATCCACGTGTCTCACTCAGCCTGCTCAGAAGGAACAGCAGAGGTAGAAGACAGAGATAGAGTATATCCACGTGTCTCACTCAGCCTGCTCAGAAGGAACAGCAGAGGTAGAAGACAGAGATAGAGTATATCCACGTCTCTCACTCAGCCTACTCAGAAGGAACAGCAGAGGTAGAAGACATATATAGAGTATATCCACGTGTCTGATCTACACCTCACTCAGCATGCTCAGAAGGAACAGCAGAGGTAGAAGACAGATATAGAGTATATCCACGTGTCTGATCTACACCTCACTCAGCCTGTTTAGAAGGAACAGCAGAGGTAGAAGACAGAGATAGAGTATATCCACGTGTCTCACTCAGCCTGCTCAGAAGGAACAGCAGAGATAGAATACAGAGATAGAGTATATCCACGTGTCTGATCTACACCTCACTCAGCCTGCTCAGAAGGAACAGCAGAGGTAGAAGACGGAGATATAGTATATCCACGTGTCTCACTCAGCCTGCTCATCAGGAAGAGCAGAGGTAGAAGACAGAGATAGAGTATATCCACGTGTCTGATCTACACCTCACTCAGCCTGCTCAGAAGGAACAGCAGATGTAGAAGACAGAGATGGAGTATATCCACGTGTCTCATCTACACCTCACTCAGCCTGCTCAGAAGGAACAGCATAGGTAGAAGACAGAGATAGAGTATATCCACGTGTCTCACTCAGCCTGCTCAGAAGGAACAGCAGAGGTAGAAGACAGAGATAGAGTATATCCACGTGTCTGATCTACACCTCACTCAGCCTGCTCAGAAGGAACAGCAGAGGTAGAAGACAGAGATAGAGTATATCCACGTGTCTGATCTACACCTCACTCAGCCTGTTTAGAAGGAACAGCAGAGGTAGAAGACAGAGATATAGTATATCCACGTGTCTCACTCAGCCTGCTCAGAAGGAACAGCAGAGATAGAATACAGAGATAAAGTATATCCACGTGTCTGATCTACACCTCACTCAGCCTGCTCAGAAGGAACAGCAGAGGTAGAAGACGGAGATATAGTATATCCACGTGTCTCACTCAGCCTGCTCAGAAGGAACAGCAGAGGTAGAAGACAGAGATAGAGTATATCCACGTGTCTGTTCTACACCTCAGTCAGCCTGCTCAAAAGGAACAGCAGAGGTAGAACACAGAGATAGAGTAAATCCACGTGTCTCATTCAGCCTGCTCAGAAGGAACAGCAGATGTAGAAGACAGAGATAGAGTATATCCACGTGTCTGATCTACACCTCACTCAGCCTGCTCAGAAGGAACAGCAGAGGTAGAATACAGAGATAGAGTATATCCACGTGTCTGATCTACACCTCACTCAGCCTGCTCAGAAGGAACAGCAGAGGTAGAAGACGGAGATATAGTATATCCACGTGTCTCACTCAGCCTGCTCAGAAGGAACAGCAGAGGTAGAAGACAGAGATAGAGTATATCCACGTGTCTGTTCTACACCTCAGTCAGCCTGCTCAAAAGGAACAGCAGAGGTAGAAGACAGAGATAGAGTATATCCACGTGTCTCATTCAGCCTGCTCAGAAGGAACAGCAGATGTAGAAGACAGAGATAGAGTATATCCACGTGTCTGATCTACACCTCACTCAGCCTGCTCAGAAGGAACAGCAGAGGTAGAAGACAGAGATAGAGTATATCGACGTGTCTGATCTACACCTCACTCAGCCTGCTCAGAAGGAACAGCAGAGGTAGAAGACAGAGATAGAGTATATCGACGTGTCTGATCTACCCCTCACTCAGCCTGCTCAGAAGGAACAGCAGAGGTAGAAAACGGAGATATAGTATATCCACGTGTCTCACTCAGCCTGCTCAGAAGGAACAGCAGAGGTAGAAGACAGAGATAGAGTATATCCACGTGTCTGTTCTACACCTCAGTCAGCCTGCTCAAAAGGAACAGCAGAGGTAGAAGACAGAGATAGAGTATATCCACGTGTCTCATTCAGCCTGCTCAGAAGGAACAGCAGATGTAGAAGACAGAGATAGAGTATATCCACGTGTCTGATCTACACCTCACTCAGCCTGCTCAGAAGGAACAGCAGAGGTAGAAGACAGAGATAGAGTATATCGACGTGTCTGATCTACACCTCACTCAGCCTGCTCAGAAGGAACAGCAGAGGTAGAAGACGGAGATATAGTATATCCACGTGTCTCACTCAGCCTGCTCAGAAGGAACAGCAGAGGTAGAAGACAGAGATAGAGTATATCCACGTGTCTGTTCTATACCTCAGTCAGCCTGCTCAAAAGGAACAGCAGAGGTAGAAGACAGAGATAGAGTATATCCACGTGTCTCATTCAGCCTGCTCAGAAGGAACAGCAGATGTAGAAGACAGAGATAGTGTATATCCACGTGTCTGATCTACACCTCACTCAGCCTGCTCAGAAGAAACAGCAGACGTAGAAGACAGAGATAGAGTATATCGACGTGTCTGATCTACACCTCACTCAGCCTGCTCAGAAGGAACAGCAGAGGTAGAAGACAGAGATAGAGTATATCCACGTGTCTCACTCAGCCTGCTCAGAAGGAACAGCAGAGGTAGAAGACAGAGATAGAGTATATCCACGTGTCTGATCTACACCTCACTCAGCCTGCTCAGAAGGAACATCAGAGGTAGAAGGCAGAGATAGAGTATATCGACGTGTCTGATCTACACCTCACTCAGCCTGCTCAGAAGGAACAGCAGAGGTAGAAGACAGAGATGGAGTATATCCACGTCTCCCACTCAGCCTGCTCAGAAGGAACAGCATAGGTAGAAGACATATATAGAGTATATCCACGTGTCTGATCTACACCTCACTCAGGATGCTCAGAAGGAACAGCAGAGGTAGAAGACAGATATAGAGTATATCCACGTGTCTGATCTACACCTCACTCAGCCTGTTTAGAAGGAACAGCAGAGGTAGAAGACAGAGATAGAGTATATCCACGTGTCTCACTCAGCCTGCTCAGAAGGAACAGCAGAGATAGAATACAGAGATAGAGTATATCCACGTGTCTGATCTACACCTCACTCAGCATGCTCAGAAGGAACAGCAGAGGTAGAAGACAGATATAGAGTATATCCACGTGTCTGATCTACACCTCACTCAGCCTGTTTAGAAGGAACAGCAGAGGTAGAAGACAGAGATAGAGTATATCCACGTGTCTCACTCAGCCTGCTCAGAAGGAACAGCAGAGGTAGAATACAGAGATAGAGGATATCCACGTGTCTGATCTACACCTCAGTCAGCCTGCACAGAAGGAACAGCAGAGGTAGAAGACAGAGATAGAGTATATCCACGTGTCTGATCTACACCTCACTCAGCCTGCTCAGAAGGAACATCAGAGGTAGAAGACAGAGATAGAGTATATCCACGTGTCTGATATACACCTCACTCAGCCTGCTCAGAAGGAACAGCAGAGGTAGAAGACAGAGATAGAGTATATCGACGTGTCTGATCTACACCTCACTCAGCCTGCTCAGAAGGAACAGCAGAGGTAGAAGACAGAGATAGAGTATATCCACGTGTCTCACTCAGCCTGCTCAGAAGGAACAGCAGATATAGAATACAGAGATAGTGTATATCCACGTGTCTGATCTACACCTCACTCAGCCTGCTCAGAAGGAACAGCAGAGGTAGAAGACAGAGATGGAGTATATCCACGTGTCTGATCTACACCTCACTCAGCCTGCTCAAAAGGAACAGCAGATGTAGAATACAGAGATGGAGTATATCCACATGTCTCATTCAGCCTGCTCAGAAGGAACAGCAGAGGTAGAAGACAGAGATAGAGTATATCCACGTGTCTCACTCAGCCTGCTCAGAAGGAACAGCAGAGGTAGAAGACAGAGATAGAGTATATCCACGTCTCTCACTCAGCCTACTCAGAAGGAACAGCAGAGGTAGAAGACATATATAGAGTATATCCACGTGTCTGATCTACACCTCACTCAGCATGCTCAGAAGGAACAGCAGAGGTAGAAGACAGATATAGAGTATATCCACGTGTCTGATCTACACCTCACTCAGCCTGTTTAGAAGGAACAGCAGAGGTAGAAGACAGAGATAGAGTATATCCACGTGTCTCACTCAGCCTGCTCAGAAGGAACAGCAGAGATAGAATACAGAGATAGAGTATATCCACGTGTCTGATCTACACCTCACTCAGCCTGCTCAGAAGGAACAGCAGAGGTAGAAGACGGAGATATAGTATATCCACGTGTCTCACTCAGCCTGCTCATCAGGAACAGCAGAGGTAGAAGACAGAGATAGAGTATATCCACGTGTCTGATCTACACCTCACTCAGCCTGCTCAGAAGGAACAGCAGATGTAGAAGACAGAGATGGAGTATATCCACGTGTCTCATCTACACCTCACTCAGCCTGCTCAGAAGGAACAGCATAGGTAGAAGACAGAGATAGAGTATATCCACGTGTCTCACTCAGCCTGCTCAGAAGGAACAGCAGAGGTAGAAGACAGAGATAGAGTATATCCACGTGTCTGATCTACACCTCACTCAGCCTGCTCAGAAGGAACAGCAGATGTAGAAGACAGAGATGGAGTATATCCACGTGTCTCATCTACACCTCACTCAGCCTGCTCAGAAGGAACAGCATAGGTAGAAGACAGAGATAGAGTATATCCACGTGTCTCACTCAGCCTGCTCAGAAGGAACAGCAGAGGAAGAATACAGAGATAGAGGATATCCACGTGTCTGATCTACACCTCAGTCAGCCTGCACAGAAGGAACAGCAGAGGTAGAAGACAGAGATAGAGTATATCCACGTGTCTGATATACACCTCACTCAACCTGCTCAGAAGGAACAGCAGAGGTAGAAGACAGAAATAGAGTATATCCACGTGTCTCACTCAGCCTTCTCAGAAGGAACAGCAGAGATAGAATACAGAGATAGAGTATATCCACGTGTCTGATCTACACCTCACTCAGCCTGCTCAGAAGGAACAGCAGATGTAGAAGACAGAGATGGATTATATCCACGTGTCTGATCTACACCTTACTCAGCCTGCTCAAAAGGAACAGCAGATGTAGAATACAGAGATGGAGTATATCCACGTGTCTCACTCAGCCTGCTCAGAAGGAACAGCAGAGGTAGAAGACAGAGATAGAGTATATCCACGTGTCTCACTCAGCCTGCTCAGAAGGAACAGCAGAGGTAGAAGACAGAGATAGAGTATATCCACGTCTCTCACTCAGCCTACTCAGAAGGAACAGCAGAGGTAGAAGACATATATAGAGTATATCCACGTGTCTGATCTACACCTCACTCAGCCTGTTTAGACGGAACAGCAGAGGTAGAAGACAGAGATAGAGTATATCCACGTGTCTCACTCAGCCTGCTCAGAAGGAACAGCAGAGGTAGAAGACAGAGATAGAGTATATCCACGTGTCTGATCTACACCTCACTCAGCCTGCTCAGAAGGAACAGCAGATGTAGAAGACAGAGATAGAGTATATCGACGTGTCTCATCTACACCTCACTCAGCCTGCTCAGAAGGAACAGCAGAGGTAGAAGACAGAGATGGAGTATATCCACGTCTCTCACTCAGCCTGCTCAGAAGGAACAGCATAGGTAGAAGACATATATAGAGTATATCCACGTGTCTGATCTACACCTCACTCAGGATGCTCAGAAGGAACAGCAGAGGTAGAAGACAGATATAGAGTATATCCACGTGTCTGATCTACACCTCACTCAGCCTGTTTAGAAGGAACAGCAGAGGTAGAAGACAGAGATAGAGTATATCCACGTGTCTCACTCAGCCTGCTCAGAAGGAACAGCAGAGATAGAATACAGAGATAGAGTATATCCACGTGTCTGATCTACACCTCACTCAGCATGCTCAGAAGGAACAGCAGAGGTAGAAGACAGATATAGAGTATATCCACGTGTCTGATCTACACCTCACTCAGCCTGTTTAGAAGGAACAGCAGAGGTAGAAGACAGAGATAGAGTATATCCACGTGTCTCACTCAGCCTGCTCAGAAGGAACAGCAGAGGTAGAATACAGAGATAGAGGATATCCACGTGTCTGATCTACACCTCAGTCAGCCTGCACAGAAGGAACAGCAGAGGTAGAAGACAGAGATAGAGTATATCCACGTGTCTGATCTACACCTCACTCAGCCTGCTCAGAAGGAACATCAGAGGTAGAATACAGAGATAGAGTATATCCACGTGTCTGATATACACCTCACTCAGCCTGCTCAGAAGGAACAGCAGAGGTAGAAGACAGAGATAGAGTATATCGACGTGTCTGATCTACACCTCACTCAGCCTGCTCAGAAGGAACAGCAGAGGTAGAAGACAGAGATAGAGTATATCCACGTGTCTCACTCAGCCTGCTCAGAAGGAACAGCAGATATAGAATACAGAGATAGTGTATATCCACGTGTCTGATCTACACCTCACTCAGCCTGCTCAGAAGGAACAGCAGAGGTAGAAGACAGAGATGGAGTATATCCACGTGTCTGATCTACACCTCACTCAGCCTGCTCAAAAGGAACAGCAGATATAGAATACAGAGATGGAGTATATCCACGTGTCTCACTCAGCCTGCTCAGAAGGAACAGCAGAGGTAGAAGACAGAGATAGAGTATATCCACGTGTCTCACTCAGCCTGCTCAGAAGGAACAGCAGATGTAGAAGACAGAGATGGAGTATATCCACGTGTCTCATCTACACCTCACTCAGCCTGCTCAGAAGGAACAGCATAGGTAGAAGACAGAGATAGAGTATATCCACGTGTTTCACTCAGCCTGCTCAGAAGGAACAGCAGAGGAAGAATACAGAGATAGAGGATATCCACGTGTCTGATCTACACCTCAGTCAGCCTGCACAGAAGGAACAGCAGAGGTAGAAGACAGAGATAGAGTATATCCACGTGTCTGATATACACCTCACTCAACCTGCTCAGAAGGAACAGCCGAGGTAGAAGACAGAAATAGAGTATATCCACGTGTCTCACTCAGCCTTCTCAGAAGGAACAGCAGAGGTAGAAGACAGAGATGGAGTATATCCACGTGTCTGATCTACACCTTACTCAGCCTGCTCAAAAGGAACAGCAGATGTAGAATACAGAGATGGAGTATATCCACGTGTCTCACTCAGCCTGCTCAGAAGGAACAGCAGAGGTAGAAGACAGAGATAGAGTATATCCACGTGTCTCACTCAGCCTGCTCAGAAGGAACAGCAGAGGTAGAATACAGAGATAGAGTATATCCACGTCTCTCACTCAGCCTACTCAGAAGGAACAGCAGAGGTAGAAGACATATATAGAGTATATCCACGTGTCTGATCCACACCTCACTCAGCATGCTCAGAAGGAACAGCAGAGGTAGAAGACAGATATAGAGTATATCCACGTGTCTGATCTACACCTCACTCAGCCTGTTTAGAAGGAACAGCAGAGGTAGAAGACAGAGATAGAGTATATCCACGTGTCTCACTCAGCCTGCTCAGAAGGAACAGCAGAGGTAGAAGACAGAGATAGAGTATATCCACGTGTCTGATCTACACCTCACTCAGCCTGCTCAGAAGGTACAGCAGATGTAGAAGACAGAGATAGAGTATATCGACGTGTCTCATCTACACCTCACTCAGCCTGCTCAGAAGGAACAGCAGAGGTAGAAGACAGAGATGGAGTATATCCACGTCTCTCACTCAGCCTGCTCAGAAGGAACAGCATAGGTAGAAGACATATATAGAGTATATCCACGTGTCTGATCTACACCTCACTCAGGATGCTCAGAAGGAACAGCAGAGGTAGAAGACAGATATAGAGTATATCCACGTGTCTGATCTACACCTCACTCAGCCTGTTTAGAAGGAACAGCAGAGGTAGAAGACAGAGATAGAGTATATCCACGTGTCTCACTCAGCCTGCTCAGAAGGAACAGCAGAGATAGAATACAGAGATAGAGTATATCCACGTGTCTGATCTACACCTCACTCAGCATGCTCAGAAGGAACAGCAGAGGTAGAAGACAGATATAGAGTATATCCACGTGTCTGATCTACACCTCACTCAGCCTGTTTAGAAGGAACAGCAGAGGTAGAAGACAGAGATAGAGTATATCCACGTGTCTCACTCAGCCTGCTCAGAAGGAACAGCAGAGGTAGAATACAGAGATAGAGGATATCCACGTGTCTGATCTACACCTCAGTCAGCCTGCACAGAAGGAACAGCAGAGGTAGAAGACAGAGATAGAGTATATCCACGTGTCTGATCTACACCTCACTCAGCCTGCTCAGAAGGAACATCAGAGGTAGAAGACAGAGATAGAGTATATCCACGTGTCTGATATACACCTCACTCAGCCTGCTCAGAAGGAACAGCAGAGGTAGAAGACAGAGATAGAGTATATCGACGTGTCTGATCTACACCTCACTCAGCCTGTTTAGAAGGAACAGCAGAGGTAGAAGACAGAGATAGAGTATATCCACGTGTCTCACTCAGCCTGCTCAGAAGGAACAGCAGAGGTAGAAGACAGAGATAGAGTATATCCACGTGTCTGATCTACACCTCACTCAGCCTGCTCAGAAGGAACAGCAGATGTAGAAGACAGAGATAGAGTATATCGACGTGTCTCATCTACACCTCACTCAGCCTGCTCAGAAGGAACAGCAGAGGTAGAAGACAGAGATGGAGTATATCCACGTCTCTCACTCAGCCTGCTCAGAAGGAACAGCATAGGTAGAAGACATATATAGAGTATATCCACGTGTCTGATCTACACCTCACTCAGGATGCTCAGAAGGAACAGCAGAGGTAGAAGACAGATATAGAGTATATCCACGTGTCTGATCTACACCTCACTCAGCCTGTTTAGAAGGAACAGCAGAGGTAGAAGACAGAGATAGAGTATATCCACGTGTCTCACTCAGCCTGCTCAGAAGGAACAGCAGAGATAGAATACAGAGATAGAGTATATCCACGTGTCTGATCTACACCTCACTCAGCATGCTCAGAAGGAACAGCAGAGGTAGAAGACAGATATAGAGTATATCCACGTGTCTGATCTACACCTCACTCAGCCTGTTTAGAAGGAACAGCAGAGGTAGAAGACAGAGATAGAGTATATCCACGTGTCTCACTCAGCCTGCTCAGAAGGAACAGCAGAGGTAGAATACAGAGATAGAGGATATCCACGTGTCTGATCTACACCTCAGTCAGCCTGCACAGAAGGAACAGCAGAGGTAGAAGACAGAGATAGAGTATATCCACGTGTCTGATCTACACCTCACTCAGCCTGCTCAGAAGGAACATCAGAGGTAGAAGACAGAGATAGAGTATATCCACGTGTCTGATATACACCTCACTCAGACTGCTCAGAAGGAACAGCAGAGGTAGAAGACAGAGATAGAGTATATCGACGTGTCTGATCTACACCTCACTCAGCCTGCTCAGAAGGAACATCAGAGGTAGAAGACAGAGATAGAGTATATCCACGTGTCTCACTCAGCCTGCTCAGAAGGAACAGCAGATATAGAATACAGAGATAGTGTATATCCACGTGTCTGATCTACACCTCACTCAGCCTGCTCAGAAGGAACAGCAGAGGTAGAAGACAGAGATGGAGTATATCCACGTGTCTGATCTACACCTCACTCAGCCTGCTCAAAAGGAACAGCAGATGTAGAATACAGAGATGGAGTATATCCACGTGTCTCACTCAGCCTGCTCAGAAGGAACAGCAGAGGTAGAATACAGAGATAGAGTATATCCACGTGTCTCACTCAGCCTGCTCAGAAGGAACAGCAGATGTAGAAGACAGAGATGGAGTATATCCACGTGTCTCATCTACACCTCACTCAGCCTGCTCAGAAGGAACAGCATAGGTAGAAGACAGAGATAGAGTATATCCACGTGTTTCACTCAGCCTGCTCAGAAGGAACAGCAGAGGAAGAATACAGAGATAGAGGATATCCACGTGTCTGATCTACACCTCAGTCAGCCTGCACAGAAGGAACAGCAGAGGTAGAAGACAGAGATAGAGTATATCCACGTGTCTGATATACACCTCACTCAACCTGCTCAGAAGGAACAGCCGAGGTAGAAGACAGAAATAGAGTATATCCACGTGTCTCACTCAGCCTTCTCAGAAGGAACAGCAGAGGTAGAAGACAGAGATGGAGTATATCCACGTGTCTGATCTACACCTTACTCAGCCTGCTCAAAAGGAACAGCAGATGTAGAATACAGAGATGGAGTATATCCACGTGTCTCACTCAGCCTGCTCAGAAGGAACAGCAGAGGTAGAAGACAGAGATAGAGTATATCCACGTGTCTCACTCAGCCTGCTCAGAAGGAACAGCAGAGGTAGAATACAGAGATAGAGTATATCCACGTCTCTCACTCAGCCTACTCAGAAGGAACAGCAGAGGTAGAAGACATATATAGAGTATATCCACGTGTCTGATCCACACCTCACTCAGCATGCTCAGAAGGAACAGCAGAGGTAGAAGACAGATATAGAGTATATCCACGTGTCTGATCTACACCTCACTCAGCCTGTTTAGAAGGAACAGCAGAGGTAGAAGACAGAGATAGAGTATATCCACGTGTCTCACTCAGCCTGCTCAGAAGGAACAGCAGAGGTAGAAGACAGAGATAGAGTATATCCACGTGTCTGATCTACACCTCACTCAGCCTGCTCAGAAGGAACAGCAGATGTAGAAGACAGAGATAGAGTATATCGACGTGTCTCATCTACACCTCACTCAGCCTGCTCAGAAGGAACAGCAGAGGTAGAAGACAGAGATGGAGTATATCCACGTCTCTCACTCAGCCTGCTCAGAAGGAACAGCATAGGTAGAAGACATATATAGAGTATATCCACGTGTCTGATCTACACCTCACTCAGGATGCTCAGAAGGAACAGCAGAGGTAGAAGACAGATATAGAGTATATCCACGTGTCTGATCTACACCTCACTCAGCCTGTTTAGAAGGAACAGCAGAGGTAGAAGACAGAGATAGAGTATATCCACGTGTCTCACTCAGCCTGCTCAGAAGGAACAGCAGAGATAGAATACAGAGATAGAGTATATCCACGTGTCTGATCTACACCTCACTCAGCATGCTCAGAAGGAACAGCAGAGGTAGAAGACAGATATAGAGTATATCCACGTGTCTGATCTACACCTCACTCAGCCTGTTTAGAAGGAACAGCAGAGGTAGAAGACAGAGATAGAGTATATCCACGTGTCTCACTCAGCCTGCTCAGAAGGAACAGCAGAGGTAGAATACAGAGATAGAGGATATCCACGTGTCTGATCTACACCTCAGTCAGCCTGCACAGAAGGAACAGCAGAGGTAGAAGACAGAGATAGAGTATATCCACGTGTCTGATCTACACCTCACTCAGCCTGCTCAGAAGGAACATCAGAGGTAGAAGACAGAGATAGAGTATATCCACGTGTCTGATATACACCTCACTCAGCCTGCTCAGAAGGAACAGCAGAGGTAGAAGACAGAGATAGAGTATATCGACGTGTCTGATCTACACCTCACTCAGCCTGTTTAGAAGGAACAGCAGAGGTAGAAGACAGAGATAGAGTATATCCACGTGTCTCACTCAGCCTGCTCAGAAGGAACAGCAGAGGTAGAAGACAGAGATAGAGTATATCCACGTGTCTCATCTACACCTCACTCAGCCTGCTCAGAAGGAACAGCATAGGTAGAAGACAGAGATAGAGTATATCCACGTGTCTCACTCAGCCTGCTCAGAAGGAACAGCAGAGGTAGAATACAGAGATAGAGGATATCCACGTGTCTGATCTACACCTCAGTCAGCCTGCACAGAAGGAACAGCAGAGGTAGAAGACAGAGATAGAGTATATCCACGTGTCTGATCTACACCTCACTCAGACTGCTCAGAAGGAACATCAGAGGTAGAAGACAGAGATAGAGTATATCCACGTGTCTGATATACACCTCACTCAGCCTGCTCAGAAGGAACAGCAGAGGTAGAAGACAGAGATAGAGTATATCGACGTGTCTGATCTACACCTCACTCAGCCTGCTCAGAAGGAACAGCAGAGGTAGAAGACAGAGATAGAGTATATCCACGTGTCTCACTCAGCCTGCTCAGAAGGAACAGCAGAGATATAATACAGAGATAAAGTATATCCACGTGTCTGATCTACACCTCACTCAGCCTGCTCAGAAGGAACAGCAGAGGTAGAAGACAGAGATGGAGTATATCCACGTGTCTGATCTACACCTCACTCAGCCTGCTCAAAAGGAACAGCAGATGTAGAATACAGAGATGGAGTATATCCACGTGTCTCACTCAGCCTGCTCAGAAGGAACAGCAGAGGTAGAAGACAGAGATAGAGTATATCCACGTGTCTCACTCAGCCTGCTCAGAAGGAACAGCAGAGGTAGAAGACGGAGATAGAGTATATCCACGTCTCTCACTCAGCCTACTCAGAAGGAACAGCAGAGCTAGAAGACATATATAGAGTATATCCACGTGTCTGATCTACACCTCACTCAGCATGCTCAGAAGGAACAGCAGAGGTAGAAGACAGATATAGAGTATATCCACGTGTCTGATCTACACCTCACTCAGCCTGTTTAGAAGGAACAGCAGAGGTAGAAGACAGAGATAGAGTATATCCACGTGTCTCACTCAGCCTGCTCAGAAGGAACAGCAGAGATAGAATACAGAGATAGAGTATATCCACGTGTCTGATCTACACCTCACTCAGCCTGCTCAGAAGGAACAGCAGATGTAGAAGACAGAGATAGAGTATATCGACGTGTCTCATCTACACCTCACTCAGCCTGCTCAGAAGGAACAGCATAGGTAGAAGACAGAGATAGAGTATATCCACGTGTCTCACTCAGCCTGCTCAGAAGGAACAGCAGAGGTAGAATACAGAGATAGAGGATATCCACGTGTCTGATCTACACCTCAGTCAGCCTGCACAGAAGGAACAGCAGAGGTAGAAGACAGAGATAGAGTATATCCACGTGTCTGATCTACACCTCACTCAGCCTGCTCAGAAGGAACATCAGAGGTAGAAGACAGAGATAGAGTATATCCACGTGTCTGATATACACCTCACTCAGCCTGCTCAGAAGGAACAGCAGAGGTAGAAGACAGAGATAGAGTATATCGACGTGTCTGATCTACACCTCACTCAGCCTGTTTAGAAGGAACAGCAGAGGTAGAAGACAGAGATAGAGTATATCCACGTGTCTCACTCAGCCTGCTCAGAAGGAACAGCAGAGGTAGAAGACAGAGATAGAGTATATCCACGTGTCTCATCTACACCTCACTCAGCCTGCTCAGAAGGAACAGCATAGGTAGAAGACAGAGATAGAGTATATCCACGTGTCTCACTCAGCCTGCTCAGAAGGAACAGCAGAGGTAGAATACAGAGATAGAGGATATCCACGTGTCTGATCTACACCTCAGTCAGCCTGCACAGAAGGAACAGCAGAGGTAGAAGACAGAGATAGAGTATATCCACGTGTCTGATCTACACCTCACTCAGACTGCTCAGAAGGAACATCAGAGGTAGAAGACAGAGATAGAGTATATCCACGTGTCTGATATACACCTCACTCAGCCTGCTCAGAAGGAACAGCAGAGGTACAAGACAGAGATAGAGTATATCGACGTGTCTGATCTACACCTCACTCAGCCTGCTCAGAAGGAACAGCAGAGGTAGAAGACAGAGATAGAGTATATCCACGTGTCTCACTCAGCCTGCTCAGAAGGAACAGCAGAGATATAATACAGAGATAGAGTATATCCACGTGTCTGATCTACACCTCACTCAGCCTGCTCAGAAGGAACAGCAGAGGTAGAAGACAGAGATGGAGTATATCCACGTGTCTGATCTACACCTCACTCAGCCTGCTCAAAAGGAACAGCAGATGTAGAATACAGAGATGGAGTATATCCACGTGTCTCACTCAGCCTGCTCAGAAGGAACAGCAGAGGTAGAAGACAGAGATAGAGTATATCCACGTGTCTCACTCAGCCTGCTCAGAAGGAACAGCAGAGGTAGAAGACGGAGATAGAGTATATCCACGTCTCTCACTCAGCCTACTCAGAAGGAACAGCAGAGCTAGAAGACATATATATAGAGTATATCCACGTGTCTGATCTACACCTCACTCAGCATGCTCAGAAGGAACAGCAGAGGTAGAAGACAGATATAGAGTATATCCACGTGTCTGATCTACACCTCACTCAGCCTGTTTAGAAGGAACAGCAGAGGTAGAAGACAGAGATAGAGTATATCCACGTGTCTCACTCAGCCTGCTCAGAAGGAACAGCAGAGATAGAATACAGAGATAGAGTATATCCACGTGTCTGATCTACACCTCACTCAGCCTGCTCAGAAGGAACAGCAGATGTAGAAGACAGAGATAGAGTATATCGACGTGTCTCATCTACACCTCACTCAGCCTGCTCAGAAGGAACAGCATAGGTAGAAGACAGAGATAGAGTATATCCACGTGTCTCACTCAGCCTGCTCAGAAGGAACAGCAGAGGTAGAATACAGAGATAGAGGATATCCACGTGTCTGATCTACACCTCAGTCAGCCTGCACAGAAGGAACAGCAGAGGTAGAAGACAGAGATAGAGTATATCCACGTGTCTGATCTACACCTCACTCAGCCTGCTCAGAAGGAACATCAGAGGTAGAAGACAGAGATAGAGTATATCCACGTGTCTGATATACACCTCACTCAGCCTGCTCAGAAGGAACAGCAGAGGTAGAAGACAGAGATAGAGTATATCGACGTGTCTGATCTACACCTCACTCAGCCTGCTCAGAAGGAACAGCAGAGGTAGAATACAGAGATAGAGGATATCCACGTGTCTGATCTACACCTCAGTCAGCCTGCACAGAAGGAACAGCAGAGGTAGAAGACAGAGATAGAGTATATCCACGTGTCTGATCTACACCTCACTCAGCCTGCTCAGAAGGAACATCAGAGGTAGAAGACAGAGATAGAGTATATCCACGTGTCTGATATACACCTCACTCAGCCTGCTCAGAAGGAACAGCAGAGGTAGAAGACAGAGATAGAGTATATCGACGTGTCTGATCTACACCTCACTCAGCCTGTTTAGAAGGAACAGCAGAGGTAGAAGACAGAGATAGAGTATATCCACGTGTCTCACTCAGCCTGCTCAGAAGGAACAGCAGAGGTAGAAGACAGAGATAGAGTATATCCACGTGTCTGATCTACACCTCACTCAGCCTGCTCAGAAGGAACAGCAGATGTAGAAGACAGAGATAGAGTATATCGACGTGTCTCATCTACACCTCACTCAGCCTGCTCAGAAGGAACAGCATAGGTAGAATACAGAGATAGAGTATATCCACGTCTCTCACTCAGCCTACTCAGAAGGAACAGCAGAGGTAGAAGACATATATAGAGTATATCCACGTGTCTGATCCACACCTCACTCAGCATGCTCAGGAGGAACAGCAGAGGTAGAAGACAGATATAGAGTATATCCACGTGTCTGATCTACACCTCACTCAGCCTGTTTAGAAGGAACAGCAGAGGTAGAAGACAGAGATAGAGTATATCCACGTGTCTCACTCAGCCTGCTCAGAAGGAACAGCAGAGGTAGAAGACAGAGATAGAGTATATCCACGTGTCTGATCTACACCTCACTCAGCCTGCTCAGAAGGAACAGCAGATGTAGAAGACAGAGATAGAGTATATCGACGTGTCTCATCTACATCTCACTCAGCCTGCTCAGAAGGAACAGCAGAGGTAGAAGACAGAGATGGAGTATATCCACGTCTCTCACTCAGCCTGCTCAGAAGGAACAGCATAGGTAGAAGACATATATAGAGTATATCCACGTGTCTGATCTACACCTCACTCAGGATGCTCAGAAGGAACAGCAGAGGTAGAAGACAGATATAGAGTATATCCACGTGTCTGATCTACACCTTACTCAGCCTGTTTAGAAGGAACAGCAGAGGTAGAAGACAGAGATAGAGTATATCCACGTGTCTCACTCAGCCTGCTCAGAAGGAACAGCAGAGATAGAATACAGAGATAGAGTATATCCACGTGTCTGATCTACACCTCACTCAGCATGCTCAGAAGGAACAGCAGAGGTAGAAGACAGATATAGAGTATATCCACGTGTCTGATCTACACCTCACTCAGCCTGTTTAGAAGGAACAGCAGAGGTAGAAGACAGAGATAGAGTATATCCACGTGTCTCACTCAGCCTGCTCAGAAGGAACAGCAGAGGTAGAATACAGAGATAGAGGATATCCACGTGTCTGATCTACACCTCAGTCAGCCTGCACAGAAGGAACAGCAGAGGTAGAAGACAGAGATAGAGTATATCCACGTGTCTGATCTACACCTCACTCAGCCTGCTCAGAAGGAACATCAGAGGTAGAAGACAGAGATAGAGTATATCCACGTGTCTGATATACACCTCACTCAGCCTGCTCAGAAGGAACAGCAGAGGTAGAAGACAGAGATAGAGTATATCGACGTGTCTGATCTACACCTCACTCAGCCTGTTTAGAAGGAACAGCAGAGGTAGAAGACAGAGATAGAGTATATCCACGTGTCTCACTCAGCCTGCTCAGAAGGAACAGCAGAGGTAGAAGACAGAGATAGAGTATATCCACGTGTCTGATCTACACCTCACTCAGCCTGCTCAGAAGGAACAGCAGATGTAGAAGACAGAGATAGAGTATATCGACGTGTCTCATCTACACCTCACTCAGCCTGCTCAGAAGGAACAGCATAGGTAGAAGACAGAGATAGAGTATATCCACGTGTCTCACTCAGCCTGCTCAGAAGGAACAGCAGAGGTAGAATACAGAGATAGAGGATATCCACGTGTCTGATCTACACCTCAGTCAGCCTGCACAGAAGGAACAGCAGAGGTAGAAGACAGAGATAGAGTATATCCACGTGTCTGATCTACACCTCACTCAGACTGCTCAGAAGGAACATCAGAGGTAGAAGACAGAGATAGAGTATATCCACGTGTCTGATATACACCTCACTCAGCCTGCTCAGAAGGAACAGCAGAGGTAGAAGACAGAGATAGAGTATATCGACGTGTCTGATCTACACCTCACTCAGCCTGCTCAGAAGGAACAGCAGAGGTAGAAGACAGAGATAGAGTATATCCACGTGTCTCACTCAGCCTGCTTAGAAGGAACAGCAGAGATATAATACAGAGATAGAGTATATCCACGTGTCTGATCTACACCTCACTCAGCCTGCTCAGAAGGAACAGCAGAGGTAGAAGACAGAGATGGAGTATATCCACGTGTCTGATCTAAACCTCACTCAGCCTGCTCAAAAGGAACAGCAGATGTAGAATACAGAGATGGAGTATATCCACGTGTCTCACTCAGCCTGCTCAGAAGGAACAGCAGAGGTAGAAGACAGAGATAGAGTATATCCACGTGTCTCACTCAGCCTGCTCAGAAGGAACACCAGAGGTAGAAGACAGAGATAGAGTATATCCACGTCTCTCACTCAGCCTACTCAGAAGGAACAGCAGAGCTAGAAGACATATATAGAGTATATCCACGTGTCTGATCTACACCTCACTCAGCATGCTCAGAAGGAACAGCAGAGGTAGAAGACAGATATAGAGTATATCCACGTGTCTGATCTACACCTCACTCAGCCTGTTTAGAAGGAACAGCAGAGGTAGAAGACAGAGATAGAGTATATCCACGTGTCTCACTCAGCCTGCTCAGAAGGAACAGCAGAGATAGAATACAGAGATAGAGTATATCCACGTGTCTGATCTACACCTCACTCAGCCTGCTCAGAAGGAACAGCAGATGTAGAAGACAGAGATAGAGTATATCGACGTGTCTCATCTACACCTCACTCAGCCTGCTCAGAAGGAACAGCATAGGTAGAAGACAGAGATAGAGTATATCCACGTGTCTCACTCAGCCTGCTCAGAAGGAACAGCAGAGGTAGAATACAGAGATAGAGGATATCCACGTGTCTGATCTACACCTCAGTCAGCCTGCACAGAAGGAACAGCAGAGGTAGAAGACAGAGATAGAGTATATCCACGTGTCTGATCTACACCTCACTCAGCCTGCTCAGAAGGAACATCAGAGGTAGAAGACAGAGATAGAGTATATCCACGTGTCTGATATACACCTCACTCAGCCTGCTCAGAAGGAACAGCAGAGGTAGAAGACAGAGATAGAGTATATCGACGTGTCTGATCTACACCTCACTCAGCCTGCTCAGAAGGAACAGCAGAGGTAGAAGACAGAGATAGAGTATATCCACGTGTCTCACTCAGCCTGCTCAGAAGGAACAGCAGAGATATAATACAGAGATAGAGTATATCCACGTGTCTGATCTACACCTCACTCAGCCTGCTCAGAAGGAACAGCAGAGGTAGAAGACAGAGATGGAGTATATCCACGTGTCTGATCTACACCTCACTCAGCCTGCTCAAAAGGAACAGCAGATGTAGAATACAGAGATGGAGTATATCCACGTGTCTCACTCAGCCTGCTCAGAAGGAACAGCAGAGGTAGAAGACAGAGATAGAGTATATCCACGTGTCTCACTCAGCCTGCTCAGAAGGAACAGCAGAGGTAGAAGACAGAGATAGAGTATATCCACGTCTCTCACTCAGCCTACCCAGAAGGAACAGCAGAGGTAGAAGACATATATAGAGTATATCCACGTGTCTGATCTACACCTCACTCAGCATGCTCAGAAGGAACAGCAGAGGTAGAAGACAGATATAGAGTATATCCACGTGTCTGATCTACACCTCACTCAGCCTGTTTAGAAGGAACAGCAGAGGTAGAAGACAGAGATAGAGTATATCCACGTGTCTCACTCAGCCTGCTCAGAAGGAACAGCAGAGATAGAATACAGAGATAGAGTATATCCACGTGTCTGATCTACACCTCACTCAGCCTGCTCAGAAGGAACAGCAGAGGTAGAAGACGGAGATATAGTATATCCACGTGTCTCACTCAGCCTGCTCAGAAGGAACAGCAGAGGTAGAAGACAGAGATAGAGTATATCCACGTGTCTGTTCTACACCTCAGTCAGCCTGCTCAAAAGGAACAGCAGAGGTAGAACACAGAGATAGAGTAAATCCACGTGTCTCATTCAGCCTGCTCAGAAGGAACAGCAGATGTAGAAGACAGAGATAGAGTATATCCACGTGTCTGATCTACACCTCACTCAGCCTGCTCAGAAGGAACAGCAGAGGTAGAATACAGAGATAGAGTATATCCACGTGTCTGATCTACACCTCACTCAGCCTGCTCAGAAGGAACAGCAGAGGTAGAAGACGGAGATATAGTATATCCACGTGTCTCACTCAGCCTGCTCAGAAGAAACAGCAGAGGTAGAAGACAGAGATAGAGTATATCCACGTGTCTGTTCTACACCTCAGTCAGCCTGCTCAAAAGGAACAGCAGAGGTAGAAGACAGAGATAGAGTATATCCACGTGTCTCATTCAGCCTGCTCAGAAGGAACAGCAGATGTAGAAGACAGAGATATAGTATATCCACGTGTCTGATCTACACCTCACTCAGCCTGCTCAGAAGGAACAGCAGAGGTAGAAGACAGAGATAGAGTATATCGACGTGTCTGATCTACACCTCACTCAGCCTGCTCAGAAGGAACAGCAGAGGTAGAAGACAGAGATAGAGTATATCGACGTGTCTGATCTACACCTCACTCAGCCTGCTCAAAAGGAACAACAGAGGTAGAAGACAGAGATAGAGTATATCCACGTGTCTGATCTACACCTCACTCAGCCTGCTCAGAAGGAACAGCAGAGGTAGAAGACAGAGATAGAGTATATCCACGTGTCTCACTCAGCCTGCTCAGAAGGAACAGCAGAGATATAATACAGAGATAGAGTATATCCACGTGTCTGATCTACACCTCACTCAGCCTGCTCAGAAGGAACAGCAGAGGTAGAAGACAGAGATGGAGTATATCCACGTGTCTGATCTACACCTCACTCAGCCTGCTCAAAAGGAACAGCAGATGTAGAATACAGAGATGGAGTATATCCACGTGTCTCACTCAGCCTGCTCAGAAGGAACAGCAGAGGTAGAAGACAGAGATAGAGTATATCCACGTGTCTCACTCAGCCTGCTCAGAAGGAACAGCAGAGGTAGAAGACAGAGATAGAGTATATCCACGTCTCTCACTCAGCCTACCCAGAAGGAACAGCAGAGGTAGAAGACATATATAGAGTATATCCACGTGTCTGATCTACACCTCACTCAGCATGCTCAGAAGGAACAGCAGAGGTAGAAGACAGAAATAGAGTATATCCACGTGTCTGATCTACACCTCACTCAGCCTGTTTAGAAGGAACAGCAGAGGTAGAAGACAGAGATAGAGTATATCCACGTGTCTCACTCAGCCTGCTCAGAAGGAACAGCAGAGATAGAATACAGAGATAGAGTATATCCACGTGTCTGATCTACACCTCACTCAGCCTGCTCAGAAGGAACAGCAGAGGTAGAAGACGGAGATATAGTATATCCACGTGTCTCACTCAGCCTGCTCAGAAGGAACAGCAGAGGTAGAAGACAGAGATAGAGTATATCCACGTGTCTGTTCTACACCTCAGTCAGCCTGCTCAAAAGGAACAGCAGAGGTAGAACACAGAGATAGAGTAAATCCACGTGTCTCATTCAGCCTGCTCAGAAGGAACAGCAGATGTAGAAGACAGAGATAGAGTATATCCACGTGTCTGATCTACACCTCACTCAGCCTGCTCAGAAGGAACAGCAGAGGTAGAATACAGAGATAGAGTATATCCACGTGTCTGATCTACACCTCACTCAGCCTGCTCAGAAGGAACAGCAGAGGTAGAAGACGGAGATATAGTATATCCACGTGTCTCACTCAGCCTGCTCAGAAGAAACAGCAGAGGTAGAAGACAGAGATAGAGTATATCCACGTGTCTGTTCTACACCTCAGTCAGCCTGCTCAAAAGGAACAGCAGAGGTAGAAGACAGAGATAGAGTATATCCACGTGTCTCATTCAGCCTGCTCAGAAGGAACAGCAGATGTAGAAGACAGAGATATAGTATATCCACGTGTCTGATCTACACCTCACTCAGCCTGCTCAGAAGGAACAGCAGAGGTAGAAGACAGAGATAGAGTATATCGACGTGTCTGATCTACACCTCACTCAGCCTGCTCAGAAGGAACAGCAGAGGTAGAAGACAGAGATAGAGTATATCGACGTGTCTGATCTACACCTCACTCAGCCTGCTCAAAAGGAACAACAGAGGTAGAAGACAGAGATAGAGTATATCCACGTGTCTCATTCAGCCTGCTCAGAAGGAACAGCAGATGTAGAAGACAGAGATAGAGTATATCCACGTGTCTGATCTACACCTCACTCAGCCTGCTCAGAAGAAACAGCAGAGGTAGAAGACAGAGATAGAGTATATCGACGTGTCTGATCTACACCTCACTCAGCCTGCTCAGAAGGAACAGCAGAGGTAGAAGACAGAAATAGAGTATATCCACGTGTCTCACTCAGCCTGCTCAGAAGGAACAGCAGAGGTAGAAGACAGAGATAGAGTATATCCACGTGTCTGATCTACACCTCACTCAGCCTGCTCAGAAGGAACATCAGAGGTAGAAGACAGAGATAGAGTATATCGACGTGTCTGATCTACACCTCACTTAGCCTGCTCAGAAGGAACAGCAGAGGTAGAAGACAGAGATGGAGTATATCCACGTCTCTCACTCAGCCTGCTCAGAAGGAACAGCATAGGTAGAAGACATATATAGAGTATATCCACGTGTCTGATCTACACCTCACTCAGGATGCTCAGAAGGAAAAGCAGAGGTAGAAGACAGATATAGAGTATATCCACGTGTCTGATCTACACCTCACTCAGCCTGTTTAGAAGGAACAGCAGAGGTAGAAGACAGAGATAGAGTATATCCACGTGTCTCACTCAGCCTGCTCAGAAGGAACAGCAGAGATAGAATACAGAGATAGAGTATATCCACGTGTCTGATCTACACCTCACTCAGCCTGCTCAGAAGGAACAGCAGAGGTAGAAGACAGAGATGGAGTATATCCACGTGTCTGATCTACACCTCACTCAGCCTGCTCAAAAGGAACAGCAGATGTAGAATACAGAGATGGAGTATATCCACGTGTCTCACTCAGCCTGCTCAGAAGGAACAGCAGAGGTAGAAGACAGAGATAGAGTATATCCACGTGTCTCACTCAGCCTGCTCAGAAGGAACAGCAGAGGTAGAAGACAGAGATAGAGTATATCCACGTCTCTCACTCAGCCTACCCAGAAGGAACAGCAGAGGTAGAAGACATATATAGAGTATATCCACGTGTCTGATCTACACCTCACTCAGCATGCTCAGAAGGAACAGCAGAGGTAGAAGACAGATATAGAGTATATCCACGTGTCTCACTCAGCCTGCTCAGAAGGAACAGCAGAGGTAGAAGACAGAGATAGAGTATATCCACGTGTCTGATCTACACCTCACTCAGCCTGCTCAGAAGGAACATCAGAGGTAGAAGACAGAGATAGAGTATATCGACGTGTCTGATCTACACCTCACTTAGCCTGCTCAGAAGGAACAGCAGAGGTAGAAGACAGAGATGGAGTATATCCACGTCTCTCACTCAGCCTGCTCAGAAGGAACAGCATAGGTAGAAGACATATATAGAGTATATCCACGTGTCTGATCTACACCTCACTCAGGATGCTCAGAAGGAAAAGCAGAGGTAGAAGACAGATATAGAGTATATCCACGTGTCTGATCTACACCTCACTCAGCCTGTTTAGAAGGAACAGCAGAGGTAGAAGACAGAGATAGAGTATATCCACGTGTCTCACTCAGCCTGCTCAGAAGGAACAGCAGAGATATAATACAGAGATAGAGTATATCCACGTGTCTGATCTACACCTCACTCAGCCTGCTCAGAAGGAACAGCAGAGGTAGAAGACAGATATAGAGTATATCCACGTGTCTGATCTACACCTCACTCAGCCTGTTTAGAAGGAACAGCAGAGGTAGAAGACAGAGATAGAGTATATCGACGTGTCTGATCTACACCTCACTCAGCCTGCTCAGAAGGAACAGCAGAGGTAGAAGACGGAGATATAGTATATCCACGTGTCTCACTCAGCCTGCTCAGAAGGAACAGCAGAGGTAGAAGACAGAGATAGAGTATATCCACGTGTCTGTTCTACACCTCAGTCAGCCTGCTCAAAAGGAACAGCAGAGGTAGAAGACAGAGATAGAGTATATCCACGTGTCTCATTCAGCCTGCTCAGAAGGAACAGCAGATGTAGAAGACAGAGATAGTGTATATCCACGTGTCTGATCTACACCTCACTCAGCCTGCTCAGAAGAAACAGCAGAGGTAGAAGACAGAGATAGAGTATATCGACGTGTCTGATCTACACCTCACTCAGCCTGCTCAGAAGGAACAGCAGAGGTAGAAGACAGAGATAGAGTATATCCACGTGTCTCACTCAGCCTGCTCAGAAGGAACAGCAGAGGTAGAAGACAGAGATAGAGTATATCCACGTGTCTGATCTACACCTCACTCAGCCTGCTCAGAAGGAACATCAGAGGTAGAAGACAGAGATAGAGTATATCGACGTGTCTGATCTACACCTCACTCAGCCTGCTCAGAAGGAACAGCAGAGGTAGAAGACAGAGATGGAGTATATCCACGTCTCTCACTCAGCCTGCTCAGAAGGAACAGCATAGGTAGAAGACATATATAGAGTATATCCACGTGTCTGATCTACACCTCACTCAGGATGCTCAGAAGGAACAGCAGAGGTAGAAGACAGATATAGAGTATATCCACGTGTCTGAACTACACCTCACTCAGCCTGTTTAGAAGGAACAGCAGAGGTAGAAGACAGAGATAGAGTATATCCACGTGTCTCACTCAGCCTGCTCAGAAGGAACAGCAGAGATAGAATACAGAGATAGAGTATATCCACGTGTCTGATCTACACCTCACTCAGCATGCTCAGAAGGAACAGCAGAGGTAGAAGACAGATATAGAGTATATCCACGTGTCTTATCTACACCTCACTCAGCCTGATTAGAAGGAACAGCAGAGGTAGAAGACAGAGATAGAGTATATCCACGTGTCTTACTCAGCCTGCTCAGAAGGAACAGCAGAGGTAGAATACAGAGATAGAGAATATCCACGTGTCTGATCTACACCTCAGTCAGCCTGCACAGAAGGAACAGCAGAGGTAGAAGACAGAGATAGAGTATATCCACGTGTCTGATCTACACCTCACTCAGCCTGCTCAGAAGGAACATCAGAGGTAGAAGACAGAGATAGAGTATATCCACGTGTCTGATATACACCTCACTCAGCCTGCTCAGAAGGAACAGCAGAGGTAGAAGACAGAGATAGAGTATATCGACGTGTCTGATCTACACCTCACTCAGCCTGCTCAGAAGGAACAGCAGAGGTAGAAGACAGAGATAGAGTATATCCACGTGTCTCACTCAGCCTGCTCAGAAGGAACAGCAGAGATAGAATACAGAGATAGTGTATATCCACGTGTCTGATCTACACCTCACTCAGCCTGCTCAGAAGGAACAGCAGAGGTAGAAGACAGAGATGGAGTATATCCACGTGTCTGATCTACACCTCACTCAGCCTGCTCAAAAGGAACAGCAGATGTAGAATACAGAGATGGAGTATATCCACGTGTCTCACTCAGCCTGCTCAGAAGGAACAGCAGAGGTAGAAGACAGAGATAGAGTATATCCACGTCTCTCACTCAGCCTACTCAGAAGGAACAGCAGAGGTAGAAGACATATATAGAGTATATCCACGTGTCTGATCTACACCTCAGTCAGCATGCTCAGAAGGAACAGCAGAGGTAGAAGACAGATATAGAGTATATCCACGTGTCTGATCTACACCTCACTCAGCCTGTTTAGAAGGAACAGCAGAGGTAGAAGACAGAGATAGATTATATCCACGTGTCTCACTCAGCCTGCTCAGAAGGAACAGCAGAGATAGAATACAGAGATAGAGTATATCCACGTGTCTGATCTACACCTCACTCAGCCTGCTCAGAAGGAACAGCAGAGGTAGAAGACGGAGATATAGTATATCCACGTGTCTCACTCAGCCTGCTCAGAAGGAACAGCAGAGGTAGAAGACAGAGATAGAGTATATCCACGTGTCTGTTCTACACCTCAGTCAGCCTGCTCAAAAGGAACAGCAGAGGTAGAAGACAGAGATAGAGTATATCCACGTGTCTCATTCAGCCTGCTCAGAAGGAACAGCAGATGTAGAAGACAGAGATAGAGTATATCCACGTGTCTGATCTACACCTCACTCAGCATGCTCAGAAGGAACAGCAGAGGTAGAAGACAGATATAGAGTATATCCACGTGTCTGATCTACACCTCACTCAGCCTGTTTAGAAGGAACAGCAGAGGTAGAAGGCAGAAATAGAGTATATCCACGTGTCTCACTCAGCCTGCTCAGAAGGAACAGCAGAGATAGAATACAGAGATAGAGTATATCCACGTGTCTGATCTACACCTCACTCAGCCTGCTCAGAAGGAACAGCAGAGGTAGAAGACGGAGATATAGTATATCCACGTGTCTCACTCAGCCTGCTCAGAAGGAACAGCAGAGGTAGAAGACAGAGATAGAGTATATCCACGTGTCTGTTCTACACCTCAGTCAGCCTGCTCAAAAGGAACAGCAGAGGTAGAAGACAGAGATAGAGTATATCCACGTGTCTCACTCAGCCTGCTCAGAAGGAACAGCAGAGATAGAATACAGAGATAGAGTATATCCACGTGTCTGATCTACACCTCACTCAGCCTGCTCAGAAGAAACAGCAGAGGTAGAAGACAGAGATAGAGTATATCGACGTGTCTGATCTACACCTCACTCAGCCTGCTCAGAAGGATCAGCAGAGGTAGAAGACAGAGATAGAGTATATCCACGTGTCTCACTCAGCCTGCTCAGAAGGAACAGCAGAGGTAGAAGACAGAGATAGAGTATATCCACGTGTCTGATCTACACCTCACTCAGCCTGCTCAGAAGGAACATCAGAGGTAGAAGACAGAGATAGAGTATATCGACGTGTCTGATCTACACCTCACTCAGCCTGCTCAGAAGGAACAGCAGAGGTAGAAGACAGAGATGGAGTATATCCACGTCTCTCACTCAGCCTGCTCAGAAGGAACAGCATAGGTAGAAGACATATATAGAGTATATCCACGTGTCTGATCTACACCTCACTCAGGATGCTCAGAAGGAACAGCAGAGGTAGAAGACAGATATAGAGTATATCCACGTGTCTGATCTACACCTCACTCAGCCTGTTTAGAAGGAACAGCAGAGGTAGAAGACAGAGATATAGTATATCCACGTGTCTCACTCAGCCTGCTCAGAAGGAACAGCAGAGATAGAATACAGAGATAGAGTATATCCACGTGTCTGATCAACACCTCACTCAGCATGCTCAGAAGGAACAGCAGAGGTAGAAGACAGATATAGAGTATATCCACGTGTCTGATCTACACCTCACTCAGCCTGTTTAGAAGGAACAGCAGAGGTAGAACACAGAGATAGAGTATATCCACGTGTCTGTTCTACACCTCAGTCAGCCTGCTCAAAAGGAACAGCAGAGGTAGAAGACAGAGATAGAGTATATCCACGTGTCTCATTCAGCCTGCTCAGAAGGAACAGCAGATGTAGAAGACAGAGATAGAGTATATCCACGTGTCTGATCTACACCTCACTCAGCCTGCTCAGAAGGAACAGCAGAGGTAGAAGACAGAGATAGAGTATATCGACGTGTCTGATCTACACCTCACTCAGCCTGCTCAGAAGGAACAGCAGAGGTAGAAGACGGAGATATAGTATATCCACGTGTCTCACTCAGCCTGCTCAGAAGGAACAGCAGAGGTAGAAGACAGAGATAGAGTATATCCACGTGTCTGTTCTACACCTCAGTCAGCCTCCTCAAAAGGAACAGCAGAGGTAGAAGACAGAGATAGAGTATATCCACGTGTCTCACTCAGCCTGCTCAGAAGGAACAGCAGAGATAGAATACAGAGATAGAGTATATCAACGTGTCTGATCTACACCTCACTCAGCCTGCTCAGAAGAAACAGCAGAGGTAGAAGACAGAGATAGAGTATATCGACGTGTCTGATCTACACCTCACTCAGCCTGCTCAGAAGGATCAGCAGAGGTAGAAGACAGAGATAGAGTATATCCACGTGTCTCACTCAGCCTGCTCAGAAGGAACAGCAGAGGTAGAAGACAGAGATAGAGTATATCTACGTGTCTGATCTACACCTCACTCAGCCTGCTCAGAAGGAACATCAGAGGTAGAAGACAGAGATAGAGTATATCGACGTGTCTGATCTACACCTCACTCAGCCTGCTCAGAAGGAACAGCTGAGGTAGAAGACAGAGATGGAGTATATCCACGTCTCTCACTCAGCCTGCTCAGAAGGAACAGCATAGGTAGAAGACATATATAGAGTATATCCACGTGTCTGATCTACACCTCACTCAGGATGCTCAGAAGGAACAGCAGAGGTAGAAGACAGATATAGAGTATATCCACGTGTCTGATCTACACCTCACTCAGCCTGTTTAGAAGGAACAGCAGAGGTAGAAGACAGAGATAGAGTATATCCACGTGTCTCACTCAGCCTGCTCAGAAGGAACAGCAGAGATAGAATACAGAGATAGAGTATATCCACGTGTCTGATCTACACCTCACTCAGCATGCTCAGAAGGAACAGCAGAGGTAGAAGACAGATATAGAGTATATCCACGTGTCTGATCTACACCTCACTCAGCCTGTTTAGAAGGAACAGCAGAGGTAGAAGACAGAGATAGAGTATATCCACGTGTCTGTTCTACACCTCAGTCAGCCTGCTCAAAAGGAACAGCAGAGGTAGAAGACAGAGATAGAGTATATCCACGTGTCTCATTCAGCCTGCTCAGAAGGAACAGCAGATGTAGAAGACAGAGATAGAGTATATCCACGTGTCTGATCTACACCTCACTCAGCCTGCTCAGAAGGAACAGCAGAGGTAGAAGACAGAGATAGAGTATATCGACGTGTCTGATCTACACCTCACTCAGCCTGCTCAGAAGGAACAGCAGAGGTAGAAGACGGAGATATAGTATATCCACGTGTCTCATTCAGCCTGCTCAGAAGGAACAGCAGAGGTAGAAGACAGAGATAGAGTATATCCACGTGTCTGTTCTACACCTCAGTCAGCCTGCTCAAAAGGAACAGCAGAGGTAGAAGACAGAGATAGAGTATATCCACGTGTCTCATTCAGCCTGCTCAGAAGGAACAGCAGATGTAGAAGACAGAGATAGAGTATATCCACGTGTCTGATCTACACCTCACTCAGCCTGCTCAGAAGAAACAGCAGAGGTAGAAGACAGAGATAGAGTATATCGACGTGTCTGATCTACACCTCACTCAGCCTGCTCAGAAGGAACAGCAGAGGTAGAAGACAGAGATAGAGTATATCCACGTGTCTCACTCAGCCTGCTCAGAAGGAACAGCAGAGGTAGAAGACAGAGATAGAGTATATCCACGTGTCTGATCTACACCTCACTCAGCCTGCTCAGAAGGAACATCAGAGGTAGAAGACAGAGATAGAGTATATCGACGTGTCTGATCTACACCTCACTCAGCCTGCTCAGAAGGAACAGCAGAGGTAGAAGACAGAGATGGAGTATATCCACGTCTCTCACTCAGCCTGCTCAGAAGGAACAGCATAGGTAGAAGACATATATAGAGTATATCCACGTGTCTGATCTACACCTCACTCAGGATGCTCAGAAGGAACAGCAGAGGTAGAAGACAGATATAGAGTATATCCACGTGTCTGATCTACACCTCACTCAGCCTGTTTAGAAGGAACAGCAGAGGTAGAAGACAGAGATAGAGTATATCCACGTGTCTCACTCAGCCTGCTCAGAAGGAACAGCAGAGGTAGAAGACAGAGATAGAGTATATCCACGTGTCTGATATACACCTCACTCAGCCTGCTCAGAAGGAACAGCAGAGGTAGAAGACAGAGATAGAGTATATCGACGTGTCTGATCTACACCTCACTCAGCCTGCTCAGAAGGAACAGCAGAGGTAGAAGACAGAGATAGAGTATATCCACGTGTCTCACTCAGCCTGCTCAGAAGGAACAGCAGATATAGAATACAGAGATAGAGTATATCCACGTGTCTGATCTACACCTCACTCAGCCTGCTCAGAAGGAACAGCAGAGGTAGAAGACAGAGATGGAGTATATCCACGTGTCTGATCTACACCTCACTCAGCCTGTTTAGAAGGAACAGCAGAGGTAGAAGACAGAGATAGAGTATATCCACGTGTCTCACTCAGCCTGCTCAGAAGGAACAGCAGAGGTAGAATACAGAGATAGAGGATATCCACGTGTCTGATCTACACCTCAGTCAGCCTGCACAGAAGGAACAGCAGAGGTAGAAGACAGAGATAGAGTATATCGACGTGTCTGATCTACACCTCACTCAGCCTGCTCAGAAGGATCAGCAGAGGTAGAAGACAGAGATAGAGTATATCCACGTGTCTCACTCAGCCTGCTCAGAAGGAACAGCAGAGGTAGAAGACAGAGATAGAGTATATCCACGTGTCTGATCTACACCTCACTCAGCCTGCTCAGAAGGAACATCAGAGGTAGAAGACAGAGATAGAGTATATCGACGTGTCTGATCTACACCTCACTCAGCCTGCTCAGAAGGAACAGCAGAGGTAGAAGACAGAGATGGAGTATATCCACGTCTCTCACTCAGCCTGCTCAGAAGGAACAGCATAGGTAGAAGACATATATAGAGTATATCCACGTGTCTGATCTACACCTCACTCAGGATGCTCAGAAGGAACAGCATAGGTAGAAGACAGATATAGAGTATATCCACGTGTCTGATCTACACCTCACTCAGCCTGTTTAGAAGGAACAGCAGAGGTAGAAGACAGAGATATAGTATATCCACGTGTCTCACTCAGCCTGCTCAGAAGGAACAGCAGAGATAGAATACAGAGATAGAGTATATCCACGTGTCTGATCTACACCTCACTCAGCATGCTCAGAAGGAACAGCAGAGGTAGAAGACAGATATAGAGTATATCCACGTGTCTGATCTACACCTCACTCAGCCTGTTTAGAAGGAACAGCAGAGGTAGAAGACAGAGATAGAGTATATCCACGTGTCTGTTCTACACCTCAGTCAGCCTGCTCAAAAGGAACAGCAGAGGTAGAAGACAGAGATAGAGTATATCCACGTGTCTCATTCAGCCTGCTCAGAAGGAACAGCAGATGTAGAAGACAGAGATAGAGTATATCCACGTGTCTGATCTACACCTCACTCAGCCTGCTCAGAAGGAACAGCAGAGGTAGAAGACAGAGATAGAGTATATCGACGTGTCTGATCTACACCTCACTCAGCCTGCTCAGAAGGAACAGCAGAGGTAGAAGACGGAGATATAGTATATCCACGTGTCTCACTCAGCCTGCTCAGAAGGAACAGCAGAGGTAGAAGACAGAGATAGAGTATATCCACGTGTCTGTTCTACACCTCAGTCAGCCTCCTCAAAAGGAACAGCAGAGGTAGAAGACAGAGATAGAGTATATCCACGTGTCTCACTCAGCCTGCTCAGAAGGAACAGCAGAGATAGAATACAGAGATAGAGTATATCAACGTGTCTGATCTACACCTCACTCAGCCTGCTCAGAAGAAACAGCAGAGGTAGAAGACAGAGATAGAGTATATCGACGTGTCTGATCTACACCTCACTCAGCCTGCTCAGAAGGATCAGCAGAGGTAGAAGACAGAGATAGAGTATATCCACGTGTCTCACTCAGCCTGCTCAGAAGGAACAGCAGAGGTAGAAGACAGAGATAGAGTATATCTACGTGTCTGATCTACACCTCACTCAGCCTGCTCAGAAGGAACATCAGAGGTAGAAGACAGAGATAGAGTATATCGACGTGTCTGATCTACACCTCACTCAGCCTGCTCGGAAGGAACAGCTGAGGTAGAAGACAGAGATGGAGTATATCCACGTCTCTCACTCAGCCTGCTCAGAAGGAACAGCATAGGTAGAAGACATATATAGAGTATATCCACGTGTCTGATCTACACCTCACTCAGGATGCTCAGAAGGAACAGCAGAGGTAGAAGACAGATATAGAGTATATCCACGTGTCTGATCTACACCTCACTCAGCCTGTTTAGAAGGAACAGCAGAGGTAGAAGACAGAGATAGAGTATATCCACGTGTCTCACTCAGCCTGCTCAGAAGGAACAGCAGAGATAGAATACAGAGATAGAGTATATCCACGTGTCTGATCTACACCTCACTCAGCATGCTCAGACGGAACAGCAGAGGTAGAAGACAGATATAGAGTATATCCACGTGTCTGATCTACACCTCACTCAGCCTGTTTAGAAGGAACAGCAGAGGTAGAAGACAGAGATAGAGTATATCCACGTGTCTGTTCTACACCTCAGTCAGCCTGCTCAAAAGGAACAGCAGAGGTAGAAGACAGAGATAGAGTATATCCACGTGTCTCATTCAGCCTGCTCAGAAGGAACAGCAGATGTAGAAGACAGAGATAGAGTATATCCACGTGTCTGATCTACACCTCACTCAGCCTGCTCAGAAGGAACAGCAGAGGTAGAAGACAGAGATAGAGTATATCGACGTGTCTGATCTACACCTCACTCAGCCTGCTCAGAAGGAACAGCAGAGGTAGAAGACGGAGATATAGTATATCCACGTGTCTCACTCAGCCTGCTCAGAAGGAACAGCAGAGGTAGAAGACAGAGATAGAGTATATCCACGTGTCTGTTCTACACCTCAGTCAGCCTGCTCAAAAGGAACAGCAGAGGTAGAAGACAGAGATAGAGTATATCCACGTGTCTCATTCAGCCTGCTCAGAAGGAACAGCAGATGTAGAAGACAGAGATAGAGTATATCCACGTGTCTGATCTACACCTCACTCAGCCTGCTCAGAAGAAACAGCAGAGGTAGAAGACAGAGATAGAGTATATCGACGTGTCTGATCTACACCTCACTCAGCCTGCTCAGAAGGAACAGCAGAGGTAGAAGACAGAGATAGAGTATATCCACGTGTCTCACTCAGCCTGCTCAGAAGGAACAGCAGAGGTAGAAGACAGAGATAGAGTATATCCACGTGTCTGATCTACACCTCACTCAGCCTGCTCAGAAGGAACATCAGAGGTAGAAGACAGAGATAGAGTATATCGACGTGTCTGATCTACACCTCACTCAGCCTGCTCAGAAGGAACAGCAGAGGTAGAAGACAGAGATGGAGTATATCCACGTCTCTCACTCAGCCTGCTCAGAAGGAACAGCATAGGTAGAAGACATATATAGAGTATATCCACGTGTCTGATCTACACCTCACTCAGGATGCTCAGAAGGAACAGCAGAGGTAGAAGACAGATATAGAGTATATCCACGTGTCTGATCTACACCTCACTCAGCCTGTTTAGAAGGAACAGCAGAGGTAGAAGACAGAGATAGAGTATATCCACGTGTCTCACTCAGCCTGCTCAGAAGGAACAGCAGAGGTAGAAGACAGAGATAGAGTATATCCACGTGTCTGATATACACCTCACTCAGCCTGCTCAGAAGGAACAGCAGAGGTAGAAGACAGAGATAGAGTATATCGACGTGTCTGATCTACACCTCACTCAGCCTGCTCAGAAGGAACAGCAGAGGTAGAAGACAGAGATAGAGTATATCCACGTATCTCACTCAGCCTGCTCAGAAGGAACAGCAGAGATAGAATACAGAGATAGAGTATATCCACGTGTCTGATCTACACCTCACTCAGCCTGCTCAGAAGGAACAGCAGAGGTAGAAGACAGAGATGGAGTATATCCACGTGTCTGATCTACACCTCACTCAGCCTGTTTAGAAGGAACAGCAGAGGTAGAAGACAGAGATAGAGTATATCCACGTGTCTCACTCAGCCTGCTCAGAAGGAACAGCAGAGGTAGAATACAGAGATAGAGGATATCCACGTGTCTGATCTACACCTCAGTCAGCCTGCACAGAAGGAACAGCAGAGGTAGAAGACAGAGATAGAGTATATCCACGTGTCTGATCTACACCTCACTCAGCCTGCTCAGAAGGAACATCAGAGGTAGAAGACAGAGATAGAGTATATCCACGTGTCTGATATACACCTCACTCAGCCTGCTCAGAAGGAACAGCAGAGGTAGAAGACAGAGATAGAGTATATCGACGTGTCTGATCTACACCTCACTCAGCCTGTTTAGAAGGAACAGCAGAGGTAGAAGACAGAGATAGAGTATATCCACGTGTCTCACTCAGCCTGCTCAGAAGGAACAGCAGAGGTAGAAGACAGAGATAGAGTATATCCACGTGTCTGATCTACACCTCACTCAGCCTGCTCAGAAGGAACAGCAGATGTAGAAGACAGAGATAGAGTATATCGACGTGTCTCATCTACACCTCACTCAGCCTGCTCAGAAGGAACAGCATAGGTAGAAGACAGAGATAGAGTATATCCACGTGTCTCACTCAGCCTGCTCAGAAGGAACAGCAGAGGTAGAATACAGAGATAGAGGATATCCACGTGTCTGATCTACACCTCAGTCAGCCTGCACAGAAGGAACAGCAGAGGTAGAAGACAGAGATAGAGTATATCCACGTGTCTGATCTACACCTCACTCAGACTGCTCAGAAGGAACATCAGAGGTAGAAGACAGAGATAGAGTATATCCACGTGTCTGATATACACCTCACTCAGCCTGCTCAGAAGGAACAGCAGAGGTAGAAGACAGAGATAGAGTATATCGACGTGTCTGATCTACACCTCACTCAGCCTGCTCAGAAGGAACAGCAGAGGTAGAAGACAGAGATAGAGTATATCCACGTGTCTCACTCAGCCTGCTTAGAAGGAACAGCAGAGATATAATACAGAGATAGAGTATATCCACGTGTCTGATCTACACCTCACTCAGCCTGCTCAGAAGGAACAGCAGAGGTAGAAGACAGAGATGGAGTATATCCACGTGTCTGATCTACACCTCACTCAGCCTGCTCAAAAGGAACAGCAGATGTAGAATACAGAGATGGAGTATATCCACGTGTCTCAATCAGCCTGCTCAGAAGGAACAGCAGAGGTAGAAGACAGAGATAGAGTATATCCACGTGTCTCACTCAGCCTGCTCAGAAGGAACAGCAGAGGTAGAAGACAGAGATAGAGTATATCCACGTCTCTCACTCAGCCTACTCAGAAGGAACAGCAGAGCTAGAAGACATATATAGAGTATATCCACGTGTCTGATCTACACCTCACTCAGCATGCTCAGAAGGAACAGCAGAGGTAGAAGACAGATATAGAGTATATCCACGTGTCTGATCTACACCTCACTCAGCCTGTTTAGAAGGAACAGCAGAGGTAGAAGACAGAGATAGAATATATCTACGTGTCTCACTCAGCCTGCTCAGAAGGAACAGCAGAGATAGAATACAGAGATAGAGTATATCCACGTGTCTGATCTACACCTCACTCAGCCTGCTCAGAAGGAACAGCAGATGTAGAAGACAGAGATAGAGTATATCGACGTGTCTCATCTACACCTCACTCAGCCTGCTCAGAAGGAACAGCATAGGTAGAAGACAGAGATAGAGTATATCCACGTGTCTCACTCAGCCTGCTCAGAAGGAACAGCAGAGGTAGAATACAGAGATAGAGGATATCCACGTGTCTGATCTACACCTCAGTCAGCCTGCACAGAAGGAACAGCAGAGGTAGAAGACAGAGATAGAGTATATCCACGTGTCTGATCTACACCTCACTCAGCCTGCTCAGAAGGAACAGCAGAGGTAGAAGACAGAGATAGAGTATATCGACGTGTCTGATCTACACCTCACTCAGCCTGCTCAGAAGGAACAGCAGAGGTAGAAGACAGAGATAGAGTATATCCACGTGTCTCACTCAGCCTGCTCAGAAGGAACAGCAGAGATATAATACAGAGATAGAGTATATCCACGTGTCTGATCTACACCTCACTCAGCCTGCTCAGAAGAAACAGCAGAGGTATAAGACAGAGATGGAGTATATCCACGTGTCTGATCTACACCTCACTCAGCCTGCTCAAAAGGAACAGCAGATGTAGAATACAGAGATGGAGTATATCCACGTGTCTCACTCAGCCTGCTCAGAAGGAACAGCAGAGGTAGAAGACAGAGATAGAGTATATCCACGTGTCTCACTCAGCCTGCTCAGAAGGAACAGCAGAGGTAGAAGACAGAGATAGAGTATATCCACGTCTCTCACTCAGCCTACCCAGAAGGAACAGCAGAGGTAGAAGACATATATAGAGTATATCCACGTGTCTGATCTACACCTCACTCAGCATGCTCAGAAGGAACAGCAGAGGTAGAAGACAGATATAGAGTATATCCACGTGTCTGATCTACACCTCACTCAGCCTGCTCAGAAGGAACAGCAGAGGTAGAAGACAGAGATGGAGTATATCCACGTGTCTGATCTACACCTCACTCAGCCTGCTCAAAAGGAACAGCAGATGTAGAATACAGAGATGGAGTATATCCACGTGTCTCAATCAGCCTGCTCAGAAGGAACAGCAGAGGTAGAAGACAGAGATAGAGTATATCCACGTGTCTCACTCAGCCTGCTCAGAAGGAACAGCAGAGGTAGAAGACAGAGATAGAGTATATCCACGTCTCTCACTCAGCCTACTCAGAAGGAACAGCAGAGCTAGAAGACATATATAGAGTATATCCACGTGTCTGATCTACACCTCACTCAGCATGCTCAGAAGGAACAGCAGAGGTAGAAGACAGATATAGAGTATATCCACGTGTCTGATCTACACCTCACTCAGCCTGTTTAGAAGGAACAGCAGAGGTAGAAGACAGAGATAGAATATATCTACGTGTCTCACTCAGCCTGCTCAGAAGGAACAGCAGAGATAGAATACAGAGATAGAGTATATCCACGTGTCTGATCTACACCTCACTCAGCCTGCTCAGAAGGAACAGCAGATGTAGAAGACAGAGATAGAGTATATCGACGTGTCTCATCTACACCTCACTCAGCCTGCTCAGAAGGAACAGCATAGGTAGAAGACAGAGATAGAGTATATCCACGTGTCTCACTCAGCCTGCTCAGAAGGAACAGCAGAGGTAGAATACAGAGATAGAGGATATCCACGTGTCTGATCTACACCTCAGTCAGCCTGCACAGAAGGAACAGCAGAGGTAGAAGACAGAGATAGAGTATATCCACGTGTCTGATCTACACCTCACTCAGCCTGCTCAGAAGGAACAGCAGAGGTAGAAGACAGAGATAGAGTATATCGACGTGTCTGATCTACACCTCACTCAGCCTGCTCAGAAGGAACAGCAGAGGTAGAAGACAGAGATAGAGTATATCCACGTGTCTCACTCAGCCTGCTCAGAAGGAACAGCAGAGATATAATACAGAGATAGAGTATATCCACGTGTCTGATCTACACCTCACTCAGCCTGCTCAGAAGAAACAGCAGAGGTATAAGACAGAGATGGAGTATATCCACGTGTCTGATCTACACCTCACTCAGCCTGCTCAAAAGGAACAGCAGATGTAGAATACAGAGATGGAGTATATCCACGTGTCTCACTCAGCCTGCTCAGAAGGAACAGCAGAGGTAGAAGACAGAGATAGAGTATATCCACGTGTCTCACTCAGCCTGCTCAGAAGGAACAGCAGAGGTAGAAGACAGAGATAGAGTATATCCACGTCTCTCACTCAGCCTACCCAGAAGGAACAGCAGAGGTAGAAGACATATATAGAGTATATCCACGTGTCTGATCTACACCTCACTCAGCATGCTCAGAAGGAACAGCAGAGGTAGAAGACAGATATAGAGTATATCCACGTGTCTGATCTACACCTCACTCAGCCTGTTTAGAAGGAACAGCAGAGGTAGAAGACAGAGATAGAGTATATCCACGTGTCTCACTCAGCCTGCTCAGAAGGAACAGCAGAGATAGAATACAGAGATAGAGTATATCCACGTGTCTGATCTACACCTCACTCAGCCTGCTCAGAAGGAACAGCAGAGGTAGAAGACGGAGATATAGTATATCCACGTGTCTCACTCAGCCTGCTCAGAAGGAACAGCAGAGGTAGAAGACAGAGATAGAGTATATCCACGTGTCTGTTCTACACCTCAGT
Organism: Crossaster papposus; assembly: GCA_037893245.1. NCBI lineage: Eukaryota > Metazoa > Echinodermata > Asteroidea > Velatida > Solasteridae > Crossaster > Crossaster papposus. The sequence goes on along the minus strand of JBAIAA010000808.1, from coordinate 500,463 downwards.
CAGCCTGCTCAAAAGGAACAGCAGAGGTAGAACACAGAGATAGAGTAAATCCACGTGTCTCATTCAGCCTGCTCAGAAGGAACAGCAGATGTAGAAGACAGAGATAGAGTATATCCACGTGTCTGATCTACACCTCACTCAGCCTGCTCAGAAGGAACAGCAGAGGTAGAATACAGAGATATAGTATATCCACGTGTCTCACTCAGCCTGCTCAGAAGAAACAGCAGAGGTAGAAGACAGAGATAGAGTATATCCACGTGTCTGATCTACACCTCACTCAGCATGCTCAGAAGGAACAGCAGAGGTAGAAGACAGATATAGAGTATATCCACGTGTCTGATCTACACCTCACTCAGCCTGTTTAGAAGGAACAGCAGAGGTAGAAGACAGAGATAGAGTATATCGACGTGTCTGATCTACACCTCACTCAGCCTGCTCAGAAGGAACAGCAGAGGTAGAAGACGGAGATATAGTATATCCACGTGTCTCACTCAGCCTGCTCAGAAGGAACAGCAGAGGTAGAAGACAGAGATAGAGTATATCCACGTGTCTGTTCTACACCTCAGTCAGCCTGCTCAAAAGGAACAGCAGAGGTAGAAGACAGAGATAGAGTATATCCACGTGTCTCATTCAGCCTGCTCAGAAGGAACAGCAGATGTAGAAGACAGAGATAGTGTATATCCACGTGTCTGATCTACACCTCACTCAGCCTGCTCAGAAGAAACAGCAGAGGTAGAAGACAGAGATAGAGTATATCGACGTGTCTGATCTACACCTCACTCAGCCTGCTCAGAAGGAACAGCAGAGGTAGAAGACAGAGATGGAGTATATCCACGTCTCTCACTCAGCCTGCTCAGAAGGAACAGCATAGGTAGAAGACATATATAGAGTATATCCACGTGTCTGATCTACACCTCACTCAGGATGCTCAGAAGGAACAGCAGAGGTAGAAGACAGATATAGAGTATATCCACGTGTCTGAACTACACCTCACTCAGCCTGTTTAGAAGGAACAGCAGAGGTAGAAGACAGAGATAGAGTATATCCACGTGTCTCACTCAGCCTGCTCAGAAGGAACAGCAGAGATAGAATACAGAGATAGAGTATATCCACGTGTATGATCTACACCTCACTCAGCATGCTCAGAAGGAACAGCAGAGGTAGAAGACAGATATAGAGTATATCCACGTGTCTTATCTACACCTCACTCAGCCTGATTAGAATGAACAGCAGAGGTAGAAGACAGAGATAGAGTATATCCACGTGTCTTACTCAGCCTGCTCAGAAGGAACAGCAGAGGTAGAATACAGAGATAGAGAATATCCACGTGTCTGATCTACACCTCAGTCAGCCTGCACAGAAGGAACAGCAGAGGTAGAAGACAGAGATAGAGTATATCCACGTGTCTGATCTACACCTCACTCAGCCTGCTCAGAAGGAACATCAGAGGTAGAAGACAGAGATAGAGTATATCCACGTGTCTGATATACACCTCACTCAGCCTGCTCAGAAGGAACAGCAGAGGTAGAAGACAGAGATAGAGTATATCGACGTGTCTGATCTACACCTCACTCAGCCTGCTCAGAAGGAACAGCAGAGGTAGAAGACAGAGATAGAGTATATCCACGTGTCTCACTCAGCCTGCTCAGAAGGAACAGCAGAGATAGAATACAGAGATAGCGTATATCCACGTGTCTGATCTACACCTCACTCAGCCTGCTCAGAAGGAACAGCAGAGGTAGAAGACAGAGATGGAGTATATCCACGTGTCTGATCTACACCTCACTCAGCCTGCTCAAAAGGAACAGCAGATGTAGAATACAGAGATGGAGTATATCCACGTGTCTCACTCAGCCTGCTCAGAAGGAACAGCAGAGGTAGAAGACAGAGATAGAGTATATCCACGTCTCTCACTCAGCCTACTCAGAAGGAACAGCAGAGGTAGAAGACATATATAGAGTATATCCACGTGTCTGATCTACACCTCAGTCAGCATGCTCAGAAGGAACAGCAGAGGTAGAAGACAGATATAGAGTATATCCACGTGTCTGATCTACACCTCACTCAGCCTGTTTAGAAGGAACAGCAGAGGTAGAAGACAGAGATAGATTATATCCACGTGTCTCACTCAGCCTGCTCAGAAGGAACAGCAGAGATAGAATACAGAGATAGAGTATATCCACGTGTCTGATCTACACCTCACTCAGCCTGCTCAGAAGGAACAGCAGAGGTAGAAGACGGAGATATAGTATATCCACGTGTCTCACTCAGCCTGCTCAGAAGGAACAGCAGAGGTAGAAGACAGAGATAGAGTATATCCACGTGTCTGTTCTACACCTCAGTCAGCCTGCTCAAAAGGAACAGCAGAGGTAGAAGACAGAGATAGAGTATATCCACGTGTCTCATTCAGCCTGCTCAGAAGGAACAGCAGATGTAGAAGACAGAGATAGAGTATATCCACGTGTCTGATCTACACCTCACTCAGCATGCTCAGAAGGAACAGCAGAGGTAGAAGACAGATATAGAGTATATCCACGTGTCTGATCTACACCTCACTCAGCCTGTTTAGAAGGAACAGCAGAGGTAGAAGGCAGAAATAGAGTATATCCACGTGTCTCACTCAGCCTGCTCAGAAGGAACAGCAGAGATAGAATACAGAGATAGAGTATATCCACGTGTCTGATCTACACCTCACTCAGCCTGCTCAGAAGGAACAGCAGAGGTAGAAGACGGAGATATAGTATATCCACGTGTCTCACTCAGCCTGCTCAGAAGGAACAGCAGAGGTAGAAGACAGAGATAGAGTATATCCACGTGTCTGTTCTACACCTCAGTCAGCCTGCTCAAAAGGAACAGCAGAGGTAGAAGACAGAGATAGAGTATATCCACGTGTCTCACTCAGCCTGCTCAGAAGGAACAGCAGAGATAGAATACAGAGATAGAGTATATCCACGTGTCTGATCTACACCTCACTCAGCCTGCTCAGAAGAAACAGCAGAGGTAGAAGACAGAGATAGAGTATATCGACGTGTCTGATCTACACCTCACTCAGCCTGCTCAGAAGGATCAGCAGAGGTAGAAGACAGAGATAGAGTATATCCACGTGTCTCACTCAGCCTGCTCAGAAGGAACAGCAGAGGTAGAAGACAGAGATAGAGTATATCCACGTGTCTGATCTACACCTCACTCAGCCTGCTCAGAAGGAACATCAGAGGTAGAAGACAGAGATAGAGTATATCGACGTGTCTGATCTACACCTCACTCAGCCTGCTCAGAAGGAACAGCAGAGGTAGAAGACAGAGATGGAGTATATCCACGTCTCTCACTCAGCCTGCTCAGAAGGAACAGCATAGGTAGAAGACATATATAGAGTATATCCACGTGTCTGATCTACACCTCACTCAGGATGCTCAGAAGGAACAGCAGAGGTAGAAGACAGATATAGAGTATATCCACGTGTCTGATCTACACCTCACTCAGCCTGTTTAGAAGGAACAGCAGAGGTAGAAGACAGAGATATAGTATATCCACGTGTCTCACTCAGCCTGCTCAGAAGGAACAGCAGAGATAGAATACAGAGATAGAGTATATCCACGTGTCTGATCTACACCTCACTCAGCATGCTCAGAAGGAACAGCAGAGGTAGAAGACAGATATAGAGTATATCCACGTGTCTGATCTACACCTCACTCAGCCTGTTTAGAAGGAACAGCAGAGGTAGAAGACAGAGATAGAGTATATCCACGTGTCTGTTCTACACCTCAGTCAGCCTGCTCAAAAGGAACAGCAGAGGTAGAAGACAGAGATAGAGTATATCCACGTGTCTCATTCAGCCTGCTCAGAAGGAACAGCAGATGTAGAAGACAGAGATAGAGTATATCCACGTGTCTGATCTACACCTCACTCAGCCTGCTCAGAAGGAACAGCAGAGGTAGAAGACAGAGATAGAGTATATCGACGTGTCTGATCTACACCTCACTCAGCCTGCTCAGAAGGAACAGCAGAGGTAGAAGACGGAGATATAGTATATCCACGTGTCTCACTCAGCCTGCTCAGAAGGAACAGCAGAGGTAGAAGACAGAGATAGAGTATATCCACGTGTCTGTTCTACACCTCAGTCAGCCTGCTCAAAAGGAACAGCAGAGGTAGAAGACAGAGATAGAGTATATCCACGTGTCTCACTCAGCCTGCTCAGAAGGAACAGCAGAGATAGAATACAGAGATAGAGTATATCAACGTGTCTGATCTACACCTCACTCAGCCTGCTCAGAAGAAACAGCAGAGGTAGAAGACAGAGATAGAGTATATCGACGTGTCTGATCTACACCTCACTCAGCCTGCTCAGAAGGATCAGCAGAGGTAGAAGACAGAGATAGAGTATATCCACGTTTCTCACTCAGCCTGCTCAGAAGGAACAGCAGAGGTAGAAGACAGAGATAGAGTATATCTACGTGTCTGATCTACACCTCACTCAGCCTGCTCAGAAGGAACATCAGAGGTAGAAGACAGAGATAGAGTATATCGACGTGTCTGATCTACACCTCACTCAGCCTGCTCAGAAGGAACAGCTGAGGTAGAAGACAGAGATGGAGTATATCCACGTCTCTCACTCAGCCTGCTCAGAAGGAACAGCATAGGTAGAAGACATATATAGAGTATATCCACGTGTCTGATCTACACCTCACTCAGGATGCTCAGAAGGAACAGCAGAGGTAGAAGACAGATATAGAGTATATCCACGTGTCTGATCTACACCTCACTCAGCCTGTTTAGAAGGAACAGCAGAGGTAGAAGACAGAGATAGAGTATATCCACGTGTCTCACTCAGCCTGCTCAGAAGGAACAGCAGAGATAGAATACAGAGATAGAGTATATCCACGTGTCTGATCTACACCTCACTCAGCATGCTCAGAAGGAACAGCAGAGGTAGAAGACAGATATAGAGTATATCCACGTGTCTGATCTACACCTCACTCAGCCTGTTTAGAAGGAACAGCAGAGGTAGAAGACAGAGATAGAGTATATCCACGTGTCTGTTCTACACCTCAGTCAGCCTGCTCAAAAGGAACAGCAGAGGTAGAAGACAGAGATAGAGTATATCCACGTGTCTCATTCAGCCTGCTCAGAAGGAACAGCAGATGTAGAAGACAGAGATAGAGTATATCCACGTGTCTGATCTATACCTCACTCAGCCTGCTCAGAAGGAACAGCAGAGGTAGAAGACAGAGATAGAGTATATCGACGTGTCTGATCTACACCTCACTCAGCCTGCTCAGAAGGAACAGCAGAGGTAGAAGACGGAGATATAGTATATCCACGTGTCTCACTCAGCCTGCTCAGAAGGAACAGCAGAGGTAGAAGACAGAGATAGAGTATATCCACGTGTCTGTTCTACACCTCAGTCAGCCTGCTCAAAAGGAACAGCAGAGGTAGAAGACAGAGATAGAGTATATCCACGTGTCTCATTCAGCCTGCTCAGAAGGAACAGCAGATGTAGAAGACAGAGATAGAGTATATCCACGTGTCTGATCTACACCTCACTCAGCCTGCTCAGAAGAAACAGCAGAGGTAGAAGACAGAGATAGAGTATATCGACGTGTCTGATCTACACCTCACTCAGCCTGCTCAGAAGGAACAGCAGAGGTAGAAGACAGAGATAGAGTATATCCACGTGTCTCACTCAGCCTGCTCAGAAGGAACAGCAGAGGTAGAAGACAGAGATAGAGTATATCCACGTGTCTGATCTACACCTCACTCAGCCTGCTCAGAAGGAACATCAGAGGTAGAAGACAGAGATAGAGTATATCGACGTGTCTGATCTACACCTCACTCAGCCTGCTCAGAAGGAACAGCAGAGGTAGAAGACAGAGATGGAGTATATCCACGTCTCTCACTCAGCCTGCTCAGAAGGAACAGCATAGGTAGAAGACATATATAGAGTATATCCACGTGTCTGATCTACACCTCACTCAGGATGCTCAGAAGGAACAGCAGAGGTAGAAGACAGATATAGAGTATATCCACGTGTCTGATCTACACCTCACTCAGCCTGTTTAGAAGGAACAGCAGAGGTAGAAGACAGAGATAGAGTATATCCACGTGTCTCACTCAGCCTGCTCAGAAGGAACAGCAGAGGTAGAAGACAGAGATAGAGTATATCCACGTGTCTGATATACACCTCACTCAGCCTGCTCAGAAGGAACAGCAGAGGTAGAAGACAGAGATAGAGTATATCGACGTGTCTGATCTACACCTCACTCAGCCTGCTCAGAAGGAACAGCAGAGGTAGAAGACAGAGATAGAGTATATCCACGTGTCTCACTCAGCCTGCTCAGAAGGAACAGCAGAGATAGAATACAGAGATAGAGTATATCCACGTGTCTGATCTACACCTCACTCAGCCTGCTCAGAAGGAACAGCAGAGGTAGAAGACAGAGATGGAGTATATCCACGTGTCTGATCTACACCTCACTCAGCCTGCTCAAAAGGAACAGCAGATGTAGAATACAGAGATGGAGTATATCCACGTGTCTCACTCAGCCTGCTCAGAAGGAACAGCAGAGGTAGAAGACAGAGATAGAGTATATCCACGTGTCTCACTCAGCCTGCTCAGAAGGAACAGCAGAGGTAGAAGACAGAGATAGAGTATATCCACGTCTCTCACTCAGCCTACTCAGAAGGAACAGCAGAGGTAGAAGACATATATAGAGTATATCCACGTGTCTGATCTACACCTCACTCAGCATGCTCAGAAGGAACAGCAGAGGTAGAAGACAGATATAGAGTATATCCACGTGTCTGATCTACACCTCACTCAGCCTGTTTAGAAGGAACAGCAGAGGTAGAAGACAGAGATAGAGTATATCCACGTGTCTCACTCAGCCTGCTCAGAAGGAACAGCAGAGATAGAATACAGAGATAGAGTATATCCACGTGTCTGATCTACACCTCACTCAGCCTGCTCAGAAGGAACAACAGAGGTAGAAGACGGAGATATAGTATATCCACGTGTCTCACTCAGCCTGCTCAGAAGGAACAGCAGAGGTAGAAGACAGAGATAGAGTATATCCACGTGTCTGTTCTACACCTCAGTCAGCCTGCTCAAAAGGAACAGCAGAGGTAGAAGACAGAGATAGAGTATATCCACGTGTCTCATTCAGCCTGCTCAGAAGGAACAGCAGATGTAGAAGACAGAGATAGAGTATATCCACGTGTCTGATCTACACCTCACTCAGCCTGTTTAGAAGGAACAGCAGAGGTAGAAGACAGAGATAGAGTATATCCACGTGTCTCACTCAGCCTGCTCAGAAGGAACAGCAGAGATAGAATACAGAGATAGAGTATATCCACGTGTCTGTTCTACACCTCAGTCAGCCTGCTCAAAAGGAACAGCAGAGGTAGAAGACAGAGATAGAGTAAATCCACGTGTCTCATTCAGCCTGCTCAGAAGGAACAGCAGATGTAGAAGACAGAGATAGAGTATATCCACGTGTCTGATCTACACCTCACTCAGGATGCTCAGAAGGAACAGCAGAGGTAGAAGACAGATATAGAGTATATCCACGTGTCTGATCTACACCTCACTCAGCCTGTTTAGAAGGAACAGCAGAGGTAGAAGACAGAGATAGAGTATATCCACGTGTCTCACTCAGCCTGCTCAGAAGGAACAGCAGAGATAGAATACAGAGATAGAGTATATCCACGTGTCTGATCTACACCTCACTCAGCATGCTCAGAAGGAACAGCAGAGGTAGAAGACAGATATAGAGTATATCCACGTGTCTGATCTACACCTCACTCAGCCTGTTTAGAAGGAACAGCAGAGGTAGAAGACAGAGATAGAGTATATCCACGTGTCTCACTCAGCCTGCTCAGAAGGAACAGCAGAGGTAGAATACAGAGATAGAGGATATCCACGTGTCTGATCTACACCTCACTCAGCCTGCTCAAAAGGAACAGCAGATGTAGAATACAGAGATGGAGTATATCCACGTGTCTCACTCAGCCTGCTCAGAAGGAACAGCAGAGGTAGAAGACAGAGATAGAGTATATCCACGTGTCTCACTCAGCCTGCTCAGAAGGAACAGCAGAGGTAGAAGACAGAGATAGAGTATATCCACGTCTCTCACTCAGCCTACTCAGAAGGAACAGCAGAGGTAGAAGACATATATAGAGTATATCCACGTGTCTGATCTACACCTCACTCAGCATGCTCAGAAGGAACAGCAGAGGTAGAAGACAGATATAGAGTATATCCACGTGTCTGATCTACACCTCACTCAGCCTGTTTAGAAGGAACAGCAGAGGTAGAAGACAGAGATAGAGTATATCCACGTGTCTCACTCAGCCTGCTCAGAAGGAACAGCAGAGATAGAATACAGAGATAGAGTATATCCACGTGTCTGATCTACACCTCACTCAGCCTGCTCAGAAGGAACAACAGAGGTAGAAGACGGAGATATAGTATATCCACGTGTCTCACTCAGCCTGCTCAGAAGGAACAGCAGAGGTAGAAGACAGAGATAGAGTATATCCACGTGTCTGTTCTACACCTCAGTCAGCCTGCTCAAAAGGAACAGCAGAGGTAGAAGACAGAGATAGAGTATATCCACGTGTCTCATTCAGCCTGCTCAGAAGGAACAGCAGATGTAGAAGACAGAGATAGAGTATATCCACGTGTCTGATCTACACCTCACTCAGCCTGTTTAGAAGGAACAGCAGAGGTAGAAGACAGAGATAGAGTATATCCACGTGTCTCACTCAGCCTGCTCAGAAGGAACAGCAGAGATAGAATACAGAGATAGAGTATATCCACGTGTCTGTTCTACACCTCAGTCAGCCTGCTCAAAAGGAACAGCAGAGGTAGAAGACAGAGATAGAGTAAATCCACGTGTCTCATTCAGCCTGCTCAGAAGGAACAGCAGATGTAGAAGACAGAGATAGAGTATATCCACGTGTCTGATCTACACCTCACTCAGGATGCTCAGAAGGAACAGCAGAGGTAGAAGACAGATATAGAGTATATCCACGTGTCTGATCTACACCTCACTCAGCCTGTTTAGAAGGAACAGCAGAGGTAGAAGACAGAGATAGAGTATATCCACGTGTCTCACTCAGCCTGCTCAGAAGGAACAGCAGAGATAGAATACAGAGATAGAGTATATCCACGTGTCTGATCTACACCTCACTCAGCATGCTCAGAAGGAACAGCAGAGGTAGAAGACAGATATAGAGTATATCCACGTGTCTGATCTACACCTCACTCAGCCTGTTTAGAAGGAACAGCAGAGGTAGAAGACAGAGATAGAGTATATCCACGTGTCTCACTCAGCCTGCTCAGAAGGAACAGCAGAGGTAGAATACAGAGATAGAGGATATCCACGTGTCTGATCTACACCTCAGTCAGCCTGCACAGAAGGAACAGCAGAGGTAGAAGACAGAGATAGAGTATATCCACGTGTCTGATCTACACCTCACTCAGCCTGCTCAGAAGGAACATCAGAGGTAAAAAACAGAGATAGAGTATATCCACGTGTCTGATATACACCTCACTCAGCCTGCTCAGAAGGAACAGCAGAGGTAGAAGACAGAGATAGAGTATATCGACGTGTCTGATCTACACCTCACTCAGCCTGCTCAGAAGGAACAGCAGAGGTAGAAGACAGAGATAGAGTATATCCACGTGTCTCACTCAGCCTGCTCAGAAGGAACAGCAGAGATAGAATACAGAGATAGAGTATATCCACGTGTCTGGTCTACACCTCACTCAGCCTGCTCAGAAGGAACAGCAGAGGTAGAAGACAGAGATGGAGTATATCCACGTGTCTGATCTACACCTCACTCAGCCTGCTCAAAAGGAACAGCAGATGTAGAATACAGAGATGGAGTATATCCACGTGTCTCACTCAGCCTGCTCAGAAGGAACAGCAGAGGTAGAAGACAGAGATAGAGTATATCCACGTGTCTCACTCAGCCTGCTCAGAAGGAACAGCAGAGGTAGAAGACAGAGATAGAGTATATCCACGTCTCTCACTCAGCCTACTCAGAAGGAACTGCAGAGGTAGAAGACATATATAGAGTATATCCACGTGTCTGATCTACACCTCACTCAGCATGCTCAGAAGGAACAGCAGAGGTAGAAGACAGATATAGAGTATATCCACGTGTCTGATCTACACCTCACTCAGCCTGTTTAGAAGGAACAGCAGAGGTAGAAGACAGAGATAGAGTATATCCACGTGTCTCACTCAGCCTGCTCAGAAGGAACAGCAGAGATAGAATACAGAGATAGAGTATATCCACGTGTCTGATCTACACCTCACTCAGCCTGCTCAGAAGGAACAGCAGAGGTAGAAGACGGAGATATAGTATATCCACGTGTCTCACTCAGCCTGCTCAGAAGGAACAGCAGAGGTAGAAGACAGAGATAGAGTATATCCACGTGTCTGTTCTACACCTCAGTCAGCCTGCTCAAAAGGAACAGCAGAGTTAGAAGACAGAGATAGAGTATATCCACGTGTCTCATTCAGCCTGCTCAGAAGGAACAGCAGATGTAGAAGACAGAGATAGAGTATATCCACGTGTCTGATCTACACCTCACTCAGCATGCTCAGAAGGAACAGCAGAGGTAGAAGACAGATATAGAGTATATCCACGTGTCTGATCTACACCTCACTCAGCCTGTTTAGAAGGAACAGCAGAGGTAGAAGACAGAGATAGAGTATATCCACGTGTCTCACTCAGCCTGCTCAGAAGGAACAGCAGAGATAGAATACAGAGATAGAGTATATCCACGTGTCTGATCTACACCTCACTCAGCCTGCTCAGAAGGAACAGCAGAGGTAGAAGACGGAGATATAGTATATCCACGTGTCTCACTCAGCCTGCTCAGAAGGAACAGCAGAGGTAGAAAACAGAGATAGAGTATATCCACGTGTCTGTTCTACACCTCAGTCAGCCTGCTCAAAAGGAACAGCAGAGGTAGAAGACAGAGATAGAGTAAATCCACGTGTCTCATTCAGCCTGCTCAGAAGGAACAGCAGATGTAGAAGACAGAGATAGAGTATATCCACGTGTCTGATCTACACCTCACTCAGCCTGCTCAGAAGGAACAGCAGAGGTAGAATACAGAGATAGAGTATATCCACGTGTCTGATCTACACCTCACTCAGCCTGCTCAGAAGGAACAGCAGAGGTAGAAGACGGAGATATAGTATATCCACGTGTCTCACTCAGCCTGCTCAAAAGGAACAGCAGAGGTAGAAGACAGAGAAAGAGTATATCCACGTGTCTGTTCTACACCTCAGTCAGCCTGCTCAAAAGGAACAGCAGAGGTAGAAGACAGAGATAGAGTATATCCACGTGTCTCATTCAGCCTGTTCAGAAGGAACAGCAGATGTAGAAGACAGAGATAGAGTATATCCACGTGTCTGATCTACACCTCACTCAGCCTGCTCAGAAGGAACAGCAGAGGTAGAAGACAGAGATAGAGTATATCGACGTGTCTGATCTACACCTCACTCAGCCTGCTCAGAAGGAACAGCAGAGGTAGAAGACAGAGATAGAGTATATCGACGTGTCTGATCTACACCTCACTCAGCCTGCTCAGAAGGAACAGCAGAGGTAGAAGACGGAGATATAGTATATCCACGTGTCTCACTCAGCCTGCTCAGAAGGAACAGCAGAGGTAGAAGACAGAGATAGAGTATATCCACGTGTCTGTTCTACACCTCAGTCAGCCTGCTCAAAAGGAACAGCAGAGGTAGAAGACAGAGATAGAGTATATCCACGTGTCTCATTCAGCCTGCTCAGAAGGAACAGCAGATGTAGAAGACAGAGATAGAGTATATCCACGTGTCTGATCTACACCTCACTCAGCCTGCTCAGAAGAAACAGCAGAGGTAGAAGACAGAGATAGAGTATATCGACGTGTCTGATCTACACCTCACTCAGCCTGCTCAGAAGGAACAGCAGAGGTAGAAGACAGAGATAGAGTATATCCACGTGTCTCACTCAGCCTGCTCAGAAGGAACAGCAGAGGTAGAAGACAGAGATAGAGTATATCCACGTGTCTGATCTACACCTCACTCAGCCTGCTCAGAAGGAACATCAGAGGTAGAAGACAGAGATAGAGTATATCGACGTGTCTGATCTACACCTCACTCAGCCTGCTCAGAAGGAACAGCAGAGGTAGAAGACAGAGATGGAGTATATCCACGTCTCTCACTCAGCCTGCTCAGAAGGAACAGCATAGGTAGAAGACATATATAGAGTATATCCACGTGTCTGATCTACACCTCACTCAGGATGCTCAGAAGGAACAGCAGAGGTAGAAGACAGATATAGAGTATATCCACGTGTCTGATCTACACCTCACTCAGCCTGTTTAGAAGGGACAGCAGAGGTAGAAGACAGAGATAGAGTATATCCACGTGTCTCACTCAGCCTGCTCAGAAGGAACAGCAGAGATAGAATACAGAGATAGAGTATATCCACGTGTCTGATCTACACCTCACTCAGCATGCTCAGAAGGAACAGCAGAGGTAGAAGACAGATATAGAGTATATCCACGTGTCTGATCTACACCTCACTCAGCCTGTTTAGAAGGAACAGCAGAGGTAGAAGACAGAGATAGAGTATATCCACGTGTCTCACTCAGCCTGCTCAGAAGGAACAGCAGAGGTAGAATACAGAGATAGAGGATATCCACGTGTCTGATCTACACCTCAGTCAGCCTGCACAGAAGGAACAGCAGAGGTAGAAGACAGAGATAGAGTATATCCACGTGTCTGATCTACACCTCACTCAGCCTGCTCAGAAGGAACATCAGAGGTAGAAGACAGAGATAGAGTATATCCACGTGTCTGATATACACCTCACTCAGCCTGCTCAGAAGGAACAGCAGAGGTAGAAGACAGAGATAGAGTATATCGACGTGTCTGATCTACACCTCACTCAGCCTGCTCAGAAGGAACAGCAGAGGTAGAAGTCAGAGATAGAGTATATCCACGTGTCTCACTCAGCCTGCTCAGAAGGAACAGCAGAGATAGAATACAGAGATAGAGTATATCCACGTGTCTGATCTACACCTCACTCAGCCTGCTCAGAAGGAACAGCAGAGGTAGAAGACAGAGATGGAGTATATCCACGTGTCTGATATACACCTCACTCAGCCTGCTCAAAAGGAACAGCAGATGTAGAATACAGAGATGGAGTATATCCACGTGTCTCACTCAGCCTGCTCAGAAGGAACAGCAGAGGTAGAAGACAGAGATAGAGTATATCCACGTGTCCCACTCAGCCTGCTCAGAAGGAACAGCAGAGGTAGAAGACAGAGATAGAGTATATCCACGTCTCTCACTCAGCCTACTCAGAAGGAACAGCAGAGGTAGAAGACATATATAGAGTATATCCACGTGTCTGATCTACACCTCACTCAGCATGCTCAGAAGGAACAGCAGAGGTAGAAGACAGATATAGAGTATATCCACGTGTCTGATCTACACCTCACTCAGCCTGTTTAGAAGGAACAGCAGAGGTAGAAGACAGAGATAGAGTATATCCACGTGTCTCACTCAGCCTGCTCAGAAGGAACAGCAGAGATAGAATACAGAGATAGAGTATATCCACGTGTCTGATCTACACCTCACTCAGCCTGCTCAGAAGGAACAGCAGAGGTAGAAGACGGAGATATAGTATATCCACGTGTCTCACTCAGCCTGCTCAGAAGGAACAGCAGAGGTAGAAGACAGAGATAGAGTATATCCACGTGTCTGTTCTACACCTCAGTCAGCCTGCTCAAAAGGAACAGCAGAGGTAGAAGACAGAGATAGAGTAAATCCACGTGTCTCATTCAGCCTGCTCAGAAGGAACAGCAGATGTAGAAGACAGAGATAGAGTATATCCACGTGTCTGATCTACACCTCACTCAGCCTGCTCAGAAGGAACAGCAGAGGTAGAATACAGAGATAGAGTATATCCACGTGTCTGATCTACACCTCACTCAGCCTGCTCAGAAGGAACAGCAGAGGTAGAAGACGGAGATATAGTATATCCACGTGTCTCACTCAGCCTGCTCAAAAGGAACAGCAGAGGTAGAAGACAGAGATAGAGTATATCCACGTGTCTGTTCTACACCTCAGTCAGCCTGCTCAAAAGGAACAGCAGAGGTAGAAGACAGAGATAGAGTATATCCACGTGTCTCATTCAGCCTGTTCAGAAGGAACAGCAGATGTAGAAGACAGAGATAGAGTATATCCACGTGTCTGATCTACACCTCACTCAGCCTGCTCAGAAGGAACAGCAGAGGTAGAAGACAGAGATAGAGTATATCGACGTGTCTGATCTACACCTCACTCAGCCTGCTCAGAAGGAACAGCAGAGGTAGAAGACAGAGATAGAGTATATCGACGTGTCTGATCTACACCTCACTCAGCCTGCTCAGAAGGAACAGCAGAGGTAGAAGACGGAGATATAGTATATCCACGTGTCTCACTCAGCCTGCTCAGAAGGAACAGCAGAGGTAGAAGACAGAGATAGAGTATATCCACGTGTCTGTTCTACACCTCAGTCAGCCTGCTCAAAAGGAACAGCAGAGGTAGAAGACAGAGATAGAGTATATCCACGTGTCTCATTCAGCCTGCTCAGAAGGAACAGCAGATGTAGAAGACAGAGATAGAGTATATCCACGTGTCTGATCTACACCTCACTCAGCCTGCTCAGAAGGAACATCAGAGGTAGAAGACAGAGATAGAGTATATCGACGTGTCTGATCTACACCTCACTCAGCCTGCTCAGAAGGAACAGCAGAGGTAGAAGACAGAGATGGAGTATATCCACGTCTCTCACTCAGCCTGCTCAGAAGGAACAGCATAGGTAGAAGACATATATAGAGTATATCCACGTGTCTGATCTACACCTCACTCAGCATGCTCAGAAGGAACAGCAGAGGTAGAAGACAGATATAGAGTATATCCACGTGTCTGATCTACACCTCACTCAGCCTGTTTAGAAGGAACAGCAGAGGTAGAAGACAGAGATAGAGTATATCCACGTGTCTCACTCAGCCTGCTCAGAAGGAACAGCATAGGTAGAAGACATATATAGAGTATATCCACGTGTCTGATCTACACCTCACTCAGGATGCTCAGAAGGAACAGCAGAGGTAGAAGACAGATATAGAGTATATCCACGTGTCTGATCTACACCTCACTCAGCCTGTTTAGAAGGAACAGCAGAGGTAGAAGACAGAGATAGAGTATATCCACGTGTCTCACTCAGCCTGCTCAGAAGGAACAGCAGAGATAGAATACAGAGATAGAGTATATCCACGTGTCTGATCTACACCTCACTCAGCATGCTCAGAAGGAACAGCAGAGGTAGAAGACAGATATAGAGTATATCCACGTGTCTGATATACACCTCACTCAGCCTGTTTAGAAGGAACAGCAGAGGTAGAAGACAGAGATAGAGTATATCCACGTGTCTGTTCTACACCTCAGTCAGCCTGCTCAAAAGGAACAGCAGAGGTAGAAGACAGAGATAGAGTATATCCACGTGTCTCATTCAGCCTGCTCAGAAGGAACAGCAGATGTAGAAGACAGAGATAGAGTATATCCACGTGTCTGATCTACACCTCACTCAGCCTGCTCAGAAGGAACAGCAGAGGTAGAAGACAGAGATAGAGTATATCGACGTGTCTGATCTACACCTCACTCAGCCTGCTCAGAAGGAACAGCAGAGGTAGAAGACGGAGATATAGTATATCCACGTGTCTCACTCAGCCTGCTCAGAAGGAACAGCAGAGGTAGAAGACAGAGATAGAGTATATCCACGTGTCTGTTCTACACCTCAGTCAGCCTGCTCAAAAGGAACAGCAGAGGTAGAAGACAGAGATAGAGTATATCCACGTGTCTCATTCAGCCTGCTCAGAAGGAACAGCAGATGTAGAAGACAGAGATAGAGTATATCCACGTGTCTGATCTACACCTCACTCAGCCTGCTCAGAAGAAACAGCAGAGGTAGAAGACAGAGATAGAGTATATCGACGTGTCTGATCTACACCTCACTCAGCCTGCTCAGAAGGAACAGCAGAGGTAGAAGACAGAGATAGAGTATATCCACGTGTCTCACTCAGCCTGCTCAGAAGGAACAGCAGAGGTAGAAGACAGAGATAGAGTATATCCACGTGTCTGATCTACACCTCACTCAGCCTGCTCAGAAGGAACATCAGAGGTAGAAGACAGAGATAGAGTATATCGACGTGTCTGATCTACACCTCACTCAGCCTGCTCATAAGGAACAGCAGAGGTAGAAGACAGAGATAGAGTATATCCACGTCTCTCACTCAGCCTGCTCAGAAGGAACAGCATAGGTAGAAGACATATATAGAGTATATCCACGTGTCTGATCTACACCTCACTCAGGATGCTCAGAAGGAACAGCAGAGGTAGAAGACAGATATAGAGTATATCCACGTGTCTGATCTACACCTCACTCAGCCTGTTTAGAAGGAACAGCAGAGGTAGAAGACAGAGATAGAGTATATCCACGTGTCTCACTCAGGCTGCTCAGAAGGAACAGCAGAGATAGAATACAGAGATAGAGTATATCCACGTGTCTGATCTACACCTCACTCAGCATGCTCAGAAGGAACAGCAGAGGTAGAAGACAGAGATAGAGTATATCCACGTGTCTCACTCAGCCTGCTCAGAAGGAACAGCAGAGGTAGAATACAGAGATAGAGGATATCCACGTGTCTGATCTACTCCTCAGTCAGCCTGCACAGAAGGAACAGCAGAGGTAGAAGACAGAGATAGAGTATATCCACGTGTCTGATCTACACCTCACTCAGCCTGCTCAGAAGAAACATCAGAGGTAGAAGACAGAGATAGAGTATATCCACGTGTCTGATATACACCTCACTCAGCCTGCTCAGAAGGAACAGCAGAGGTAGAAGACAGAGATAGAGTATATCGACGTGTCTGATCTACACCTCACTCAGCCTGCTCAGAAGGAACAGCAGAGGTAGAAGACAGAGATAGAGTATATCCACGTGTCTCACTCAGCCTGCTCAGAAGGAACAGCAGAGGTAGAATACAGAGATAGAGGATATCCACGTGTCTGATCTACTCCTCAGTCAGCCTGCACAGAAGGAACAGCAGAGGTAGAAGACAGAGATAGAGTATATCCACGTGTCTGATCTACACCTCACTCAGCCTGCTCAGAAGAAACATCAGAGGTAGAAGACAGAGATAGAGTATATCCACGTGTCTGATATACACCTCACTCAGCCTGCTCAGAAGGAACAGCAGAGGTAGAAGACAGAGATAGAGTATATCGACGTGTCTGATCTACACCTCACTCAGCCTGCTCAGAAGGAACAGCAGAGGTAGAAGACAGAGATAGAGTATATCCACGTGTCTCACTCAGCCTGCTCAGAAGGAACAGCAGAGATAGAATACAGAGATAGAGTATATCCACGTGTCTGATCTACACCTCAGTCAGCCTGCTCAGAAGGAACAGCAGAGGTAGAAGACAGAGATGGAGTATATCCACGTGTCTGATCTACACCTCACTCAGCCTGCTCAAAAGGAACAGCAGATGTAGAATACAGAGATGGAGTATATCCACGTGTCTCACTCAGCCTGCTCAGAAGGAACAGCAGAGGTAGAAGACAGAGATAGAGTATATCCACGTGTCTCACTCAGCCTGCTCAGAAGGAACAGCAGAGGTAGAAGACAGAGATAGAGTATATCCACGTCTCTCACTCAGCCTACTCAGAAGGAACAGCAGAGGTAGAAGACATATATAGAGTATATCCACGTGTCTGATCTACACCTCACTCAGCATGCTCAGAAGGAACAGCAGAGGTAGAAGACAGATATAGAGTATATCCACGTGTCTGATCTACACCTCACTCAGCCTGTTTAGAAGGAACAGCAGAGGTAGAAGACAGAGATAGAGTATATCCACGTGTCTCACTCAGCCTGCTCAGAAGGAACAGCAGAGGTAGAAGACAGAGATAGAGTATATCCACGTCTCTCACTCAGCCTACTCAGAAGGAACAGCAGAGGTAGAAGACATATATAGAGTATATCCACGTGTCTGATCTACACCTCACTCAGCATGCTCAGAAGGAACAGCAGAGGTAGAAGACAGATATAGAGTATATCCACGTGTCTGATCTACACCTCACTCAGCCTGTTTAGAAGGAACAGCAGAGGTAGAAGACAGAGATAGAGTATATCCACGTGTCTCACTCAGCCTGCTCAGAAGGAACAGCAGAGATAGAAGACAGAGATAGAGTATATCGACGTGTCTGATCTACACCTCACTCAGCCTGCTCAGAAGGAACAGCAGAGGTAGAAGACGGAGATATAGTATATCCACGTGTCTCACTCAGCCTGCTCAGAAGGAACAGCAGAGGTAGAAGACAGAGATAGAGTATACCCACGTGTCTGTTCTACACCTCAGTCAGCCTGCTCAAAAGGAACAGCAGAGGTAGAAGACAGAGATAGAGTATATCCACGTGTCTCATTCAGCCTGCTCAGAAGGAACAGCAGATGTAGAAGATAGAGATAGAGTATATCCACGTGTCTGATCTACACCTCACTCAGCCTGCTCAGAAGAAACAGCAGAGGTAGAAGACAGAGATAGAGTATATCGACGTGTCTGATCTACACCTCACTCAGCCTGCTCAGAAGGAACAGCAGAGGTAGAAGACAGAGATAGAGTATATCCACGTGTCTCACTCAGCCTGCTCAGAAGGAACAGCAGAGGTAGAAGACATAGATAGAGTATATCCACGTGTCTGATCTACACCTCACTCAGCCTGCTCAGAAGGAACATCAGAGGTAGAAGACAGAGATAGAGTATATTGACGTGTCTGATCTACACCTCACTCAGCCTGCTCAGAAGGAACAGCAGAGGTAGAAGACAGAGATGGAGTATATCCACGTCTCTCACTCAGCCTGCTCAGAAGGAACAGCATAGGTAGAAGACATATATAGAGTATATCCACGTGTCTGATCTACACCTCACTCAGGATGCTCAGAAGGAACAGCAGAGGTAGAAGACAGATATAGAGTATATCCACGTGTCTGATCTACACCTCACTCAGCCTGTTTAGAAGGAACAGCAGAGGTAGAAGCCAGAGATGGAGTATATCCACGTGTCTCACTCAGCATGCTCAGAGAGGAACAGCAGAGGTAGAAGACAGATATAGAGTATATCCACGTGTCTGATCTACACCTCACTCAGCCTGTTTAGAAGGAACAGCAGAGGTAGAAGACAGAGATAGAGTATATCCACGTGTCTCACTCAGCCTGCTCAGAAGGAACAGCAGAGATGGAATACAGAGATAGAGTATATCCACGTGTCTGATCTACACCTCACTCAGCCTGCTCAGAAGGAACAGCAGAGGTAGAAGACGGAGATATAGTATATCCACGTGTCTCACTCAGCCTGCTCAGAAGGAACAGCAGAGGTAGAAGACAGAGATAGAGTATATCCACGTGTCTGTTCTACACCTCAGTCAGCCTGCTCAAAAGGAACAGCAGAGGTAGAAGACAGAGATAGAGTATATCCACGTGTCTCATTCAGCCTGCTCAGAAGGAACAGCAGATGTAGAAGACAGAGATAGAGTATATCCACGTGTCTGATCTACACCTCACTCAGCCTGCTCAGAAGGAACAGCAGAGGTAGAAGACAGAGATGGAGTATATCCACGTCTCTCACTCAGCCTGCTCAGAAGGAACAGCATAGGTAGAAGACATATATAGAGTATATCCACGTGTCTGATCTACACCTCACTCAGGATGCTCAGAAGGAACAGCAGAGGTAGAAGACAGATATAGAGTATATCCACGTGTCTGATCTACACCTCACTCAGCCTGTTTAGAAGGAACAGCAGAGGTAGAAGACAGAGATAGAGTATATACACGTGTCTCACTCAGCATGCTCAGAGAGGAACAGCAGAGGTAGAAGACAGATATAGAGTATATCCACGTGTCTGATCTACACCTCACTCAGCCTGTTTAGAAGGAACAGCAGAGGTAGAAGACAGAGATAGAGTATATACACGTGTCTCACTCAGCCTGCTCAGAAGGAACAGCAGAGATATAATACAGAGATAGAGTATATCCACGTGTCTGATCTACACCTCACTCAGCCTGCTCAGAAGGAACAGCAGAGGTAGAAGACGGAGATATAGTATATCCACGTGTCTCACTCAGCCTGCTCAGAAGGAACAGCAGAGGTAGAAGACAGAGATAGAGTATATCCACGTGTCTGTTCTACACCTCAGTCAGCCTGCTCAAAAGGAACAGCAGAGGTAGAAGACAGAGATAGAGTATATCCACGTGTCTCATTCAGCCTGCTCAGAAGGAACAGCAGATGTAGAAGACAGAGATAGAGTATATCCACGTGTCTGATCTACACCTCACTCAGCCTGCTCAGAAGGAACAGCAGAGGTAGAAGACAGAGATAGAGTATATCGACGTGTCTGATCTACACCTCACTCAGCCTGCTCAGAAGGAACAGCAGAGGTAGAAGACGGAGATATAGTATATCCACGTGTCTCACTCAGCCTGCTCAGAAGGAACAGCAGAGGTAGAAGACAGAGATAGAGTATATCCACGTGTCTGTTCTACACCTCAGTCAGCCTGCTCAAAAGGAACAGCAGAGGTAGAAGACAGAGATAGAGTATATCCACGTGTCTCATTCAGCTTGCTCAGAAGGAACAGCAGATGTAGAAGACAGAGATAGAGTATATCCACGTGTCTGATCTACACCTCACTCAGCCTGCTCAGAAGAAACAGCAGAGGTAGAAGACAGAGATAGAGTATATCGACGTGTCTGATCTACACCTCACTCAGCCTGCTCAGAAGGAACAGCAGAGGTAGAAGACAGAGATAGAGTATATCCACGTGTCTCACTCAGCCTGCTCAGAAGGAACAGCAGAGGTAGAAGACAGAGATAGAGTATATCCACGTGTCTGATCTACACCTCACTCAGCATGCTCAGAAGGAACAGCAGAGGTAGAAGACAGAGATAGAGTATATTGACGTGTCTGATCTACACCTCACTCAGCCTGCTCAGAAGGAACATCAGAGGTAGAAGACAGAGATAGAGTATATTGACGTGTCTGATCTACACCTCACTCAGCCTGCTCAGAAGGAACAGCAGAGGTAGAAGACAGAGATGGAGTATATCCACGTCTCTCACTCAGCCTGCTCAGAAGGAACAGCATAGGTAGAAGACATATATAGAGTATATCCACGTGTCTGATCTACACCTCACTCAGGATGCTCAGAAGGAACAGCAGAGGTAGAAGACAGATATAGAGTATATCCACGTGTCTGATCTACACCTCACTCAGCCTGTTTAGAAGGAACAGCAGAGGTAGAAGACAGAGATGGAGTATATCCACGTGTCTCACTCAGCATGCTCAGAGAGGAACAGCAGAGGTAGAAGACAGATATAGAGTATATCCACGTGTCTGATCTACACCTCACTCAGCCTGTTTAGAAGGAACAGCAGAGGTAGAAGACGGAGATATAGTATATCCACGTGTCTCACTCAGCCTGCTCAGAAGGAACAGCAGAGTTAGAAGACAGAGATAGAGTATATCCACGTGTCTGTTCTACACCTCAGTCAGCCTGCTCAAAAGGAACAGCAGAGGTAGAAGACAGAGATAGAGTATATCCACGTGTCTCATTCAGCCTGCTCAGAAGGAACATCAGATGTAGAAGACAGAGATAGAGTATATCCACGTGTCTGATCTACACCTCACTCAGCCTGCTCAGAAGGAACAGCAGAGGTAGAATACAGAGATAGAGTATATCGACGTGTCTGATCTACACCTCACTCAGCCTGCTCAGAAGGAACAGCAGAGGTAGAAGACAGAGATAGAGTATATCCACGTGTCTCACTCAGCCTGCTCAGAAGGAACAGCAGAGATAGAATACAGAGATATAGTATATCCACGTGTCTGATCTACACCTCACTCAGCCTGCTCAGAAGGAACAGCAGAGGTAGAAGACGGAGATATAGTATATCCACGTGTCTCACTCAGCCTGCTCAGAAGGAACAGCAGAGGTAGAAGACAGAGATAGAGTATATCCACGTGTCTGATCTACACCTCACTCAGCCTGCTCAGAAGGAACATCAGAGGTAGAAGACAGAGATAGAGTATATCCACGTGTCTGATATACACCTCACTCAGCCTGCTCAGAAGGAACAGCAGAGGTAGAAGACAGAGATAGAGTATATCCACGTCTCTCACTCAGCCTACTCAGAAGGAACAGCAGAGGTAGAAGACATATATAGAGTATATCCACGTGTCTGATCTACACCTCACTCAGCATGCTCAGAAGGAACAGCAGAGGTAGAAGACAGATATAGAGTATATCCACGTGTCTGATCTACACCTCACTCAGCCTGTTTAGAAGGAACAGCAGAGGTAGAAGACAGAGATAGAGTATATCCACGTGTCTCACTCAGCCTGCTCAGAAGGAACAGCAGAGATAGAAGACAGAGATAGAGTATATCGACGTGTCTGATCTACACCTCACTCAGCCTGCTCAGAAGGAACAGCAGAGGTAGAAGACGGAGATATAGTATATCCACGTGTCTCACTCAGCCTGCTCAGAAGGAACAGCAGAGGTAGAAGACAGAGATAGAGTATACCCACGTGTCTGTTCTACACCTCAGTCAGCCTGCTCAAAAGGAACAGCAGAGGTAGAAGACAGAGATAGAGTATATCCACGTGTCTCATTCAGCCTGCTCAGAAGGAACAGCAGATGTAGAAGATAGAGATAGAGTATATCCACGTGTCTCATCTACACCTCACTCAGCCTGCTCAGAAGAAACAGCAGAGGTAGAAGACAGAGATAGAGTATATCGACGTGTCTGATCTACACCTCACTCAGCCTGCTCAGAAGGAACAGCAGAGGTAGAAGACAGAGATAGAGTATATCCACGTGTCTCACTCAGCCTGCTCAGAAGGAACAGCAGAGGTAGAAGACAGAGATAGAGTATATCCACGTGTCTGATCTACACCTCACTCAGCCTGCTCAGAAGGAACATCAGAGGTAGAAGACAGAGATAGAGTATATTGACGTGTCTGATCTACACCTCACTCAGCCTGCTCAGAAGGAACAGCAGAGGTAGAAGACAGAGATGGAGTATATCCACGTCTCTCACTCAGCCTGCTCAGAAGGAACAGCATAGGTAGAAGACATATATAGAGTATATCCACGTGTCTGATCTACACCTCACTCAGGATGCTCAGAAGGAACAGCAGAGGTAGAAGACAGATATAGAGTATATCCACGTGTCTGATCTACACCTCACTCAGCCTGTTTAGAAGGAACAGCAGAGGTAGAAGACAGAGATGGAGTATATCCACGTGTCTCACTCAGCATGCTCAGAGAGGAACAGCAGAGGTAGAAGACAGATATAGAGTATATCCACGTGTCTGATCTACACCTCACTCAGCCTGTTTAGAAGGAACAGCAGAGGTAGAAGACAGAGATAGAGTATATCCACGTGTCTCACTCAGCCTGCTCAGAAGGAACAGCAGAGATAGAATACAGAGATAGAGTATATCCACGTGTCTGATCTACACCTCACTCAGCCTGCTCAGAAGGAACAGCAGAGGTAGAAGACGGAGATATAGTATATCCACGTGTCTCACTCAGCCTGCTCAAAAGGAACAGCAGAGGTAGAAGACAGAGATAGAGTATATCCACGTGTCTGTTCTACACCTCAGTCAGCCTGCTCAAAAGGAACAGCAGAGGTAGAAGACAGAGATAGAGTATATCCACGTGTCTCATTCAGCCTGCTCAGAAGGAACAGCAGATGTAGAAGACAGAGATAGAGTATATCCACGTGTCTGATCTACACCTCACTCAGTCTGCTCAGAAGGAACAGCAGAGGTAGAAGACAGAGATGGAGTATATCCACGTCTCTCACTCAGCCTGCTCAGAAGGAACAGCATAGGTAGAAGACAGAGATAGAGTATATCGACGTGTCTGATCTACACCTCACTCAGCCTGCTCAGAAGGAACAGCAGAGGTAGAAGACGGAGATATAGTATATCCACGTGTCTCACTCAGCCTGCTCAGAAGGAACAGCAGAGGTAGAAGACAGAGATAGAGTATATCCACGTGTCTGTTCTACACCTCACTCAGTCTGCTCAGAAGGAACAGCAGAGGTAGAAGACAGAGATGGAGTATATCCACGTCTCTCATTCAGCCTGCTCAGAAGGAACAGCAGATGTAGAAGACAGAGATAGAGTATATCGACGTGTCTGATCTACACCTCACTCAGCCTGCTCAGAAGGAACAGCAGAGGTAGAAGACGGAGATATAGTATATCCACGTGTCTCACTCAGCCTGCTCAGAAGGAACAGCAGAGGTAGAAGACAGAGATAGAGTATATCCACGTGTCTGTTCTACACCTCAGTCAGCCTGCTCAAAAGGAACAGCAGAGGTAGAAGACAGAGATAGAGTATATCCACGTGTCTCATTCAGCCTGCTCAGAAGGAACAGCAGATGTAGAAGACAGAGATAGAGTATATCCACGTGTCTGATCTACACCTCACTCAGCCTGCTCAGAAGAAACAGCAGAGGTAGAAGACAGAGATAGAGTATATCGACGTGTCTGATCTACACCTCACTCAGCCTGCTCAGAAGGAACAGCAGAGGTAGAAGACAGAGATAGAGTATATCCACGTGTCTCACTCAGCCTGCTCAGAAGGAACAGCAGAGGTAGAAGACAGAGATAGAGTATATCCACGTGTCTGATCTACACCTCACTCAGCATGCTCAGAAGGAACAGCAGAGGTAGAAGACAGATATAGAGTATATCCACGTGTCTGATCTACACCTCACTCAGCCTGTTTAGAAGGAACAGCAGAGGTAGAAGACGGAGATATAGTATATCCACGTGTCTCACTCAGCCTGCTCAGAAGGAACAGCAGAGTTAGAAGACAGAGATAGAGTATATCCACGTGTCTGTTCTACACCTCAGTCAGCCTGCTCAAAAGGAACAGCAGAGGTAGAAGACAGAGATAGAGTATATCCACGTGTCTCATTCAGCCTGCTCAGAAGGAACATCAGATGTAGAAGACAGAGATAGAGTATATCCACGTGTCTGATCTACACCTCACTCAGCCTGCTCAGAAGGAACAGCAGAGGTAGAATACAGAGATAGAGTATATCGACGTGTCTGATCTACACCTCACTCAGCCTGCTCAGAAGGAACAGCAGAGGTAGAAGACAGAGATAGAGTATATCCACGTGTCTCACTCAGCCTGCTCAGAAGGAACAGCAGAGATAGAATACAGAGATATAGTATATCCACGTGTCTGATCTACACCTCAATCAGCCTGCTCAGAAGGAACAGCAGAGGTAGAAGACGGAGATATAGTATATCCACGTGTCTCACTCAGCCTGCTCAGAAGGAACAGCAGAGGTAGAAGACAGAGATAGAGTATATCGACGTGTCTGATCTACACCTCACTCAGCCTGCTCAGAAGGATCAGCAGAGGTATAAGACAGAGATAGAGTATATCCACGTGTCTCACTCAGCCTGCTCAGAAGGAACAGCAGAGGTAGAAGACAGAGATAGAGTATATCCACGTGTCTGATCTACACCTCACTCAGCCTGCTCAGAAGGAACATCAGAGGTAGAAGACAGAGATAGAGTATATCGACGTGTCTGATCTACACCTCACTCAGCCTGCTCAGAAGGAACAGCAGAGGTAGAAGACAGAGATGGAGTATATCCACGTCTCTCACTCAGCCTGCTCAGAAGGAACAGCATAGGTAGAAGACATATATATAGAGTATATCCACGTGTCTGATCTACACCTCACTCAGGATGCTCAGAAGGAACAGCAGAGGTAGAAGACAGATATAGAGTATATCCACGTGTCTGATCTACACCTCACTCAGCCTGTTTAGAAGGAACAGCAGAGGTAGAAGACAGAGATAGAGTATATCCACGTGTCTCACTCAGCCTGCTCAGAAGGAACAGCAGAGATAGAATACAGAGATAGAGTATATCCACGTGTCTGATCTACACCTCACTCAGCATGCTCAGAAGGAACAGCAGAGGTAGAAGACAGATATAGAGTATATCCACGTGTCTGATCTACACCTCACTCAGCCTGTTTAGAAGGAACAGCAGAGGTAGAAGACAGAGATAGAGTATATCCACGTGTCTGTTCTACACCTCAGTCAGCCTGCTCAAAAGGAACAGCAGAGGTAGAAGACAGAGATAGAGTATATCCACGTGTCTCATTCAGCCTGCTCAGAAGGAACAGCAGATGTAGAAGACAGAGATAGAGTATATCCACGTGTCTGATCTACACCTCACTCAGCCTGCTCAGAAGGAACAGCAGAGGTAGAAGACAGAGATAGAGTATATCGACGTGTCTGATCTACACCTCACTCAGCCTGCTCAGAAGGAACAGCAGAGGTAGAAGACGGAGATATAGTATATCCACGTGTCTCACTCAGCCTGCTCAGAAGGAACAGCAGAGGTAGAAGACAGAGATAGAGTATATCCACGTGTCTGTTCTACACCTCAGTCAGCCTGC
The DNA here is from genome assembly GCA_037893245.1 of Crossaster papposus. Classification (NCBI taxonomy): domain Eukaryota; kingdom Metazoa; phylum Echinodermata; class Asteroidea; order Velatida; family Solasteridae; genus Crossaster; species Crossaster papposus. The sequence continues at coordinate 473,855 of JBAIAA010000808.1, read as the reverse complement.
TCAAAAGGAACAGCAGAGGTAGAAGACAGAGATAGAGTATATCCACGTGTCTCATTCAGCCTGCTCAGAAGGAACAGCAGATGTAGAAGACAGAGATAGAGTATATCCACGTGTCTGTTCTACACCTCAGTCAGCCTGCTCAAAAGGAACAGCAGAGGTAGAAGACAGAGATAGAGTATATCCACGTGTCTCATTCAGCCTGCTCAGAAGGAACAGCAGATGTAGAAGACAGAGATAGAGTATATCCACGTGTCTGATCTACACCTCACTCAGCCTGCTCAGAAGAAACAGCAGAGGTAGAAGACAGAGATAGAGTATATCGACGTGTCTGATCTACACCTCACTCAGCCTGCTCAGAAGGAACAGCAGAGGTAGAAGACAGAGATAGAGTATATCCACGTGTCTCACTCAGCCTGCTCAGAAGGAACAGCAGAGGTAGAAGACAGAGATAGAGTATATCCACGTGTCTGATCTACACCTCACTCAGCCTGCTCAGAAGGAACATCAGAGGTAGAAGACAGAGATAGAGTATATCGACGTGTCTGATCTACACCTCACTCAGCCTGCTCATAAGGAACAGCAGAGGTAGAAGACAGAGATGGAGTATATCCACGTCTCTCACTCAGCCTGCTCAGAAGGAACAGCATAGGTAGAAGACATATATAGAGTATATCCACGTGTCTGATCTACACCTCACTCAGGATGCTCAGAAGGAACAGCAGAGGTAGAAGACAGATATAGAGTATATCCACGTGTCTGATCTACACCTCACTCAGCCTGTTTAGAAGGAACAGCAGAGGTAGAAGACAGAGATAGAGTATATCCACGTGTCTCACTCAGCCTGCTCAGAAGGAACAGCAGAGATAGAATACAGAGATAGAGTATATCCACGTGTCTGATCTACACCTCACTCAGCATGCTCAGAAGGAACAGCAGAGGTAGAAGACAGAGATAGAGTATATCCACGTGTCTCACTCAGCCTGCTCAGAAGGAACAGCAGAGGTAGAATACAGAGATAGAGGATATCCACGTGTCTGATCTACTCCTCAGTCAGCCTGCACAGAAGGAACAGCAGAGGTAGAAGACAGAGATATAGTATATCCACGTGTCTGATCTACACCTCACTCAGCCTGCTCAGAAGAAACATCAGAGGTAGAAGACAGAGATAGAGTATATCCACGTGTCTGATATACACCTCACTCAGCCTGCTCAGAAGGAACAGCAGAGGTAGAAGACAGAGATAGAGTATATCGACGTGTCTGATCTACACCTCACTCAGCCTGCTCAGAAGGAACAGCAGAGGTAGAAGACAGAGATAGAGTATATCCACGTGTCTCACTCAGCCTGCTCAGAAGGAACAGCAGAGGTAGAATACAGAGATAGAGGATATCCACGTGTCTGATCTACTCCTCAGTCAGCCTGCACAGAAGGAACAGCAGAGGTAGAAGACAGAGATAGAGTATATCCACGTGTCTGATCTACACCTCACTCAGCCTGCTCAGAAGAAACATCAGAGGTAGAAGACAGAGATAGAGTATATCCACGTGTCTGATATACACCTCACTCAGCCTGCTCAGAAGGAACAGCAGAGGTAGAAGACAGAGATAGAGTATATCGACGTGTCTGATCTACACCTCACTCAGCCTGCTCAGAAGGAACAGCAGAGGTAGAAGACAGAGATAGAGTATATCCACGTGTCTCACTCAGCCTGCTCAGAAGGAACAGCAGAGGTAGAAGACAGAGATGGAGTATATCCACGTGTCTGATCTACACCTCACTCAGCCTGTTTAGAAGGAACAGCAGAGGTAGAAGACGGAGATATAGTATATCCACGTGTCTCACTCAGCCTGCTCAGAAGGAACAGCAGAGTTAGAAGACAGAGATAGAGTATATCCACGTGTCTGTTCTACACCTCAGTCAGCCTGCTCAAAAGGAACAGCAGAGGTAGAAGACAGAGATAGAGTATATCCACGTGTCTCATTCAGCCTGCTCAGAAGGAACAGCAGATGTAGAAGACAGAGATAGAGTATATCCACGTGTCTGATCTACACCTCACTCAGCCTGCTCAGAAGGAACAGCAGAGGTAGAATACAGAGATAGAGTATATCGACGTGTCTGATCTACACCTCACTCAGCCTGCTCAGAAGGAACAGCAGAGGTAGAAGACAGAGATAGAGTATATCCACGTGTCTCACTCAGCCTGCTCAGAAGGAACAGCAGAGATAGAATACAGAGATATAGTATATCCACGTGTCTGATCTACACCTCACTCAGCCTGCTCAGAAGGAACAGCAGAGGTAGAATACGGAGATATAGTATATCCACGTGTCTCACTCAGCCTGCTCAGAAGGAACAGCAGAGGTAGAAGACAGAGATAGAGTATATCGACGTGTCTGATCTACACCTCACTCAGCCTGCTCAGAAGGAACAGCAGAGGTAGAAGACAGAGATAGAGTATATCCACGTGTCTCACTCAGCCTGCTCAGAAGGAACAGCAGAGGTAGAAGACAGAGATAGAGTATATCCACGTGTCTGATCTACACCTCACTCAGCCTGCTCAGAAGGAACATCAGAGGTAGAAGACAGAGATAGAGTATATCGACGTGTCTGATCTACACTTCACTCAGCCTGCTCAGAAGGAACAGCAGAGGTAGAAGACAGAGATGGAGTATATCCACGTCTCTCACTCAGCCTGCTCAGAAGGAACAGCATAGGTAGAAGACATATATAGAGTATATCCACGTGTCTGATCTACACCTCACTCAGGATGCTCAGAAGGAACAGCAGAGGTAGAAGACAGATATAGAGTATATCCACGTGTCTGATCTACACCTCACTCAGCCTGTTTAGAAGGAACAACAGAGGTAGAAGACAGAGATAGAGTATATCCACGTGTCTCACTCAGCCTGCTCAGAAGGAACAGCAGAGATAGAATACAGAGATAGAGTATATCCACGTGTCTGATCTACACCTCACTCAGCATGCTCAGAAGGAACAGCAGAGGTAGAAGACAGATATAGAGTATATCCACGTGTCTGATCTACACCTCACTCAGCCTGTTTAGAAGGAACAGCAGAGGTAGAAGACAGAGATAGAGTATATCCACGTGTCTGTTCTACACCTCAGTCAGCCTGCTCAAAAGGAACAGCAGAGGTAGAAGACAGAGATAGAGTATATCCACGTGTCTCATTCAGCCTGCTCAGAAGGAACAGCAGATGTAGAAGACAGAGATAGAGTATATCCACGTGTCTGATCTACACCTCACTCAGCCTGCTCAGAAGGAACAGCAGAGGTAGAAGACAGAGATAGAGTATATCGACGTGTCTGATCTACACCTCACTCAGCCTGCTCAGAAGGAACAGCAGAGGTAGAAGACGGAGATATAGTATATCCACGTGTCTCACTCAGCCTGCTCAGAAGGAACAGCAGAGGTAGAAGACAGAGATAGAGTATATCCACGTGTCTGTTCTACACCTCTGTCAGCCTGCTCAAAAGGAACAGCAGAGGTAGAAGACAGAGATAGAGTATATCCACGTGTCTCATTCAGCCTGCTCAGAAGGAACAGCAGATGTAGAAGACAGAGATAGAGTATATCCACGTGTCTGATCTACACCTCACTCAGCCTGCTCAGAAGAAACAGCAGAGGTAGAAGACAGAGATATAGTATATCGACGTGTCTGATCTACACCTCACTCAGCCTGCTCAGAAGGAACAGCAGAGGTAGAAGACAGAGATAGAGTATATCCACGTGTCTCACTCAGCCTGCTCAGAAGGAACAGCAGAGGTAGAAGACAGAGATAGAGTATATCCACGTGTCTGATCTACACCTCACTCAGCCTGCTCAGAAGGAACATCAGAGGTAGAAGACAGAGATAGAGTATATCGACGTGTCTGATCTACACCTCACTCAGCCTGCTCAGAAGGAACAGCAGAGGTAGAAGACAGAGATGGAGTATATCCACGTGTCTCACTCAGCCTGCTCAGAAGGAACAGCAGAGATAGAATACAGAGATAGAGTATATCCACGTGTCTGATCTACACCTCACTCAGCATGCTCAGAAGGAACAGCAGAGGTAGAAGACAGATATAGAGTATATCCACGTGTCTGATCTACACCTCACTCAGCCTGTTTAGAAGGAACAGCAGAGGTAGAAGACAGAGATAGAGTATATCCACGTGTCTGTTCTACACCTCAGTCAGCCTGCTCAAAAGGAACAGCAGAGGTAGAAGACAGAGATAGAGTATATCCACGTGTCTCATTCAGCCTGCTCAGAAGGAACAGCAGATGTAGAAGACAGAGATAGAGTATATCCACGTGTCTGATCTACACCTCACTCAGCCTGCTCAGAAGGAACAGCAGAGGTAGAAGACAGAGATAGAGTATATCGACGTGTCTGATCTACACCTCACTCAGCCTGCTCAGAAGGAACAGCAGAGGTAGAAGACGGAGATATAGTATATCCACGTGTCTCACTCAGCCTGCTCAGAAGGAACAGCAGAGGTAGAAGACAGAGATAGAGTATATCCACGTGTCTGTTCTACACATCAGTCAGCCTGCTCAAAAGGAACAGCAGAGGTAGAAGACAGAGATAGAGTATATCCACGTGTCTCATTCAGCCTGCTCAGAAGGAACAGCAGATGTAGAAGACAGAGATAGAGTATATCCACGTGTCTGTTCTACACCTCAGTCAGCCTGCTCAAAAGGAACAGCAGAGGTAGAAGACAGAGATAGAGTATATCCACGTGTCTCATTCAGCCTGCTCAGAAGGAACAGCAGATGTAGAAGACAGAGATAGAGTATATCCACGTGTCTGATCTACACCTCACTCAGCCTGCTCAGAAGAAACAGCAGAGGTAGAAGACAGAGATAGAGTATATCGACGTGTCTGATCTACACCTCACTCAGCCTGCTCAGAAGGAACAGCAGAGGTAGAAGACAGAGATAGAGTATATCCACGTGTCTCACTCAGCCTGCTCAGAAGGAACAGCAGAGGTAGAAGACAGAGATAGAGTATATCCACGTGTCTGATCTACACCTCACTCAGCCTGCTCAGAAGGAACATCAGAGGTAGAAGACAGAGATAGAGTATATCGACGTGTCTGATCTACACCTCACTCAGCCTGCTCATAAGGAACAGCAGAGGTAGAAGACAGAGATGGAGTATATCCACGTCTCTCACTCAGCCTGCTCAGAAGGAACAGCATAGGTAGAAGACATATATAGAGTATATCCACGTGTCTGATCTACACCTCACTCAGGATGCTCAGAAGGAACAGCAGAGGTAGAAGACAGATATAGAGTATATCCACGTGTCTGATCTACACCTCACTCAGCCTGTTTAGAAGGAACAGCAGAGGTAGAAGACAGAGATAGAGTATATCCACGTGTCTCACTCAGCCTGCTCAGAAGGAACAGCAGAGATAGAATACAGAGATAGAGTATATCCACGTGTCTGATCTACACCTCACTCAGCATGCTCAGAAGGAACAGCAGAGGTAGAATACAGAGATAGAGTATATCCACGTGTCTCACTCAGCCTGCTCAGAAGGAACAGCAGAGGTAGAATACAGAGATAGAGGATATCCACGTGTCTGATCTACTCCTCAGTCAGCCTGCACAGAAGGAACAGCAGAGGTAGAAGACAGAGATAGAGTATATCCACGTGTCTGATCTACACCTCACTCAGCCTGCTCAGAAGAAACATCAGAGGTAGAAGACAGAGATAGAGTATATCCACGTGTCTGATATACACCTCACTCAGCCTGCTCAGAAGGAACAGCAGAGGTAGAAGACAGAGATAGAGTATATCGACGTGTCTGATCTACACCTCACTCAGCCTGCTCAGAAGGAACAGCAGAGGTAGAAGACAGAGATAGAGTATATCCACGTGTCTCACTCAGCCTGCTCAGAAGGAACAGCAGAGGTAGAATACAGAGATAGAGGATATCCACGTGTCTGATCTACTCCTCAGTCAGCCTGCACAGAAGGAACAGCAGAGGTAGAAGACAGAGATAGAGTATATCCACGTGTCTGATCTACACCTCACTCAGCCTGCTCAGAAGAAACATCAGAGGTAGAAGACAGAGATAGAGTATATCCACGTGTCTGATATACACCTCACTCAGCCTGCTCAGAAGGAACAGCAGAGGTAGAAGACAGAGATAGAGTATATCCACGTGTCTGTTCTACACCTCAGTCAGCCTGCTCAAAAGGAACAGCAGAGGTAGAAGACAGAGATAGAGTATATCCACGTGTCTCATTCAGCCTGCTCAGAAGGAACAGCAGATGTAGAAGACAGAGATAGAGTATATCCACGTGTCTGATCTACACCTCACTCAGCCTGCTCAGAAGGAACAGCAGAGGTAGAAGACAGAGATAGAGTATATCGACGTGTCTGATATACACCTCACTCAGCCTGCTCAGAAGGAACAGCAGAGGTAGAAGACGGAGATATAGTATATCCACGTGTCTCACTCAGCCTGCTCAGAAGGAACAGCAGAGGTAGAAGACAGAGATAGAGTATATCCACGTGTCTGTTCTACACATCAGTCAGCCTGCTCAAAAGGAACAGCAGAGGTAGAAGACAGAGATAGAGTATATCCACGTGTCTCATTCAGCCTGCTCAGAAGGAACAGCAGATGTAGAAGACAGAGATAGAGTATATCCACGTGTCTGTTCTACACCTCAGTCAGCCTGCTCAAAAGGAACAGCAGAGGTAGAAGACAGAGATAGAGTATATCCACGTGTCTCATTCAGCCTGCTCAGAAGGAACAGCAGATGTAGAAGACAGAGATAGAGTATATCCACGTGTCTGATCTACACCTCACTCAGCCTGCTCAGAAGAAACAGCAGAGGTAGAAGACAGAGATAGAGTATATCGACGTGTCTGATCTACACCTCACTCAGCCTGCTCAGAAGGAACAGCAGAGGTAGAAGACAGAGATAGAGTATATCCACGTGTCTCACTCAGCCTGCTCAGAAGGAACAGCAGAGGTAGAAGACAGAGATAGAGTATATCCACGTGTCTGATCTACACCTCACTCAGCCTGCTCAGAAGGAACATCAGAGGTAGAAGACAGAGATAGAGTATATCGACGTGTCTGATCTACACCTCACTCAGCCTGCTCATAAGGAACAGCAGAGGTAGAAGACAGAGATGGAGTATATCCACGTCTCTCACTCAGCCTGCTCAGAAGGAACAGCATAGGTAGAAGACATATATAGAGTATATCCACGTGTCTGATCTACACCTCACTCAGGATGCTCAGAAGGAACAGCAGAGGTAGAAGACAGATATAGAGTATATCCACGTGTCTGATCTACACCTCACTCAGCCTGTTTAGAAGGAACAGCAGAGGTAGAAGACAGAGATAGAGTATATCCACGTGTCTCACTCAGCCTGCTCAGAAGGAACAGCAGAGATAGAATACAGAGATAGAGTATATCCACGTGTCTGATCTACACCTCACTCAGCATGCTCAGAAGGAACAGCAGAGGTAGAATACAGAGATAGAGTATATCCACGTGTCTCACTCAGCCTGCTCAGAAGGAACAGCAGAGGTAGAATACAGAGATAGAGGATATCCACGTGTCTGATCTACTCCTCAGTCAGCCTGCACAGAAGGAACAGCAGAGGTAGAAGACAGAGATAGAGTATATCCACGTGTCTGATCTACACCTCACTCAGCCTGCTCAGAAGAAACATCAGAGGTAGAAGACAGAGATAGAGTATATCCACGTGTCTGATATACACCTCACTCAGCCTGCTCAGAAGGAACAGCAGAGGTAGAAGACAGAGATAGAGTATATCGACGTGTCTGATCTACACCTCACTCAGCCTGCTCAGAAGGAACAGCAGAGGTAGAAGACAGAGATAGAGTATATCCACGTGTCTCACTCAGCCTGCTCAGAAGGAACAGCAGAGGTAGAATACAGAGATAGAGGATATCCACGTGTCTGATCTACTCCTCAGTCAGCCTGCACAGAAGGAACAGCAGAGGTAGAAGACAGAGATAGAGTATATCCACGTGTCTGATCTACACCTCACTCAGCCTGCTCAGAAGAAACATCAGAGGTAGAAGACAGAGATAGAGTATATCCACGTGTCTGATATACACCTCACTCAGCCTGCTCAGAAGGAACAGCAGAGGTAGAAGACAGAGATAGAGTATATCGACGTGTCTGATCTACACCTCACTCAGCCTGCTCAGAAGGAACAGCAGAGGTAGAAGACAGAGATAGAGTATATCCACGTGTCTCACTCAGCCTGCTCAGAAGGAACAGCAGAGATAGAATACAGAGATAGAGTATATCCACGTGTCTGATCTACACCTCACTCAGCCTGCTCAGAAGGAACAGCAGAGGTAGAAGACAGAGATGGAGTATATCCACGTGTCTGATCTACAACTCACTCAGCCTGTTTAGAAGGAACAGCAGAGGTAGAAGACGGAGATATAGTATATCCACGTGTCTCACTCAGCCTGCTCAGAAGGAACAGCAGAGTTAGAAGACAGAGATAGAGTATATCCACGTGTCTGTTCTACACCTCAGTCAGCCTGCTCAAAAGGAACAGCAGAGGTAGAAGACAGAGATAGAGTATATCCACGTGTCTCATTCAGCCTGCTCAGAAGGAACAGCAGATGTAGAAGACAGAGATAGAGTATATCCACGTGTCTGATCTACACCTCACTCAGCCTGCTCAGAAGGAACAGCAGAGGTAGAAGACAGAGATAGAGTATATCCACGTGTCTGTTCTACACCTCAGTCAGCCTGCTCAAAAGGAACAGCAGAGGTAGAAGACAGAGATAGAGTATATCCACGTGTCTCATTCAGCCTGCTCAGAAGGAACAGCAGATGTAGAACACAGAGATAGAGTATATCCACGTGTCTGATCTACACCTCACTCAGCCTGCTCAGAAGGAACAGCAGAGGTAGAAGACGGAGATATAGTATATCCACGTGTCTCACTCAGCCTGCTCAGAAGGAACAGCAGAGGTAGAAGACAGAGATAGAGTATATCCACGTGTCTGTTCTACACCTCAGTCAGCCTGCTCAAAAGGAACAGCAGAGGTAGAAGACAGAGATAGAGTATATCCACGTGTCTCATTCAGCCTGCTCAGAAGGAACAGCAGATGTAGAAGACAGAGATAGAGTATATCCACGTGTCTGATCTACACCTCACTCAGCCTGCTCAGAAGAAACAGCAGAGGTAGAAGACAGAGATAGAGTATATCGACGTGTCTGATCTACACCTCACTCAGCCTGCTCAGAAGGAACAGCAGAGGTAGAAGACAGAGATAGAGTATATCCACGTGTCTCACTCAGCCTGCTCAGAAGGAACAGCAGAGGTAGAAGACAGAGATAGAGTATATCCACGTGTCTGATCTACACCTCACTCAGCATGCTCAGAAGGAACAGCAGAGGTAGAAGACAGATATAGAGTATATCCACGTGTCTGATCTACACCTCACTCAGCCTGTTTAGAAGGAACAGCAGAGGTAGAAGACGGAGATATAGTATATCCACGTGTCTCACTCAGCCTGCTCAGAAGTAACAGCAGAGTTAGAAGACAGAGATAGAGTATATCCACGTGTCTGTTCTACACCTCAGTCAGCCTGCTCAAAAGGAACAGCAGAGGTAGAAGACAGAGATAGAGTATATCCACGTGTCTCATTCAGCCTGCTCAGAAGGAACAGCAGATGTAGAAGACAGAGATAGAGTATATCCACGTGTCTGATCTACACCTCACTCAGCCTGCTCAGAAGGAACAGCAGAGGTAGAATACAGAGATAGAGTATATCGACGTGTCTGATCTACACCTCACTCAGCCTGCTCAGAAGGAACAGCAGAGGTAGAAGACAGAGATAGAGTATATCCACGTGTCTCACTCAGCCTGCTCAGAAGGAACAGCAGAGATAGAATACAGAGATATAGTATATCCACGTGTCTGATCTACACCTCGCTCAGCCTGCTCAGAAGGAACAGCAGAGGTAGAAGACGGAGATATAGTATATCCACGTGTCTCACTCAGCCTGCTCAGAAGGAACAGCAGAGGTAGAAGACAGAGATAGAGTATATCCACGTGTCTGTTCTACACCTCAGTCAGCCTGCTCAAAAGGAACAGCAGAGGTAGAAGACAGAGATAGAGTATTTCCACGTGTCTCATTCAGCCTGCTCAGAAGGAACAGCAGATGTAGAAGACAGAGATAGAGTATATCCACGTGTCTGATCTACACCTCACTCAGCCTGCTCAGAAGAAACAGCAGAGGTAGAAGACAGAGATAGAGTATATCGACGTGTCTGATCTACACCTCACTCAGCCTGCTCAGAAGGAACAGCAGAGGTAGAAGACAGAGATAGAGTATATCCACGTGTCTCACTCAGCCTGCTCAGAAGGAACAGCAGAGGTAGAAGACAGAGATAGAGTATATCCACGTGTCTGATCTACACCTCACTCAGCCTGCTCAGAAGGAACATCAGAGGTAGAAGACAGAGATAGAGTATATCGACGTGTCTGATCTACACCTCACTCAGCCTGCTCAGAAGGAACAACAGAGGTAGAAGACAGAGATGGAGTATATCCACGTCTCTCACTCAGCCTGCTCAGAAGGAACAGCATAGGTAGAAGACATATATAGAGTATATCCACGTGTCTGATCTACACCTCACTCAGGATGCTCAGAAGGAACAGCAGAGGTAGAAGACAGATATAGAGTATATCCACGTGTCTGATCTACACCTCACTCAGCCTGTTTAGAAGGAACAGCAGAGGTAGAAGACAGAGATAGAGTATATCCACGTGTCTCACTCAGCCTGCTCAGAAGGAACAGCAGAGATAGAATACAGAGATAGAGTATATCCACGTGTCTGATCTACACCTCACTCAGCCTGCTCAGAAGGAACAGCAGAGGTAGAAGACGGAGATATAGTATATCCACGTGTCTCACTCAGCCTGCTCAGAAGGAACAGCAGAGGTAGAAGACAGAGATAGAGTATATCCACGTGTCTGTTCTACACCTCAGTCAGCCTGCTCAAAAGGAACAGCAGAGGTAGAAGACAGAGATAGAGTATATCCACGTGTCTCATTCAGCCTGCTCAGAAGGAACAGCAGATGTAGAAGACAGAGATAGAGTATATCCACGTGTCTGATCTACACCTCACTCAGCCTGCTCAGAAGGAACAGCAGAGGTAGAAGACAGAGATAGAGTATATCGACGTGTCTGATCTACACCTCACTCAGCCTGCTCAGAAGGAACAGCAGAGGTAGAAGACAGATATAGAGTATATCCACGTGTCTCACTCAGCCTGCTCATAAGGAACAGCAGAGGTAGAAGACAGAGATATAGTATATCCACGTGTCTGATCTACACCTCACTCAGCCTGCTCAGAAGGAACAGCAGATGTAGAAGACAGAGATAGAGTATATCGACGTGTCTCATCTACACCTCACTCAGCCTGCTCAGAAGGAACAGCATAGGTAGAAGACAGAGATAGAGTATATCCACGTGTCTCACTCAGCCTGCTCAGAAGGAACAGCAGAGGTAGAATACAGAGATAGAGGATATCCACGTGTCTGATCTACACCTCAGTCAGCCTGCACAGAAGGAACAGCAGAGGTAGAAGACAGAGATAGAGTATATCCACGTGTCTGATCTACACCTCACTCAGCCCGCTCAGAAGGAACATCAGAGGTAGAAGACAGAGATAGAGTATATCCACGTGTCTGATATACACCTCACTCAGCCTGCTCAGAAGGAACAGCAGAGGTAGAAGACAGAGATAGAGTATATCGACGTGTCTGATCTACACCTCACTCAGCCTGCTCAGAAGGAACAGCAGAGGTAGAAGACAGAGATGGAGTATATCCACACGTGTCTGATCTACACCTCACTCAGCCTGCTCAAAAGGAACAGCAGATGTAGAATACAGAGATGGAGTATATCCACGTGTCTCACTCAGCCTGCTCAGAAGGAACAGCAGAGGTAGAAGACAGAGATAGAGTATATCCACGTGTCTCACTCAGCCTGCTCAGAAGGAACAGCAGAGGTAGAAGACAGAGATAGAGTATATCCACGTCTCTCACTCAGCCTACTCAGAAGGAACAGCAGAGGTAGAAGACATATATAGAGTATATCCACGTGTCTGATCTACACCTCACTCAGCATGCTCAGAAGGAACAGCAGAGGTAGAAGACAGATATAGAGTATATCCACGTGTCTGATCTACACCTCACTCAGCCTGTTTAGAAGGAACAGCAGAGGTAGAAGACAGAGATAGAGTATATCCACGTCTCTCACTCAGCCTGCTCAGAAGGAACAGCATAGGTAGAAGACAGATATAGAGTATATCCACGTGTCTGATCTACACCTCACTCAGCCTGCTCAGAAGAAACAGCAGAGGTAGAAGACAGAGATAGAGTATATCGACGTGTCTGATCTACACCTCACTCAGCCTGCTCAGAAGGAACAGCAGAGGTAGAAGACAGAGATAGAGTATATCCACGTGTCTCACTCAGCCTGCTCAGAAGGAACAGCAGAGGTAGAAGACAGAGATAGAGTATATCCACGTGTCTGATCTACACCTCACTCAGCCTGCTCAGAAGGAACATCAGAGGTAGAAGACAGAGATAGAGTATATCGACGTGTCTGATCTACACCTCACTCAGCCTGCTCAGAAGGAACAACAGAGGTAGAAGACAGAGATGGAGTATATCCACGTCTCTCACTCAGCCTGCTCAGAAGGAACAGCATAGGTAGAAGACATATATAGAGTATATCCACGTGTCTGATCTACACCTCACTCAGGATGCTCAGAAGGAACAGCAGAGGTAGAAGACAGATATAGAGTATATCCACGTGTCTGATCTACACCTCACTCAGCCTGTTTAGAAGGAACAGCAGAGGTAGAAGACAGAGATAGAGTATATCCACGTGTCTCACTCAGCCTGCTCAGAAGGAACAGCAGAGATAGAATACAGAGATAGAGTATATCCACGTGTCTGATCTACACCTCACTCAGCCTGCTCAGAAGGAACAGCAGAGGTAGAAGACGGAGATATAGTATATCCACGTGTCTCACTCAGCCTGCTCAGAAGGAACAGCAGAGGTAGAAGACAGAGATAGAGTATATCCACGTGTCTGTTCTACACCTCAGTCAGCCTGCTCAAAAGGAACAGCAGAGGTAGAAGACAGAGATAGAGTATATCCACGTGTCTCATTCAGCCTGCTCAGAAGGAACAGCAGATGTAGAAGACAGAGATAGAGTATATCCACGTGTCTGATCTACACCTCACTCAGCCTGCTCAGAAGGAACAGCAGAGGTAGAAGACAGAGATAGAGTATATCGACGTGTCTGATCTACACCTCACTCAGCCTGCTCAGAAGGAACAGCAGAGGTAGAAGACAGAGATAGAGTATATCCACGTGTCTCACTCAGCCTGCTCATAAGGAACAGCAGAGGTAGAAGACAGAGATATAGTATATCCACGTGTCTGATCTACACCTCACTCAGCCTGCTCAGAAGGAACAGCAGATGTAGAAGACAGAGATAGAGTATATCGACGTGTCTCATCTACACCTCACTCAGCCTGCTCAGAAGGAACAGCATAGGTAGAAGACAGAGATAGAGGATATCCACGTGTCTGATCTACACCTCAGTCAGCCTGCACAGAAGGAACAGCAGAGGTAGAAGACAGAGATGGAGTATATCCACGTCTCTCACTCAGCCTGCTCAGAAGGAACAGCATAGGTAGAAGACATATATAGAGTATATCCACGTGTCTGATCTACACCTCACTCAGGATGCTCAGAAGGAACAGCAGAGGTAGAAGACAGATATAGAGTATATCCACGTGTCTGATCTACACCTCACTCAGCCTGTTTAGAAGGAACAGCAGAGGTAGAAGACAGAGATAGAGTATATCCACGTGTCTTACTCAGCCTGCTCAGAAGGAACAGCAGAGATAGAATACAGAGATAGAGTATATCCACGTGTCTGATCTACACCTCACTCAGCCTGCTCAGAAGGAACAGCAGAGGTAGAAGACGGAGATATAGTATATCCACGTGTCTCACTCAGCCTGCTCAGAAGGAACAGCAGAGGTAGAAGACAGAGATAGAGTATATCCACGTGTCTGTTCTACACCTCAGTCAGCCTGCTCAAAAGGAACAGCAGAGGTAGAAGACAGAGATAGAGTATATCCACGTGTCTCATTCAGCCTGCTCAGAAGGAACAGCAGATGTAGAAGACAGAGATAGAGTATATCCACGTGTCTGATCTACACCTCACTTAGCCTGCTCAGAAGGAACAGCAGAGGTAGAAGACAGAGATAGAGTATATCGACGTGTCTGATCTACACCTCACTCAGCCTGCTCAGAAGGAACAGCAGAGGTAGAAGACAGAGATAGAGTATATCCACGTGTCTCACTCAGCCTGCTCATAAGGAACAGCAGAGGTAGAAGACAGAGATATAGTATATCCACGTGTCTGATCTACACCTCACTCAGCCTGCTCAGAAGGAACAGCAGATGTAGAAGACAGAGATAGAGTATATCGACGTGTCTCATCTACACCTCACTCAGCCTGCTCAGAAGGAACAGCATAGGTAGAAGACAGAGATAGAGTATATCCACGTGTCTCACTCAGCCTGCTCAGAAGGAACAGCAGAGGTAGAATACAGAGATAGAGGATATCCACGTGTCTGATCTACACCTCAGTCAGCCTGCACAGAAGGAACAGCAGAGGTAGAAGACAGAGATAGAGTATATCCACGTGTCTGATCTACACCTCACTCAGCCCGCTCAGAAGGAACATCAGAGGTAGAAGACAGAGATAGAGTATATCCACGTGTCTGATATACACCTCACTCAGCCTGCTCAGAAGGAACAGCAGAGGTAGAAGACAGAGATAGAGTATATCGACGTGTCTGATCTACACCTCACTCAGCCTGCTCAGAAGGAACAGCAGAGGTAGAAGACAGAGATGGAGTATATCCACACGTGTCTGATCTACACCTCACTCAGCCTGCTCAAAAGGAACAGCAGATGTAGAATACAGAGATGGAGTATATCCACGTGTCTCACTCAGCCTGCTCAGAAGGAACAGCAGAGGTAGAAGACAGAGATAGAGTATATCCACGTGTCTCACTCAGCCTGCTCATAAGGAACAGCAGAGGTAGAAGACAGAGATATAGTATATCCACGTGTCTGATCTACACCTCACTCAGCCTGCTCAGAAGGAACAGCAGATGTAGAAGACAGAGATAGAGTATATCGACGTGTCTCATCTACACCTCACTCAGCCTGCTCAGAAGGAACAGCATAGGTAGAAGACAGAGATAGAGTATATCCACGTGTCTCACTCAGCCTGCTCAGAAGGAACAGCAGAGGTAGAATACAGAGATAGAGGATATCCACGTGTCTGATCTACACCTCAGTCAGCCTGCACAGAAGGAACAGCAGAGGTAGAAGACAGAGATGGAGTATATCCACGTCTCTCACTCAGCCTGCTCAGAAGGAACAGCATAGGTAGAAGACATATATAGAGTATATCCACGTGTCTGATCTACACCTCACTCAGGATGCTCAGAAGGAACAGCAGAGGTAGAAGACAGATATAGAGTATATCCACGTGTCTGATCTACACCTCACTCAGCCTGTTTAGAAGGAACAGCAGAGGTAGAAGACAGAGATAGAGTATATCCACGTGTCTTACTCAGCCTGCTCAGAAGGAACAGCAGAGATAGAATACAGAGATAGAGTATATCCACGTGTCTGATCTACACCTCACTCAGCCTGCTCAGAAGGAACAGCAGAGGTAGAAGACGGAGATATAGTATATCCACGTGTCTCACTCAGCCTGCTCAGAAGGAACAGCAGAGGTAGAAGACAGAGATAGAGTATATCCACGTGTCTGTTCTACACCTCAGTCAGCCTGCTCAAAAGGAACAGCAGAGGTAGAAGACAGAGATAGAGTATATCCACGTGTCTCATTCAGCCTGCTCAGAAGGAACAGCAGATGTAGAAGACAGAGATAGAGTATATCCACGTGTCTGATCTACACCTCACTCAGCCTGCTCAGAAGGAACAGCAGAGGTAGAAGACAGAGATAGAGTATATCGACGTGTCTGATCTACACCTCACTCAGCCTGCTCAGAAGGAACAGCAGAGGTAGAAGACAGAGATAGAGTATATCCACGTGTCTCACTCAGCCTGCTCATAAGGAACAGCAGAGGTAGAAGACAGAGATATAGTATATCCACGTGTCTGATCTACACCTCACTCAGCCTGCTCAGAAGGAACAGCAGATGTAGAAGACAGAGATAGAGTATATCGACGTGTCTCATCTACACCTCACTCAGCCTGCTCAGAAGGAACAGCATAGGTAGAAGACAGAGATAGAGTATATCCACGTGTCTCACTCAGCCTGCTCAGAAGGAACAGCAGAGGTAGAATACAGAGATAGAGGATATCCACGTGTCTGATCTACACCTCAGTCAGCCTGCACAGAAGGAACAGCAGAGGTAGAAGACAGAGATAGAGTATATCCACGTGTCTGATCTACACCTCACTCAGCCCGCTCAGAAGGAACATCAGAGGTAGAAGACAGAGATAGAGTATATCCACGTGTCTGATATACACCTCACTCAGCCTGCTCAGAAGGAACAGCAGAGGTAGAAGACAGAGATAGAGTATATCGACGTGTCTGATCTACACCTCACTCAGCCTGCTCAGAAGGAACAGCAGAGGTAGAAGACAGAGATGGAGTATATCCACACGTGTCTGATCTACACCTCACTCAGCCTGCTCAAAAGGAACAGCAGATGTAGAATACAGAGATGGAGTATATCCACGTGTCTCACTCAGCCTGCTCAGAAGGAACAGCAGAGGTAGAAGACAGAGATAGAGTATATCCACGTGTCTCACTCAGCCTGCTCAGAAGGAACAGCAGAGGTAGAAGACAGAGATAGAGTATATCCACGTCGCTCACTCAGCCTACTCAGAAGGAACATCAGAGGTAGAAGACATATATAGAGTATATCCACGTGTCTGATCTACACCTCACTCAGCATGCTCAGAAGGAACAGCAGAGGTAGAAGACAGATATAGAGTATATCCACGTGTCTGATCTACACCTCACTCAGCCTGTTTAGAAGGAACAGCAGAGGTAGAAGACAGAGATAGAGTATATCCACGTATCTCACTCAGCCTGCTCAGAAGGAACAGCAGAGATAGAATACAGAGATAGAGTATATCCACGTGTCTGATCTACACCTCACTCAGCCTGCTCAGAAGGAACAGCAGAGGTAGAAGACGGAGATAAAGTATATCCACGTGTCTCACTCAGCCTGCTCAGAAGGAACAGCAGAGGTAGAAGACAGAGATAGAGTATATCCACGTGTCTGTTCTACACCTCAGTCAGCCTGCTCAAAAGGAACAGCAGAGGTAGAAGACAGAGATAGAGTATATCCACGTGTCTCATTCAGCCTGCTCAGAAGGAACAGCAGATGTAGAAGACAGAGATAGAGTATATCCACGTGTCTGATCTACACCTCACTCAGCCTGCTCAGAAGGAACAGCAGAGGTAGAATACAGAGATAGAGTATATCGACGTGTCTGATCTACACCTCACTCAGCCTGCTCAGAAGGAACAGCAGAGGTAGAAGACAGAGATATAGTATATCCACGTGTCTCACTCAGCCTGCTCAGAAGGAACAGCAGAGATAGAATACAGAGATATAGTATATCCACGTGTCTGATCTACACCTCACTCAGCCTGCTCAGAAGGAACAGCAGAGGTAGAAGACGGAGATATAGTATATCCACGTGTCTCACTCAGCCTGCTCAGAAGGAACAGCAGAGGTAGAAGACAGAGATAGAGTATATCCACGTGTCTGTTCTACACCTCAGTCAGCCTGCTCAAAAGGAACAGCAGAGGTAGAAGACAGAGATAGAGTATATCCACGTGTCTCATTCAGCCTGCTCAGAAGGAACAGCAGATGTAGAAGACAGAGATATAGTATATCCACGTGTCTGACCTACACCTCACTCAGCCTGCTCAGAAGAAACAGCAGAGGTAGAAGACAGAGATAGAGTATATCGACGTGTCTGATCTACACCTAACTCAGCCTGCTCAGAAGGAACAGCAGAAGTAGAAGACAGAGATAGAGTATATCCACGTGTCTCACTCAGCCTGCTCAGAAGGAACAGCAGAGGTAGAAGACAGAGATAGAGTATATCCACGTGTCTGATCTACACCTCACTCAGCCTGCTCAGAAGGAACATCAGAGGTAGGAGACAGAGATAGAGTATATCGACGTGTCTCATCTACACCTCACTCAGCCTGCTCAAAAGGAACAGCAGATGTAGAATACAGAGATGGAGTATATCCACGTGTCTCACTCAGCCTGCTCAGAAGGAACAGCAGAGGTAGAAGACAGAGATAGAGTATATCCACGTGTCTCACTCAGCCTGCTCAGAAGGAACAGCAGAGGTAGAAGACAGAGATAGAGTATATCCACGTCTCTCACTCAGCCTACTCAGAAGGAACAGCAGAGGTAGAAGACAGAGATAGAGTATATCCACGTGTCTGATCTACACCTCACTCAGCCCGCTCAGAAGGAACATCAGAGGTAGAAGACAGAGATAGAGTATATCCACGTGTCTGATATACACCTCACTCAGCCTGCTCAGAAGGAACAGCAGAGGTAGAAGACAGAGATAGAGTATATCGACGTGTCTGATCTACACCTCACTCAGCCTGCTCAGAAGGAACAGCAGAGGTAGAAGACAGAAATAGAGTATATCCACGTGTCTCACTCAGCCTGCTCAGAAGGAACAGCAGAGATAGAATACAGAGATAGAGTATATCCACGTGTCTGATCTACACCTCACTCAGCCTGCTCAGAAGGAACAGCAGAGGTAGAAGACAGAGATGGAGTATATCCACGTGTCTGATCTACACCTCACTCAGCCTGCTCAAAAGGAACAGCAGATGTAGAATACAGAGATGGAGTATATCCACGTGTCTCACTCAGCCTGCTCAGAAGGAACAGCAGAGGTAGAAGACAGAGATAGAGTATATCCACGTGTCTCACTCAGCCTGCTCAGAAGGAACAGCAGAGGTAGAAGACAGAGATAGAGTATATCCACGTCTCTCACTCAGCCTACTCAGAAGGAACAGCAGAGGTAGAATACATATATAGAGTATATCCACGTGTCTGATCTACACCTCACTCAGCATGCTCAGAAGGAACAGCAGAGGTAGAAGACAGATATAGAGTATATCCACGTGTCTGATCTACACCTCACTCAGCCTGTTTAGAAGGAACAGCAGAGGTAGAAGACAGAGATAGAGTATATCCACGTGTCTCACTCAGCCTGCTCAGAAGGAACAGCAGAGATAGAATACAGAGATAGAGTATATCCACGTATCTGATCTACACCTCACTCAGCCTGCTCAGAAGGAACAGCAGAGGTAGAAGACGGAGATATAGTATATCCACGTGTCTCACTCAGCCTGCTCAGAAGGAACAGCAGAGGTAGAAGACAGAGATAGAGTATATCCACGTGTCTGTTCTACACCTCAGTCAGCCTGCTCAAAAGGAACAGCAGAGGTAGAAGACAGAGATAAAGTATACCCACGTGTCTCATTCAGCCTGCTCAGAAGGAACAGCAGATGTAGAAGACAGAGATATAGTATATCCACGTGTCTGATCTACACCTCACTCAGCCTGCTCAGAAGGAACAGCAGAGGTAGAATACAGAGATATAGTATATCCACGTGTCTGATCTACACCTCACTCAGCCTGCTCAGAAGGAACAGCAGAGGTAGAAAACGGAGATATAGTATATCCACGTGTCTCACTCAGCCTGCTCAGAAGGAACAGCAGAGGTAGAAGACAGAGATAGAGTATATCCACGTGTCTGTTCTACACCTCAGTCAGCCTGCTCAAAAGGAACAGCAGAGGTAGAAGACAGAGATAGAGTATATCCACGTGTCTCATTCAGCCTGCTCAGAAGGAACAGCAGATGTAGAAGACAGAGATAGAGTATATCCACGTGTCTGACCTACACCTCACTCAGCCTGCTCAGAAGAAACAGCAGAGGTAGAAGACAGAGATAGAGTATATCGACGTGTCTGATCTACACCTAACTCAGCCTGCTCAGAAGGAACAGCAGAGGTAGAAGACAGAGATAGAGTATATCCACGTATCTCACTCAGCCTGCTCAGAAGGAACAGCAGAGGTAGAAGACAGAGATAGAGTATATCCACGTGTCTGATCTACACCTCACTCAGCCTGCTCAGAAGGAACATCAGAGGTAGGAGACAGAGATAGAGTATATCGACGTGTCTGATCTACACCTCACTCAGCCTGCTCAGAAGGAACAGCAGAGGTAGAAGACAGAGATAGAGTATATCCACGTATCTCACTCAGCCTGCTCAGAAGGAACAGCAGAGGTAGAATACAGAGATAGAGGATATCCACGTGTCTGATCTACACCTCAGTCAGCCTGCACAGAAGGAACAGCAGAGGTAGAAGACAGAGATAGAGTATATCCACGTGTCTGATCTACACCTCACTCTGCCTGCTCAGAAGGAACATCAGAGGTAGAAGACAGAGATAGAGTATATCCACGTGTCTGATATACACCTCACTCAGCCTGCTCAGAAGGAACATCAGAGGTAGAAGACAGAGATAGAGTATATCCACGTGTCTGATATACACCTCACTCAGCCTGCTCAGAAGGAACAGCAGAGGTAGAAGACAGAGATGGAGTATATCCACGTGTCTCACTCAGCCTGCTCAGAAGGAACAGCAGAAGTAGAAGACAGAGATAGAGTATATCCACGTGTCTCACTCAGCCTGCTCAGAAGGAACAGCAGAGGTAGAAGACAGAGATGGAGTATATCCACGTCTCTCACTCAGCCTGCTCAGAAGGAACAGCATAGGTAAAAGACAGAGATATAGTATATCCACGTGTCTGATCTACACCTCACTCAGCCTGCTCAGAAGGAACATCAGAGGTGGAAGACAGAGATAGAGTATATCCACGTGTCTGATCTACACCTCACTCAGCCTGCTCAGAAGGAACAGCAGAGGTAGAAGACATAGATGGAGTATATCCACGTGTCTGATCTACACCTCACTCAGCCTGCTCAAAAGGAACAGCAGATGTAGAATACAGAGATGGAGTATATCCACGTGTCTCACTCAGCCTGCTCAGAAGGAACAGCAGAGGTAGAAGACATATATAGAGTATATCCACGTGTCTGATCTACACCTCACTCAGCATGCTCAGAAGGAACAGCAGAGGTAGAAGACAGATATAGAGTATATCCACGTGTCTGATCTACACCTCACTCAGCCTGTTTAGAAGGAACAGCAGAGGTAGAAGACGGAGATATAGTATATCCACGTGTCTCACTCAGCCTGCTCAGAAGGAACAGCAGAGGTAAAAGACAGAGATAGAGTATATCCACGTGTCTGATCTACACCTCAGTCAGCCTGCTCAAAAGGAACAGCAGAGGTAGAAGACAGAGATAGAGTATATCCACGTGTCTCATTCAGCCTGCTCAGAAGGAACAGCAGATGTAGAAGACAGAGATAGAGTATATCCACGTGTCTGATCTACACCTCACTCAGCCTGCTCAGAAGGAACAGCAGAGGTAGAATACAGAGATAGAGTATATCGACGTGTCTGATCTACACCTCACTCAGCCTGCTCAGAAGGAACAGCAGAGGTAGAAGACAGAGATAGAGTATATCCACGTGTCTCACTCAGCCTGCTCAGAAGGAACAGCAGAGATAGAATACAGAGATATAGTATATCCACGTGTCTGATCTACACCTCACTCAGCCTGCTCAGAAGGAACAGCAGAGGTAGAAGACGGAGATATAGTATATCCACGTGTCTCACTCAGCCTGCTCAGAAGGAACAGCAGAGGTAGAAGACAGAGATAGAGTATATCCACGTGTCTGTTCTACACCTCAGTCATCCTGCTCAAAAGGAACAGCAGAGGTAGAAGACAGAGATAGAGTATATCCACGTGTCTCATTCAGCCTGCTCAGAAGGAACAGCAGATGTAGAAGACAGAGATAGAGTATATCCACGTGTCTGACCTACACCTCACTCAGCCTGCTCAAAAGAAACAGCAGAGGTAGAAGACAGAGATAGAGTATATCGACGTGTCTGATCTACACCTAACTCAGCCTGCTCAGAAGGAACAGCAGAGGTAGAAGACAGAGATAGAGTATATCCACGTATCTCACTCAGCCTGCTCAGAAGGAACAGCAGAGGTAGAAGACAGAGATAGAGTATATCCACGTGTCTGATCTACACCTCACTCAGCCTGCTCAGAAGGAACATCAGAGGTAGGAGACAGAGATAGAGTATATCGACGTGTCTGATCTACACCTCACTCAGCCTGCTCAGAAGGAACAGCAGAGGTATAAGACAGAGATAGAGTATATCCACGTGTCTCACTCAGCCTGCTCAGAATGAACAGCAGAGGTAGAAGACAGAGATAGAGTATATCCACGTGTCTGATCTACACCTCACTCAGCCTGCTCAGAAGGAACAGCAGATGTAGAAGACAGTGATAGAGTATATCGACGTGTCTCATATACACCTCACTTAGCCTGCTCAGAAGGAACAGCATAGGTAGAAGACAGAGATAGACTATATCCACGTGTCTCACTCAGCCTGCTCAGAAGGAACAGCAGAGGTAGAATACAGAGATAGAGGATATCCACGTGTCTGATCTACACCTCAGTCAGCCTGCACAGAAGGAACAGCAGAGGTAGAAGACAGAGATAGAGTATATCCACGTGTCTGATCTACACCTCACTCTGCCTGCTCAGAAGGAACATCAGAGGTAGAAGACAGAGATAGAGTATATCCACGTGTCTGATATACACCTCACTCAGCCTGCTCAGAAGGAACAGCAGAGGTAGAAGACAGAGATGGAGTATATCCAAGTGTCTGATCTACACCTCACTCAGCCTGCTCAAAAGGAACAGCAGATGTAGAATACAGAGATAGAGTATATCCACGTGTCTCACTCAGCCTGCTCAGAAGGAACAGCAGAAGTAGAAGACAGAGATAGAGTATATCCACGTGTCTCACTCAGCCTGCTCAGAAGGAACAGCAGAGGTAGAAGACAGAGATTGAGTATATCCACGTCTCTCACTCAGCCTGCTCAGAAGGAACAGCATAGGTAAAAGACAGAGATATAGTATATCCACGTGTCTGATCTACACCTCACTCAGCCTGCTCAGAAGGAACATCAGAGGTGGAAGACAGAGATAGAGTATATCCACGTGTCTGATCTACACCTCACTCAGCCTGCTCAGAAGGAACAGCAGAGGTAGAAGACAGAGATGGAGTATATCCACGTGTCTGATCTACACCTCACTCAGCCTGCTCAAAAGGAACAGCAGATGTAGAATACAGAGATGGAGTATATCCACGTGTCTCACTCAGCCTGCTCAGAAGGAACAGCAGAGGTAGAAGACATATATAGAGTATATCCACGTGTCTGATCTACACCTCACTCAGCATGCTCAGAAGGAACAGCAGAGGTAGAAGACAGATATAGAGTATATCCACGTGTCTGATCTACACCTCACTCAGCCTGTTTAGAAGGAACAGCAGAGGTAGAAGACAGAGATAGAGTATATCCACGTGTCTCACTCAGCCTGCTCAGAAGGAACAGCAGAGATATAATACAGAGATAGAGTATATCCACGTGTCTGATCTACACCTCACTCAGCCTGCTCAGAAGGAACAGCAGAGGTAGAAGACGGAGATATAGTATATCCACGTGTCTCACTCAGCCTGCTCAGAAGGAACAGCAGATGTAGAAGACAGAGATAGAGTATATCCACGTGTCTGTTCTACACCTCAGTCAGCCTGCTCAAAAGGAACAGCAGAGGTAGAAGACAGAGATAGAGTATATCCACGTGTCTCATTCAGCCTGCCCAGAAGGAACAGCAGATGTAGAAGACAGAGATAGAGTATATCCACGTGTCTGATCTACACCCCACTCAGCCTGCTCAGAAGGACCAGCAGAGGTAGAAGACAGAGATAGAGTATATCGACGTGTCTGATCTACACCTCACTCAGCCTGCTCAGTAGGAACAGCAGAGGTAGAAGACAGAGATAGAGTATATCCACGTGTCTCACTCAGCCTGCTCATAAGGAACCGCAGAGGTAGAAGACAGAGATAGAGTATATCCACGTGTCTGATCTACACCTCACTCAGCCTGCTCAGAAGGAACAGCAGATGTAGAAGACGGAGATATAGTATATCCACGTGTCTCACTCAGCCTGCTCAGAAGGAACAGCAGAGGTAGAAGACAGAGATAGAGTATATCCACGTGTCTGTTCTACACCTCAGTCAGCCTGCTCAAAAGGAACAGCAGAGGTAGAAGACAGAGATAGAGTATATCCACGTGTCTCATTCAGCCTGCTCAGAAGGAACAGCAGATGTAGAAGACAGAGATAGAGTATATCCACGTGTCTGATCTACACCTCACTCAGCCTGCTCAGAAGAAACAGCAGAGGTAGAAGACAGAGATAGAGTATATCGACGTGTCTGATCTAAACCTCACTCAGCCTGCTCAGAAGGAACAGCAGAGGTAGAAGACAGAGATAGAGTATATCCACGTGTCTCACTCAGCCTGCTCAGAAGGAACAGCAGAGGTAGAATACAGAGATAGAGGATATCCACGTGTCTGATCTACACCTCACTCTGCCTGCTCAGAAGGAACATCAGAGGTAGAAGACAGAGATAGAGTATATCCACGTGTCTGATATACACCTCACTCAGCCTGCTCAAAAGGAACAGCAGAGGTAGAAGACAGAGATGGAGTATATCCAAGTGTCTGATCTACACCTCACTCAGCCTGCTCAAAAAGAACAGCAGATGTAGAATACAGAGATAGAGTATATCCACGTGTCTCACTCAGCCTGCTCAGAAGGAACAGCAGAAGTAGAAGACAGAGATAGAGTATATCCACGTGTCTCACTCAGCCTGCTCAGAAGGAACAGCAGAGGTAGAAGACAGAGATTGAGTATATCCACGTCTCTCACTCAGCCTGCTCAGAAGGAACAGCATAGGTAAAAGACAGAGATATAGTATATCCACGTGTCTGATCTACACCTCACTCAGCCTGCTCAGAAGGAACATCAGAGGTGGAAGACAGAGATAGAGTATATCCACGTGTCTGATCTACACCTCACTCAGCCTGCTCAGAAGGAACAGCAGAGGTAGAAGACAGAGATGGAGTATATCCACGTGTCTGATCTACACCTCACTCAGCCTGCTCAAAAGGAACAGCAGATGTAGAATACAGAGATGGAGTATATCCACGTGTCTCACTCAGCCTGCTCAGAAGGCACGGCTGTTTCAGCGTTGTGAAAAGTGCGCCCTCTGTTGGTCATCTATGAACAGCCGGAAATTTAGGTTTTATGACGTCACATTCAATGGGCGTGATTACACTTTGTTTGCGCGTCTTGTTTTTAAATAACAAGAGCACCAAAACAAGGGTCACGTGACCTTCTGAGGCGGGCATGAGTCATGCAAATAAGACATTTAACAAAGAAACTCATGAATTATTTATAAACTTCTTGGCTGGTGTCGTGTGTTTGAGGAAATACGAGTTTGAGTGGTCTTGCGAACGTACCAGCGATTCGAACGAAAACCGTTAGATTGCGCGGGTTCGTTTTTGGCCCTTCATAAAATGGCAAATAAATCGTTGTCTCCGGTGGATTTATTAACAAACTGTTCACTAGTCGACGTTGCAAAGCTTACTAAACATCTTAAAAATCATAGCTTCTGTGGGCCATTGTTATTTCCGTAGCAAAAAGCTGCTGAAAAACGAAGGATTCAAACACGTACGTACACCCCCATGTACATGCATGCGCGCCGTATATGTACAATACGTAGCGTGCGTGCAATCGCCATATTTGCCGTCGGCATGGTCGGCAAATCTAAATTGTTTTCACGGTAAGTTCAGTTTATTATGTCAGTATTATATAGGGCCCCTATTTTTCAAATTTGGGATGCAAGTTCGTTTATTATAGCGCATCGATATTTCGCTAAAATTATGACTTTTCGGTGGTTCCGTCTGGTGTAATTTGTCTTTAAATCTGCGTTATAATTTATAAATTATTATGAAGTTTCAAAAAAAAATCGCAATAAACGTAAAACAATATGACAGATCAAGTTTGCGCAGGCGTACACAGTTCGTCACACCGAACAACAGCGTGCGCCTCTGTTGTTCGGTGCGACGAGCTTCGCACGCCGCGCCTGCGCAGACTTGATCCGCCTTATTGTTTTGCGTTTATTGCGAATTTGTTTGAAAATTTATAACGCAGATTTAGAGACAAATTACACCTGACGGAAAAAGTCCTAATTTTAGCGAAATATCGATGCACTATAAATTAACCTGCATGCTGAGTTTGAGACCGAATGATTTCCATAAAATAAGTGAAAAAAATACCTGGTTTTTTTTTACTGATGAACGTATGCCGCATTTACATTAGCAATAGCACAGATTGTACTCTTACTCTAACTGCGGGGCCATACAACTTTTCATGCTGGTGAGTTGTGTATATTAATTGAATTGAGCAGAAGAATATAAACGAAAGAAAACAACGCACAATGATTGATAAATTTAACAATAACATTATTAACACGTTTATTTACACGATTTAGGCCTAGGCCTACTTGTTGTACTTAAATTCTGAAGCTGCACCCTGAGTAAACACTAACATAGACAGAGCTAACAAATATTACTGAAATATTACATAATTAATGATTGATGTGTGCTAAAACTGCTATTCAGTCTGGGCGAGTACATATACAGTACAGCACCCAAACTGTCAGTGACGCAGAGTGAAAGATGGAGATTGTCCCCCAATTAATTTGAAAGCCCTTCTTTATTTTTATGATTTCCTTTCAAACACTTCCTGATACTTCAGGACAGGTCGAGACATGATGTCGTCGCATTACTGCCCAGAGCCTGTCCAAGTCATCTCGTACTCCTTGAACCACTCGGCCGATTCTGTTAAATTCTGCATGAATGAGTTCTCCCCCCTGTTCATTGAGCAGGCCAAGCCCAACACGGAAACGCCGTAGCTGATCCACAGCATGATCTTCAAGCAGGTGGAGCTTGGGAGTAATGTTTTCCCCCGGGAAAAGCTGACGATAGGTCCTCAGGAGCTCCCGAATACTTACATCTGTGGGTATGAAAATTGATAGGTAACTTTGTTTTGTTTTTTGTTTGTTTGGTTGTACAAGTAGGGTTACATCACACATTAAGTTGTAAGTGTTTGTGCCCTTACCTACGTGGAGGACATCCTCGTCAGTCAAAGCAAGGGCATGGTTAATGCCCTTATGGACATCTGCAAATTTCATAAAAACTTCTCTAAAATTTGCACGATGCTGAAATGCCTGCCGTCTGAGGCGTTCTTGAGCAGCAAGGGGCATATCGTCTGTCAGCTGTCTTTCAAGCTCTTCTTGGGGAACTTTGGTGAGGGCGTCGATAAGCTTTGGCTGCAATATAATAATACATTTTTAGCCATGCATCTTTTCTTTTTGATCTTTAAACGCATGTACTTTTATACTCTTACCTGGCAGCATTTGTGGACATGATTACCCACGAAAGCTTTTCCATGGTATGCCTGTCGCTGGACTTTGTGTTCATGGAGGACTTTGTCAAGGGCACTAGCAATGGGACCAGTTGCGTAGGTAAGCTTTGCTGACAGAGCGTCTAGTTCCTGAAATTGTCGTTGCAAAAACAAATGGATTTGTATGAAGTGTTACTCCATGCACAGTGAAATGACTGTCACAGAATTACTGAAAATATTTATTGTACATGTAATTACCAATTCTCTGATGTCTGCTCGTAGTTGAAAAACAGATGAAGCTGTATCACGAAAAGCTTCATCTATCTTGTCACACTTGCAGTCGTTATTCAGGACGTGAAGGGGCAGTTCTTCCTCTGCTTGTTCCAGAGCAGACCGCTTTTCAGTGAGATCTTGCTGAATCTTGTCTTGCCTTTGTATTTCCGCAGCTATCTGGTCATCGAAGTTTGTCCCTTCCTGATCTTGAGACTCGACACGCAGCTGGAGCAATTTGACATCCAAATTATGACAGGCCCTCTCAAGCAGATCAAACAGCTTTTTGTACACGCCCAGTGAAATATGCAAGGTAGGAATTACGACCTAAAAAAAAAGGTTAAAACCATTTGGTTTTTACATCATTCTCAAGCATACATGTGGACACGCGTGCACATGTGGGCACGCGAGCACATGTGGGCACGCGTGCACATGTGGGCACGCGTGCACATGTGGGCACGCGTGCACATGTGGGCACGCGTGCACATGTGGGCACGCGTGCACATGTGGGCACGCGTGCACATGTGGGCACGCGTGCACATGTGGGCACGCGTGCACATGTGGGCACGCGTGCACATGTGGGCACGCGTGCACATGTGGGCACGCGTGCACATGTGGGCACGCGTGCACATGTGGGCACGCGTGCACATGTGGGCACGCGTGCACATGTGGGCACGCGTGCACATGTGGGCACGCGTGCACATGTGGGGCACGCGTGCACATGTGGGACATATTAGCAGCATTAAGTTTCACTTACATGATCAGTCTCAATGGGTATCAAGGAGGGGTTCACAATGCTGTATGAAACATCTTTTGCCCGTGATGGGCGTGCTCCATCATTAAGGAATAGCTGGTGATGCTCTCTTATGTTTTGAAGATTACGAGGCAAGCTCGGACCCCGGTCTGTGATGGGCAGTTGCATTGTCTTCTTGCTTGCCAAGCAATAAACACAGCAGTATCGAGCTGAAGTGCAAAAAAGAAGCAGGTTAAACTTTTTAAAAGCATAGTTGACTACATACAGGGTCTAGTCTTGTCAAACCTTATAATAAGGTCTAAATTAAATAAACTCTCCCTTTTTAGATCGTGCATGGAATACATCACCAACAACCCTTCTAGTAAAACGTAAAGGCTGTTTTCGCTGAACAGGAATAAAGGAAGATCCACAAGGTGAGTTGAAAGCCTTACCATTACACCCACATATTCCATACACCTTGTTCAGCAGTTCGTAATCTCCAAAGAAGAACACACGTAGGGACCTTCCACTGAAATAGAACATTTGAATCATTGTCATAAACCCCTCAGTTGATGGAGTTGCTTTTAGGCTTGACAAATGTTTCATCCAGATTGAATATGAACATTAAAATCACCCCTGCTTGTTTTGTCTCTCAATCTAAAATAAAATGCAAAAGATAATGGGGATTAAGGACCCCAAAACTTACCACCACTTCAGTGTGGACAGCACTGAAAGCTGCTCAAATATCGGGAGAAGTGTTCTTCGTATGTTGGCCATCGAGTCAGTGGCTTCAAAGCAGGAAAACACAACAGTGTTTTTTATGGAGTTGGGATGGACTACATTTACGATTTGGAAATCCATTTTAAAGGAGTTTCCTCCCTTGTCTCCTCCCACCTTAATCCATATTTCGGTCTCTGGTATGACACCATTGTGCCATGTCAGGGTACCTTGCCTATAGAGGAGGGAAAAACATTCTTAGACACGTGACTTGGGTTAATTTAGGTGTACTTTTCTCTACAACACATCAATACAATACAATACAATACAATACAGTTAGAAGGAGATGCATTATCTTACTGTTCATGGCGGTCCAGGTAGTCCAGAATCATTGCTCCGATATCCTTGACATACACAAATGGTGTTTCCTTCAGCTGCATGCCATTGATCCCATCAGCTTTATTTGAGTTGAAAAAGAGCTTGATCCTTTCACCAGCTAGATTATCCTTGAGTAGCATCTTCTGAGTTTTGCGCATGGCCCGTTCTGAAGGAATGTTTGTTCCACTCATGTACCTGTTGTAAATTAACAAATTGTATGTATGTAAAAAATAGAAATTTAAATTGAAATGTGGGTTTTTTTTTCATTTCTTTCTTCTGCAGTTACCTTCTGAGTTTCCGAAGCTGATTCCAGGCAAGGCTGCAGTCACGCATCATTGCCATGGATTTCTCTGTCGTCATTCCTGAAGTTGCGAGACTCTTGG
Organism: Crossaster papposus; assembly: GCA_037893245.1. NCBI lineage: Eukaryota > Metazoa > Echinodermata > Asteroidea > Velatida > Solasteridae > Crossaster > Crossaster papposus. The sequence continues at coordinate 443,738 of JBAIAA010000808.1, read as the reverse complement.
AAGGTTTGCCATCACAACGTTTGGACATCACAACTCGTTGGATATAGGTCCGCTAGGAAAATTAATCAAAAAAAATAATGATACTGAATGCACTCACTTCAAACAAATACGAGAACAAGCAAAACCAAAACTTAGTGAGTCATGCAAAAACTGAATTTGAAGAAAGGATGTAGACTATATACTGACCGGAGAAACATCTGAAAAGAGAAATTATGCCATCCTAATATTTCAACACCCCAACCTTAAAAAACACCCGGTATCCCTGATCCCATATCTCATTTTACTTCAGTATATGTGATTTGATTTCACAAAATTGTCTTAAAAACAATTAAAGTGAGTTTAATACGCCACATGTTAAATTGTTTAAAAATTTTGAAATATAGAACTGAAAGCACATGTACTGTACTGTTCGTTTTATGTTGAATGAACAATTTTTGAAGAAAGCAAGTTTTAAGTCTAATAATATTAAATTTGGACTTACCCGACCACCTGTTTTGATTGTTACAAGAGATTTATCTTGTTTTAATTTGTGGCACATCCATTTATCTGTAGCATCCTCAACTTCAGGGGGTATTTGTGTGCCATAAGTGTGTTGAGATGCCAGCTCCTTAAGGATCCTTGCTGCATTTGTTATCTGTGCCGCTTTGTCATCTTGCGAAAGGATGGGTGCTTCAATTAATGTTACTTTAGGGTTCGGGACCCTGTTGGTGTTTGGGGAACAGTCATGCTCAACAACTTGGGACAGTTTGCCAATTTTTGTACAGTCATTGCAAATCACTGTCAGGTTGTCAAGCTGTACATTCAAGATACGGGGAATTTTTGTAACCTCCTGTAAATCCAAAGTTTGGTTACATGTAGGACAGTTAATTTTATGACACGATGCATACTGGAAACATTTACTCAAACATGTTGCACAAAATATATGCTCGCAGGGTGTCTGCACTGCTGGTCGGCTGATAATGCATTGGCATATTACACAAATAAACACAAATTCTTCTCCTCGGTGACAAAGAATGTCAATGCTTGGAGGCACTACACATGTTTGTGAAGGCAACTGAGTAAAAATGTTGTCCTCCTTTCCTTCAAAGCAAAGAACTTCACATTTGTCAGTACTCTTTACTTGTCTTCCAGAGAGTGGTTTATGTGATCCTCCTCCCCTGGTCTGTTGAGGTACTAATGTGCAAGCAAAGCATTTACCTGTCCGAGAATGTTTTGGCCATTCACTTTGCACAGTTTGGTGTAGTTTTAGGCTACTCACGCTGTAGGTTCTTTCTCCAAAAGTGTAGTGTCTAATTTTTCTGGCGCATTTCTCACACAGTTTTTGTGGATGCTGATCAGGCGTGTCTTCCCAAGTACTTACTCCAAAAACATTGAAAATGTCCTTGTTTACATTCTCACAAAAGAGTGGCTTCCTTGTTGAAAGTTTAGTTCCTGGATTTAATCTGTGTGTGCAAATTCTACATATTTTTTCTAATGATGCCTGGTGAAATTTAAAACTCATGATGATAGAAATAAAATTTCATTTTAAAAGACACGAATTATACAGTCTGCTGTGTTTTCATTTGCTGTATGAGTGAAAGTGTATTTTGTATAGCGCGCCACAGCGTCCGCTCGTGCCCGCCACCCATAATACATGCGCTCGGAAGGACTATAGCGCTTCACATATTTATGTAAAGGAAATGCACTGCATTCTGGTTTGTATACCATGACCTTTCGAACTGGACGCAGCGTAGCTGAGCCGCGGAACTTGTGACCTCCATTTCCCCAGTCACAAAATCTATCCAATCAGAGCACAAAGCGCATCAGACCTTCCCAGCGCCCAATACACACGGGCTGTGTGAGCGCGTATACATGTTTACATGTATTGGTACCCCGCGCTATACACGTAAAGTGAGTGCATAAGCAGTGAACCCACGAAGTTGCGTAGTAAAAAAGCGAACAAAAAACGCGAACTTGACGAAATTTATCGTCTGATTTTGTAAGAATAGATTAGGGCCCAGAAATACTAAGGTCGTTTTTAGTTAAATCTCCCCTTGAATTTTAAGGTAAAGGCTTCTATTTCTTCAAAATCACCGAGGAGAAGAGGGAATCTTTACTCGTATAAGTTACTTTTGCGACGATGACTTAAAAGAACGTCACTAAAAAAACTCAAACAAGTGACCAAAATTCACGTTAAAGACACATATAAACACATGTTTAATACATTTATATCATCAAACTTTAATTACTTTATGAAAATAATGCGTTTACAGTAAAGAAAAAAAAACCAACTGTTCAATTTGTGGATTTGTTTGTGTACAGTTTACATCGACTTTGGGGCCCTCGGACGCTGCCATGTTTGCTGATGTCACGTGCGTAATTGGAGTAGATAAAGCACAAACCACGAATGGGCAATACTTTTAATACGCACAATGAATACGGCTGAAACAGCCGTGAAGGAACAGCAGAGGTAGAAGACATATATAGAGTATATCCACGTGTCTGATCTACACCTCACTCAGCATGCTCAGAAGGAACAGCAGAGGTAGAAGACAGATATAGAGTATATCCACGTGTCTGATCTACACCTCACTCAGCCTGTTTAGAAGGAACAGCAGAGGTAGAAGACAGAGATAGAGTATATCCACGTGTCTCACTCAGCCTGCTCAGAAGGAACAGCAGAGATATAATACAGAGATAGAGTATATCCACGTGTCTGATCTACACCTCACTCAGCCTGCTCAGAAGGAACAGCAGAGGTAGAAGACGGAGATATAGTATATCCACGTGTCTCACTCAGCCTGCTCAGAAGGAACAGCAGATGTAGAAGACAGAGATAGAGTATATCCACGTGTCTGTTCTACACCTCAGTCAGCCTGCTCAAAAGGAACAGCAGAGGTAGAAGACAGAGATAGAGTATATCCACGTGTCTCATTCAGCCTGCTCAGAAGGAACAGCAGATGTAGAAGACAGAGATAGAGTATATCCACGTGTCTGATCTACACCTCACTCAGCCTGCTCAGAAGGACCAGCAGAGGTAGAAGACAGAGATAGAGTATATCGACGTGTCTGATCTACACCTCACTCAGCCTGCTCAGTAGGAACAGCAGAGGTAGAAGACAGAGATAGAGTATATCCACGTGTCTCACTCAGCCTGCTCATAAGGAACAGCAGAGGTAGAAGACAGAGATAGAGTATATCCACGTGTCTGATCTACACCTCACTCAGCCTGCTCAGAAGGAACAGCAGATGTAGACGACGGAGATATAGTATATCCACGTGTCTCACTCAGCCTGCTCAGAAGGAACAGCAGAGGTAGAAGACAGAGATAGAGTATATCCACGTGTCTGTTCTACACCTCAGTCAGCCTGCTCAAAAGGAACAGCAGAGGTAGAAGACAGAGATAGAGTATATCCACGTGTCTCATTCAGCCTGCTCAGAAGGAACAGCAGATGTAGAAGACAGAGATAGAGTATATCCACGTGTCTGATCTACACCTCACTCAGCCTGCTCAGAAGAAACAGCAGAGGTAGAAGACAGAGATAGAGTATATCGACGTGTCTGATCTACACCTCACTCAGCCTGCTCAGAAGGAACAGGAGAGGTAGAAGACAGAGATAGAGTATATCCACGTGTCTCACTCAGCCTGCTCAGAAGGAACAGCAGAGGTAGAAGACAGAGATAGAGTATATCCACGTGTCTGATCTACACCTCACTCAGCCTGCTCAGAAGGAACATCAGAGATAGAAGACAGAGATAGAGTATATCGACGTGTCTGATCTACACCTCACTCAGCCTGCTCAGAAGGAACAGCAGAGGTAGAAGATAGAGATAGAGTATATCCACGTGTCTCACTCAGCCTGCTCAGAAGGAACAGCAGAGGTAGAAGACAGAGATAGAGTATATCCACGTGTCTGATCTACACCTCACTCAGCCTGCTCAGAAGGAACAGCAGATGTAGAAGACAGAGATAGAGTATATCGACGTGTCTCATCTACACCTCACTTAGCCTGCTCAGAAGGAACAGCATAGGTAGAAGACAGAGATAGACTATATCCACGTGTCTCACTCAGCCTGCTCAGAAGGAACAGCAGAGGTAGAATACAGAGATAGAGGATATCCACGTGTCTGATCTACACCTCACTCAGCCTGCTCAGAAGGAACAGCAGAGGTATAAGACAGAGATGGAGTATATCCACGTGTCTGATCTACACCTCACTCAGCCTGCTCAAAAGGAACAGCAGATGTAGAATACAGAGATGGAGTATATCCACGTGTCTCACTCAGCCTGCTCAGAAGGAACAGCAGAGGTAGAAGACATATATAGAGTATATCCACGTGTCTGATCTACACCTCACTCAGCCTGCTCAGAAGGAACAGCAGAGGTAGAAGACGGAGATATAGTATATCCACATGTCTCACTCAGCCTGCTCAGAAGGAACAGCAGAGGTAGAAGACAGAGATAGAGTATATCCACGTGTCTGATCTACACCTCACTCAGCCTGCTCAGAAGGAACAGCAGAGGTAGAAGACAGAGATAGAGTATATCGACATGTCTCATCTACACCTCACTCAGCCTGCTCAGAAGGAACAGCATAGGTAGAAGACAGAGATAGAGTATATCCACGTGTCTCACTCAGCCTGCTCAGAATGAACAGCATAGGTAGAAGACAGAGATATAGTATATCCACGTGTCTGATCTACACCTCACTCAGCCTGCTCAGAAGGAACAGCAGAGGTAGAAAACAGAGATAGAGTATATCGACGTGTCTGATCTACACCTCACTCAGCCTGCTCAGAAGGAACAGCAGAGGTAGAAGACAGAGATAGAGTATATCCACGTGTCTCACTCAGCCTGCTCAGAAGGAACAGCAGAGGTAGAAGACAGAGATAGAGTATATCGACGTGTCTGATCTACACCTCACTCAGCCTGCTCAGTAGGAACAGCAGAGGTAGAAGACAGAGATAGAGTATATCCACGTGTCTCACTCAGCCTGCTCATAAGGAACAGCAGAGGTAGAAGACAGAGATAGAGTATATCCACGTGTCTGATCTACACCTCACTCAGCCTGCTCAGAAGGAACAGCAGATGTAGAAGACGGAGATATAGTATATCCACGTGTCTCACTCAGCCTGCTCAGAAGGAACAGCAGAGGTAGAAGACAGAGATAGAGTATATCCACGTGTCTGTTCTACACCTCAGTCAGCCTGCTCAAAAGGAACAGCAGAGGTAGAAGACAGAGATAGAGTATATCCACGTGTCTCATTCAGCCTGCTCAGAAGGAACAGCAGATGTAGAAGACAGAGATAGAGTATATCCACGTGTCTGATCTACACCTCACTCAGCCTGCTCAGAAGAAACAGCAGAGGTAGAAGACAGAGATAGAGTATATCCACGTGTCTGATCTACACCTCACTCAGCCTGCTCAGAAGGAACAGCAGAGGTAGAAGACAGAGATAGAGTATATCCACGTGTCTCACTCAGCCTGCTCAGAAGTAACAGCAGAGGTAGAAGACAGAGATAGAGTATATCCACGTGTCTGATCTACACCTCACTCAGCCTGCTCAGAAGTAACATCAGAGATAGAAGACAGAGATAGAGTATATCGACGTGTCTGATCTACACCTCACTCAGCCTGCTCAGAAGGAACAGCAGAGGTAGAAGACAGAGATAGAGTATATCCACGTGTCTGATCTACACCTCACTCAGCCTGCTCAGAAGGAACAGCAGATGTAGAAGACAGAGATAGAGTATATCGACGTGTCTCATTCAGCCTGCTCAGAAGGAACAGCAGATGTAGAATACAGAGATAGAGTATATCCAGGTGTCTGATCTACACCTTACTCAGCCTGCTCAGAAGGAACAGCAGATGTAGAAGACAGAGATAGAGTATATCGACGTGTCTCACTCAGCCTGCTCAGAAGGAACAGCAGAGATAGAATACAGAGATAGAGTATATCGACGTGTCTGATCTACACCTCACTCAGCCTGCTCAGAAGGAACAGCAGAGGTAGAAGACAGAGATAGAGTATATCCACGTGTCTCACTCAGCCTGCTCAGAAGGAACAGCAGAGGTAGAAGACAGAGATAGAGTATATCCACGTGTCTGATCTACACCTCACTCAGCCTGCTCAGAAGGAACATCAGAGATAGAAGACAGAGATAGAGTATATCGACGTGTCTGATCTACACCTCACTCAGCCTGCTCAGAAGGAACAGCAGAGGTAGAAGACAGAGATAGAGTATATCCACGTGTCTCACTCAGCCTGCTCAGAAGGAACAGCAGAGGTAGAAGACAGAGATAGAGTATATCCACGTGTCTGATCTACACCTCACTCAGCCTGCTCAGAAGGAACAGCAGATGTAGAAGACAGAGATAGAGTATATCGACGTGTCTCATCTACACCTCACTTAGCCTGCTCAGAAGGAACAGCATAGGTAGAAGACAGAGATAGACTATATCCACGTGTCTCACTCAGCCTGCTCAGAAGGAACAGCAGAGGTAGAATACAGAGATAGAGGATATCCACGTGTCTGATCTACACCTCACTCAGCCTGCTCAGAAGGAACAGCAGAGGTAGAAGACAGAGATGGAGTATATCCACGTGTCTGATCTACACCTCACTCAGCCTGCTCAAAAGGAACAGCAAATGTAGAATACAGAGATGGAGTATATCCACGTGTCTCACTCAGCCTGCTCAGAAGGAACAGCAGAGGTAGAAGACATATATAGAGTATATCCACGTGTCTGATCTACACCTCACTCAGCCTGTTTAGAAGGAACAGCAGAGGTAGAAGACAGAGATAGAGTATATCCACGTGTCTCACTCAGCCTGCTCAGAAGGAACAGCAGAGATAGAATACAGAGATAGAGTATATCCACGTGTCTGATCTACACCTCACTCAGCCTGCTCAGAAGGAACAGCAGAGGTAGAAGACGGAGATATAGTATATCCACATGTCTCACTCAGCCTGCTCAGAAGGAACAGCAGAGGTAGAAGACAGAGATAGAGTATATCCACGTGTCTGATCTACACCTCACTCAGCCTGCTCAGAAGGAACAGCATAGGTAGAAGACAGAGATAGAGTATATCCACGTGTCTCACTCAGCCTGCTCAGAATGAACAGCATAGGTAGAAGACAGAGATATAGTATATCCACGTGTCTGATCTACACCTCACTCAGCCTGCTCAGAAGGAACAGCAGAGGTAGAAAACAGAGATAGAGTATATCGACGTGTCTGATCTACACCTCACTCAGCCTGCTCAGAAGGAACAGCAGAGGTAGAAGACAGAGATAGAGTATATCCACGTGTCTCACTCAGCCTGCTCAGAAGGAACAGCAGAGGTAGAAGACAGAGATAGAGTATATCGACGTGTCTGATCTACACCTCACTCAGCCTGCTCAGTAGGAACAGCAGAGGTAGAAGACAGAGATAGAGTATATCCACGTGTCTCACTCAGCCTGCTCATAAGGAACAGCAGAGGTAGAAGACAGAGATAGAGTATATCCACGTGTCTGATCTACACCTCACTCAGCCTGCTCAGAAGGAACAGCAGATGTAGAAGACGGAGATATAGTATATCCACGTGTCTCACTCAGCCTGCTCAGAAGGAACAGCAGAGGTAGAAGACAGAGATAGAGTATATCCACGTGTCTGTTCTACACCTCAGTCAGCCTGCTCAAAAGGAACAGCAGAGGTAGAAGACAGAGATAGAGTATATCCACGTGTCTCATTCAGCCTGCTCAGAAGGAACAGCAGATGTAGAAGACAGAGATAGAGTATATCCACGTGTCTGATCTACACCTCACTCAGCCTGCTCAGAAGAAACAGCAGAGGTAGAAGACAGAGATAGAGTATATCCACGTGTCTGATCTACACCTCACTCAGCCTGCTCAGAAGGAACAGCAGAGGTAGAAGACAGAGATAGAGTATATCCACGTGTCTCACTCAGCCTGCTCAGAAGTAACAGCAGAGGTAGAAGACAGAGATAGAGTATATCCACGTGTCTGATCTACACCTCACTCAGCCTGCTCAGAAGGAACATCAGAGATAGAAGACAGAGATAGAGTATATCGACGTGTCTGATCTACACCTCACTCAGCCTGCTCAGAAGGAACAGCAGAGGTAGAAGACAGAGATAGAGTATATCCACGTGTCTGATCTACACCTCACTCAGCCTGCTCAGAAGGAACAGCAGATGTAGAAGACAGAGATAGAGTATATCGACGTGTCTCATTCAGCCTGCTCAGAAGGAACAGCAGATGTAGAATACAGAGATAGAGTATATCCAGGTGTCTGATCTACACCTTACTCAGCCTGCTCAGAAGGAACAGCAGATGTAGAAGACAGAGATAGAGTATATCGACGTGTCTCACTCAGCCTGCTGAGAAGGAACAGCAGAGATAGAATACAGAGATAGAGTATATCCACGTGTCTGATCTACACCTCACTCAGCCTGCTCAGAAGGAACAGCAGAGGTAGAAGCCCAGCTAACAATCGGACGTTTTCTGAACGTTTTTTAAACGTTTTAAATTGGTTTTTTAAACGTTCAAAAAAAACGTTTTTTAAACGTTTTTTTGTGGTAGGTTTTGGACGTTTAAAAAACGTTTTTATTGAACGTTTAAAAAACCAATTTAAAACCTTTAAGAACGTCTAGAAAACCTTTTAAGAACGTTTAGAAAACCCTTTAAGAACGTCTACACTGCAAAAAATTTGGGTGTTGAATAACACCAGTTTGAGGATCATACCGTTTTAACACTATAATTTTGTACATATTAACTGCATGGACAAATTACGTAATGAAATATTACAAAGAACTGACTTATTACACATTACACATCCATATACAATAATAATCTATTCCTACTGAATACGTACTACACACATAGCCATTGCCGTTGTTAGTTTTATACTACGCTTTTTTGTCCACGACGAAGTCGCAGCTAGTTTTTATGAATAATGTCAAAATTTGAAAACGAATAAAATGTAACGCGAATTTTTAACTATGTTTGCACACAAATCAAAATTCAATCATGGAATCGTTTAAATAATTACATATTATGGTAAAATAAATGGGTTTTTGGACTAAATACAACAATTTAACATCGACTATTGTTAACATATACCATAATTCCTTATTGACCAATCAGAGGGCTTTATTTCACACACGCATGCGCACTAGGTCAAATTTAACACCAAAAGTACGTAACACCAGTACTTGATTTGAAACTAATACTTCAAGAATCATTTTACTTCATTTTAACACCAATGTTCATTCCAAAAGATTAAAAAAACATTGGTGTTAAAATTTTAACACCACAGTTTTTGCAGTGCCTTTTTAGGACGTCTAGAAAACCTTTAGACGTTTAAAAAACCTTTTAAGAACGTCTAGAAAACCTTTTAAAAACGTTCAAAAAACCTTTTAAGAACGTTCAGAAAACCTTTTAAGAACGTCTAGAAAACCTTTTAAGAACGTTCAGAAAACCTATTCAGAACGTTCAGAAAACCTTTCAAGAACATCCAACATAGCGTTTGAATATAAACGATGGCATGCACGCTGTACGAAGGCGGCCAGCCAGGCCGCGCCGGCGCACCGCATGATATCGATGTCACAAAATATAACAATTACGTACATCAACGACGTCGACGACGACCATATGGGCCACACGATGAGGATGACGATCATGATCATCATCATAATCATAATCATCATCGATCATCATAATCATAATCATCATCATAATCACCATCATTAGGCTACTCAATTTAATCATCAAAATAATAATCATATTAAATCATAATATTAAAAAACAATAATTAATTACAATTAGTTTTTATTTGACTTGGACGTAAAGAAAACGTTTTTTAAACGTCCAGAAAAAAAATCGTCTTTTTCAAACGTTTCGTAAACGTTTTGTAAACGTTTTAAAAAAACCTTTGCTTTGGGGCAAATATTAGGTCAAAATTAGATGTTCTCCAAACGTTTTTTAAACGTTTGTTAAAAATCAAGACGTAGCGGACGTTTAAAAAACGTTTTTTAAACGTTTATTTAGGACGAAGACCTAGCGGGCCTAATTAAACGTTTAAATAACGTTTTTTAAACGTTTATTTAGGACGAAGACCTAGCGGACCTACTTAAACGTTTAAAAAACGTTTTTTAAACGTTTTGTGTTTGCTGGGAGACGGAGATATAGTATATCCACATGTCTCACTCAGCCTGCTCAGAAGGAACAGCAGAGGTAGAAGACAGAGATAGAGTATATCCACGTGTCTGATCTACACCTCACTCAGCCTGCTCAGAAGGAACAGCAGAGGTAGAAGACAGAGATAGAGTATATCGACATGTCTCATCTACACCTCACTCAGCCTGCTCAGAAGGAACAGCATAGGTAGAAGACAGAGATAGAGTATATCCACGTGTCTCACTCAGCCTGCTCAGAATGAACAGCATAGGTAGAAGACAGAGATATAGTATATCCACGTGTCTGATCTACACCTCACTCAGCCTGCTCAGAAGGAACAGCAGAGGTAGAAGACAGAGATAGAGTATATCGACGTGTCTGATCTACACCTCACTCAGCCTGCTCAGAAGGAACAGCAGAGGTAGAAGACAGAGATAGAGTATATCCACGTGTCTCACTCAGCCTGCTCAGAAGAAACAGCAGAGGTAGAAGACAGAGATAGAGTATATCGACGTGTCTGATCTACACCTCACTCAGCCTGCTCAGTAGGAACAGCAGAGGTAGAAGACAGATATAGAGTATATCCACGTGTCTCATTCAGCCTGCTCAGAAGGAACAGCAGATGTAGAAGACAGAGATAGAGTATATCCACGTGTCTGATCTACACCTCACTCAGCCTGCTCAGAAGAAACAGCAGAGGTAGAAGACAGAGATAGAGTATATCGACGTGTCTGATCTACACCTCACTCAGCCTGCTCAGAATGAACAGCAGAGGTAGAAGACAGAGATAGAGTATATCCACGTGTCTCACTCAGCCTGCTCAGAAGGAACAGCAGAGGTAGAAGACAGAGATAGAGTATATCCACGTGTCTGATCTACACCTCACTCAGCCTGGTCAGAAGGAACATCAGAGATAGAAGACAGAGATAGAGTATATCGACGTGTCTGATCTACACCTCACTCAGCCTGCTCAGAAGGAACAGCAGAGGTAGAAGACAGAGATAGAGTATATCCACGTGTCTCACTCAGCCTGCTCAGAAGGAACAGCAGAGATAGAATACAGAGATATAGTATATCCACGTGTCTGACCTACACCTCACTCAGCCTGCTCAGAAGGAACAGCAGAGGTAGAAGACAGAGATAGAGTATATCCACGTGTCTCATTCAGCCTGCTCAGAAGGAACAGCAGATGTAGAATACAGAGATAGAGTATATCCAGGTGTCTGATCTACACCTTACTCAGCCTGCTCAGAAGGAACAGCAGATGTAGAAGACAGAGATAGAGTATATCGACGTGTCTCACTCAGCCTGCTCAGAAGGAACAGCAGAGATAGAATACAGAGATATAGTATATCCACGTGTCTGATCTACACCTCACTCAGCCTGCTCAGAAGGAACAGCAGAGGTAGAAGACGGAGATATAGTATATCCACAAGTCTCACTCAGCCTGCTCAGAAGGAACAGCAGAGGTAGAAGACAGAGATAGAGTATATCCACGTGTCTGATCTACACCTCACTCAGCCTGCTCAGAAGGAACAGCAGAGGTAGAAGACAGAGATAGAGTATATCGACATGTCTCATCTACACCTCACTCAGCCTGCTCAGAAGGAACAGCATAGGTAGAAGACAGAGATAGAGTATATCCACGTGTCTCACTCAGCCTGCTCAGAATGAACAGCATAGGTAGAAGACAGAGATATAGTATATCCACGTGTCTGATCTACACCTCACTCAGCCTGCTCAGAAGGAACAGCAGAGGTAGAAGACAGAGATAGAGTATATCGACGTGTCTGATCTACACCTCACTCAGCCTGCTCAGAAGGAACAGCAGAGGTAGAAGACAGAGATAGAGTATATCCACGTGTCTCACTCAGCCTGCTCAGAAGGAACAGCAGAGGTAGAAGACAGAGATAGAGTATATCGACGTGTCTGATCTACACCCCACTCAGCCTGCTCAGTAGGAACAGCAGAGGTAGAAGACAGAGATAGAGTATATCCACGTGTCTCACTCAGCCTGCTCATAAGGAACAGCAGAGGTAGAAGACAGAGATAGAGTATATCCACGTGTCTGATCTACACCTCACTCAGCCTGCTCAGAAGGAACAGCAGATGTAGAAGACGGAGATATAGTATATCCACGTGTCTCACTCAGCCTGCTCAGAAGGAACAGCAGAGGTAGAAGACAGAGATAGAGTATATCCACGTGTCTGTTCTACACCTCAGTCAGCCTGCTCAAAAGGAACAGCAGAGGTAGAAGACAGAGATAGAGTATATCCACGTGTCTCATTCAGCCTGCTCAGAAGGAACAGCAGATGTAGAAGACAGAGATAGAGTATATCCACGTGTCTGATCTACACCTCACTCAGACTGCTCAGAAGAAACAGCAGAGGTAGAAGACAGAGATAGAGTATATCGACGTGTCTGATCTACACCTCACTCAGCCTGCTCAGAAGGAACAGCAGAGGTAGAAGACAGAGATAGAGTATATCCACGTGTCTCACTCAGCCTGCTCAGAAGGAACAGCAGAGGTAGAAGACAGAGATAGAGTATATCGACGTGTCTGATCTACACCTCACTCAGCCTGCTCAGTAGGAACAGCAGAGGTAGAAGACAGAGATAGAGTATATCCACGTGTCTCACTCAGCCTGCTCATAAGGAACAGCAGAGGTAGAAGACAGAGATAGAGTATATCCACGTGTCTGATCTACACCTCACTCAGCCTGCTCAGAAGGAACAGCAGATGTAGAAGACGGAGATATAGTATATCCACGTGTCTCACTCAGCCTGCTCAGAAGGAACAGCAGAGGTAGAAGACAGAGATAGAGTATATCGACGTGTCTGATCTACACCTCACTCAGCCTGCTCAGTAGGAACAGCAGAGGTAGAAGACAGAGATAGAGTATATCCACGTGTCTCACTCAGCCTGCTCATAAGGAACAGCAGAGGTAGAAGACAGAGATAGAGTATATCCACGTGTCTGATCTACACCTCACTCAGCCTGCTCAGAAGGAACAGCAGATGTAGAAGACGGAGATATAGTATATCCACGTGTCTCACTCAGCCTGCTCAGAAGGAACAGCAGAGGTAGAAGACAGAGATAGAGTATATCCACGTGTCTGTTCTACACCTCAGTCAGCCTGCTCAAAAGGAACAGCAGAGGTAGAAGATAGAGATAGAGTATATCCACGTGTCTCATTCAGCCTGCTCAGAAGGAACAGCAGATGTAGAAGACAGAGATAGAGTATATCCACGTGTCTGATCTACACCTCACTCAGCCTGCTCAGAAGAAACAGCAGAGGTAGAAGACAGAGATAGAGTATATCGACGTGTCTGATCTACACCTCACTCAGCCTGCTCAGAAGGAACAGCAGAGGTAGAAGACAGAGATAGAGTATATCCACGTGTCTCACTCAGCCTGCTCAGAATGAACAGCAGAGGTAGAAGACAGAGATAGAGTATATCCACGTGTCTGATATACACCTCACTCAGCCTGCTCATAAGGAACAGCAGATGTAGAAGACAGAGATAGAGTATATCGACGTGTCTCATCTACACCTCACTTAGCCTGCTCAGAAGGAACAGCATAGGTAGAAGACAGAGATAGACTATATCCACGTGTCTCACTCAGCCTGCTCAGAAGGAACAGCAGAGGTAGAATACAGAGATAGAGGATATCCACGTGTCTGATCTACACCTCAGTCAGCCTGCACAGAAGGAACAGCAGAGGTAGAAGACAGAGATAGAGTATATCCACGTGTCTGATCTACACCTCACTCAGCCAGCTCAGAAGGAACATCAGAGGTAGAAGACAGAGATAGAGTACATCCACGTGTCTGATATACACCTCACTCAGCCTGCTCAGAAGGAACAGCAGAGGTAGAAGACAGAGATGGAGTATATCCAAGTGTCTGATCTACACCTCACTCAGCCTGCTCAGAAGGAACAGCAGATGTAGAAGACGGAGATATAGTATATCCACGTGTCTCACTCAGCCTGCTCAGAAGGAACAGCAGAGGTAGAAGACAGAGATAGAGTATATCGACGTGTCTGATCTACACCTCACTCAGCCTGCTCAGTAGGAACAGCAGAGGTAGAAGACAGAGATAGAGTATATCCACGTGTCTCACTCAGCCTGCTCATAAGGAACAGCAGAGGTAGAAGACAGAGATAGAGTATATCCACGTGTCTGATCTACACCTCACTCAGCCTGCTCTGAAGGAACAGCAGATGTAGAAGACGGAGATATAGTATATCCACGTGTCTCACTCAGCCTGCTCAGAAGGAACAGCAGAGGTAGAAGACAGAGATAGAGTATATCCACGTGTCTGTTCTACACCTCAGTCAGCCTGCTCAAAAGGAACAGCAGAGGTAGAAGACAGAGATAGAGTATATCCACATGTCTCATTCAGCCTGCTCAGAAGGAACAGCAGATGTAGAAGACAGAGATAGAGTATATCCACATGTCTGATCTACACCTCACTCAGCCTGCTCAGAAGAAACAGCAGAGGTAGAAGACAGAGATAGAGTATATCGACGTGTCTGATCTACACCTCACTCAGCCTGCTCAGAAGGAACAGCAGAGGTAGAAGACAGAGATAGAGTATATCCACGTGTCTCACTCAGCCTGCTCAGAATGAACAGCAGAGGTAGAAGACAGAGATAGAGTATATCCACGTGTCTGATATACACCTCACTCAGCCTGCTCATAAGGAACAGCAGATGTAGAAGACAGAGATAGAGTATATCGACGTGTCTCATCTACACCTCACTTAGCCTGCTCAGAAGGAACAGCATAGGTAGAAGACAGAGATAGACTATATCCACGTGTCTCACTCAGCCTGCTCAGAAGGAACAGCAGAGGTAGAATACAGAGATAGAGGATATCCACGTGTCTGATCTACACCTCAGTCAGCCTGCACAGAAGGAACAGCAGAGGTAGAAGACAGAGATAGAGTATATCCACGTGTCTGATCTACACCTCACTCAGCCTGCTCAGAAGGAACATCAGAGGTAGAAGACAGAGATAGAGTACATCCACGTGTCTGATATACACCTCACTCAGCCTGCTCAGAAGGAACAGCAGAGGTAGAAGACAGAGATGGAGTATATCCAAGTGTCTGATCTACACCTCACTCAGCCTGCTCAAAAGGAACAGCAGATGTAGAATACAGAGATAGAGTATATCCACGTGTCTCACTCAGCCTGCTCAGAAGGAACAGCAGAGGTAGAAGACAGAGATAGAGTATATCCACGTGTCTCACTCAGCCTGCTCAGAAGGAACAGCAGAGGTAGAAGACAGAGATGGAGTATATCCACGTCTCTCACTCACCCTGCTCAGAAGGAACAGCATAGGTAGAAGACAGAGATATAGTATATCCACGTGTCTGATCTACACCTCACTCAGCCTGCTCAGAAGGAACATCAGAGGTGGAAGACAGAGATAGAGTATATCCACGTGTCTGATCTACACCTCACTCAGCCTGCTCAAAAGGAACATCAGATGTAGAATACAGAGATGGAGTATATCCACGTGTCTCACTCAGCCTGCTCAGAAGGAACAGCAGAGGTAGAAGACAGAGATAGAGTATATCCACGTGTCCCACTCAGCCTGCTCAGAAGTAACAGCAGAGGTAGAAGACAGAGATAGAGTATATCCACGTGTCTGTTCTACACCTCAGTCAGCCTGCTCAAAAGGAACAGCAGAGGTAGAAGACAGAGATAGAGTATATCCACGTGTCTCATTCAGCCTGCTCAGAAGGAACAGCAGAGGTAGAAGACAGAGATAGAGTATATCCACGTGTCTGATCTACACCTCACTCAGCCTGCTCAGAAGGAACATCAGAGATAGAAGACAGAGATAGAGTATATCGACGTGTCTGATCTACACCTCACTCAGCCTGCTCAGAAGGAACAGCAGAGGTAGAAGACAGAGATAGAGTATATCCACGTGTCTGATCTACACCTCACTCAGCCTGCTCAGAAGGAACAGCAGATGTAGAAGACAGAGATAGAGTATATCGACGTGTCTCATTCAGCCTGCTCAGAAGGAACAGCAGATGTAGAATACAGAGATAGAGTATATCCAGGTGTCTGATCTACACCTTACTCAGCCTGCTCAGAAGGAACAGCAGATGTAGAAGACAGAGATAGAGTATATCGACGTGTCTCACTCAGCCTGCTCAGAAGGAACAGCAGAGATAGAATACAGAGATAGAGTATATCCACGTGTCTGATCTACACCTCACTCAGCCTGCTCAGAAGGAACAGCAGAGGTAGAAGACGGAGATATAGTATATCCACATGTCTCACTCAGCCTGCTCAGAAGGAACAGCAGAGGTAGAAGACAGAGATAGAGTATATCCACGTGTCTGATCTACACCTCACTCAGCCTGCTCAGAAGGAACAGCAGAGGTAGAAGACAGAGATAGAGTATATCGACATGTCTCATCTACACCTCACTCAGCCTGCTCAGAAGGAACAGCAAAGGTAGAAGACAGAGATAGAGTATATCCACGTGTCTCACTCAGCCTGCTCAGAATAAACAGCATAGGTAGAAGACAGAGATATAGTATATCCACGTGTCTGATCTACACCTCACTCAGCCTGCTCAGAAGGAACAGCAGAGGTAGAAGACAGAGATAGAGTATATCGACGTGTCTGATCTACACCTCACTCAGCCTGCTCAGAAGGAACAGCAGAGGTAGAAGACAGAGATAGAGTATATCCACGTGTCTCACTCAGCCTGCTCAGAAGGAACAGCAGAGGTAGAAGACAGAGATAGAGTATATCGACGTGTCTGATCTACACCTCACTCAGCCTGCTCAGAAGGAACAGCAGATGTAGAAGACGGAGATATAGTATATCCACGTGTCTCACTCAGCCTGCTCAGAAGGAACAGCAGAGGTAGAAGACAGAGATAGAGTATATCCACGTGTCTGTTCTACACCTCAGTCAGCCTGCTCAAAAGGAACAGCAGAGGTAGAAGACAGAGATAGAGTATATCCACGTGTCTCATTCAGCCTGCTCAGAAGGAACAGCAGATGTAGAAGACAGAGATAGAGTATATCCACGTGTCTGATCTACACCTCACTCAGCCTGCTCAGAAGAAACAGCAGAGGTAGAATACAGAGATAGAGGATATCCACGTGTCTGATCTACACCTCAGTCAGCCTGCACAGAAGGAACAGCAGAGGTAGAAGACAGAGATAGAGTATATCCACGTGTCTGATCTACACCTCACTCAGCCTGCTCAGAAGGAACATCAGAGGTAGAAGACAGAGATAGAGTACATCCACGTGTCTGATATACACCTCACTCAGCCTGCTCAGAAGGAACAGCAGAGGTAGAAGACAGAGATGGAGTATATCCAAGTGTCTGATCTACACCTCACTCAGCCTGCTCAAAAGGAACAGCAGATGTAGAATACAGAGATAGAGTATATCCACGTGTCTCACTCAGCCTGCTCAGAAGGAACAGCAGAGGTAGAAGACAGAGATAGAGTATATCCACGTGTCTCACTCAGCCTGCTCAGAAGGAACAGCAGAGGTAGAAGACAGAGATGGAGTATATCCACGTCTCTCACTCACCCTGCTCAGAAGGAACAGCATAGGTAGAAGACAGAGATATAGTATATCCACGTGTCTGATCTACACCTCACTCAGCCTGCTCAGAAGGAACATCAGAGGTGGAAGACAGAGATAGAGTATATCCACGTGTCTGATCTACACCTCACTCAGCCTGCTCAAAAGGAACATCAGATGTAGAATACAGAGATGGAGTATATCCACGTGTCTCACTCAGCCTGCTCAGAAGGAACAGCAGAGGTAGAAGACAGAGATAGAGTATATCCACGTGTCCCACTCAGCCTGCTCAGAAGTAACAGCAGAGGTAGAAGACAGAGATAGAGTATATCCACGTGTCTGTTCTACACCTCAGTCAGCCTGCTCAAAAGGAACAGCAGAGGTAGAAGACAGAGATAGAGTATATCCTCGTGTCTCATTCAGCCTGCTCAGAAGGAACAGCAGAGGTAGAAGACAGAGATAGAGTATATCCACGTGTCTGATCTACACCTCACTCAGCCTGCTCAGAAGGAACATCAGAGATATAAGACAGAGATAGAGTATATCGACGTGTCTGATCTACACCTCACTCAGCCTGCTCAGAAGGAACAGCAGAGGTAGAAGACAGAGATAGAGTATATCCACGTGTCTGATCTACACCTCACTCAGCCTGCTCAGAAGGAACAGCAGATGTAGAAGACAGAGATAGAGTATATCGACGTGTCTCATTCAGCCTGCTCAGAAGGAACAGCAGATGTAGAATACAGAGATAGAGTATATCCAGGTGTCTGATCTACACCTTACTCAGCCTGCTCAGAAGGAACAGCAGATGTAGAAGACAGAGATAGAGTATATCGACGTGTCTCACTCAGCCTGCTCAGAAGGAACAGCAGAGATAGAATACAGAGATAGAGTATATCCACGTGTCTGATCTACACCTCACTCAGCCTGCTCAGAAGGAACAGCAGAGGTAGAAGACAGAGATAGAGTATATCGACATGTCTCATCTACACCTCACTCAGCCTGCTCAGAAGGAACAGCAAAGGTAGAAGACAGAGATAGAGTATATCCACGTGTCTCACTCAGCCTGCTCAGAATAAACAGCATAGGTAGAAGACAGAGATATAGTATATCCACGTGTCTGATCTACACCTCACTCAGCCTGCTCAGAAGGAAAAGCAGAGGTAGAAGACAGAGATAGAGTATATCCACGTGTCTCACTCAGCCTGCTCAGAAGGAACAGCAGAGGTAGAAGACAGAGATAGAGTATATCGACGTGTCTGATCTACACCTCACTCAGCCTGCTCAGAAGGAACAGCAGATGTAGAAGACGGAGATATAGTATATCCACGTGTCTCACTCAGCCTGCTCAGAAGGAACAGCAGAGGTAGAAGACAGAGATAGTGTATATCCACGTGTCTGTTCTACACCTCAGTCAGCCTGCTCAAAAGGAACAGCAGAGGTAGAATACAGAGATAGAGTATATCCACGTGTCTCATTCAGCCTGCTCAGAAGGAACAGCAGATGTAGAAGACAGAGATAGAGTATATCCACGTGTCTGATCTACACCTCACTCAGCCTGCTCAGAAGGAACATCAGAGATAGAAGACAGAGATAGAGTATATCCACGTGTCTCACTCAGCCTGCTCAGAAGGAACAGCAGAGGTAAAAGACAGAGATAGAGTATATCGACGTGTCTGATCTACACCTCACTCAGTCTGCTCAGAAGGAACAGCAGAGGTAGAAGACAGAGATAGAGTATATCCACGTGTCTCACTCAGCCTGCTCAGAATGAACAGCAGAGGTAGAAGACAGAGATAGAGTATATCCACGTGTCTGATCTACACCTCACTCAGCCTGCTCATAAGGAACAGCAGATGTAGAAGACAGAGATAGAGTATATCGACGTGTCTCATCTACACCTCACTTAGCCTGCTCAGAAGGAACAGCATAGGTAGAAGACAGAGATAGACTATATCCACGTGTCTCACTCAGCCTGCTCAGAAGGAACAGCAGAGGTAGAATACAGAGATAGAGGATATCCACGTGTCTGATCTACACCTCAGTCAGCCTGCACAGAAGGAACAGCAGAGGTAGAAGACAGAGATAAAGTATATCCACGTGTCTGATCTACACCTCACTCAGCCTGCTCAGAAGGAACATCAGAGGTAGAAGACAGAGATAGAGTACATCCACGTGTCTGATATACACCTCACTCAGCCTGCTCAGAAGGAACAGCAGAGGTAGAAGACAGAGATGGAGTATATCCAAGTGTCTGATCTACACCTCACTCAGCCTGCTCAAAAGGAACAGCAGATGTAGAATACAGAGATAGAGTATATCCACGTGTCTCACTCAGCCTGCTCAGAAGGAACAGCAGAGGTAGAAGACAGAGATAGAGTATATCCACGTGTCTCACTCAGCCTGCTCAGAAGGAACAGCAGAGGTAGAAGACAGAGATGGAGTATATCCACGTCTCTCACTCACCCTGCTCAGAAGGAACAGCATAGGTAGAAGACAGAGATATAGTATATCCACGTGTCTGATCTACACCTCACTCAGCCTGCTCAGAAGGAACATCAGAGGTGGAAGACAGAGATAGAGTATATCCACGTGTCTGATCTACACCTCACTCAGCCTGCTCAAAAGGAACATCAGATGTAGAATACAGAGATGGAGTATATCCACGTGTCTCACTCAGCCTGCTCAGAAGGAACAGCAGAGGTAGAAGACAGAGATAGAGTATATCCACGTGTCCCACTCAGCCTGCTCAGAAGGAACAGCAGAGGTAGAAGACAGAGATAAAGTATATCCACGTCTCTCACTCAGCCTACTCAGAAGGAACAGCAGAGGTAGAAGACATATATAGAGTATATCCACGTGTCTGATCTACACCTCACTCAGCATGCTCAGAAGGAACAGCAGAGGTAGAAGACCGATATAGAGTATATCCACGTGTCTGATCTACACCTCACTCAGCCTGTTTAGAAGGAACAGCAGAGGTAGAAGACAGAGATAGAGTATATCCACGTGTCTCACTCAGCCTGCTCAGAAGGAACAGCAGGGATAGAATACAGAGATAGAGTATATCCACGTGTCTGATCTACACCTCACTCAGCCTGCTCAGAAGGAACATCAGAGGCAGAAGACGGAGATATAGTATATCCACGTGTCTCACTCAGCCTGCTCAGAAGGAACAGCAGAGGTAGAAGACAGAGATAGAGTATATCCACGTGTCTGTTCTACACCTCAGTCAGCCTGCTCAAAAGGAACAGCAGAGGTAGAAGAGAGAGATAGAGTATATCCACGTGTCTCATTCAGCCTGCTCAGAAGGAACAGCAGATGTAGAAGACAGAGATGGAGTATATCCACGTGTCTGATCTACACCTCACTCAGCCTGCTCAAAAGGAACAGCAGAGGTAGAAGACAGAGATAGAGTATATCCACGTGTCTGATATACACCTCACTCAGCCTGCTCAGAAGGAACATCAGAGATAGAAGACAGAGATAGAGTATATCGACGTGTCTGATCTACACCTCACTCAGCCTGCTCAGAAGGAACAGCAGAGGTAGAAGACAGAGATAGAGTATATCCACGTGTCTGATCTACACCTCACTCAGCCTGCTCAGAAGGAACAGCAGATGTAGAAGACAGAGATAGAGTATATCGACGTGTCTCATTCAGCCTGCTCAGAAGGAACAGCAGATGTAGAATACAGAGATAGAGTATATCCAGGTGTCTGATCTACACCTTACTCAGCCTGCTCAGAAGGAACAGCAGATGTAGAAGACAGAGATAGAGTATATCGACGTGTCTCACTCAGCCTGCTCAGAAGGAACAGCAGAGATAGAATACAGAGATAGAGTATATCCACGTGTCTGATCTACACCTCACTCAGCCTGCTCAGAAGGAACAGCAGAGGTAGAAGACGGAGATATAGTATATCCACATGTCTCACTCAGCCTGCTCAGAAGGAACAGCAGAGGTAGAAGACAGAGATAGAGTATATCCACGTGTCTGATCTACACCTCACTCAGCCTGCTCAGAAGGAACAGCAGAGGTAGAAGACAGAGATAGAGTATATCGACATGTCTCATCTACACCTCACTCAGCCTGCTCAGAAGGAACAGCAAAGGTAGAAGACAGAGATAGAGTATATCCACGTGTCTCACTCAGCCTGCTCAGAATAAACAGCATAGGTAGAAGACAGAGATATAGTATATCCACGTGTCTGATCTACACCTCACTCAGCCTGCTCAGAAGGAACAGCAGAGGTAGAAGACAGAGATAGAGTATATCGACGTGTCTGATCTACACCTCACTCAGCCTGCTCAGAAGGAACAGCAGAGGTAGAAGACAGAGATAGAGTATATCCACGTGTCTCACTCAGCCTGCTCAGAAGGAACAGCAGAGGTAGAAGACAGAGATAGAGTATATCGACGTGTCTGATCTACACCTCACTCAGCCTGCTCAGAAGGAACAGCAGATGTAGAAGACGGAGATATAGTATATCCACGTGTCTCACTCAGCCTGCTCAGAAGGAACAGCAGAGGTAGAAGACAGAGATAGAGTATATCCACGTGTCTGTTCTACACCTCAGTCAGCCTGCTCAAAAGGAACAGCAGAGGTAGAAGACAGAGATAGAGTATATCCACGTGTCTCATTCAGCCTGCTCAGAAGGAACAGCAGATGTAGAAGACAGAGATAGAGTATATCCACGTGTCTGATCTACACCTCACTCAGCCTGCTCAGAAGAAACAGCAGAGGTAGAAGACAGAGATAGAGTATATCGACGTGTCTGATCTACACCTCACTCAGCCTGCTCAGAAGGAACAGCAGAGGTAGAAGACAGAGATAGAGTATATCCACGTGTCTCACTCAGCCTGCTCAGAAGGAACAGCAGAGGTAAAAGACAGAGATAGAGTATATCCACGTGTCTGATCTACACCTCACTCAGCCTGCTCAGAAGGAACATCAGAGATAGAAGACAGAGATAGAGTATATCCACGTGTCTCACTCAGCCTGCTCAGAAGGAACAGCAGAGGTAAAAGACAGAGATAGAGTATATCGACGTGTCTGATCTACACCTCACTCAGCCTGCTCAGAAGGAACAGCAGAGGTAGAAGACAGAGATAGAGTATATCCACGTGTCTCACTCAGCCTGCTCAGAATGAACAGCAGAGGTAGAAGACAGAGATAGAGTATATCCACGTGTCTGATCTACACCTCACTCAGCCTGCTCATAAGGAACAGCAGATGTAGAAGACAGAGATAGAGTATATCGACGTGTCTCATCTACACCTCACTTAGCCTGCTCAGAAGGAACAGCATAGGTAGAAGACAGAGATAGACTATATCCACGTGTCTCACTCAGCCTGCTCAGAAGGAACAGCAGAGGTAGAATACAGAGATAGAGGATATCCACGTGTCTGATCTACACCTCAGTCAGCCTGCACAGAAGGAACAGCAGAGGTAGAAGACAGAGATAAAGTATATCCACGTGTCTGATCTACACCTCACTCAGCCTGCTCAGAAGGAACATCAGAGGTAGAAGACAGAGATAGAGTACATCCACGTGTCTGATATACACCTCACTCAGCCTGCTCAGAAGGAACAGCAGAGGTAGAAGACAGAGATGGAGTATATCCAAGTGTCTGATCTACACCTCACTCAGCCTGCTCAAAAGGAACAGCAGATGTAGAATACAGAGATAGAGTATATCCACGTGTCTCACTCAGCCTGCTCAGAAGGAACAGCAGAGGTAGAAGACAGAGATAGAGTATATCCACGTGTCTCACTCAGCCTGCTCAGAAGGAACAGCAGAGGTAGAAGACAGAGATGGAGTATATCCACGTCTCTCACTCACCCTGCTCAGAAGGAACAGCATAGGTAGAAGACAGAGATATAGTATATCCACGTGTCTGATCTACACCTCACTCAGCCTGCTCAGAAGGAACATCAGAGGTGGAAGACAGAGATAGAGTATATCCACGTGTCTGATCTACACCTCACTCAGCCTGCTCAAAAGGAACATCAGATGTAGAATACAGAGATGGAGTATATCCACGTGTCTCACTCAGCCTGCTCAGAAGGAACAGCAGAGGTAGAAGACAGAGATAGAGTATATCCACGTGTCCCACTCAGCCTGCTCAAAAGGAACAGCAGAGGTAGAAGACAGAGATAAAGTATATCCACGTCTCTCACTCAGCCTACTCAGAAGGAACAGCAGAGGTAGAAGACATATATAGAGTATATCCACGTGTCTGATCTACACCTCACTCAGCATGCTCAGAAGGAACAGCAGAGGTAGAAGACAGATATAGAGTATATCCACGTGTCTGATCTACACCTCACTCAGCCTGTTTAGAAGGAACAGCAGAGGTAGAAGACAGAGATAGAGTATATCCACGTGTCTCACTCAGCCTGCTCAGAAGGAACAGCAGGGATAGAATACAGAGATAGAGTATATCCACGTGTCTGATCTACACCTCACTCAGCCTGCTCAGAAGGAACATCAGAGGCAGAAGACGGAGATATAGTATATCCACGTGTCTCACTCAGCCTGCTCAGAAGGAACAGCAGAGGTAGAAGACAGAGATAGAGTATATCCACGTGTCTGTTCTACACCTCAGTCAGCCTGCTCAAAAGGAACAGCAGAGGTAGAAGAGAGAGATAGAGTATATCCACGTGTCTCATTCAGCCTGCTCAGAAGGAACAGCAGATGTAGAAGACAGAGATGGAGTATATCCACGTGTCTGATCTACACCTCACTCAGCCTGCTCAAAAGGAACAGCAGAGGTAGAAGACAGAGATAGAGTATATCCACGTGTCTGATCTACACCTCACTCAGCCTGCTCAGAAGGAACATCAGAGATAGAAGACAGAGATAGAGTATATCGACGTGTCTGATCTACACCTCACTCAGCCTGCTCAGAAGGAACAGCAGAGGTAGAAGACAGATATAGAGTATATCCACGTGTCTGATCTACACCTCACTCAGCCTGCTCAGAAGGAACAGCAGATGTAGAAGACAGAGATAGAGTATATCGACGTGTCTCATTCAGCCTGCTCAGAAGGAACAGCAGATGTAGAATACAGAGATAGAGTATATCCAGGTGTCTGATCTACACCTTACTCAGCCTGCTCAGAAGGAACAGCAGATGTAGAAGACAGAGATAGAGTATATCGACGTGTCTCACTCAGCCTGCTCAGAAGGAACAGCAGAGATAGAATACAGAGATAGAGTATATCCACGTGTCTGATCTACACCTCACTCAGCCTGCTCAGAAGGAACAGCAGAGGTAGAAGACGGAAATATAGTATATCCACATGTCTCACTCAGCCTGCTCAGAAGGAACAGCAGAGGTAGAAGACAGAGATAGAGTATATCCACGTGTCTGATCTACACCTCACTCAGCCTGCTCAGAAGGAACAGCAGAGGTAGAAGACAGAGATAGAGTATATCGACATGTCTCATCTACACCTCACTCAGCCTGCTCAGAAGGAACAGCAAAGGTAGAAGACAGAGATAGAGTATATCCACGTGTCTCACTCAGCCTGCTCAGAATAAACAGCATAGGTAGAAGACAGAGATATAGTATATCCACGTGTCTGATCTACACCTCACTCAGCCTGCTCAGAAGGAACAGCAGAGGTAGAAGACAGAGATAGAGTATATCGACGTGTCTGATCTACACCTCACTCAGCCTGCTCAGAAGGAACAGCAGAGGTAGAAGACAGAGATAGAGTATATCCACGTGTCTCACTCAGCCTGCTCAGAAGGAACAGCAGAGGTAGAAGACAGAGATAGAGTATATCGACGTGTCTGATCTACACCTCACTCAGCCTGCTCAGAAGGAACAGCAGATGTAGAAGACGGAGATATAGTATATCCACGTGTCTCACTCAGCCTGCTCAGAAGGAACAGCAGAGGTAGAAGACAGAGATAGAGTATATCCACGTGTCTGTTCTACACCTCAGTCAGCCTGCTCAAAAGGAACAGCAGAGGTAGAAGACAGAGATAGAGTATATCCACGTGTCTCATTCAGCCTGCTCAGAAGGAACAGCAGATGTAGAAGACAGAGATAGAGTATATCCACGTGTCTGATCTACACCTCACTCAGCCTGCTCAGAAGAAACAGCAGAGGTAGAAGACAGAGATAGAGTATATCGACGTGTCTGATCTACACCTCACTCAGCCTGCTCAGAAGGAACAGCAGAGGTAGAAGACAGAGATAGAGTATATCCACGTGTCTCACTCAGCCTGCTCAGAAGGATCAGCAGAGGTAAAAGACAGAGATAGAGTATATCCACGTGTCTGATCTACACCTCACTCAGCCTGCTCAGAAGGAACATCAGAGATAGAAGACAGAGATAGAGTATATCCACGTGTCTCACTCAGCCTGCTCAGAAGGAACAGCAGAGGTAAAAGACAGAGATAGAGTATATCGACGTGTCTGATCTACACCTCACTCAGCCTGCTCAGAAGGAACAGCAGAGGTAGAAGACAGAGATAGAGTATATCCACGTGTCTCACTCAGCCTGCTCAGAATGAACAGCAGAGGTAGAAGACAGAGATAGAGTATACCCACGTGTCTGATCTACACCTCACTCAGCCTGCTCATAAGGAACAGCAGATGTAGAAGACAGAGATAGAGTATATCGACGTGTCTCATCTACACCTCACTTAGCCTGCTCAGAAGGAACAGCATAGGTAGAAGACAGAGATAGACTATATCCACGTGTCTCACTCAGCCTGCTCAGAAGGAACAGCAGAGGTAGAATACAGAGATAGAGGATATCCACGTGTCTGATCTACACCTCAGTCAGCCTGCACAGAAGGAACAGCAGAGGTAGAAGACAGAGATAAAGTATATCCACGTGTCTGATCTACACCTCACTCAGCCTGCTCAGAAGGAACATCAGAGGTAGAAGACAGAGATAGAGTACATCCACGTGTCTGATATACACCTCACTCAGCCTGCTCAGAAGGAACAGCAGAGGTAGAAGACAGAGATGGAGTATATCCAAGTGTCTGATCTACACCTCACTCAGCCTGCTCAAAAGGAACAGCAGATGTAGAATACAGAGATAGAGTATATCCACGTGTCTCACTCAGCCTGCTCAGAAGGAACAGCAGAGGTAGAAGACAGAGATAGAGTATTTCCACGTGTCTCACTCAGCCTGCTCAGAAGGAACAGCAGAGGTAGAAGACAGAGATGGAGTATATCCACGTCTCTCACTCACCCTGCTCAGAAGGAACAGCATAGGTAGAAGACAGAGATATAGTATATCCACGTGTCTGATCTACACCTCACTCAGCCTGCTCAGAAGGAACATCAGAGGTGGAAGACAGAGATAGAGTATATCCACGTGTCTGATCTACACCTCACTCAGCCTGCTCAAAAGGAACATCAGATGTAGAATACAGAGATGGAGTATATCCACGTGTCTCACTCAGCCTGCTCAGAAGGAACAGCAGAGGTAGAAGACAGAGATAGAGTATATCCACGTGTCCCACTCAGCCTACTCAGAAGGAACAGCAGAGGTAGAAGACATATATAGAGTATATCCACGTGTCTGATCTACACCTCACTCAGCATGCTCAGAAGGAACAGCAGAGGTAGAAGACAGATATAGAGTATATCCACGTGTCTGATCTACACCTCACTCAGCCTGTTTAGAAGGAACAGCAGAGGTAGAAGACAGAGATAGAGTATATCCACGTGTCTCACTCAGCCTGCTCAGAAGGAACAGCAGGGATAGAATACAGAGATAGAGTATATCCACGTGTCTGATCTACACCTCACTCAGCCTGCTCAGAAGGAACATCAGAGGCAGAAGACGGAGATATAGTATATCCACGTGTCTCACTCAGCCTGCTCAGAAGGAACAGCAGAGGTAGAAGACAGAGATAGAGTATATCCACGTGTCTGTTCTACACCTCAGTCAGCCTGCTCAAAAGGAACAGCAGAGGTAGAAGAGAGAGATAGAGTATATCCACGTGTCTCATTCAGCCTGCTCAGAAGGAACAGCAGATGTAGAAGACAGAGATGGAGTATATCCACGTGTCTGATCTACACCTCACTCAGCCTGCTCAAAAGGAACAGCAGATGTAGAATACAGAGATAGAGTATATCCACGTGTCTCACTCAGCCTGCTCAGAAGGAACAGCACAGGTAGAAGACAGAGATAGAGTATATCCACGTGTCTCACTCAGCCTGCTCAGAAGGAACAGCAGAGGTAGAAGACAGAGATAGAGTATATCCACGTCTCTCACTCAGCCTACTCAGAAGGAACAGCAGAGGTAGAAGACATATATAGAGTATATCCACGTGTCTGATCTACACCTCACTCAGCATGCTCAGAAGGAACAGCAAAGATAAAATACAGAGATAGAGTATATCCACGTGTCTGATCTACACCTCACTCAGCCTGCTCAGAAGGAACAGCAGAGGTAAAAGACGGAGATATAGTATATCCACGTGTCTCACTCAGCCTGCTCAGAAGGAACAGCAGAGGTAGAAGACAGAGATGGAGTATATCCACGTCTCTCACTCAGCCTGCTCAGTAGGAAC
Source organism: Crossaster papposus (assembly GCA_037893245.1). Taxonomy (NCBI): domain Eukaryota; kingdom Metazoa; phylum Echinodermata; class Asteroidea; order Velatida; family Solasteridae; genus Crossaster; species Crossaster papposus. The sequence goes on along the minus strand of JBAIAA010000808.1, from coordinate 415,436 downwards.
AGCATAGGTAGAAGACAGAGATATAGTATATCCACGTGTCTGATCTACACCTCACTCAGCCTGCTCAGAAGGAACATCAGAGGTGGAAGACAGAGATAGAGTATATCCACGTGTCTGATCTACACCTCACTCAGCCTGCTCAGAAGGAACAGCAGAGGTAGAAGACAGAGATGGAGTATATCCACGTGTCTGATCTACACCTCACTCAGCCGGCTCAAAAGGAACAGCAGATGTAGAATACAGAGATGGAGTATATCCACGTGTCTCACTCAGCCTGCTCAGAAGGAACAGCAGAGGTAGAAGACAGAGATAGAGTATATCCACGTCTCTCACTCAGCCTACTCAGAAGGAACAGCAGAGGTAGAAGACATATATAGAGTATATCCACGTGTCTGATCTACACCTCACTCAGCATGCTCAGAAGGAACAGCAGAGGTAGAAGACAGATATAGAGTATATCCACGTGTCTGATCTATACCTCACTCAGCCTGTTTAGAAGGAACAGCAGAGGTAGAAGACAGAGATAGAGTATATCCACGTGTCTCACTCAGCCTGCTCAGAAGGAACAGCAGGGATAGAATACAGAGATAGAGTATATCCACGTGTCTGATCTACACCTCACTCAGCCTGCTCAGAAGGAACAGCAGAGGTAGAAGACGGAGATATAGTATATCCACGTGTCTCACTCAGCCTGCTCAGAAGGAACAGCAGAGGTAGAAGACAGAGATAGAGTATATCCACGTGTCTGTTCTACACCTCAGTCAGCCTGCTCAAAAGGAACAGCAGAGGTAGAAGAGAGAGATAGAGTATATCCACGTGTCTCATTCAGCCTGCTTAGAAGGAACAGCAGATGTAGAAGACATAGATGGAGTATATCCACGTGTCTGATCTACACCTCACTCAGCCTGCTCAAAAGGAACAGCAGATGTAGAATACAGAGATAGAGTATATCCACGTGTCTCACTCAGCCTGCTCAGAAGGAACAGCACAGGTAGAAGACAGATATAGAGTATATCCACGTGTCTCACTCAGCCTGCTCAGAAGGAACAGCAGAGGTAGAAGACAGAGATAGAGTATATCCACGTCTCTCACTCAGCCTACTCAGAAGGAACAGCAGAGGTAGAAGACATATATAGAGTATATCCACGTGTCTGATCTACACCTCACTCAGCATGCTCAGAAGGAACAGCAGAGATATAATACAGAGATAGAGTATATCCACGTGTCTGATCTTCACCTCACTCAGCCTGCTCAGAAGGAACAGCAGAGGTAGAAGACAGAGATATAGTATATCCACGTGTCTGATCTACACCTCACTCAGCCTGCTCCGAAGGAACATCAGAGGTGGAAGACAGAGATAGAGTATATCCACGTGTCTGATCTACACCTCACTCAGCCTGCTCAGAAGGAACAGCAGAGGTAGAAGACAGAGATGGAGTATATCCACGTGTCTGATCTACACCTCACTCAGCCGGCTCAAAAGGAACAGCAGATGTAGAATACAGAGATGGAGTATATCCACGTGTCTCACTCAGCCTGCTCAGAAGGAACAGCAGAGGTAGAAGACAGAGATAGAGTATATCCACGTGTCTCACTCAGCCTGCTCAGAAGGAACAGCAGAGGTAGAAGACAGAGATAGAGTATATCCACGTCTCTCACTCAGCCTACTCAGAAGGAACAGCAGAGGTAGAAGACATATATAGAGTATATCCACGTGTCTGATCTACACCTCACTCAGCCTGTTTAGAAGGAACAGCAGAGGTAGAAGACAGAGATAGAGTATATCCACGTGTCTCACTCAGCCTGCTCAGAAGGAACAGCAGAGATAGAATACAGAGATAGAGTATATCCACGTGTCTGATCTACACCTCACTCAGCCTGCTCAGAAGGAACAGCAGAGATAGAAGACGGAGATATAGCATATCCACGTGTCTCACTCAGCCTGCTCAGAAGGAACAGCAGAGGTAGAAGACAGAGATAGAGTATATCCACATGTCTGTTCTACACCTCAGTCAGCCTGCTCAACAGGAACAGCAGAGGTAGAAGACAGAGATAGAGTATATCCACGTGTCTCATTCAGCCTGCTCAGAAGGAACAGCAGATGTAGAAGACAGAGATAGAGTATATCCACGTGTCTGATCTACACCTCACTCAGCCTGCTCAGAAGGAACAGCAGAGGTAGAAGACAGAGATAGAGTATATCGACGGGTCTGATCTACACCTCACTCAGCCTGCTCAGAAGGAACAGCAGAGGTATAAGACAGAGATAGAGTATATCCACGTGTCTCACTCAGCCTGCTCAGAAGGAACAGCAGAGGTAGAAGACAGAGATAGAGTATATCCACGTGTCTGATCTACACCTCACTCAGCCTGCTCAGAAGGAACAGCAGATGTAGAAGACAGAGATAGAGTATATCGACGTGTCTCATCTACACCTCACTCAGCCTGCTCAGAAGGAACAGCATAGGTAGAAGACAGAGAAATAGTATATCCACGTGTCTAACTCAGCCTGCTCAGAAGGAACAACAGAGGTAGAATACAGAGATAGAGGATATCCACGTGTCTGATCTACACCTCAGTCAGCCTGCACAGAAGGAACAGCAGAGGTAGAAGACAGAGATAGAGTATATCCACGTGTCTGATCTACACCTCACTCAGCCTGCTCAGAAGGAACATCAGAGGTAGAAGACAGAGATAGAGTATATCCACGTGTCTGATATACACCTCACTCAGCCTGCTCAGAAGGAACAGCAGAGGTAGAAGACAGAGATGGAGTATATCCACGAGTCTGATCTACACCTCACTCAGCCTGCTCAAAAGGAACAGCAGATGTAGAATACAGAGATAGAGTATATCCACGTGTCTCACTCAGCCTGCTCAGAAGGAACAGCACAGGTAGAAGACATAGATAGAGTATATCCACGTGTCTCACTCAGCCTGCTCAGAAGGAACAGCAGAGGTAGAAGACAGAGATAGAGTATATCCACGTCTCTCACTCAGCCTACTCAGAAGGAACAGCAGAGGTAGAAGACATATATAGAGTATATCCACGTGTCTGATCTACACCTCACTCAGCCTGCTCAGAAGGAACAGCAGAGGTAGAAGACAGAGATAGAGTATATCGACGTGTCTGATCTACACCTCAGTCAGCCTGCTCAGAAGGAACAGCAGAGGTAGAAGACGGAGATATAGTATATCCACGTGTCTCACTCAGCCTGCTCAGAAGGAACATCAGAGGTAGAATACAGAGATAGAGTATATCCACGTGTCTGATCTACACCTCAATCAGCCTGATCAGAAGGAAAAGCAGAGGTAGAAGACAGAGATAGAGTATATCCACGTGTCTGTTCTACACCTCAGTCAGCCTGCTCAAAAGGAACAGCAGAGGTAGAAGACAGAGATAGAGTATATCCACATGTCTCATTCAGCCTGCTCAGAAGGAACAGCAGATGTAGAAGACAGAGATAGAGTATATCCACGTGTCTGATCTACACCTCACTCAGCCTGCTCAGAAGGAACAGCAGAGGTAGAAGACAGAGATAGAGTATATCGACGGGTCTGATCTACACCTCACTCAGCCTGCTCAGAAGGAACAGCAGAGGTAGAAGACAGAGATAGAGTATATCCACGTGTCTCACTCAGCCTGCTCAGAAGGAACAGCAGAGGTAGAAGACAGAGATAGAGTATATCCACGTGTCTGATCTACACCTCACTCAGCCTGCTCAGAAGGAACAGCAGATGTAGAAGACAGAGATAGAGTATATCGACGTGTCTCATCTACACCTCACTCAGCCTGCTCAGAAGGAACAGCATAGGTAGAAAACAGAGAAATAGTATATCCACGTGTCTAACTCAGCCTGCTCAGAAGGAACAACAGAGGTAGAATACAGAGATAGAGGATATCCACGTGTCTGATCTACACCTCAGTCAGCCTGCACAGAAGGAACAGCAGAGGTAGAAGACAGAGATAGAGTATATCCACGTGTCTGATCTACACCTCACTCAGCCTGCTCAGAAGGAACATCAGAGGTAGAAGACAGAGATAGAGTATATCCACGTGTCTGATATACACCTCACTCAGCCTGCTCAGAAGGAACAGCAGAGGTAGAAGACAGAGATGGAGTATATCCACGAGTCTGATCTACACCTCACTCAGCCTGCTCAAAAGGAACAGCAGATGTAGAATACAGAGATAGAGTATATCCACGTGTCTCACTCAGCCTGCTCAGAAGGAACAGCACAGGTAGAAGACAGAGATAGAGTATATCCACGTGTCTCACTCAGCCTGCTCAGAAGGAACAGCAGAGGTAGAAGACAGAGATAGAGTATATCCACGTCTCTCACTCAGCCTACTCAGAAGGAACAGCAGAGGTAGAAGACATATATAGAGTATATCCACGTGTCTGATCTACACCTCACTCAGCCTGCTCAGAAGGAACAGCAGAGGTAGAAGACAGAGATAGAGTATATCGACGTGTCTGATCTACACCTCAGTCAGCCTGCTCAGAAGGAACAGCAGAGGTAGAAGACGGAGATATAGTATATCCACGTGTCTCACTCAGCCTGCTCAGAAGGAACAGCAGAGGTAGAATACAGAGATAGAGTATATCCACGTGTCTGATCTACACCTCAATCAGCCTGATCAGAAGGAAAAGCAGAGGTAGAAGACAGAGATAGAGTATATCCACGTGTCTGTTCTACACCTCAGTCAGCCTGCTCAAAAGGAACAGCAGAGGTAGAAGACAGAGATAGAGTATATCCACATGTCTCATTCAGCCTGCTCAGAAGGAACAGCAGATGTAGAAGACAGAGATAGAGTATATCCACGTGTCTGATCTACACCTCACTCAGCCTGCTCAGAAGGAACAGCAGAGGTAGAAGACAGAGATAGAGTATATCGACGGGTCTGATCTACACCTCACTCAGCCTGCTCAGAAGGAACAGCAGAGGTAGAAGACAGAGATAGAGTATATCCACGTGTCTCACTCAGCCTGCTCAGAAGGAACAGCAGAGGTAGAAGACAGAGATAGAGTATATCCACGTGTCTGATCTACACCTCACTCAGCCTGCTCAGAAGGAACAGCAGATGTAGAAGACAGAGATAGAGTATATCGACGTGTCTCATCTACACCTCACTCAGCCTGCTCAGAAGGAACAGCATAGGTAGAAAACAGAGAAATAGTATATCCACGTGTCTAACTCAGCCTGCTCAGAAGGAACAACAGAGGTAGAATACAGAGATAGAGGATATCCACGTGTCTGATCTACACCTCAGTCAGCCTGCACAGAAGGAACAGCAGAGGTAGAAGACAGAGATAGAGTATATCCACGTGTCTGATCTACACCTCACTCAGCCTGCTCAGAAGGAACATCAGAGGTAGAAGACAGAGATAGAGTATATCCACGTGTCTGATATACACCTCACTCAGCCTGCTCAGAAGGAACAGCAGAGGTAGAAGACAGAGATGGAGTATATCCACGAGTCTGATCTACACCTCACTCAGCCTGCTCAAAAGGAACAGCAGATGTAGAATACAGAGATAGAGTATATCCACGTGTCTCACTCAGCCTGCTCAGAAGGAACAGCACAGGTAGAAGACAGAGATAGAGTATATCCACGTGTCTCACTCAGCCTGCTCAGAAGGAACAGCAGAGGTAGAAGACAGAGATAGAGTATATCCACGTCTCTCACTCAGCCTACTCAGAAGGAACAGCAGAGGTAGAAGACATATATAGAGTATATCCACGTGTCTGATCTACACCTCACTCAGCCTGCTCAGAAGGAACAGCAGAGGTAGAAGACAGAGATAGAGTATATCGACGTGTCTGATCTACACCTCAGTCAGCCTGCTCAGAAGGAACAGCAGAGGTAGAAGACGGAGATATAGTATATCCACGTGTCTCACTCAGCCTGCTCAGAAGGAACAGCAGAGGTAGAATACAGAGATAGAGTATATCCACGTGTCTGATCTACACCTCAATCAGCCTGATCAGAAGGAAAAGCAGAGGTAGAAGACAGAGATAGAGTATATCCACGTGTCTGTTCTACACCTCAGTCAGCCTGCTCAAAAGGAACAGCAGAGGTAGAAGACAGAGATAGAGTATATCCACATGTCTCATTCAGCCTGCTCAGAAGGAACAGCAGATGTAGAAGACAGAGATAGAGTATATCCACGTGTCTGATCTACACCTCACTCAGCCTGCTCAGAAGGAACAGCAGAGGTAGAAGACAGAGATAGAGTATATCGACGGGTCTGATCTACACCTCACTCAGCCTGCTCAGAAGGAACAGCAGAGGTAGAAGACAGAGATAGAGTATATCCACGTGTCTGATCTACACCTCACTCAGCCTGCTCAGAAGGAACAGCAGATGTAGAAGACAGAGATAGAGTATATCGACGTGTCTCATCTACACCTCACTCAGCCTGCTCAGAAGGAACAGCATAGGTAGAAGACAGAGAAATAGTATATCCACGTGTCTAACTCAGCCTGCTCAGAAGGAACAACAGAGGTAGAATACAGAGATAGAGGATATCCACGTGTCTGATCTACACCTCAGTCAGCCTGCACAGAAGGAACAGCAGAGGTAGAAGACAGAGATAGAGTATATCCACGTGTCTGATCTACACCTCACTCAGCCTGCTCAGAAGGAACATCAGAGGTAGAAGACAGAGATAGAGTATATCCACGTGTCTGATATACACCTCACTCAGCCTGCTCAGAAGGAACAGCAGAGGTAGAAGACAGAGATGGAGTATATCCACGAGTCTGATCTACACCTCACTCAGCCTGCTCAAAAGGAACAGCAGATGTAGAATACAGAGATAGAGTATATCCACGTGTCTCACTCAGCCTGCTCAGAAGGAACAGCACAGGTAGAAGACAGAGATAGAGTATATTCACGTGTCTCACTCAGCCTGCTCAGAAGGAACAGCAGAGGTAGAAGACAGAGATAGAGTATATCCACGTCTCTCACTCAGCCTACTCAGAAGGAACAGCAGAGGTAGAAGACATATATAGAGTATATCCACGTGTCTGATCTACAACTCACTCAGCCTGCTCAGAAGGAACAGCAGAGGTAGAAGACAGAGATAGAGTATATCGACGTGTCTGATCTACACCTCAGTCAGCCTGCTCAGAAGGAACAGCAGAGGTAGAAGACGGAGATATAGTATATCCACGTGTCTCACTCAGCCTGCTCAGAAGGAACAGCAGAGGTAGAATACAGAGATAGAGTATATCCACGTGTCTGATCTACACCTCAATCAGCCTGATCAGAAGGAAAAGCAGAGGTAGAAGACAGAGATAGAGTATATCCACGTGTCTGTTCTACACCTCAGTCAGCCTGCTCAAAAGGAACAGCAGAGGTAGAAGACAGAGATAGAGTATATCCACATGTCTCATTCAGCCTGCTCAGAAGGAACAGCAGATGTAGAAGACAGAGATAGAGTATATCCACGTGTCTGATCTACACCTCACTCAGCCTGCTCAGAAGGAACAGCAGAGGTAGAAGACAGAGATAGAGTATATCGACGGGTCTGATCTACACCTCACTCAGCCTGCTCAGAAGGAACAGCAGAGGTAGAAGACAGAGATAGAGTATATCCACGTGTCTCACTCAGCCTGCTCAGAAGGAACAGCAGAGGTAGAAGACAGAGATAGAGTATATCCACGTGTCTGATCTACACCTCACTCAGCCTGCTCAGAAGGAACAGCAGATGTAGAAGACAGATATAGAGTATATCGACGTGTCTCATCTACACCTCACTCAGCCTGCTCAGAAGGAACAGCATAGGTAGATGACAGAGAAATAGTATATCCACGTGTCTCACTCAGCCTGCTCAGAAGGAACAGCAGAGGTAGAATACAGAGATAGAGGATATCCACGTGTCTGATCTACACCTCAGTCAGCCTGCACAGAAGGAACAGCAGAGGTAGAAGACAGAGATAGAGTATATCCACGTGTCTGATCTACACCTCACTCAGCCTGCTCAGAAGGAACATCAGAGGTAGAAGACAGAGATAGAGTATATCCACGTGTCTGATATACACCTCACTCAGCCTGCTCAGAAGGAACAGCAGAGGTAGAAGACAGAGATGGAGTATATCCACGTGTCTGATCTACACCTCACTCAGCCTGCTCAGAAGGAACATCAGAGGTAGAAGACAGAGATAGAGTATATCCACGTGTCTGATATACACCTCACTCAGCCTGCTCAGAAGGAACAGCAGAGGTAGAAGACAGAGATGGAGTATATCCACGAGTCTGATCTACACCTCACTCAGCCTGCTCAAAAGGAACAGCAGATGTAGAATACAGAGATAGAGTATATCCACGTGTCTCACTCAGCCTGCTCAGAAGGAACAGCACAGGTAGAAGACAGAGATAGAGTATATTCACGTGTCTCACTCAGCCTGCTCAGAAGGAACAGCAGAGGTAGAAGACAGAGATAGAGTATATCCACGTCTCTCACTCAGCCTACTCAGAAGGAACAGCAGAGGTAGAAGACATATATAGAGTATATCCACGTGTCTGATCTACAACTCACTCAGCCTGCTCAGAAGGAACAGCAGAGGTAGAAGACAGAGATAGAGTATATCGACGTGTCTGATCTACACCTCAGTCAGCCTGCTCAGAAGGAACAGCAGAGGTAGAAGACGGAGATATAGTATATCCACGTGTCTCACTCAGCCTGCTCAGAAGGAACAGCAGAGGTAGAATACAGAGATAGAGTATATCCACGTGTCTGATCTACACCTCAATCAGCCTGATCAGAAGGAAAAGCAGAGGTAGAAGACAGAGATAGAGTATATCCACGTGTCTGTTCTACACCTCAGTCAGCCTGCTCAAAAGGAACAGCAGAGGTAGAAGACAGAGATAGAGTATATCCACATGTCTCATTCAGCCTGCTCAGAAGGAACAGCAGATGTAGAAGACAGAGATAGAGTATATCCACGTGTCTGATCTACACCTCACTCAGCCTGCTCAGAAGGAACAGCAGAGGTAGAAGACAGAGATAGAGTATATCGACGGGTCTGATCTACACCTCACTCAGCCTGCTCAGAAGGAACAGCAGAGGTAGAAGACAGAGATAGAGTATATCCACGTGTCTCACTCAGCCTGCTCAGAAGGAACAGCAGAGGTAGAAGACAGAGATAGAGTATATCCACGTGTCTGATCTACACCTCACTCAGCCTGCTCAGAAGGAACAGCAGATGTAGAAGACAGATATAGAGTATATCGACGTGTCTCATCTACACCTCACTCAGCCTGCTCAGAAGGAACAGCATAGGTAGATGACAGAGAAATAGTATATCCACGTGTCTCACTCAGCCTGCTCAGAAGGAACAGCAGAGGTAGAATACAGAGATAGAGGATATCCACGTGTCTGATCTACACCTCAGTCAGCCTGCACAGAAGGAACAGCAGAGGTAGAAGACAGAGATAGAGTATATCCACGTGTCTGATCTACACCTCACTCAGCCTGCTCAGAAGGAACATCAGAGGTAGAAGACAGAGATAGAGTATATCCACGTGTCTGATATACACCTCACTCAGCCTGCTCAGAAGGAACAGCAGAGGTAGAAGACAGAGATGGAGTATATCCACGTGTCTGATCTACACCTCACTCAGCCTGCTCAAAAGGAACAGCAGATGTAGAATACAGAGATAGAGTATATCCACGTGTCTCACTCAGCCTGCTCAGAAGGAACAGCAGAGGTAGAAGACAGAGATAGAGTATATCCACGTCTCTCACTCAGCCTACTCAGAAGGAACAGAAGAGGTAGAAGACATATATAGAGTATATCCACGTGTCTGATCTACACCTCACTCAGCATGCTCAGAAGGAACAGCAGAGATATAATACAGAGATAGAGTATATCCACGTGTCTGATCTACACCTCACTCAGCCTGCTCAGAAGGAAACGCAGAGGTAGAAGACAGAGATAGAGTATATCCACGTGTCTGATCTACACCTCACTCAGCCTGCTCAGAAGGAACAGCAGAGGTAGAAGACAGAGATAGAGTATATCGACGTGTCTGATCTACACCTCACTCAGCCTGCTCAGAAGGAACAGCAGAGGTAGAAGACAGAGATAGAGTATATCCACGTGTCTCACTCAGCCTGCTCAGAAAGAACAGCAGAGGTAGAAGACAGAGATAGAGTATATCCACGTGTCTGATCTCCACCTCACTCAGCCTGCTCAGAAGGAACAGCAGATGTAGAAGACAGAGATAGAGTATATCGACGTGTCTCATCTACACCTCACTCAGCCTGCTCAGAAGGAACAGCATAGGTAGAAGACAGAGATAGAGTATATCCACGTGTCTGATCTACACCTCACTCAGCCTGCTCAGAAGGAACATCGGAGGTAGAAGACATAGATATAGTATATCCACGTGTCTGATCTACACCTCACTCAGCCTGCTCAGAAAGAACAGCAGAGGTAGAAGACACAGATAGAGTATATCCACGAGTCTGATCTACACCTCACTCAGCCCGCTCAGAAGGAACAGCAGATGTAGAAGACAGAGAAATAGTATATCCACGTGTCTAACTCAGCCTGCTCAGAAGGAACAACAGAGGTAGAATACAGAGATAGAGGATATCCACGTGTCTGATCTACACCTCAGTCAGCCTGCACAGAAGGAACAGCAGAGGTAGAAGACAGAGATAGAGTATATCCACGTGTCTGATCTACACCTCACTCAGCCTGCTCAGAAGGAACATCAGAGGTAGAAGACAGAGATAGAGTATATCCACGTGTCTGATATACACCTCACTCAGCCTGCTCAGAAGGAACAGCAGAGGTAGAAGACAGAGATGGAGTATATCCACGAGTCTGATCTACACCTCACTCAGCCTGCTCAAAAGGAACAGCAGATGTAGAATACAGAGATAGAGTATATCCACGTGTCTCACTCAGCCTGCTCAGAAGGAACAGCACAGGTAGAAGACAGAGATAGAGTATATCCACGTGTCTCACTCAGCCTGCTCAGAAGGAACAGCAGAGGTAGAAGACAGAGATAGAGTATATCCACGTCTCTCACTCAGCCTACTCAGAAGGAACAGCAGAGGTAGAAGACATATATAGAGTATATCCACGTGTCTGATCTACACCTCACTCAGCCTGCTCAGAAGGAACAGCAGAGGTAGAAGACAGAGATAGAGTATATCGACGTGTCTGATCTACACCTCAGTCAGCCTGCTCAGAAGGAACAGCAGAGGTAGAAGACGGAGATATAGTATATCCACGTGTCTCACTCAGCCTGCTCAGAAGGAACAGCAGAGGTAGAATACAGAGATAGAGTATATCCACGTGTCTGATCTACACCTCAATCAGCCTGATCAGAAGGAAAAGCAGAGGTAGAAGACAGAGATAGAGTATATCCACGTGTCTGTTCTACACCTCAGTCAGCCTGCTCAAAAGGAACAGCAGAGGTAGAAGACAGAGATAGAGTATATCCACATGTCTCATTCAGCCTGCTCAGAAGGAACAGCAGATGTAGAAGACAGAGATAGAGTATATCCACGTGTCTGATCTACACCTCACTCAGCCTGCTCAGAAGGAACAGCAGAGGTAGAAGACAGAGATAGAGTATATCGACGGGTCTGATCTACACCTCACTCAGCCTGCTCAGAAGGAACAGCAGAGGTAGAAGACAGAGATAGAGTATATCCACGTGTCTCACTCAGCCTGCTCAGAAGGAACAGCAGAGGTAGAAGACAGAGATAGAGTATATCCACGTGTCTGATCTACACCTCACTCAGCCTGCTCAGAAGGAACAGCAGATGTAGAAGACAGATATAGAGTATATCGACGTGTCTCATCTACACCTCACTCAGCCTGCTCAGAAGGAACAGCATAGGTAGAAGACAGAGAAATAGTATATCCACGTGTCTCACTCAGCCTGCTCAGAAGGAACAGCAGAGGTAGAATACAGAGATAGAGGATATCCACGTGTCTGATCTACACCTCAGTCAGCCTGCACAGAAGGAACAGCAGAGGTAGAAGACAGAGATAGAGTATATCCACGTGTCTGATCTACACCTCACTCAGCCTGCTCAGAAGGAACATCAGAGGTAGAAGACAGAGATAGAGTATATCCACGTGTCTGATATACACCTCACTCAGCCTGCTCAGAAGGAACAGCAGAGGTAGAAGACAGAGATGGAGTATATCCACGTGTCTGATCTACACCTCACTCAGCCTGCTCAAAAGGAACAGCAGATGTAGAATACAGAGATAGAGTATATCCACGTGTCTCACTCAGCCTGCTCAGAAGGAACAGCAGAGGTAAAAGACAGAGATAGAGTATATCCACGTCTCTCACTCAGCCTACTCAGAAGGAACAGCAGAGGTAGAAGACATATATAGAGTATATCCACGTGTCTGATCTACACCTCACTCAGCATGCTCAGAAGGAACAGCAGAGATAGAATACAGAGATAGAGTATATCCACGTGTCTGATCTACACCTCACTCAGCCTGCTCAGAAGGAAACGCAGAGGTAGAAGACAGAGATAGAGTATATCCACGTGTCTGATCTACACCTCACTCAGCCTGCTCAGAAGGAACAGCAGAGGTAGAAGACAGAGATAGAGTATATCGACGTGTCTGATCTACACCTCACTCAGCCTGCTCAGAAGGAACAGCAGAGGTAGAAGACAGAGATAGAGTATATCCACGTGTCTGATCTCCACCTCACTCAGCCTGCTCAGAAGGAACAGCAGATGTAGAAGACAGAGATAGAGTATATCGACGTGTCTCATCTACACCTCACTCAGCCTGCTCAGAAGGAACAGCATAGGTAGAAGACAGAGATAGAGTATATCGACGTGTCTCATCTACACCTCACTCAGCCTGCTCAGAAGGAACAGCATAGGTAGAAGACAGAGATAGAGTATATCCACGTGTCTGATCTACACCTCACTCAGCCTGCTCAGAAGGAACATCGGAGGTAGAAGACATAGATATAGTATATCCACGTGTCTGATCTACACCTCACTCAGCCTGCTCAGAAAGAACAGCAGAGGTAGAAGACACAGATAGAGTATATCCACGAGTCTGATCTACACCTCACTCAGCCCGCTCAGAAGGAACAGCAGAGGTAGAAGACAGAGATAGAGTATATCCACGTGTCTGATCTACACCTCACTCAGCCTGCTCAAAAGGAACAGCAGATGTATAAGACAGAGATAGAGTATATCCACGTGTCTCACTCAGCCTGCTCAGAAGGAACAGCAGAGGTAGAAGACAGAGATAGAGTATATCCACGTGTCTCACTCAGCCTGCTCAGAAGGAACAGCATAGGTAGAAGACAGAGATATAGTATATCCACGTGTCTCACTCAGCCTGCTCAGAAGGAACAGCAGAGGTAGAATACAGAGATAGAGGATATCCACGTGTCTGATCTACACCTCAGTCAGCCTGCACAGAAGGAACAGCAGAGGTAGAAGACAGAGATAGAGTATATCCACGTGTCTGATCTACACCTCACTCAGCCTGCTCAGAAGGAACATCAGAGGTAGAAGACAGAGATAGAGTATATCCACGTGTCTGATCTACACCTCACTCAGCCTGCTCAGAAGGAACAGCAGAGGTAGAAGACAGAGATGGAGTATATCCACGTGTCTGATCTACACCTCACTCAGCCTGCTCAAAAGGAACAGCAGATGTAGAATACAGAGATAGAGTATATCCACGTGTCTCACTCAGCCTGCTCAGAAGGAACAGCAGAGGTAGAAGACAGAGATAGAGTATATCCACGTGTCTCACTCAGCCTGCTCAGAAGGAACAGCAGAGGTAGAAGACAGAGATAGAGTATATCCACGTCTCTCACTCAGCCTACTCAGAAGGAACAGCAGAGGTAGAAGCCAGAGATAGAGTATATCCACGTGTCTGATCTACACCTCACTCAGCCTGCTCAGAAGGAACAGCAGAGGTAGAAGACAGAGATAGAGTATATCCACGTGTCTGATCTACACCTCAGTGAGCCTGCTCAGAAGGAACAGCAGAGGTAGAAGACAGAGATAGATTATATCCACGTGTCTGATCTACACCTCACTCAGCCTGCTCAGAAGGAACATCAGAGGTAGAAGACATAGATATAGTATATCCACGTGTCTGATCTACACCTCACTCAGCCTGCTCAAAAGGAACAGCAGAGGTAGAAGACAGAGATAGAGTATATCCACTTGTCTCACTCATCCTGCTCAGAAGGAACAGCAGAGGTAGAAGACACAGATAGCGTATTTCCACGTGTCTGATCTACACCTCACTCAGCCCGCTCAGAAGGAACAGCAGAGGTAGAAGACAGAGATAGAGTATATCCACGTGTTTGATCTACACCTCACTCAGTCTGCTCAAAAGGAACAGCAGATGTAGAAGACAGAGATAGAGTATATCCACGTGTCTGATCTACATCTCAATCAGCCTGATCAGAAGGAAAAGCAGAGGTAGAAGACAAAGATAGAGTATATCCACGTGTCTGTTCTACACCTCAGTCAGCCTGCTCAAAAGGAACAGCAGAGGTAGAAGACAGAGATAGAGTATATCCACGTGTCTGATCTACACCTCACTCAGCCTGCTCAGAAGGAAACGCAGAGGTAGAAGACAGAGATAGAGTATATCCACGTGTCTGATCTACACCTCACTCAGCCTGCTCAGAAGGAACAGCAGAGGTAGAAGACAGAGATAGAGTATATCGACGTGTCTGATCTACACCTCACTCAGCCTGCTCAGAAGGAACAGCAGAGGTAGAAGACAGAGATAGAGTATATCCACGTGTCTCACTCAGCCTGCTCAGAAAGAACAGCAGAGGTAGAAGACAGAGATAGAGTATATCCACGTGTCTGATCTCCACCTCACTCAGCCTGCTCAGAAGGAACAGCAGATGTAGAAGACAGAGATAGAGTATATCGACGTGTCTCATCTACACCTCACTCAGCCTGCTCAGAAGGAACAGCATAGGTAGAAGGCAGAGATAGAGTATATCCACGTGTCTGATCTACACCTCACTCAGCCTGCTCAGAAGGAACATCGGAGGTAGAAGACATAGATATAGTATATCCACGTGTCTGATCTACACCTCACTCAGCCTGCTCAGAAGGAACAGCAGAGGTAGAAGACAGAGATAGAGTATATCCACGTGTCTGATCTACACCTCACTCAGCCTGCTCAAAAGGAACAGCAGATGTATAAGACAGTGATAGAGTATATCCACGTGTCTCACTCAGCCTGCTCAGAAGGAACAGCAGAGGTAGAAGACAGAGATAGAGTATATCCACGTGTCTCACTCAGTCTGCTCAGAATGAACAGCATAGGTAGAAGACAGAGATATAGTATATCCACGTGTCTCACTCAGCCTGCTCAGAAGGAACAGCAGAGGTAGAATACAGAGATAGAGGATATCCACGTGTCTGATCTACACCTCAGTCAGCCTGCACAGAAGGAACATCAGAGGTAGAAGACAGAGATAGAGTATATCCACGTGTCTGATCTACACCTCACTCAGCCTGCTCAGAAGGAACATCAGAGGTAGAAGACAGAGATAGAGTATATCCACGTGTCTGAATTACACCTCACTCAGCCTGCTCAGAAGGAACAGCAGAGGTAGAAGACAGAGATGGAGTATATCCACGTGTCTGATCTACACCTCACTCAGCCTGCTCAAAAGGAACAGCAGATGTAGAATACAGAGATAGAGTATATCCACGTGTCTCACTCAGCCTGCTCAGAAGGAACAGCAGAGGTAGAATACAGAGATAGAGTATATCCACGTGTCTCACTCAGCCTGCTCAGAAGGAACAGCAGAGGTAGAAGACAGAGATAGAGTATATCCACGTCTCTCATTCAGCCTACTCAGAAGGAACAGCAGAGGTAGAAGACATATATAGAGTATATCCACGTGTCTGATCTACACCTCACTCGGCCTGCTCAGAATGAACAACAGAGGTAGAAGCCAGAGATAGAGTATATCCACGTGTCTGGTATACACCTCACTCAGCCTGCTCAGAAGGAACAGCAGAGGTAGAAGACAGAGATAGAGTATATCCACGTGTCTGATCTACACCTCAGTCAGCCTGCTCAGAAGGAACAGCAGAGGTAGAAGACAGAGATAGATTATATCCACGTGTCTGATCTACACCTCATTCAGCCTGCTCAGAAGGAACATCAGAGTTAGAAGACATAGATATAGTATATCCACGTGTCTGATCTACACCTCACTCAGCCTGCTCAGAAAGAACAGCAGAGGTAGAAGACAGAGATAGAGTATATCCACTTGTCTCACTCAGCCTGCTCAGAAGGAACAGCAGAGGTAGAAGACACAGATAGCGTATATCCACGTGTCTGATTTACACCTCACTCAGCCCGCTCAGAAGGAACAGCAGAGGTAGAAGACAGAGATAGAGTATATCCACGTGTTTGATCTACACCTCACTCAGTCTGCTCAAAAGGAACAGCAGATGTAGAAGACAGAGATAGAGTATATCCACGTGTCGGATCTACATCTCAATCAGCCTGATCAGAAGGAAAAGCAGAGGTAGAAGACAAAGATAGAGTATATCCACGTGTCTGTTCTACACCTCAGTCAGCCTGCTCAAAAGGAACAGCAGAGGTAGAAGACAGAGATAGAGTATATCCACGTGTCTCATTCAGCCCGCTCAGAAGGAACAGCAGATGTAGAAGACAGAGATAGAGTATATCCACGTGTCTGATCTACACCTCACTCAGCCTGATCAGAAGGAAAAGCAGAGGTAGAAGACAGAGATAGAGTATATCCACGTGTCTGATCTACACCTCACTCAGCCTGCTCAGAAGGAACAGCAGAGGTAGAAGACAGAGATAGAGTATATCCACGTGTCTGATCTACACCTCACTCAGCCTGCTCAGAAGGAACAGCAGAGGTAGAAGACAGAGATAGAGTATATCCACGTGTCTCACTCAGCCTGCTGAGAAGGAAGAGCAGAGGTAGAAGACAGAGGTAGAGTATATCCACGTGTCTGATCTACACCTCACTCAGCCTGCTCAGAAGGAACATCGGAGGTAGAAGACATAGATATAGTATATCCACGTGTCTGATCTACACCTCACTCAGCCTGCTCAGAAGGAACAGCAGAGGTAGAAGACACAGATAGAGTATATCCACGTGTCTGATCTACACCTCACTCAGCCCGCTCAGAAGGAACAGCAGAGGTAGAAGACAGAGATAGAGTATATCCACGTGTCTGATCTACACCTCACTCAGCCTGCTGAAAAGGAACAGCAGATGTATAAGACAGAGATAGAGTATATCCACGTGTCTCACTCAGCCTGCTCAGAAGGAACAGCAGAGGTAGAAGACAGAGATAGAGTATATCCACGTGTCTCACTCAGCCTGCTCAGAAGGAACAGCATAGGTAGAAGACAGAGATATAGTATATCCACGTGTCTCACTCAGCCTGCTCAGAAGGAACAGCAGAGGTAGAATGCAGAGATAGAGTATATCCACGTGTCTGATATACACCTCACTCAGCCTGCTCAGAAGGAACAGCAGAGGTAGAAGACAGAGATGGAGTATATCCACGTGTCTGATCTACACCTCACTCAGCCTGCTCAAAAGGAACAGCAGATGTAGAATACAGAGATAGAGTATATCCACGTGTCTCACTCAGCCTGCTCAGAAGGAACAGCAGAGGTAGAAGACAGAGATAGAGTATATCTACGTCTCTCACTCAGCCTACTCAGAAGGAACAGCAGAGGTAGAAGACATATATAGAGTATATCCACGTGTCTGATCTACACCTCACTCAGCATGCTCAGAAGGAACAGCAGAGATAGAATACAGAGATAGAGTATATCCACGTGTCTGATCTACACCTCACTCAGCCTGCTCAGAAGGAACAGCAGAGGTAGAAGACGGAGATATAGTATATCCACGTGTCTCACTCAGCCTGCTCAGAAGGAACAGCAGAGGTAGAAGACAGAGATAGAGTATATCCACGTGTCTGTTCTACACCTCAGTCAGCCTGCTCAAAAGGAACAGCAGAGGTAGAAGACAGAGATAGATTCTATCCACGTGTCTCATTCAGCCTGCCCAGAAGGAACAGCAGATGTAGAAGACAGAGATAGAGTATATCCACGTGTCTGATCTACACCTCACTCAGCCTGATCAGAAGGAAAAGCAGAGGTAGAAGACAGAGATAGAGTATATCCACGTGTCTGATCTACACCTCTCTCAGCCTGTTTAGAAGGAACAGCAGAGGTAGAAGACAGAGATAGAGTATATCCACGTGTCTCACTCAGCCTGCTCAGAAGGAACAGCAGAGATAGAATACAGAGATAGAGTATATCCAGGTGTCTGATCTACACCTTACTCAGCCTGCTCAGAAGGAACAGCAGAGGTAGAAGACGGATATATAGTATATCCACGTGTCTCACTCAGCCTGCTCAGAAGGAACAGCAGAGGTAGAAGACAGAGATAGAGTATATCCACGTGTCTGATCTACACCTCAATCAGCCTGATCAGAAGGAAAAGCAGAGGTAGAAGACAGAGATAGAGTATATCCACGTGTCTGTTCTACACCTCAGTCAGCCTGCTCAAAAGGAACAGCAGAGGTAGAAGACAGAGATAGAGTATATCCACGTGTCTCATTCAGCCCGCTCAGAAGGAACAGCAGATGTAGAAGACAGAGATAGAGTATATCCACGTGTCTGATCTACACCTCACTCAGCCTGATCAGAAGGAAAAGCAGAGGTAGAAGACAGAGATAGAGTATATCCACGTGTCTGATCTACACCTCACTCAGCCTGCTCAGAAGGAACAGCAGAGGTAGAAGACAGAGATAGAGTATATCGACGTGTCTGATCTACACCTCACTCAGCCTGCTCAGAAGGAACAGCAGAGGTAGAAGACAGAGATAGAGTATATCCACGTGTCTCACTCAGCCTGCTGAGAAGGAAGAGCAGAGGTAGAAGACAGAGGTAGAGTATATCCACGTGTCTGATCTACACCTCACTCAGCCTGCTCAGAAGGAACATCGGAGGTAGAAGACATAGATATAGTATATCCACGTGTCTGATCTACACCTCACTCAGCCTGCTCAGAAGGAACAGCAGAGGTAGAAGACACAGATAGAGTATATCCACGTGTCTGATCTACACCTCACTCAGCCCGCTCAGAAGGAACAGCAGAGGTAGAAGACAGAGATAGAGTATATCCACGTGTCTGATCTACACCTCACTCAGCCTGCTGAAAAGGAACAGCAGATGTATAAGACAGAGATAGAGTATATCCACGTGTCTCACTCAGCCTGCTCAGAAGGAACAGCAGAGGTAGAAGACAGAGATAGAGTATATCCACGTGTCTCACTCAGCCTGCTCAGAAGGAACAGCATAGGTAGAAGACAGAGATATAGTATATCCACGTGTCTCACTCAGCCTGCTCAGAAGGAACAGCAGAGGTAGAATGCAGAGATAGAGTATATCCACGTGTCTGATATACACCTCACTCAGCCTGCTCAGAAGGAACAGCAGAGGTAGAAGACAGAGATGGAGTATATCCACGTGTCTGATCTACACCTCACTCAGCCTGCTCAAAAGGAACAGCAGATGTAGAATACAGAGATAGAGTATATCCACGTGTCTCACTCAGCCTGATCAGAAGGAACAGCACAGGTAGAAGACAGAGTTAGAGTATATCCACGTGTCTCACTCAGCCTGCTCAGAAGGAACAGCAGAGGTAGAAGACAGAGATAGAGTATATCTACGTCTCTCACTCAGCCTACTCAGAAGGAACAGCAGAGGTAGAAGACATATATAGAGTATATCCACGTGTCTGATCTACACCTCACTCAGCATGCTCAGAAGGAACAGCAGAGATAGAATACAGAGATAGAGTATATCCACGTGTCTGATCTACACCTCACTCAGCCTGCTCAGAAGGAACAGCAGAGGTAGAAGACGGAGATATAGTATATCCACGTGTCTCACTCAGCCTGCTCAGAAGGAACAGCAGAGGTAGAAGACAGAGATAGAGTATATCCACGTGTCTGATCTACACCTCAATCAGCCTGATCAGAAGGAAAAGCAGAGGTAGAAGACAGAGATAGAGTATATCCACGTGTCTGTTCTACACCTCAGTCAGCCTGCTCAAAAGGAACAGCAGAGGTAGAAGACAGAGATAGATTCTATCCACGTGTCTCATTCAGCCTGCCCAGAAGGAACAGCAGATGTAGAAGACAGAGATAGAGTATATCCACGTGTCTGATCTACACCTCACTCAGCCTGATCAGAAGGAAAAGCAGAGGTAGAAGACAGAGATAGAGTATATCCACGTGTCTGATCTACACCTCACTCAGCCTGATCAGAAGGAAAAGCAGAGGTAGAAGACAGAGATAGAGTATATCCACGTGTCTGATCTACACCTCACTCAGCCTGCTCAGAAGGAACAGCAGAGGTAGAAGACAGAGATAGAGTATATCCACGTGTCTGATCTACACCTCACTCAGCCTGCTCAGAAGGAACAGCAGAGGTAGAAGACAGAGATAGAGTATATCCACGTGTCTCACTCAGCCTGCTGAGAAGGAAGAGCAGAGGTAGAAGACAGAGGTAGAGTATATCCACGTGTCTGATCTACACCTCACTCAGCCTGCTCAGAAGGAACATCGGAGGTAGAAGACATAGATATAGTATATCCACGTGTCTGATCTACACCTCACTCAGCCTGCTCAGAAGGAACAGCAGAGGTAGAAGACACAGATAGAGTATATCCACGTGTCTGATCTACACCTCACTCAGCCCGCTCAGAAGGAACAGCAGAGGTAGAAGACAGAGATAGAGTATATCCACGTGTCTGATCTACACCTCACTCAGCCTGCTGAAAAGGAACAGCAGATGTATAAGACAGAGATAGAGTATATCCACGTGTCTCACTCAGCCTGCTCAGAAGGAACAGCAGAGGTAGAAGACAGAGATAGAGTATATCCACGTGTCTCACTCAGCCTGCTCAGAAGGAACAGCATAGGTAGAAGACAGAGATATAGTATATCCACGTGTCTCACTCAGCCTGCTCAGAAGGAACAGCAGAGGTAGAATGCAGAGATAGAGTATATCCACGTGTCTGATATACACCTCACTCAGCCTGCTCAGAAGGAACAGCAGAGGTAGAAGACAGAGATGGAGTATATCCACGTGTCTGATCTACACCTCACTCAGCCTGCTCAAAAGGAACAGCAGATGTAGAATACAGAGATAGAGTATATCCACGTGTCTCACTCAGCCTGCTCAGAAGGAACAGCAGAGGTAGAAGACAGAGATAGAGTATATCTACGTCTCTCACTCAGCCTACTCAGAAGGAACAGCAGAGGTAGAAGACATATATAGAGTATATCCACGTGTCTGATCTACACCTCACTCAGCATGCTCAGAAGGAACAGCAGAGATAGAATACAGAGATAGAGTATATCCACGTGTCTGATCTACACCTCACTCAGCCTGCTCAGAAGGAACAGCAGAGGTAGAAGACGGAGATATAGTATATCCACGTGTCTCACTCAGCCTGCTCAGAAGGAACAGCAGAGGTAGAAGACAGAGATAGAGTATATCCACGTGTCTGTTCTACACCTCAGTCAGCCTGCTCAAAAGGAACAGCAGAGGTAGAAGACAGAGATAGATTCTATCCACGTGTCTCATTCAGCCTGCCCAGAAGGAACAGCAGATGTAGAAGACAGAGATAGAGTATATCCACGTGTCTGATCTACACCTCACTCAGCCTGATCAGAAGGAAAAGCAGAGGTAGAAGACAGAGATAGAGTATATCCACGTGTCTGATCTACACCTCTCTCAGCCTGTTTAGAAGGAACAGCAGAGGTAGAAGACAGAGATAGAGTATATCCACGTGTCTCACTCAGCCTGCTCAGAAGGAACAGCAGAGATAGAATACAGAGATAGAGTATATCCAGGTGTCTGATCTACACCTTACTCAGCCTGCTCAGAAGGAACAGCAGAGGTAGAAGACGGATATATAGTATATCCACGTGTCTCACTCAGCCTGCTCAGAAGGAACAGCAGAGGTAGAAGACAGAGATAGAGTATATCCACGTGTCTGATCTACACCTCAATCAGCCTGATCAGAAGGAAAAGCAGAGGTAGAAGACAGAGATAGAGTATATCCACGTGTCTGTTCTACACCTCAGTCAGCCTGCTCAAAAGGAACAGCAGAGGTAGAAGACAGAGATAGAGTATATCCACGTGTCTCATTCAGCCCGCTCAGAAGGAACAGCAGATGTAGAAGACAGAGATAGAGTATATCCACGTGTCTGATCTACACCTCACTCAGCCTGATCAGAAGGAAAAGCAGAGGTAGAAGACAGAGATAGAGTATATCCACGTGTCTGATCTACACCTCACTCAGCCTGCTCAGAAGGAACAGCAGAGGTAGAAGACAGAGATAGAGTATATCGACGTGTCTGATCTACACCTCACTCAGCCTGCTCAGAAGGAACAGCAGAGGTAGAAGACAGAGATAGAGTATATCCACGTGTCTCACTCAGCCTGCTGAGAAGGAAGAGCAGAGGTAGAAGACAGAGGTAGAGTATATCCACGTGTCTGATCTACACCTCACTCAGCCTGCTCAGAAGGAACATCGGAGGTAGAAGACATAGATATAGTATATCCACGTGTCTGATCTACACCTCACTCAGCCTGCTCAGAAGGAACAGCAGAGGTAGAAGACACAGATAGAGTATATCCACGTGTCTGATCTACACCTCACTCAGCCCGCTCAGAAGGAACAGCAGAGGTAGAAGACAGAGATAGAGTATATCCACGTGTCTGATCTACACCTCACTCAGCCTGCTGAAAAGGAACAGCAGATGTATAAGACAGAGATAGAGTATATCCACGTGTCTCACTCAGCCTGCTCAGAAGGAACAGCATAGGTAGAAGACAGAGATATAGTATATCCACGTGTCTCACTCAGCCTGCTCAGAAGGAACAGCAGAGGTAGAATGCAGAGATAGAGTATATCCACGTGTCTGATATACACCTCACTCAGCCTGCTCAGAAGGAACAGCAGAGGTAGAAGACAGAGATGGAGTATATCCACGTGTCTGATCTACACCTCACTCAGCCTGCTCAAAAGGAACAGCAGATGTAGAATACAGAGATAGAGTATATCCACGTGTCTCACTCAGCCTGATCAGAAGGAACAGCACAGGTAGAAGACAGAGATAGAGTATATCCACGTGTCTCACTCAGCCTGCTCAGAAGGAACAGCAGAGGTAGAAGACAGAGATAGAGTATATCTACGTCTCTCACTCAGCCTACTCAGAAGGAACAGCAGAGGTAGAAGACATATATAGAGTATATCCACGTGTCTGATCTACACCTCACTCAGCATGCTCAGAAGGAACAGCAGAGATAGAATACAGAGATAGAGTATATCCACGTGTCTGATCTACACCTCACTCAGCCTGCTCAGAAGGAACAGCAGAGGTAGAAGACGGAGATATAGTATATCCACGTGTCTCACTCAGCCTGCTCAGAAGGAACAGCAGAGGTAGAAGACAGAGATAGAGTATATCCACGTGTCTGATCTACACCTCAATCAGCCTGATCAGAAGGAAAAGCAGAGGTAGAAGACAGAGATAGAGTATATCCACGTGTCTGTTCTACACCTCAGTCAGCCTGCTCAAAAGGAACAGCAGAGGTAGAAGACAGAGATAGATTCTATCCACGTGTCTCATTCAGCCTGCCCAGAAGGAACAGCAGATGTAGAAGACAGAGATAGAGTATATCCACGTGTCTGATCTACACCTCACTCAGCCTGATCAGAAGGAAAAGCAGAGGTAGAAGACAGAGATAGAGTATATCCACGTGTCTGATCTACACCTCTCTCAGCCTGTTTAGAAGGAACAGCAGAGGTAGAAGACAGAGATAGAGTATATCCACGTGTCTCACTCAGCCTGCTCAGAAGGAACAGCAGAGATAGAATACAGAGATAGAGTATATCCAGGTGTCTGATCTACACCTTACTCAGCCTGCTCAGAAGGAACAGCAGAGGTAGAAGACGGATATATAGTATATCCACGTGTCTCACTCAGCCTGCTCAGAAGGAACAGCAGAGGTAGAAGACAGAGATAGAGTATATCCACGTGTCTGATCTACACCTCAATCAGCCTGATCAGAAGGAAAAGCAGAGGTAGAAGACAGAGATAGAGTATATCCACGTGTCTGTTCTACACACCAGTCAGCCTGCTCAAAAGGAACAGCAGAGGTAGAAGACAGAGATAGAGTATATCCACGTGTCTCATTCAGCCCGCTCAGAAGGAACAGCAGATGTAGAAGACAGAGATAGAGTATATCCACGTGTCTGATCTACACCTCACTCAGCCTGATCAGAAGGAAACGCAGAGGTAGAAGACAGAGATAGAGTATATCCACGTGTCTGATCTACACCTCACTCAGCCTGCTCAGAAGGAACAGCAGAGGTAGAAGACAGAGATAGAGTATATCGACGTGTCTGATCTACACCTCACTCAGCCTGCTCAGAAGGAACAGCACAGGTAGAAGACAGAGATAGAGTATATCCACGTGTCTCACTCAGCCTGCTCAGAAAGAACAGCAGAGGTAGAAGACAGAGATAGAGTATATCCACGTGTCTGATCTCCACCTCACTCAGCCTGCTCAGAAGGAACAGCAGATGTTGAAGACAGAGATAGAGTATATCGACGTGTCTCATCTACACCTCACTCAGCCTGCTCAGAAGGAACAGCATAGGTAGAAGACAGAGATAGAGTATATCAACGTGTCTGATCTACACCTCACTCAGCCTGCTCAGAAGGAACATCGGAGGTAGAAGACACAGATAGAGTATATCCACGTGTCTGATCTACACCTCACTCAGCCCGCTCAGAAATAACAGCAGAGGTAGAAGACAGAGATAGAGTATATCCACATGTCTGATCTACACCTCACTCAGCCTGCTCAAAAGGAACAGCAGATGTAGAATACAGAGATAGAGTATATCCACGTGTCTCACTCAGCCTGCTCAGAAGGAACAGCAGAGGTAGAAGACAGAGATAGAGTATATCCACGTGTCTCACTCAGCCTGCTCAGAAGGAACAGCAGAGGTAGAAGACAGAGATAGAGTATATCCACGTCTCTCACTCAGCCTACTCAGAAGAAACAGCAGAGGTAGAAGACATATATAGAGTATATCCACGTGTCTGGTATACACCTCACTCAGCCTGCTCAGAAGGAACAGCAGAGGTAGAAGACAGAGATAGAGTATATCCACGTGTCTGATCTACACCTCAGTCAGCCTGCTCAGAAGGAACAGCAGAGGTAGAAGACAGAGATAGATTATATCCACGTGTCTGATCTACACCTCATTCAGCCTGCTCAGAAGGAACATC
Organism: Crossaster papposus; assembly: GCA_037893245.1. Lineage (NCBI taxonomy): Eukaryota > Metazoa > Echinodermata > Asteroidea > Velatida > Solasteridae > Crossaster > Crossaster papposus. The sequence goes on along the minus strand of JBAIAA010000808.1, from coordinate 390,033 downwards.
AGAGTTAGAAGACATAGATATAGTATATCCACGTGTCTGATCTACACCTCACTCAGCCTGCTCAGAAGGAACAGCAGAGGTAGAAGACAGAGATAGAGTATATCCACTTGTCTCACTCAGCCTGCTCAGAAGGAACAGCAGAGGTAGAAGACACAGATAGCGTATATCCACGTGTCTGATTTACACCTCACTCAGCCCGCTCAGAAGGAACAGCAGAGGTAGAAGACAGAGATAGAGTATATCCACGTGTTTGATCTACACCTCACTCAGTCTGCTCAAAAGGAACAGCAGATGTAGAAGACAGAGATAGAGTATATCCACGTGTCGGATCTACATCTCAATCAGCCTGATCAGAAGGAAAAGCAGAGGTAGAAGACAAAGATAGAGTATATCCACGTGTCTGTTCTACACCTCAGTCAGCCTGCTCAAAAGGAACAGCAGAGGTAGAAGACAGAGATAGAGTATATCCACGTGTCTCATTCAGCCCGCTCAGAAGGAACAGCAGATGTAGAAGACAGAGATAGAGTATATCCACGTGTCTGATCTACACCTCACTCAGCCTGATCAGAAGGAAAAGCAGAGGTAGAAGACAGAGATAGAGTATATCCACGTGTCTGATCTACACCTCACTCAGCCTGCTCAGAAGGAACAGCAGAGGTAGAAGACAGAGATAGAGTATATCGACGTGTCTGATCTACACCTCACTCAGCCTGCTCAGAAGGAACAGCAGAGGTAGAAGACAGAGATAGAGTATATCCACGTGTCTCACTCAGCCTGCTCAGAAGGAACAGCAGAGGTAGAAGACAGAGATAGAGTATATCCACGTGTCTCACTCAGCCTGCTCAGAAGGAACAGCATAGGTAGAAGACAGAGATATAGTATATCCACGTGTCTCACTCAGCCTGCTCAGAAGGAACAGCAGAGGTAGAATGCAGAGATAGAGTATATCCACGTGTCTGATATACACCTCACTCAGCCTGCTCAGAAGGAACAGCAGAGGTAGAAGACAGAGATGGAGTATATCCACGTGTCTGATCTACACCTCACTCAGCCTGCTCAAAAGGAACAGCAGATGTAGAATACAGAGATAGAGTATATCCACGTGTCTCACTCAGCCTGATCAGAAGGAACAGCACAGGTAGAAGACAGAGATAGAGTATATCCACGTGTCTCACTCAGCCTGCTCAGAAGGAACAGCAGAGGTAGAAGACAGAGATAGAGTATATCTACGTCTCTCACTCAGCCTACTCAGAAGGAACAGCAGAGGTAGAAGACATATATAGAGTATATCCACGTGTCTGATCTACACCTCACTCAGCATGCTCAGAAGGAACAGCAGAGATAGAATACAGAGATAGAGTATATCCACGTGTCTGATCTACACCTCACTCAGCCTGCTCAGAAGGAACAGCAGAGGTAGAAGACGGAGATATAGTATATCCACGTGTCTCACTCAGCCTGCTCAGAAGGAACAGCAGAGGTAGAAGACAGAGATAGAGTATATCCACGTGTCTGATCTACACCTCAATCAGCCTGATCAGAAGGAAAAGCAGAGGTAGAAGACAGAGATAGAGTATATCCACGTGTCTGTTCTACACCTCAGTCAGCCTGCTCAAAAGGAACAGCAGAGGTAGAAGACAGAGATAGATTCTATCCACGTGTCTCATTCAGCCTGCCCAGAAGGAACAGCAGATGTAGAAGACAGAGATAGAGTATATCCACGTGTCTGATCTACACCTCACTCAGCCTGATCAGAAGGAAAAGCAGAGGTAGAAGACAGAGATAGAGTATATCCACGTGTCTGATCTACACCTCTCTCAGCCTGTTTAGAAGGAACAGCAGAGGTAGAAGACAGAGATAGAGTATATCCACGTGTCTCACTCAGCCTGCTCAGAAGGAACAGCAGAGATAGAATACAGAGATAGAGTATATCCAGGTGTCTGATCTACACCTTACTCAGCCTGCTCAGAAGGAACAGCAGAGGTAGAAGACGGATATATAGTATATCCACGTGTCTCACTCAGCCTGCTCAGAAGGAACAGCAGAGGTAGAAGACAGAGATAGAGTATATCCACGTGTCTGATCTACACCTCAATCAGCCTGATCAGAAGGAAAAGCAGAGGTAGAAGACAGAGATAGAGTATATCCACGTGTCTGTTCTACACACCAGTCAGCCTGCTCAAAAGGAACAGCAGAGGTAGAAGACAGAGATAGAGTATATCCACGTGTCTCATTCAGCCCGCTCAGAAGGAACAGCAGATGTAGAAGACAGAGATAGAGTATATCCACGTGTCTGATCTACACCTCACTCAGCCTGATCAGAAGGAAACGCAGAGGTAGAAGACAGAGATAGAGTATATCCACGTGTCTGATCTACACCTCACTCAGCCTGCTCAGAAGGAACAGCAGAGGTAGAAGACAGAGATAGAGTATATCGACGTGTCTGATCTACACCTCACTCAGCCTGCTCAGAAGGAACAGCACAGGTAGAAGACAGAGATAGAGTATATCCACGTGTCTCACTCAGCCTGCTCAGAAAGAACAGCAGAGGTAGAAGACAGAGATAGAGTATATCCACGTGTCTGATCTCCACCTCACTCAGCCTGCTCAGAAGGAACAGCAGATGTTGAAGACAGAGATAGAGTATATCGACGTGTCTCATCTACACCTCACTCAGCCTGCTCAGAAGGAACAGCATAGGTAGAAGACAGAGATAGAGTATATCAACGTGTCTGATCTACACCTCACTCAGCCTGCTCAGAAGGAACATCGGAGGTAGAAGACACAGATAGAGTATATCCACGTGTCTGATCTACACCTCACTCAGCCCGCTCAGAAAGAACAGCAGAGGTAGAAGACAGAGATAGAGTATATCCACATGTCTGATCTACACCTCACTCAGCCTGCTCAAAAGGAACAGCAGATGTAGAATACAGAGATAGAGTATATCCACGTGTCTCACTCAGCCTGCTCAGAAGGAACAGCAGAGGTAGAAGACAGAGATAGAGTATATCCACGTGTCTCACTCAGCCTGCTCAGAAGGAACAGCAGAGGTAGAAGACAGAGATAGAGTATATCCACGTCTCTCACTCAGCCTACTCAGAAGAAACAGCAGAGGTAGAAGACATATATAGAGTATATCCACGTGTCTGATCTACACCTCACTCAGCATGCTCAGAAGGAACAGCAGAGGTAGAAGACAGATATAGAGTATATCCACGTGTCTGATCTACACCTCACTCAGCCTGTTTAGAAGGAACAGCAGAGGTAGAAGACAGAGATACAGTATATCCACGTGTCTCACTCAGCCTGCTCAGAAGGAACAGCAGAGATAGAATACAGAGATAGAGTATATCTACGTGTCTGATCTACACCTCACTCAGCCCGCTCAGAAGGAACAGCAGAGGAAGAAGACAGAGATAGAGTATATCCACGTGTCTGATCTTTACCTCACTCAGCCTGCTCAGAAGGAACAGCAGAGGTAGAAGATAGAGATAGAGTATATCCACGTGTCTGATATACACCTAACTCAGCCTGCTCAGAAGAAACAGCAGAGGTAGAATACAGAGATAGAGGATATCCACGTGTCTGATCTACACCTCAGTCAGCCTGCACAGAAGGAACAGCAGAGGTAGAAGACAGAGATAGAGTATATCCACGTGTCTGATCTACACCTCACTCAGTCTGCTCAGAAGGAACATCAGAGGTAGAAGACAGAGATAGAGTATATCCACGTGTCTGATCTACACCTCACTCAGCCTGCTCAGAAGGAACAGCAGAGGTAGAAGACAGAGATGGAGTATATCCACGTGTCTGATCTACACCTCACTCAGCCTGCTCAAAAGGAACAGCAGATGTAGAATACAGAGATAGAGTATATCCACGTGTCTCACTCAGCCTGCTCAGAAGGAACAGCAGAGGTAGAAGACAGAGATAGAGTATATCCACGTGTCTCACTCAGCCTGCTCTGAAGGAACAGCAGAGGTAGAAGACAGAGATAGAGTATATCCACGTCTCTCACTCAGCCTACTCAGAAGGAACAGCAGAGGTAGAAGACATATATAGAGTATATCCACGTGTCTGATCTACACCTCACTCAGCCTACTCAGAAGGAACAGCAGAGGTAGAAGACAGATATAGAGTATATCCACGTGTCTGATCTACACCTCACTCAGCCTGTTTAGAAGGAACAGCAGAGGTAGAAGACAGAGATAGAGTATATCCACGTGTCTCACTCAGCCTGCTCAGAAGGAACAGCAGAGATAGAATACAGAGATAGAGTATATCTACGTGTCTGATCTACACCTCACTCAGCCCGCTCAGAAGGAACAGCAGAGGTAGAAGACAGAGATAGAGTATATCCACGTGTCTGATCTTTACCTCACTCAGCCTGCTCAGAAGGAACAGCAGAGGTAGAAGACAGAGATAGAGTATATCCACGTGTCTGATCTACACCTCACTCAGCCTGTTTAGAAGGAACAGCAGAGGTATAAGACAGAGATAGAGTATATCCACGTGTCTCACTCAGCCTGCTCAGAAGGAACAGCAGAAATAGAATACAGAGATAGAGTATATCTACGTGTCTGATCTACACCTCACTCAGCCCGCTCAGAAGGAACAGCAGAGGTAGAAGACAGAGATAGAGTATATCCACGTGTCTGATCTTTACCTCACTCAGCCTGCTCAGAAGGAACAGCAGAGGTAGAAGACAGAGATAGAGTATATCCACGTGTCTCACTCAGCCTGCTCAGAAGGAACCGCAGAGATAGAATACAGAGATAGAGTATATCCACGTGTCTCACTCAGCCTGCTCAGAAGGAACAGCAGAGGTAGAAGACAGAGATAGAGTATATCCACGTGTCTGATCTACACCTCACTCAGCCTGCTCAGAAGGAACAGCAGATGTAGAAGACAGAGATAGAGTATATCGACGTGTCTCATCTACACCTCACTCAGCCTGCTCAGAAGGAACAGCATAGGTAGAAGACAGAGATAGAGTATATCCACGTGTCTCACTCAGCCTGCTCAGAAGGAACAGCAGAGGTAGAATACAGAGATAGAGGATATCCACGTGTCTGATCTACACCTCAGTCAGCCTGCACAGAAGGAACAGCAGAGGTAGAAGACAGAGATAGAGTATATCCACGTGTCTGATCTACACCTCACTCAGCCTGCTCAGAAGGAACATCAGAGGTAGAAGACAGAGATAGAGTATATCCACGTGTCTGATATACACCTCACTCAGCCTGCTCAGAAGGAACAGCAGAGGTAGAAGTCAGAGATGGAGTATATCCAAGTGTCTGATCTACACCTCACTCAGCCTGCTCAAAAGGAACAGCAGATGTAGAATACAGAGATAGAGTATATCCACGTGTCTCACTCAGCCTGCTCAGAAGGAACAGCAGAGGTAGAAGACAGAGATAGAGTATATCCACGTCTCTCAGTCAGCCTGCCCAGAAGGAACAGCATAGGTAGAAGACAGAGATAGAGTATATCCACGTGTCTGATCTACACCTCACTCAACCTGCTCAGAAAGAACATCAGAGGTAGAAGACAGAGATAGAGTATATCCACGTGTCTGATCTAAACCTCACTCAGCCTGCTCAGAAGGAACAGCAGAGGTAGAAGACAGAGATGGAGTATATCCACGTGTCTGATCTACACCTCACTCAGCCTGCTCAAAAGGAACAGCAGATGTAGAATACAGAGATGGAGTATATCCACGTGTCTCACTCAGCCTGCTCAGAAGGAACAGCAGAGGTAGAAGACAGAGATAGAGTATATCCACGTGTCTCACTCAGCCTGCTCAGAAGGAACAGCAGAGGTAAAAGACAGAGATAGAGTATATCCACGTCTCTCACTCAGCCTACTCAGAAGGAACAGCAGAGGTAGAAGACATATATAGAGTATATCCACGTGTCTGATCTACACCTCACTCAGCATGCTCAGAAGGAACAGCAGAGGTAGAAGACAGATATAGAGTATATCCACGTGTCTGATCTACACCTCAGTCAGCCTGTTTAGAAGGAACAGCAGAGGTAGAAGACAGAGATAGAGTATATCCACGTGTCTCATTCAGCCTGCTCAGAAGGAACAGCAGATGTAGAAGACAGAGATAGAGTATATCCACGTGTCTGATCTACACCTCACTCAGCCTGCTCAGAAGGAACAGCAGAGGTAGAATACAGAGATAGAGTATATCCACGTGTCTGATCTACACCTCACTCAGCCTGCTCAGAAGGAACAGCAGAGGTAGAAGACAGAGATAGAGTATATCGACGTGTCTGATCTACACCTCACTCAGCCTGCTCAGAAGGAACAGCAGAGGTAGAAGACAGAGATAGAGTATATCCACGTGTCTCACTCAGCCTGCTCAGAAGGAACAGCAGAGGTAGAAGACAGAGATAGAGTATATCCATGTGTCTGATCTACACCTCACTCAGCCTGCTCAGAAGGAACAGCAGAGGTAGAAGACAGAGATAGAGTATATCCACGTGTCTCACTCAGCCTGCTCATAAGGAACAGCAGAGGTAGAAGACAGAGATAGAGTATATCCACGTGTCTGATCTACACCTCACTCAGCCTGCTCAGAAGGAACATCAGAGGTAGAACACAGAGATAGAGTATATCGACGTGTCTGATCTACACCTCACTCAGCCTTCTCAGAAGGAACAGCAGAGGTAGAAGACAGAGATAGAGTATATCCACGTGTCTCACTCAGCTTGCTCAGAAGGAACAGCAGAGGTAGAAGACAGAGATAGAGTATATCCACGTGTCTGATCTACACCTCACTCAGCCTGCTCAGAAGGAACAGCAGATGTAGAAGACAGAGATAGAGTATATCGACGTGTCTCATCTACACCTCACTCAGCCTGCTCAGAAGGAACAGCATAGGTAGAAGACAGATATAGAGTATATCCACGTGTCTCACTCAGCCTGCTCAGAATGAACAGCAGAGGTAGAATACAGAGATAGAGGATATCCACGTGTCTGATCTACACCTCAGTCAGCCTGCACAGAAGGAACAGCAGAGGTAGAAGACAGAGATAGAGTATATCCACCTGTCTGATCTACACCTCACTCAGCCTGCTCAGAAGGAACATCAGAGGTAGAAGACAGAGATAGAGTATATCCACGTGTCTGATATACACCTCACTCAGCCTGCTCAGAAGGAACAGCAGAGGTAGAAGACAGAGATGGAGTATATCCAAGTGTCTGATCTACACCTCACTCAGCCTGCTCAAAAGGAACAGCAGATGTAGAATACAGAGATAGAGTATATCCACGTGTCTCACTCAGCCTGCTCAGAAGGAACAGCAGAGGTAGAAGACAGAGATAGAGTATATCCACGTCTCTCACTCAGCCTGCTCAGAAGGAACAGCATAGGTAGAAGACAGAGATATAGTATATCCACGTGTCTGATCTACACCTCACTCAGCCTGCTCAGAAGGAACATCAGAGGTAGAAGACAGAGATAGAGTATATCCACGTGTCTGATCTACACCTCACTCAGCCTGCTCAGAAGGAACAGCAGAGGTAGAAGACAGAGATGGAGTATATCCACGTGTCTGATCTACACCTCACTCAGCCTGCTCAAAAGGAACAGCAGATGTAGAATACAGAGATGGAGTATATCCACGTGTCTCACTCAGCCTGCTCAGAAGGAACAGCAGAGGTAGAAGACAGAGATAGAGTATATCCACGTGTCTCACTCAGCCTGCTCAGAAAGAACAGCAGAGGTAGAAGACATATATAGAGTATATCCACGTGTCTGATCTACACCTCACTCAGCATGCTCAGAAGGAACAGCAGAGGTAGAAGACAGATATAGAGTATATCCACGTGTCTGATCTACACCTCACTCAGCCTGTTTAGAAGAAACAGCAGAGGTAGAAGACAGAGATAGAGTATATCCACGTGTCTCACTCAGCCTGCTCAGAAGGAACAGCAGAGATAGAATACAGAGATAGAGTATATCCACGTGTCTGATCTACACCTCACTCAGCCTGCTCAGAAGGAACAGCAGAGGTAGAAGACAGAGATAGAGTATATCCACGTGTCTGATCTACACCTCACTCAGCCTGCTCAGAAGGAACATCAGAGGTAGAAGACAGAGATAGAGTATATCCACGTGTCTGATCTACACCTCACTCAGCCTGCTCAGAAGGAACAGCAGATGTAGAATACAGAGATGGAGTATATCCACGTGTCTCACTCAGCCTGCTCAGAAGGAACAGCATAGGTAGAAGACAGAGATAGAGTATATCCACGTGTCTCACTCAGCCTGCTCAGAAGGAACAGCAGAGGTAAAAGACAGAGATAGAGTATATCCACGTCTCTCACTCAGCCTACTCAGAAGGAACAGCAGAGGTAGAAGACATATATAGAGTATATCCACGTGTCTGATCTACACCTCACTCAGCATGCTCAGAAGGAACAGCAGAGGTAGAAGACAGATATAGAGTATATCCACGTGTCTGATCTACACCTCACTCAGCCTGTTTCGAAGGAACAGCAGAGGTAGAAGACAGAGATAGAGTATATCCACGTGTCTCACTCAGCCTGCTCAGAAGAAACAGCAGAGATAGAATACAGAGATAGAGTATATCCACGTGTCTGATCTACACCTCACTCAGCCTGCTCAGAAGGAACAGCAGAGGTAGAAGACAGAGATGGAGTATATCCACGTGTCTGATCTACACCTCACTCAGCCTGCTCAAAAGGAACAGCAGATGTAGAATACAGAGATGGAGTATATCCACGTGTCTCACTCAGCCTGCTCAGAAGGAACAGCAGAGGTAGAAGACAGAGATAGAGTATATCCACGTGTCTCACTCAGCCTGCTCAGAAGGAACAGCAGAGGTAAAAGACAGAGATAGAGTATATCCACGTCTCTCACTCAGCCTACTCAGAAGGAACAGCAGAGGTAGAAGACATATATAGAGTATATCCACGTGTCTGATCTACACCTCACTCAGCATGCTCAGAAGGAACAGCAGAGGTAGAAGACAGATATAGAGTATATCCACGTGTCTGATCTACACCTCAGTCAGCCTGTTTAGAAGGAACAGCAGAGGTAGAAGACAGAGATAGAGTATATCCACGTGTCTCATTCAGCCTGCTCAGAAGGAACAGCAGATGTAGAAGACAGAGATAGAGTATATCCACGTGTCTGATCTACACCTCACTCAGCCTGGTCAGACGGAACAGCAGAGGTAGAAGACAGAGATAGAGTATATCCACGTGTCTGATCTACACCTCACTCAGCCTGCTCAGAAGGAACAGCAGAGGTAGAAGACAGAGATAGAGTATATCGACGTGTCTGATCTACACCTCACTCAGCCTGCTCAGAAGGAACAGCAGAGGTAGAAGACAGAGATAGAGTATATCCACGTGTCTCACTCAGCCTGCTCAGAAGGAACAGCAGAGGTAGAAGACAGAGATAGAGTATATCCATGTGTCTGATCTACACCTCACTCAGCCTGCTCAGAAGGAACAGCAGAGGTAGAAGACAGAGATAGAGTATATCCACGTGTCTCACTCAGCCTGCTCATAAGGAACAGCAGAGGTAGAAGACAGAGATAGAGTATATCCACGTGTCTGATCTACACCTCACTCAGCCTGCTCAGAAGGAACATCAGAGGTAGAACACAGAGATAGAGTATATCGACGTGTCTGATCTACACCTCACTCAGCCTTCTCAGAAGGAACAGCAGAGGTAGAAGACAGAGATAGAGTATATCCACGTGTCTCACTCAGCCTGCTCAGAAGGAACAGCAGAGGTAGAAGACAGAGATAGAGTATATCCACGTGTCTGATCTACACCTCACTCAGCCTGCTCAGAAGGAACAGCAGATGTAGAAGGCAGAGATAGAGTATATCGACGTGTCTCATCTACACCTCACTCAGCCTGCTCAGAAGGAACAGCATAGGTAGAAGACAGATATAGAGTATATCCACGTGTCTCACTCAGCCTGCTCAGAATGAACAGCAGAGGTAGAATACAGAGATAGAGGATATCCACGTGTCTGATCTACACCTCAGTCAGCCTGCACAGAAGGAACAGCAGAGGTAGAAGACAGAGATAGAGTATATCCACCTGTCTGATCTACACCTCACTCAGCCTGCTCAGAAGGAACATCAGAGGTAGAAGACAGAGATAGAGTATATCCACGTGTCTGATATACACCTCACTCAGCCTGCTCAGAAGGAACAGCAGAGGTAGAAGACAGAGATGGAGTATATCCAAGTGTCTGATCTACACCTCACTCAGCCTGCTCAAAAGGAACAGCAGATGTAGAATACAGAGATAGAGTATATCCACGTGTCTCACTCAGCCTGCTCAGAAGGAACAGCAGAGGTAGAAGACAGAGATAGAGTATATCCACGTCTCTCACTCAGCCTGCTCAGAAGGAACAGCATAGGTAGAAGACAGAGATATAGTATATCCACGTGTCTGATCTACACCTCACTCAGCCTGCTCAGAAGGAACATCAGAGGTAGAAGACAGAGATAGAGTATATCCACGTGTCTGATCTACACCTCACTCAGCCTGCTCAGAAGGAACAGCAGAGGTAGAAGACAGAGATGGAGTATATCCACGTGTCTGATCTACACCTCACTCAGCCTGCTCAAAAGGAACAGCAGATGTAGAATACAGAGATGGAGTATATCCACGTGTCTCACTCAGCCTGCTCAGAAGGAACAGCAGAGGTAGAAGACAGAGATAGAGTATATCCACGTGTCTCACTCAGCCTGCTCAGAAAGAACAGCAGAGGTAGAAGACATATATAGAGTATATCCACGTGTCTGATCTACACCTCACTCAGCATGCTCAGAAGGAACAGCAGAGGTAGAAGACAGATATAGAGTATATCCACGTGTCTGATCTACACCTCACTCAGCCTGTTTAGAAGAAACAGCAGAGGTAGAAGACAGATATAGAGTATATCCACGTGTCTCACTCAGCCTGCTCAGAAGGAACAGCAGAGATAGAATACAGAGATAGAGTATATCCACGTGTCTGATCTACACCTCACTCAGCCTGCTCAGAAGGAACAGCAGAGGTAGAAGACAGAGATAGAGTATATCCACGTGTCTGATCTACACCTCACTCAGCCTGCTCAGAAGGAACATCAGAGGTAGAAGACAGAGATAGAGTATATCCACGTGTCTGATCTACACCTCACTCAGCCTGCTCAGAAGGAACAGCAGATGTAGGATACAGAGATGGAGTATATCCACGTGTCTCACTCAGCCTGCTCAGAAGGAACAGCATAGGTAGAAGACAGAGATAGAGTATATCCACGTGTCTCACTCAGCCTGCTCAGAAGAAACAGCAGAGATAGAATACAGAGATAGAGTATATCCACGTGTCTGATCTACACCTCACTCAGCCTGCTCAGAAGGAACAGCAGAGGTAGAAGACGGAGATATAGTATATCCACGTGTCTCACTCAGCCTGCTCAGAAGGAACAGCAGAGGTAGAAGACAGAGATAGAGTATATCCACGTGTCTGTTCTACACCTCAGTCAGCCTGCTCAAAAGGAACAGCAGAGGTAGAAGACAGAGATAGAGTATACCCACGTGTCTCATTCAGCCTGCTCAGAAGGAACAGCAGATGTAGAAGACAGAGATAGAGTATATCCACGTGTCTGATCTACACCTCACTCAGCCTGCTCAGAAGGAACAGCAGAGGTAGAAGACAGAGATAGAGTATATCCACGTGTCTGATCTACACCTCACTCAGCCTGCTCAGAAGGAACAGCAGAGGTAGAAGACAGAGATAGAGTATATCGACGTGTCTGATCTACACCTCACTCAGCCTGCTCAGAAGGAACAGCAGAGGTAGAAGACAGAGATAGAGTATATCCACGTGTCTCACTCAGCCTGCTCAGAAGGAACAGCAGAGGTAGAAGACAGAGATAGAGTATATCCATGTGTCTGATCTACACCTCACTCAGCCTGCTCAGAAGGAACAGTAGAGGTAGAAGACAGAGATAGAGTATATCCACGTGTCTCACTCAGCCTGCTCATAAGGAACAGCAGAGGTAGAAGACAGAGATAGAGTATATCCACGTGTCTGATCTACACCTCACTCAGCCTGCTCAGAAGGAACATCAGAGGTAGAACACAGAGATAGAGTATATCGACGTGTCTGATCTACACCTCACTCAGCCTTCTCAGAAGGAACAGCAGAGGTAGAAGACAGAGATAGAGTATATCCACGTGTCTCACTCAGCCTGCTCAGAAGGAACAGCAGAGGTAGAAGACAGAGATAGAGTATATCCACGTGTCTGATCTACACCTCACTCAGCCTGCTCAGAAGGAACAGCAGATGTAGAAGACAGAGATAGAGTATATCCACCTGTCTGATCTACACCTCACTCAGCCTGCTCAGAAGGAACATCAGAGGTAGAAGACAGAGATAGAGTATATCCACGTGTCTGATATACACCTCACTCAGCCTGCTCAGAAGGAACAGCAGAGGTAGAAGACAGAGATGGAGTATATCCAAGTGTCTGATCTACACCTCACTCAGCCTGCTCAAAAGGAACAGCAGATGTAGAATACAGAGATAGAGTATATCCACGTGTCTCACTCAGCCTGCTCAGAAGGAACAGCAGAGGTAGAAGACAGAGATAGAGTATATCCACGTCTCTCACTCAGCCTGCTCAGAAGGAACAGCATAGGTAGAAGACAGAGATATAGTATATCCACGTGTCTGATCTACACCTCACTAAGCCTGCTCAGAAGGAACATCAGAGGTAGAAGACAGAGATAGAGTATATCCACGTGTCTGATCTACACCTCACTCAGCCTGCTCAGAAGGAACAGCAGAGGTAGAAGACAGAGATGGAGTATATCCACGTGTCTGATCTACACCTCACTCAGCCTGCTCAAAAGGAACAGCAGATGTAGAATACAGAGATGGAGTATATCCACGTGTCTCACTCAGCCTGCTCAGAAGGAACAGCCGAGGTAGAAGACAGAGATAGAGTATATCCACGTGTCTCACTCAGCCTGCTCAGAAAGAACAGCAGAGGTAGAAGACATATATAGAGTATATCCACGTGTCTGATCTACACCTCACTCAGCATGCTCAGAAGGAACAGCAGAGGTAGAAGACAGATATAGAGTATATCCACGTGTCTGATCTACACCTCACTCAGCCTGTTTAGAAGAAACAGCAGAGGTAGAAGACAGAGATAGAGTATATCCACGTGTCTCACTCAGCCTGCTCAGAAGGAACAGCAGAGATAGAATACAGAGATAGAGTATATCCACGTGTCTGATCTACACCTCACTCAGCCTGCTCAGAAGGAACAGCAGAGGTAGAAGACAGAGATAGAGTATATCCACGTGTCTGATCTACACCTCACTCAGCCTGCTCAGAAGGAACATCAGAGGTAGAAGACAGAGATAGAGTATATCCACGTGTCTGATCTACACCTCAGTCAGCCTGCTCAGAAGGAACAGCAGATGTAGAATACAGAGATGGAGTATATCCACGTGTCTCACTCAGCCTGCTCAGAAGGAACAGCATAGGTAGAAGACAGAGATAGAGTATATCCACGTGTCTCACTCAGCCTGCTCAGAAGGAACAGCAGAGGTAAAAGACAGAGATAGAGTATATCCACGTCTCTCACTCAGCCTACTCAGAAGGAACAGCAGAGGTAGAAGACATATATAGAGTATATCCACGTGTCTGATCTACACCTCACTCAGCATGCTCAGAAGGAACAGCAGAGGTAGAAGACAGATATAGAGTATATCCACGTGTCTGATCTACACCTCACTCAGCCTGTTTCGAAGGAACAGCAGAGGTAGAAGACAGAGATAGAGTATATCCACGTGTCTCACTCAGCCTGCTCAGAAGAAACAGCAGAGATAGAATACAGAGATAGAGTATATCCACGTGTCTGATCTACACCTCACTCAGCCTGCTCAGAAGGAACAGCAGAGGTAGAAGACAGAGATGGAGTATATCCACGTGTCTGATCTACACCTCACTCTGCCTGCTCAAAAGGAACAGCAGATGTAGAATACAGAGATGGAGTATATCCACGTGTCTCACTCAGCCTGCTCAGAAGGAACAGCAGAGGTAGAAGACAGAGATAGAGTATATCCACGTGTCTCACTCAGCCTGCTCAGAAGGAACAGCAGAGGTAAAAGACAGAGATAGAGTATATCCACGTCTCTCACTCAGCCTACTCAGAAGGAACAGCAGAGGTAGAAGACATATATAGAGTATATCCACGTGTCTGATCTACACCTCACTCAGCATGCTCAGAAGGAACAGCAGAGGTAGAAGACAGATATAGAGTATATCCACGTGTCTGATCTACACCTCAGTCAGCCTGTTTAGAAGGAACAGCAGAGGTAGAAGACAGAGATAGAGTATATCCACGTGTCTCATTCAGCCTGCTCAGAAGGAACAGCAGATGTAGAAGACAGAGATAGAGTATATCCACGTGTCTGATCTACACCTCACTCAGCCTGCTCAGAAGGAACAGCAGAGGTAGAAGACAGAGATAGAGTATATCCACGTGTCTGATCTACACCTCACTCAGCCTGCTCAGAAGGAACAGCAGAGGTAGAAGACAGAGATAGAGTATATCGACGTGTCTGATCTACACCTCACTCAGCCTGCTCAGAAGGAACAGCAGAGGTAGAAGACAGAGATAGAGTATATCCACGTGTCTCACTCAGCCTGCTCAGAAGGAACAGCAGAGGTAGAAGACAGAGATAGAGTATATCCATGTGTCTGATCTACACCTCACTCAGCCTGCTCAGAAGGAACAGCAGAGGTAGAAGACAGAGATAGAGTATATCCACGTGTCTCACTCAGCCTGCTCATAAGGAACAGCAGAGGTAGAAGACAGAGATAGAGTATATCCACGTGTCTGATCTACACCTCACTAAGCCTGCTCAGAAGGAACATCAGAGGTAGAACACAGAGATAGAGTATATCGACGTGTCTGATCTACACCTCACTCAGCCTTCTCAGAAGGAACAGCAGAGGTAGAAGACAGAGATAGAGTATATCCACGTGTCTCACTCAGCCTGCTCAGAAGGAACAGCAGAGGTAGAAGACAGAGATAGAGTATATCCACGTGTCTGATCTACACCTCACTCAGCCTGCTCAGAAGGAACAGCAGATGTAGAAGACAGAGATAGAGTATATCGACGTGTCTCATCTACACCTCACTCAGCCTGCTCAGAAGGAACAACATAGGTAGAAGACAGATATAGAGTATATCCACGTGTCTCACTCAGCCTGCTCAGAATGAACAGCAGAGGTAGAATACAGAGATAGAGGATATCCACGTGTCTGATCTACACCTCAGTCAGCCTGCACAGAAGGAACAGCAGAGGAAGAAGACAGAGATAGAGTATATCCACCTGTCTGATCTACACCTCACTCAGCCTGCTCAGAAGGAACATCAGAGGTAGAAGACAGAGATAGAGTATATCCACGTGTCTGATATACACCTCACTCAGCCTGCTCAGAAGGAACAGCAGAGGTAGAAGACAGAGATGGAGTATATCCAAGTGTCTGATCTACACCTCACTCAGCCTGCTCAAAAGGAACAGCAGATGTAGAATACAGAGATAGAGTATATCCACGTGTCTCACTCAGCCTGCTCAGAAGGAACAGCAGAGGTAGAAGACAGAGATAGAGTATATCCACGTCTCTCACTCAGCCTGCTCAGAAGGAACAGCATAGGTAGAAGACAGAGATATAGTATATCCACGTGTCTGATCTACACCTCACTCAGCCTGCTCAGAAGGAACATCAGAGGTAGAAGACAGAGATAGAGTATATCCACGTGTCTGATCTACACCTCACTCAGCCTGCTCAGAAGGAACAGCAGAGGTAGAAGACAGAGATGGAGTATATCCACGTGTCTGATCTACACCTCACCCAGCCTGCTCAAAAGGAACAGCAGATGTAGAATACAGAGATGGAGTAAATCCACGTGTCTCACTCAGCCTGCTCAGAAAGAACAGCAGAGGTAGAAGACAGAGATAGAGTATATCCACGTGTCTCACTCAGCCTGCTCAGAAAGAACAGCAGAGGTAGAAGACATATATAGAGTATATCCACGTGTCTGATCTACACCTCACTCAGCATGCTCAGAAGGAACAGCAGAGGTAGAAGACAGATATAGAGTATATCCACGTGTCTGATCTACACCTCACTCAGCCTGTTTAGAAGAAACAGCAGAGGTAGAAGACAGAGATAGAGTATATCCACGTGTCTCACTCAGCCTGCTCAGAAGGAACAGCAGAGATAGAATACAGAGATAGAGTATATCCACGTGTCTGATCTACACCTCACTCAGCCTGCTCAGAAGGAACAGCAGAGGTAGAAGACAGAGATAGAGTATATCCACGTGTCTGATCTACACCTCACTCAGCCTGCTCAGAAGGAACATCAGAGGTAGAAGACAGAGATAGAGTATATCCACGTGTCTGATCTACACCTCAGTCAGCCTGCTCAGAAGGAACAGCAGATGTAGAATACAGAGATGGAGTATATCCACGTGTCTCACTCAGCCTGCTCAGAAGGAACAGCATAGGTAGAAGACAGAGATAGAGTATATCCACGTGTCTCACTCAGCCTGCTCAGAAGGAACAGCAGAGGTAAAAGACAGAGATAGAGTATATCCACGTCTCTCACTCAGCCTACTCAGAAGGAACAGCAGAGGTAGAAGACATATATAGAGTATATCCACGTGTCTGATCTACACCTCACTCAGCATGCTCAGAAGGAACAGCAGAGGTAGAAGACAGATATAGAGTATATCCACGTGTCTGATCTACACCTCACTCAGCCTGTTTCGAAGGAACAGCAGAGGTAGAAGACAGAGATAGAGTATATCCACGTGTCTCACTCAGCCTGCTCAGAAGAAACAGCAGAGATAGAATACAGAGATAGAGTATATCCACGTGTCTGATCTACACCTCACTCAGCCTGCTCAGAAGGAACAGCAGAGGTAGAAGACAGAGATGGAGTATATCCACGTGTCTGATCTACACCTCACTCTGCCTGCTCAAAAGGAACAGCAGATGTAGAATACAGAGATGGAGTATATCCACGTGTCTCACTCAGCCTGCTCAGAAGGAACAGCAGAGGTAGAAGACAGAGATAGAGTATATCCACGTGTCTCACTCAGCCTGCTCAGAAGGAACAGCAGAGGTAAAAGACAGAGATAGAGTATATCCACGTCTCTCACTCAGCCTACTCAGAAGGAACAGCAGAGGTAGAAGACATATATAGAGTATATCCACGTGTCTGATCTACACCTCACTCAGCATGCTCAGAAGGAACAGCAGAGGTAGAAGACAGATATAGAGTATATCCACGTGTCTGATCTACACCTCAGTCAGCCTGTTTAGAAGGAACAGCAGAGGTAGAAGACAGAGATAGAGTATATCCACGTGTCTCATTCAGCCTGCTCAGAAGGAACAGCAGATGTAGAAGACAGAGATAGAGTATATCCACGTGTCTGATCTACACCTCACTCAGCCTGCTCAGAAGGAACAGCAGAGGTAGAAGACAGAGATAGAGTATATCCACGTGTCTGATCTACACCTCACTCAGCCTGCTCAGAAGGAACAGCAGAGGTAGAAGACAGAGATAGAGTATATCGACGTGTCTGATCTACACCTCACTCAGCCTGCTCAGAAGGAACAGCAGAGGTAGAAGACAGAGATAGAGTATATCCACGTGTCTCACTCAGCCTGCTCAGAAGGAACAGCAGAGGTAGAAGACAGAGATAGAGTATATCCATGTGTCTGATCTACACCTCACTCAGCCTGCTCAGAAGGAACAGCAGAGGTAGAAGACAGAGATAGAGTATATCCACGTGTCTCACTCAGCCTGCTCATAAGGAACAGCAGAGGTAGAAGACAGAGATAGAGTATATCCACGTGTCTGATCTACACCTCACTAAGCCTGCTCAGAAGGAACATCAGAGGTAGAACACAGAGATAGAGTATATCGACGTGTCTGATCTACACCTCACTCAGCCTTCTCAGAAGGAACAGCAGAGGTAGAAGACAGAGATAGAGTATATCCACGTGTCTCACTCAGCCTGCTCAGAAGGAACAGCAGAGGTAGAAGACAGAGATAGAGTATATCCACGTGTCTGATCTACACCTCACTCAGCCTGCTCAGAAGGAACAGCAGATGTAGAAGACAGAGATAGAGTATATCGACGTGTCTCATCTACACCTCACTCAGCCTGCTCAGAAGGAACAACATAGGTAGAAGACAGATATAGAGTATATCCACGTGTCTCACTCAGCCTGCTCAGAATGAACAGCAGAGGTAGAATACAGAGATAGAGGATATCCACGTGTCTGATCTACACCTCAGTCAGCCTGCACAGAAGGAACAGCAGAGGAAGAAGACAGAGATAGAGTATATCCACCTGTCTGATCTACACCTCACTCAGCCTGCTCAGAAGGAACATCAGAGGTAGAAGACAGAGATAGAGTATATCCACGTGTCTGATATACACCTCACTCAGCCTGCTCAGAAGGAACAGCAGAGGTAGAAGACAGAGATGGAGTATATCCAAGTGTCTGATCTACACCTCACTCAGCCTGCTCAAAAGGAACAGCAGATGTAGAATACAGAGATAGAGTATATCCACGTGTCTCACTCAGCCTGCTCAGAAGGAACAGCAGAGGTAGAAGACAGAGATAGAGTATATCCACGTCTCTCACTCAGCCTGCTCAGAAGGAACAGCATAGGTAGAAGACAGAGATATAGTATATCCACGTGTCTGATCTACACCTCACTCAGCCTGCTCAGAAGGAACATCAGAGGTAGAAGACAGAGATAGAGTATATCCACGTGTCTGATCTACACCTCACTCAGCCTGCTCAGAAGGAACAGCAGAGGTAGAAGACAGAGATGGAGTATATCCACGTGTCTGATCTACACCTCACCCAGCCTGCTCAAAAGGAACAGCAGATGTAGAATACAGAGATGGAGTAAATCCACGTGTCTCACTCAGCCTGCTCAGAAAGAACAGCAGAGGTAGAAGACAGAGATAGAGTATATCCACGTGTCTCACTCAGCCTGCTCAGAAAGAACAGCAGAGGTAGAAGACATATATAGAGTATATCCACGTGTCTGATCTACACCTCACTCAGCATGCTCAGAAGGAACAGCAGAGGTAGAAGACAGATATAGAGTATATCCACGTGTCTGATCTACACCTCACTCAGCCTGTTTAGAAGAAACAGCAGAGGTAGAAGACAGAGATAGAGTATATCCACGTGTCTCACTCAGCCTGCTCAGAAGGAACAGCAGAGATAGAATACAGAGATAGAGTATATCCACGTGTCTGATCTACACCTCACTCAGCCTGCTCAGAAGGAACAGCAGAGGTAGAAGACAGAGATAGAGTATATCCACGTGTCTGATCTACACCTCACTCAGCCTGCTCAGAAGGAACATCAGAGGTAGAAGACAGAGATAGAGTATATCCACGTGTCTGATCTACACCTCACTCAGCCTGCTCAGAAGGAACAGCAGATGTAGGATACAGAGATGGAGTATATCCACGTGTCTCACTCAGCCTGCTCAGAAGGAACAGCATAGGTAGAAGACAGAGATAGAGTATATCCACGTGTCTCACTCAGCCTGCTCAGAAGAAACAGCAGAGATAGAATACAGAGATAGAGTATATCCACGTGTCTGATCTACACCTCACTCAGCCTGCTCAGAAGGAACAGCAGAGGTAGAAGACGGAGATATAGTATATCCACGTGTCTCACTCAGCCTGCTCAGAAGGAACAGCAGAGGTAGAAGACAGAGATAGAGTATATCCACGTGTCTCACTCAGCCTGCTCAGAAGGAACAGCAGAGGTAGAAGACAGAGATAGAGTATATCCATGTGTCTGATCTACACCTCACTCAGCCTGCTCAGAAGGAACAGCAGAGGTAGAAGACAGAGATAGAGTATATCCACGTGTCTCACTCAGCCTGCTCATAAGGAACAGCAGAGGTAGAAGACAGAGATAGAGTATATCCACGTGTCTGATCTACACCTCACTCAGCCTGCTCAGAAGGAACATCAGAGGTAGAACACAGAGATAGAGTATATCGACGTGTCTGATCTACACCTCACTCAGCCTTCTCAGAAGGAACAGCAGAGGTAGAAGACAGAGATAGAGTATATCCACGTGTCTCACTCAGCCTGCTCAGAAGGAACAGCAGAGGTAGAAGACAGAGATAGAGTATATCCACGTGTCTGATCTACACCTCACTCAGCCTGCTCAGAAGGAACAGCAGATGTAGAAGACAGAGATAGAGTATATCGACGTGTCTCATCTACACCTCACTCAGCCTGCTCAGAAGGAACAGCATAGGTAGAAGACAGATATAGAGTATATCCACGTGTCTCACTCAGCCTGCTCAGAATGAACAGCAGAGGTAGAATACAGAGATAGAGGATATCCACGTGTCTGATCTACACCTCAGTCAGCCTGCACAGAAGGAACAGCAGAGGTAGAAGACAGAGATAGAGTATATCCACCTGTCTGATCTACACCTCACTCAGCCTGCTCAGAAGGAACATCAGAGGTAGAAGACAGAGATAGAGTATATCCACGTGTCTGATATACACCTCACTCAGCCTGCTCAGAAGGAACAGCAGAGGTAGAAGACAGAGATGGAGTATATCCAAGTGTCTGATCTACACCTCACTCAGCCTGCTCAAAAGGAACAGCAGATGTAGAATACAGAGATAGAGTATATCCACGTGTCTCACTCAGCCTGCTCAGAAGGAACAGCAGAGGTAGAAGACAGAGATAGAGTATATCCACGTCTCTCACTCAGCCTGCTCAGAAGGAACAGCATAGGTAGAAGACAGAGATATAGTATATCCACGTGTCTGATCTACACCTCACTCAGCCTGCTCAGAAGGAACATCAGAGGTAGAAGACAGAGATAGAGTATATCCACGTGTCTGATCTACACCTCACTCAGCCTGCTCAGAAGGAACAGCAGAGGTAGAAGACAGAGATGGAGTATATCCACGTGTCTGATCTACACCTCACTCAGCCTGCTCAAAAGGAACAGCAGATGTAGAATACAGAGATGGAGTATATCCACGTGTCTCACTCAGCCTGCTCAGAAGGAACAGCAGAGGTAGAAGACAGAGATAGAGTATATCCACGTGTCTCACTCAGCCTGCTCAGAAAGAACAGCAGAGGTAGAAGACATATATAGAGTATATCCACGTGTCTGATCTACACCTCACTCAGCATGCTCAGAAGGAACAGCAGAGGTAGAAGACAGATATAGAGTATATCCACGTGTCTGATCTACACCTCACTCAGCCTGTTTAGAAGAAACAGCAGAGGTAGAAGACAGAGATAGAGTATATCCACGTGTCTCACTCAGCCTGCTCAGAAGGAACAGCAGAGATAGAATACAGAGATAGAGTATATCCACGTGTCTGATCTACACCTCACTCAGCCTGCTCAGAAGGAACAGCAGAGGTAGAAGACAGAGATAGAGTATATCCACGTGTCTGATCTACACCTCACTCAGCCTGCTCAGAAGGAACATCAGAGGTAGAAGACAGAGATAGAGTATATCCACGTGTCTGATCTACACCTCACTCAGCCTGCTCAGAAGGAACAGCAGATGTAGGATACAGAGATGGAGTATATCCACGTGTCTCACTCAGCCTGCTCAGAAGGAACAGCATAGGTAGAAGACAGAGATAGAGTATATCCACGTGTCTCACTCAGCCTGCTCAGAAGAAACAGCAGAGATAGAATACAGAGATAGAGTATATCCACGTGTCTGATCTACACCTCACTCAGCCTGCTCAGAAGGAACAGCAGAGGTAGAAGACGGAGATATAGTATATCCACGTGTCTCACTCAGCCTGCTCAGAAGGAACAGCAGAGGTAGAAGACAGAGATAGAGTATATCCACGTGTCTGTTCTACACCTCAGTCAGCCTGCTCAAAAGGAACAGCAGAGGTAGAAGACAGAGATAGAGTATATCCACGTGTCTCATTCAGCCTGCTCAGAAGGAACAGCAGATGTAGAAGACAGAGATAGAGTATATCCACGTGTCTGATCTACACCTCACTCAGCCTGCTCAGAAGGAACAGCAGAGGTAGAAGACAGAGATAGAGTATATCCACGTGTCTGATCTACACCTCACTCAGCCTGCTCAGAAGGAACAGCAGAGGTAGAAGACAGAGATAGAGTATATCGACGTGTCTGATCTACACCTCACTCAGCCTGCTCAGAAGGAACAGCAGAGGTAGAAGACAGAGATAGAGTATATCCACGTGTCTCACTCAGCCTGCTCAGAAGGAACAGCAGAGGTAGAAGACAGAGATAGAGTATATCCATGTGTCTGATCTACACCTCACTCAGCCTGCTCAGAAGGAACAGCAGAGGTAGAAGACAGAGATAGAGTATATTGACGTGTCTGATATACACCTCACTCAGCCTTCTCCGAAGTAACAGCAGAGGTAGAAGACAGAGATAGTGTATATCCACGTGTCTCACTCAGCCTGCTCAGAAGGAACAGCAGAGGTAGAAGACAGAGATAGAGTATATCCACGTGTCTGATCTACACCTCACTCAGCCTGCTCAGAAGGAACAGCAGATGTAGAAGACAGAGATAGAGTATATCGACGTGTCTCATCTACACCTCACTCAGCCTGCTCAGAAGGAACAGCATAGGTAGAAGACAGAGATAGAGTATATCCACGTGTCTCACTCAGCCTGCTCAGAAGGAACAGCAGAGGTAGAATACAGAGATAGAGGATATCCACGTGTCTGACCTACACCTCAGTCAGCCTGCACAGAAGGAACAGCAGAGGTAGAAGACAGAGATAGAGTATATCCACCTGTCTGATCTACACCTCACTCAGCCTGCTCAGAAGGAACATCAGAGGTAGAAGACAGAGATAGAGTATATCCACGTGTCTGATATACACCTCACTCAGCCTGCTCAGAAGGAACAGCAGAGGTAGAAGACAGAGATGGAGTATATCCAAGTGTCTGATCTACACCTCACTCAGCCTGCTCAAAAGGAACAGCAGATGTAGAATACAGAGATAGAGTATATCCACGTGTCTCACTCAGCCTGCTCAGAAGGAACAGCAGAGGTAGAAGACAGAGATAGAGTATATCCACGTCTCTCATTCAGCCTGCTCAGAAGGAACAGCATAGGTAGAAGACAGAGATATAGTATATCCACGTGTCTGATCTACACCTCACTCAGCCTGCTCAGAAGGAACATCAGAGGTAGAAGACAGAGATAGAGTATATCCACGTGTCTGATCTACACCTCACTCAGCCTGCTCAGAAGGAACAGCAGAGGTAGAAGACAGAGATGGAGTATATCCACGTGTCTGATCTACACCTCACTCAGCCTGCTCAAAAGGAACAGCAGATGTAGAATACAGAGATGGAGTATATCCACGTGTCTCATTTAGCCTGCTCAGAAGGAACAGCAGAGGTAGAAGACAGAGATAGAGTATACCCACGTGTCTCACTCAGCCTGCTCAGAAGGAACAGCAGAGGTAGAAGACATATATAGAGTATATCCACGTGTCTGATCTACACCTCACTCAGCATGCTCAGAAGGAACAGCAGAGGTAGAAGACAGATATAGAGTATATCCACGTGTCTGATCTACACCTCACTCAGCCTGTTTAGAAGAAACAGCAGAGGTAGAAGACAGAGATAGAGTATATCCACGTGTCTCACTCAGCCTGCTCAGAAGGAACAGCAGAGGTAGAAGACAGAGATAGAGTATATCCACGTGTCTGATCTACACCTCACTCAGCCTGCTCAGAAGGAACATCAGAGGTAGAAGACAGAGATAGAGTATATCGACGTGTCTGATATACACCTCACTCAGCCTTCTCCGAAGTAACAGCAGAGGTAGAAGACAGAGATAGTGTATATCCACGTGTCTCACTCAGCCTGCTCAGAAGGAACAGCAGAGGTAGAAGACAGAGATAGAGTATATCCACGTGTCTGATCTACACCTCACTCAGCCTGCTCAGAAGGAACAGCAGATGTAGAAGACAGAGATAGAGTATATCGACGTGTCTCATCTACACCTCACTCAGCCTGCTCAGAAGGAACAGCATAGGTAGAAGACAGAGATAGAGTATATCCACGTGTCTCACTCAGCCTGCTCAGAAGGAACAGCAGAGGTAGAATACAGAGATAGAGGATATCCACGTGTCTGATCTACACCTCAGTCAGCCTGCACAGAAGGAACAGCAGAGGTAGAAGACAGAGATAGAGTATATCCACCTGTCTGATCTACACCTCACTCAGCCTGCTCAGAAGGAACATCAGAGGTAGAAGACAGAGATAGAGTATATCCACGTGTCTGATATACACCTCACTCAGCCTGCTCAGAAGGAACAGCAGAGGTAGAAGACAGAGATGGAGTATATCCAAGTGTCTGATCTACACCTCACTCAGCCTGCTCAAAAGGAACAGCAGATGTAGAATACAGAGATAGAGTATATCCACGTGTCTCACTCAGCCTGCTCAGAAGGAACAGCAGAGGTAGAAGACAGAGATAGAGTATATCCACGTCTCTCATTCAGCCTGCTCAGAAGGAACAGCATAGGTAGAAGACAGAGATATAGTATATCCACGTGTCTGATCTACACCTCACTCAACCTGCTCAGAAGGAACATCAGAGGTAGAAGACAGAGATAGAGTATATCCACGTGTCTGATCTACACCTCACTCAGCCTGCTCAGAAGGAACAGCAGAGGTAGAAGACAGAGATGGAGTATATCCACGTGTCTGATCTACACCTCACTCAGCCTGCTCAAAAGGAACAGCAGATGTAGAATACAGAGATGGAGTATATCCACGTGTCTCATTCAGCCTGCTCAGAAGGAACAGCAGAGGTAGAAGACAGAGATAGAGTATACCCACGTGTCTCACTCAGCCTGCTCAGAAGGAACAGCAGAGGTAGAAGACATATATAGAGTATATCCACGTGTCTGATCTACACCTCACTCAGCATGCTCAGAAGGAACAGCAGAGGTAGAAGACAGATATAGAGTATATCCACGTGTCTGATCTACACCTCACTCAGCCTGTTTAGAAGAAACAGCAGAGGTAGAAGACAGAGATAGAGTATATCCACGTGTCTCACTCAGCCTGCTCAGAAGGAACAGCAGAGATAGAATACAGAGATAGAGTATATCCACGTGTCTGATCTACACCTCACTCAGCCTGCTCAGAAGGAACAGCAGAGGTAGAAGACGGAGATATAGTATATCCACGTGTCTCACTCAGCCTGCTCAGAAGAAACAGCAGAGGTAGAAGACAGAGATAGAGTATATCCACGTGTCTGTTCTACACCTCAGTCAGCCTGCTCAAAAGGAACAGCAGAGGTAGAAGACAGAGATAGAGTATATCCACGTGTCTCATTCAGCCTGCTCAGAAGGAACAGCAGATGTAGAAGACAGAGATAGAGTATATCCACGTGTCTGATCTACACCTCACTCAGCCTGCTCAGAAGAAACAGCAGAGGTAGAAGACAGAGATAGAGTATATCGACGTGTCTGATCTACACCTCACTCAGCCTGCTCAGAAGGAACAGCAGAGGTAGAAGACAGAGATAGAGTATATCCACGTGTCTCACTCAGCCTGCTCAGAAGGAACAACAGAGGTAGAAGACAGAGATAGAGTATATCCACGTGTCTGATCTACACCTCACTCAGCCTGCTCAGAAGGAACATCAGAGGTAGAAGACAGAGATAGAGTATATCGACGTGTCCGATCTACACCTCACTCAGCCTGCTCAGAAGGAACAGCAGAGGTAGAAGACAGAGATAGAGTATATCCACGTGTCTCACTCAGCCTGCTCAGAATGAACAGCAGAGGTAGAAGACAGAGATATAGTATATCTACGTGTCTGATCTACTCCTCACTCAGCCTGCTCAGAAGGAACAGCAGATGTAGAAGACAGAGATAGAGTATATCGACGTGTCTCATCTACACCTCACTTAGCCTGCTCAGAAGGAACAGCATAGGTAGAAGACAGAGATAGACTATATCCACGTGTCTCACTCAGCCTGCTCAGAAGGAACAGCAGAGGTAGAATACAGAGATAGAGGATATCCACGTGTCTGATCTACACCTCAGTCAGCCTGCACAGAAGGAACAGCAGAGGTAGAAGACAGAGATAGAGTATATCCACGTGTCTGATCTACACCTCACTCAGCCTGCTCAGAAGGAACATCAGAGGTAGAAGACAGAGATAGAGTATATCCACGTGTCTGATATACACCTCACTCAGCCTGCTCAGAAGGAACAGCAGAGGTAGAAGACAGAGATGGAGTATATCCAAGTGTCTGATTTACACGTCACTCAGCCTGCTCAAAAGGAACAGCAGATGTAGAATACAGAGATAGAGTATATCTACGTGTCTCACTCAGCCTGCTCAGAATGAACAGCAGAGGTAGAAGACAGAGATAGAGTATATCCACGTGTCTCACTCAGCCTACTCAGAAGGAACAGCAGAGGTAGAAGACATATATAGAGTATATCCACGTGTCTGATCTACACCTCACTCAGCATGCTCAGAAGGAACAGCAGAGGTAGAAGACAGATATAGAGTATATCCACGTGTCTGATCTACACCTCACTCAGCCTGTTTAGAAGGAACAGCAGAGGTAGAAGACAGAGATAGAGTATATCCACGTGTCTGATATACACCTCACTCAGCCTGCTCAGAAGGAACAGCAGAGGTAGAAGACAGAGATGGAGTATATCCAAGTGTCTGATTTACACGTCACTCAGCCTGCTCAAAAGGAACAGCAGATGTAGAATACAGAGATAGAGTATATCCACGTGTCTCACTCAGCCTGCTCAGAAGGAACAGCAGAGGTAGAAGACAGAGATAGAGTATATCCACGTGTCTCACTCAGCCTGCTCAGAAGGAACAGCAGAGATAGAAGACAAAGATAGAGTATATCCACGTGTCTGATCTACACCTCACTCAGCCTGCTCAGAAGGAACAGCAGAGGTAGAAGACGGAGATATAGTATATCCACGTGTCTAACTCAGCCTGCTCAGAAGGAACAGCAGAGGTAGAAGACAGAGATAGAGTATATCCACGTGTCTGTTCTACACCTCAGTCAGCCTGCTCAAAAGGAACAGCAGAGGTAGAAGACAGAGATAGAGTATATCCACGTGTCTCATTCAGCCTGCTCAGAAGGAACAGCAGATGTAGAAGACAGAGATAGAGTATATCCACGTGTCTGATCTACACCTCACTCAGCCTGCTCAGAAGGAACAGCAGAGGTAGAAGACAGAGATAGAGTATATCGACGTGTCTGATCTACACCTCACTCAGCCTGCTCAGAAGGAACAGCATAGGTAGAAGACAGAGATAGAGTATATCCACGTGTCTCACTCAGCCTGCTCAGAAGGAACAGCAGAGGTAGAATACAGAGATAGAGGATGTCCACGTGTCTGATCTACACCTCAGTCAGCCTGCACAGAAGGAACAGCAGAGGTAGAAGACAGAGATAGAGTATATCCACGTGTCTGATCTACACCTCACTCAGCCTGCTCAGAAGAAACAGGAGAGGTAGAAGACAGAGATAGAGTATATCGACGTGTCTGATCTACACCTCACTCAGCCTGCTCAGAAGGAACAGCAGGGGTAGAAGACAGAGATAGAGTATATCCACGTGTCTCACTCAGCCTGCTCAGAAGGAACAGCAGAGGTAGAAGACAGAGATAGAGTATATCCACGTGTCTCACTCAGCCTGCTCAGAAGGAACAGCAGAGGTAGAATACAGAGATAGAGGATGTCCACGTGTCTGATCTACACCTCAGTCAGCCTGCACAGAAGGAACAGCAGAGGTAGAAGACAGAGATAGAGTATATCCACGTGTCTGATCTACACCTCACTCAGCCTGCTCAGAAGGAACATCAGAGGTAGAAGACAGAGATAGAGTATATCCACGTGTCTGATATACACCTCACTCAGCCTGCTCAGAAGGAACAGCAGAGGTAGAAGACAGAGATAGAGTATATCGACGTGTCTGATCTACACCTCACTCAGCCTGCTCAGAAGGAACAGCAGAGGTAGAAGACAGAGATAGAGTATATCCACGTGTCTCACTCAGCCTGCTCAGAAGGAACAGCAGAGATAGAATACAGAGATAGAGTATATCCACGTGTCTGATCTACACCTCACTCAGCCTGCTCAGAAGGAACAGCAGAGGTAGAAGACGGAGATATAGTATATCCACGTGTCTCACTCAGCCTGCTCAGAAGGAACAGCAGAGGTAGAAGACAGAGATAGAGTATATCCACGTGTCTGTTCTACACCTCAGTCAGCCTGCTCAAAAGGAACAGCAGAGGTAGAAGACAGAGATAGAGTATATCCACGTGTCTCATTCAGCCTGCTCAGAAGGAACAGCAGATGTAGAAGACAGAGATAGAGTATATCTACGTGTCTGATCTACACCTCACTCAGCCTGCTCAGAAGGAACAGCAGAGGTAGAAGACAGAGATAGAGTATATCGACGTGTCTGATCTACACCTCACTCAGCCTGCTCAGAAGGAACAGCAGAGGTAGAAGACAGAGATAGAGTATATCCACGTGTCTCACTCAGCCTGCTCAGAAGGAACAGCAGAGATATAATACAGAGATATAGTATATCCACGTGTCTGATCTACACCTCACTCAGCCTGCTCAGAAGGAACAGCAGAGGTAGAAGACGGAGATATAGTATATCCACGTGTCTCACTCAGCCTGTTCAGAAGGAACAGCAGAGGTAGAAGACAGAGATAGAGTATATCCACGTGTCTGTTCTACACCTCAGTCAGCCTGCTCAAAAGGAACAGCAGAGGTAGAAGACAGAGATAGAGTATATCCACGTGTCTCATTCAGCCTGCTCAGAAGGAACAGCAGATGTAGAAGACAGAGATAGAGTATATCCACGTGTCTGATCTACACCTCACTCAGCCTGCTCAGAAGAAACAGCAGAGGTAGAAGACAGAGATAGAGTATATCGACGTGTCTGATCTACACCTCACTCAGCCTGCTCAGAAGGAACAGCAGGGGTAGAAGACAGAGATAGAGTATATCCACGTGTCTCACTCAGCCTGCTCAGAAGGAACAGCAGAGGTAGAAGACAGAGATAGAGTATATCCACGTGTCTCACTCAGCCTGCTCAGAAGGAACAGCAGAGGTAGAATACAGAGATAGAGGATGTCCAAAAGTCTGATCTACACCTCAGTCAGCCTGCACAGAAGGAACAGCAGAGGTAGAAGACAGAGATAGAGTATATTCACGTGTCTGATCTACACCTCACTCAGCCTGCTCAGAAGGAACATCAGAGGTAGAAGACAGAGATAGAGTATATCCACGTGTCTGATATACACCTCGCTCAGCCTGCTCAGAAGGAACAGCAGAGGTAGAAGACAGAGATAGAGTATATCGACGTGTCTGATCTACACCTCACTCAGCCTGCTCAGAAGGAACAGCAGAGGTAGAAGACAGAGATAGAGTATATCCACGTGTCTCACTCAGCCTGCTCAGAAGGAACAGCAAAGATAGAATACAGAGATAGAGTATATCCACGTGTCTGATCTACACCTCACTCAGCCTGCTCAGAAGGAACAGCATAGGTAGAAGACAGAGATGGAGTATATCCACGTGTCTGATCTACACCTCACTCAGCCTGCTCAAAAGGAACAGCAGATGTAGAATACAGAGATGGAGTATATCCACGTGTCTCACTCAGCCTGCTCAGAAGGAACAGCAGAGGTAGAAGACAGAGATAGAGTATATCCACGTGTCTCACTCAGCCTGCTCAGAAGGAACAGCAGAGGTAGAAGACAGAGATAGAGTATATCCACGTCTCTCACTCAGCCTACTCAGAAGGAACAGCAGAGGTAGAAGACATATATAGAGTATATCCACGTGTCTGATCTACACCTCACTCAGCATGCTCAGAAGGAACAGCAGAGGTAGAAGACAGATATAGAGTATATCCACGTGTCTGATCTACACCTCACTCAGCCTGTTTAGAAGGAACAGCAGAGGTAGAAGACAGAGATAGAGTATATCCACGTGTCTCACTCAGCCTGCTCAGAAGGAACAGCAGAGATAGAATACAGAGATAGAGTATATCCACGTGTCTGTTCTACACCTCAGTCAGCCTGCTCAAAAGGAACAGCAGAGGTAGAAGACAGAGATAGAGTATATCCACGTGTCTCATTCAGCCTGCTCAGAAGGAACAGCAGATGTAGAAGACAGAGATAGAGTATATCTACGTGTCTGATCTACACCTCACTCAGCCTGCTCAGAAGGAACAGCAGAGGTAGAAGACAGAGATAGAGTATATCGACGTGTCTGATCTACACCTCACTCAGCCTGCTCAGAAGGAACAGCAGAGGTAGAAGACAGAGATAGAGTATATCCACGTGTCTCACTCAGCCTGCTCAGAAGGAACAGCAGAGATAGAATACAGAGATATAGTATATCCACGTGTCTGATCTACACCTCACTCAGCCTGCTCAGAAGGAACAGCAGAGGTAGAATACAGAGATAGAGGATGTCCAAAAGTCTGATCTACACCTCAGTCAGCCTGCACAGAAGGAACAGCAGAGGTAGAAGACAGAGATAGAGTATATTCACGTGTCTGATCTACACCTCACTCAGCCTGCTCAGAAGGAACATCAGAGGTAGAAGACAGAGATAGAGTATATCCACGTGTCTGATATACACCTCGCTCAGCCTGCTCAGAAGGAACAGCAGAGGTAGAAGACAGAGATAGAGTATATCGACGTGTCTGATCTACACCTCACTCAGCCTGCTCAGAAGGAACAGCAGAGGTAGAAGACAGAGATAGAGTATATCCACGTGTCTCACTCAGCCTGCTCAGAAGGAACAGCAAAGATAGAATACAGAGATAGAGTATATCCACGTGTCTGATCTACACCTCACTCAGCCTGCTCAGAAGGAACAGCATAGGTAGAAGACAGAGATGGAGTATATCCACGTGTCTGATCTACACCTCACTCAGCCTGCTCAAAAGGAACAGCAGATGTAGAATACAGAGATGGAGTATATCCACGTGTCTCACTCAGCCTGCTCAGAAGGAACAGCAGAGGTAGAAGACAGAGATAGAGTATATCCACGTGTCTCACTCAGCCTGCTCAGAAGGAACAGCAGAGGTAGAAGACAGAGATAGAGTATATCCACGTCTCTCACTCAGCCTACTCAGAAGGAACAGCAGAGGTAGAAGACATATATA
The DNA here is from genome assembly GCA_037893245.1 of Crossaster papposus. Taxonomy (NCBI): domain Eukaryota; kingdom Metazoa; phylum Echinodermata; class Asteroidea; order Velatida; family Solasteridae; genus Crossaster; species Crossaster papposus. The sequence continues at coordinate 358,711 of JBAIAA010000808.1, read as the reverse complement.
GAGTATATCCACGTGTCTGATCTACACCTCACTCAGCATGCTCAGAAGGAACAGCAGAGGTAGAAGACAGATATAGAGTATATCCACGTGTCTGATCTACACCTCACTCAGCCTGTTTAGAAGGAACAGCAGAGGTAGAAGACAGAGATAGAGTATATCCACGTGTCTCACTCAGCCTGCTCAGAAGGAACAGCAGAGATAGAATACAGAGATAGAGTATATCCACGTGTCTGTTCTACACCTCAGTCAGCCTGCTCAAAAGGAACAGCAGAGGTAGAAGACAGAGATAGAGTATATCCACGTGTCTCATTCAGCCTGCTCAGAAGGAACAGCAGATGTAGAAGACAGAGATAGAGTATATCTACGTGTCTGATCTACACCTCACTCAGCCTGCTCAGAAGGAACAGCAGAGGTAGAAGACAGAGATAGAGTATATCGACGTGTCTGATCTACACCTCACTCAGCCTGCTCAGAAGGAACAGCAGAGGTAGAAGACAGAGATAGAGTATATCCACGTGTCTCACTCAGCCTGCTCAGAAGGAACAGCAGAGATAGAATACAGAGATATAGTATATCCACGTGTCTGATCTACACCTCACTCAGCCTGCTCAGAAGGAACAGCAGAGGTAGAAGACGGAGATATAGTATATCCACGTGTCTCACTCAGCCTGCTCAGAAGGAACAGCAGAGGTAGAAGACAGAGATAGAGTATATCCACGTGTCTGTTCTACACCTCAGTCAGCCTGCTCAAAAGGAACAGCAGAGGTAGAAGACAGAGATAGAGTATATCCACGTGTCTCATTCAGCCTGCTCAGAAGGAACAGCAGATGTAGAAGACAGAGATAGAGTATATCCACGTGTCTGATCTACACCTCACTCAGCCTGCTCAGAAGAAACAGCAGAGGTAGAAGACAGAGATAGAGTATATCGACGTGTCTGATCTACACCTCACTCAGCCTGCTCAGAAGGAACAGCAGGGGTAGAAGACAGAGATAGAGTATATTCACGTGTCTCACTCAGCCTGCTCAGAAGGAACAGCAGAGGTAGAAGACAGAGATAGAGTATATCCACGTGTCTCACTCAGCCTGCTCAGAAGGAACAGCAGAGGTAGAATACAGAGATAGAGGATGTCCACGTGTCTGATCTACACCTCAGTCAGCCTGCACAGAAGGAACAGCAGAGGTAGAAGACAGAGATAGAGTATATCCACGTGTCTGATCTACACCTCACTCAGCCTGCTCAGAAGGAACATCAGAGGTAGAAGACAGAGATAGAGTATATCCACGTGTCTGATATACACCTCACTCAGCCTGCTCAGAAGGAACAGCAGAGGTAGAAGACAGATATAGAGTATATCGACGTGTCTGATCTACACCTCACTCAGCCTGCTCAGAAGGAACAGCAGAGGTAGAAGACAGAGATAGAGTATATCCACGTGTCTCACTCAGCCTGCTCAGAAGGAACAGCAAAGATAGAATACAGAGATAGAGTATATCCACGTGTCTGATCTACACCTCACTCCGCCTGCTCAGAAGGAACAGCAGAGGTAGAAGACAGAGATGGAGTATATCCACGTGTCTGATCTACACCTCACTCAGCCTGCTCAAAAGGAACAGCAGAGGTAGAATACAGAGATAGAGGATGTCCACGTGTCTGATCTACACCTCAGTCAGCCTGCACAGAAGGAACAGCAGAGGTAGAAGACAGAGATAGAGTATATCCACGTGTCTGATCTACACCTCACTCAGCCTGCTCAGAAGGAACATCAGAGGTAGAAGACAGAGATAGAGTATATCCACGTGTCTGATATACACCTCACTCAGCCTGCTCAGAAGGAACAGCAGAGGTAGAAGACAGAGATAGAGTATATCGACGTGTCTGATCTACACCTCACTCAGCCTGCTCAGAAGGAACAGCAGAGGTAGAAGACAGAGATAGAGTATATCCACGTGTCTCACTCAGCCTGCTCAGAAGGAACAGCAAAGATAGAATACAGAGATAGAGTATATCCACGTGTCTGATCTACACCTCACTCAGCCTGCTCAGAAGGAACAGCAGAGGTAGAAGACAGAGATGGAGTATATCCCCGTGTCTGATCTACACCTCACTCAGCCTGCTCAAAAGGAACAGCAGATGTAGAATACAGAGATGGAGTGTATCCACGTGTCTCACTCAGCCTGCTCAGAAGGAACAGCAGAGGTAGAAGACAGAGATAGAGTATATCCACGTGTCTCACTCAGCCTGCTCAGAAGGAACAGCAGAGGTAGAAGACAGAGATAGAGTATATCCACGTCTCTCACTCAGCCTACTCAGAAGGAACAGCAGAGGTAGAAGACATATATAGAATATATCCACGTGTCTGATCTACACCTCACTCAGCATGCTCAGAAGGAACAGCAGAGATAGAATACAGAGATAGAGTATATCCACGTGTCTGATCTACACCTCACTCAGCCTGCTCAGAAGGAACAGCAGAGGTAGAAGACGGAGATATAGTATATCCACGTGTCTCACTCAGCCTGCTCAGAAGGAACAGCAGAGGTAGAAGACAGAGATAGAGTATATCCACGTGTCTGTTCTACACCTCAGTCAGCCTGCTCAAAAGGAACAGCAGAGGTAGAAGACAGAGATAGAGTATATCCACGTGTCTCATTCAGCCTGCTCAGAAGGAACAGCAGATGTAGAAGACAGAGATAGAGTATATCTACGTGTCTGATCTACACCTCACTCAGCCTGCTCAGAAGGAACAGCAGAGGTAGAAGACAGAGATAGAGTATATCGACGTGTCTGATCTACACCTCACTCAGCCTGCTCAGAAGGAACAGCAGAGGTAGAAGACAGAGATAGAGTATATCCACGTGTCTCACTCAGCCTGCTCAGAAGGAACAGCAGAGATAGAATACAGAGATATAGTATATCCACGTGTCTGATCTACACCTCACTCAGCCTGCTCAGAAGGAACAGCAGAGGTAGAAGACGTAGATATAGTATATCCACGTGTCTCACTCAGCCTGCTCAGAAGGAACAGCAGAGGTAGAAGACAGAGATAGAGTATATCCACGTGTCTGTTCTACACCTCAGTCAGCCTGCTCAAAAGGAACAGCAGAGGTAGAAGACAGAGATAGAGTATATCCACGTGTCTAATTCAGCCTGCTCAGAAGGAACAGCAGATGTAGAAGACAGAGATAGAGTATATCCACGTGTCTGATCTACACCTCACTCAGCCTGCTCAGAAGAAACAGCAGAGGTAGAAGACAGAGATAGAGTATATCGACGTGTCTGATCTACACCTCACTCAGCCTGCTCAGAAGGAACAGCAGGGGTAGAAGACAGAGATAGAGTATATCCACGTGTCTCACTCAGCCTGCTCAGAAGGAACAGCAGAGGTAGAAGACAGAGATAGAGTATATCCACGTGTCTCACTCAGCCTGCTCAGAAGGAACAGCAGAGGTAGAATACAGAGATAGAGGATGTCCACGTGTCTGATCTACACCTCAGTCAGCCTGCACAGAAGGAACAGCAGAGGTAGAAGACAGAGATAGAGTATATCCACGTGTCTGATCTACACCTTACTCAGCCTGCTCAGAAGGAACATCAGAGGTAGAAGACAGAGATAGAGTATATCCACGTGTCTGATATACACCTCACTCAGCCTGCTCAGAAGGAACAGCAGAGGTAGAAGACAGAGATAGAGTATATCGACGTGTCTGATCTACACCTCACTCAGCCTGCTCAGAAGGAACAGCAGAGGTAGAAGACAGAGATAGAGTATATCCACGTGTCTCACTCAGCCTGCTCAGAAGGAACAGCAAAGATAGAATACAGAGATAGAGTATATCCACGTGTCTGATCTACACCTCACTCAGCCTGCTCAGAAGGAACAGCAGAGGTAGAAGACAGAGATGGAGTATATCCACGTGTCTGATCTACACCTCACTCAGCCTGCTCAAAAGGAACAGCAGATGTAGAATACAGAGATGGAGTATATCCACGTGTCTCACTCAGCCTGCTCAGAAGGAACAGCAGAGGTAGAAGACAGAGATAGAGTATATCCACGTGTCTCACTCAGCCTGCTCAGAAGGAACAGCAGAGGTAGAAGACAGAGATAGAGTATATCCACGTCTCTCACTCAGCCTACTCAGAAGGAACAGCAGAGGTAGAAGACATATATAGAGTATATCCACGTGTCTGATCTACACCTCACTCAGCATGCTCAGAAGGAACAGCAGAGGTAGAAGACAGATATAGAGTATATCCACGTGTCTGATCTACACCTCACTCAGCCTGTTTAGAAGGAACAGCAGAGGTAGAAGACAGAGATAGAGTATATCCACGTGTCTCACTCAGCCTGCTCAGAAGGAACAGCAGAGATAGAATACAGAGATAGAGTATATCCACGTGTCTAATCTACACCTCACTCAGCCTGCTCAGAAGGAACAGCAGAGGTAGAAGACGGAGATATAGTATATCCACGTGTCTCACTCAGCCTGCTCAGAAGGAACAGCAGAGGTAGAAGACAGAGATAGAGTATATCCACGTGTCTGTTCTACACCTCAGTCAGCCTGCTCAAAAGGAACAGCAGAGGTAGAAGACAGAGATAGAGTATATCCACGTGTCTCATTCAGCCTGCTCAGAAGGAACAGCAGATGTAGAAGACAGAGATAGAGTATATCTACGTGTCTGATCTACACCTCACTCAGCCTGCTCAGAAGGAACAGCAGAGGTAGAAGACAGAGATAGAGTATATCGACGTGTCTGATCTACACCTCACTCAGCCTGCTCAGAAGGAACAGCAGAGGTAGAAGACAGAGATAGAGTATATCCACGTGTCTCACTCAGCCTGCTCAGAAGGAACAGCAGAGATAGAATACAGAGATATAGTATATCCACGTGTCTGATCTACACCTCACTCAGCCTGCTCAGAAGGAACAGCAGAGGTAGAAGACGGAGATATAGTATATCCACGTGTCTCACTCAGCCTGCTCAGAAGGAACAGCAGAGGTAGAAGACAGAGATAGAGTATATCCACGTGTCTGTTCTACACCTCAGTCAGCCTGCTAAAAAGGAACAGCAGAGGTAGAAGACAGAGATAGAGTATATCCACGTGTCTCATTCAGCCTGCTCAGAAGGAACAGCAGATGTAGAAGACAGAGATAGAGTATATCCACGTGTCTGATCTACACCTCACTCAGCCTGCTCAGAAGAAATAGCAGAGGTAGAAGACAGAGATAGAGTATATCGACGTGTCTGATCTACACCTCACTCAGCCTGCTCAGAAGGAACAGCAGGGGTAGAAGACAGAGATAGAGTATATCCACGTGTCTCACTCAGCCTGCTCAGAAGGAACAGCAGAGGTAGAAGACAGAGATAGAGTATATCCACGTGTCTCACTCAGCCTGCTCAGAAGGAACAGCAGAGGTAGAATACAGAGATAGAGGATGTCCACGTGTCTGATCTACACCTCAGTCAGCCTGCACAGAAGGAACAGCAGAGGTAGAAGACAGAGATAGAGTATATCCACGTGTCTGATCTACACCTCACTCAGCCTGCTCAGAAGGAACATCAGAGGTAGAAGACAGAGATAGAGTATATCCACGTGTCTGATATACACCTCACTCAGCCTGCTCAGAAGGAACAGCAGAGGTAGAAGACAGATATAGAGTATATCGACGTGTCTGATCTACACCTCACTCAGCCTGCTGAGAAGGAACAGCAGAGGTAGAAGACAGAGATAGAGTATATCCACGTGTCTCACTCAGCCTGCTCAGAAGGAACAGCAAAGATAGAATACAGAGATAGAGTATATCCACGTGTCTGATCTACACCTCACTCAGCCTGCTCAGAAGGAACAGCAGAGGTAGAAGACAGAGATGGAGTATATCCACGTGTCTGATCTACACCTCACTCAGCCTGCTCAAAAGGAACAGCAGATGTAGAATACAGAGATGGAGTATATCCACGTGTCTCACTCAGCCTGCTCAGAAGGAACAGCAGAGGTAGAAGACAGAGATAGAGTATATCCACGTGTCTCACTCAGCCTGCTCAGAAGGAACAGCAGAGGTAGAATACAGAGATAGAGGATGTCCACGTGTCTGATCTACACCTCAGTCAGCCTGCACAGAAGGAACAGCAGAGGTAGAAGACAGAGATAGAGTATATCCACGTGTCTGATCTACACCTTACTCAGCCTGCTCAGAAGGAACATCAGAGGTAGAAGACAGAGATAGAGTATATCCACGTGTCTGATATACACCTCACTCAGCCTGCTCAGAAGGAACAGCAGAGGTAGAAGACAGAGATAGAGTATATCGACGTGTCTGATCTACACCTCACACAGCCTGCTCAGAAGGAACAGCAGAGGTAGAAGACAGAGATAGAGTATATCCACGTGTCTCACTCAGCCTGCTCAGAAGGAACAGCAAAGATAGAATACAGAGATAGAGTATATCCACGTGTCTGATCTACACCTCACTCAGCCTGCTCAGAAGGAACAGCAGAGGTAGAAGACAGAGATGGAGTATATCCACGTGTCTGATCTACACCTCACTCAGCCTGCTCAAAAGGAACAGCAGATGTAGAATACAGAGATGGAGTATATCCACGTGTCTCACTCAGCCTGCTCAGAAGGAACAGCAGAGGTAGAAGACAGAGATAGAGTATATCCACGTGTCTCACTCAGCCTGCTCAGAAGGAACAGCAGAGGTAGAAGACAGAGATAGAGTATATCCGCGTCTCTCACTCAGCCTACTCAGAAGGAACAGCAGAGGTAGAAGACATATATAGAGTATATCCACGTGTCTGATCTACACCTCACTCAGCCTGCTCAGAAGAAATAGCAGAGGTAGAAGACAGAGATAGAGTATATCGACGTGTCTGATCTACACCTCACTCAGCCTGCTCAGAAGGAACAGCAGGGGTAGAAGACAGAGATAGAGTATATCCACGTGTCTCACTCAGCCTGCTCAGAAGGAACAGCAGAGGTAGAAGACAGAGATAGAGTATATCCACGTGTCTCACTCAGCCTGCTCAGAAGGAACAGCAGAGGTAGAATACAGAGATAGAGGATGTCCACGTGTCTGATCTACACCTCAGTCAGCCTGCACAGAAGGAACAGCAGAGGTAGAAGACAGAGATAGAGTATATCCACGTGTCTGATCTACACCTCACTCAGCCTGCTCAGAAGGAACATCAGAGGTAGAAGACAGAGATAGAGTATATCCACGTGTCTGATATACACCTCACTCAGCCTGCTCAGAAGGAACAGCAGAGGTAGAAGACAGATATAGAGTATATCGACGTGTCTGATCTACACCTCACTCAGCCTGCTGAGAAGGAACAGCAGAGGTAGAAGACAGAGATAGAGTATATCCACGTGTCTCACTCAGCCTGCTCAGAAGGAACAGCAAAGATAGAATACAGAGATAGAGTATATCCACGTGTCTGATCTACACCTCACTCAGCCTGCTCAGAAGGAACAGCAGAGGTAGAAGACAGAGATGGAGTATATCCACGTGTCTGATCTACACCTCACTCAGCCTGCTCAAAAGGAACAGCAGATGTAGAATACAGAGATGGAGTATATCCACGTGTCTCACTCAGCCTGCTCAGAAGGAACAGCAGAGGTAGAAGACAGAGATAGAGTATATCCACGTGTCTCACTCAGCCTGCTCAGAAGGAACAGCAGAGGTAGAATACAGAGATAGAGGATGTCCACGTGTCTGATCTACACCTCAGTCAGCCTGCACAGAAGGAACAGCAGAGGTAGAAGACAGAGATAGAGTATATCCACGTGTCTGATCTACACCTTACTCAGCCTGCTCAGAAGGAACATCAGAGGTAGAAGACAGAGATAGAGTATATCCACGTGTCTGATATACACCTCACTCAGCCTGCTCAGAAGGAACAGCAGAGGTAGAAGACAGAGATAGAGTATATCGACGTGTCTGATCTACACCTCACACAGCCTGCTCAGAAGGAACAGCAGAGGTAGAAGACAGAGATAGAGTATATCCACGTGTCTCACTCAGCCTGCTCAGAAGGAACAGCAAAGATAGAATACAGAGATAGAGTATATCCACGTGTCTGATCTACACCTCACTCAGCCTGCTCAGAAGGAACAGCAGAGGTAGAAGACAGAGATGGAGTATATCCACGTGTCTGATCTACACCTCACTCAGCCTGCTCAAAAGGAACAGCAGATGTAGAATACAGAGATGGAGTATATCCACGTGTCTCACTCAGCCTGCTCAGAAGGAACAGCAGAGGTAGAAGACAGAGATAGAGTATATCCACGTGTCTCACTCAGCCTGCTCAGAAGGAACAGCAGAGGTAGAAGACAGAGATAGAGTATATCCGCGTCTCTCACTCAGCCTACTCAGAAGGAACAGCAGAGGTAGAAGACATATATAGAGTATATCCACGTGTCTGATCTACACCTCACTCAGCATGCTCAGAAGGAACAGCAGAGGTAGAAGACAGATATAGAGTATATCCACGTGTCTGATCTACACCTCACTCAGCCTGTTTAGAAGGAACAGCAGAGGTAGAAGACAGAGATAGAGTATATCCACGTGTCTCACTCAGCCTGCTCAGAAGGAACAGCAGAGATAGAATACAGAGATAGAGTATATCCACGTGTCTGATCTACACCTCACTCAGCCTGCTCAGAAGGAACAGCAGAGGTAGAAGACGGAGATATAGTATATCCACGTGTCTCACTCAGCCTGCTCAGAAGGAACAGCAGAGGTAGAAGACAGAGATAGAGTATATCCACGTGTCTGTTCTACACCTCAGTCAGCCTGCTCAAAAGGAACAGCAGAGGTAGAAGACAGAGATAGAGTATATCCACGTGTCTCATTCAGCCTGCTCAGAAGGAACAGCAGATGTAGAAGACAGAGATAGAGTATATCTACGTGTCTGATCTACACCTCACTCAGCCTGCTCAGAAGGAACAGCAGAGGTAGAAGACAGAGATAGAGTATATCGACGTGTCTGATCTACACCTCACTCAGCCTGCTCAGAAGGAACAGCAGAGGTAGAAGACAGAGATAGAGTATATCCACGTGTCTCACTCAGCCTGCTCAGAAGGAACAGCAGAGATAGAATACAGAGATATAGTATATCCACGTGTCTGATCTACACCTCACTCAGCCTGCTCAGAAGGAACAGCAGAGGTAGAAGACGGAGATATAGTATATCCACGTGTCTCACTCAGCCTGCTCAGAAGGAACAGCAGAGGTAGAAGACAGAGATAGAGTATATCCACGTGTCTGTTCTACACCTCAGTCAGCCTGCTAAAAAGGAACAGCAGAGGTAGAAGACAGAGATAGAGTATATCCACGTGTCTCATTCAGCCTGCTCAGAAGGAACAGCAGATGTAGAAGACAGAGATAGAGTATATCCACGTGTCTGATCTACACCTCACTCAGCCTGCTCAGAAGAAATAGCAGAGGTAGAAGACAGAGATAGAGTATATCGACGTGTCTGATCTACACCTCACTCAGCCTGCTCAGAAGGAACAGCAGGGGTAGAAGACAGAGATAGAGTATATCCACGTGTCTCACTCAGCCTGCTCAGAAGGAACAGCAGAGGTAGAAGACAGAGATAGAGTATATCCACGTGTCTCACTCAGCCTGCTCAGAAGGAACAGCAGAGGTAGAATACAGAGATAGAGGATGTCCACGTGTCTGATCTACACCTCAGTCAGCCTGCACAGAAGGAACAGCAGAGGTAGAAGACAGAGATAGAGTATATCCACGTGTCTGATCTACACCTCACTCAGCCTGCTCAGAAGGAACATCAGAGGTAGAAGACAGAGATAGAGTATATCCACGTGTCTGATATACACCTCACTCAGCCTGCTCAGAAGGAACAGCAGAGGTAGAAGACAGATATAGAGTATATCGACGTGTCTGATCTACACCTCACTCAGCCTGCTCAGAAGGAACAGCAGAGGTAGAAGACAGAGATAGAGTATATCCACGTGTCTCACTCAGCCTGCTCAGAAGGAACAGCAAAGATAGAATACAGAGATAGAGTATATCCACGTGTCTGATCTACACCTCACTCAGCCTGCTCAGAAGGAACAGCAGAGGTAGAAGACAGATATGGAGTATATCCACGTGTCTGATCTACACCTCACTCAGCCTGCTCAAAAGGAACAGCAGATGTAGAATACAGAGATGGAGTATATCCACGTGTCTCACTCAGCCTGCTCAGAAGGAACAGCAGAGGTAGAAGACAGAGATAGAGTATATCCACGTGTCTCACTCAGCCTGCTCAGAAGGAACAGCAGAGGTAGAAGACAGAGATAGAGTATATCCACGTCTCTCACTCAGCCTACTCAGAAGGAACAGCAGAGGTAGAAGACATATATAGAGTATATCCACGTGTCTGATCTACACCTCACTCAGCATGCTCAGAAGGAACAACAGAGGTAGAAGACAGAGATAGAGTATATCCACGTGTCTGTTCTACACCTCAGTCAGCCTGCTCAAAAGGAACAGCAGAGGTAGAAGACAGAGATAGAGTATATCCACGTGTCTCATTCAGCCTGCTCAGAAGGAACAGCAGATGTAGAAGACAGAGATAGAGTATATCTACGTGTCTGATCTACACCTCACTCAGCCTGCTCAGAAGGAACAGCAGAGGTAGAAGACAGAGATAGAGTATATCGACGTGTCTGATCTACACCTCACTCAGCCTGCTCAGAAGGAACAGCAGAGGTAGAAGACAGAGATAGAGTATATCCACGTGTCTCACTCAGCCTGCTCAGAAGGAACAGCAGAGATAGAATACAGAGATATAGTATATCCACGTGTCTGATCTACACCTCACTCAGCCTGCTCAGAAGGAACAGCAGAGGTAGAAGACGGAGATATAGTATATCCACGTGTCTCACTCAGCCTGCTCAGAAGGAACAGCAGAGGTAGAAGACAGAGATAGAGTATATCCACGTGTCTGTTCTACACCTCAGTCAGCCTGCTAAAAAGGAACAGCAGAGGTAGAAGACAGAGATAGAGTATATCCACGTGTCTCATTCAGCCTGCTCAGAAGGAACAGCAGATGTAGAAGACAGAGATAGAGTATATCCACGTGTCTGATCTACACCTCACTCAGCCTGCTCAGAAGAAATAGCAGAGGTAGAAGACAGAGATAGAGTATATCCACGTGTCTGATCTACACCTCACTCAGCCTGCTCAGAAGGAACATCAGAGGTAGAAGACAGAGATAGAGTATATCCACGTGTCTGATATACACCTCACTCAGCCTGCTCAGAAGGAACAGCAGAGGTAGAAGACAGATATAGAGTATATCGACGTGTCTGATCTACACCTCACTCAGCCTGCTCAGAAGGAACAGCAGAGGTAGAAGACAGAGATAGAGTATATCCACGTGTCTCACTCAGCCTGCTCAGAAGGAACAGCAAAGATAGAATACAGAGATAGAGTATATCCACGTGTCTGATCTACACCTCACTCAGCCTGCTCAGAAGGAACAGCAGAGGTAGAAGACAGAGATGGAGTATATCCACGTGTCTGATCTACACCTCACTCAGCCTGCTCAAAAGGAACAGCAGATGTAGAATACAGAGATGGAGTATATCCACGTGTCTCACTCAGCCTGCTCAGAAGGAACAGCAGAGGTAGAAGACAGAGATAGAGTATATCCACGTGTCTCACTCAACCTGCTCAGAAGGAACAGCAGAGGTAGAAGACAGAGATAGAGTATATCCACGTCTCTCACTCAGCCTACTCAGAAGGAACAGCAGAGGTAGAAGACATATATAGAGTATATCCACGTGTCTGATCTACACCTCACTCAGCATGCTCAGAAGGAACAGCAGAGGAAGAAGACAGATATAGAGTATATCCACGTGTCTGATCTACACCTCACTCAGCCTGTTTAGAAGGAACAGCAGAGGTAGAAGACAGAGATAGAGTATATCAACGTGTCTCACTCAGCCTGCTCAGAAGGAACAGCAGAGATAGAATACAGAGATAGAGTATATCCACGTGTCTGATCTACACCTCACTCAGCCTGCTCAGAAGGAACAGCAGAGGTAGAAGACGGAGATATAGTATATCCACGTGTCTCACTCAGCCTGCTCAGAAGGAACAGCAGAGGTAGAAGACAGAGATAGAGTATATCCACGTGTCTGTTCTACACCTCAGTCAGCCTGCTCAAAAGGAACAGCAGAGGTAGAAGACAGAGATAGAGTATATCCACGTGTCTCATTCAGCCTGCTCAGAAGGAACAGCAGATGTAGAAGACAGAGATAGAGTATATCTACGTGTCTGATCTACACCTCACTCAGCCTGCTCAGAAGGAACAGCAGAGGTAGAAGACAGAGATAGAGTATATCGACGTGTCTGATCTACACCTCACTCAGCCTGCTCAGAAGGAACAGCAGAGGTAGAAGACAGAGATAGAGTATATCCACGTGTCTCACTCAGCCTGCTCAGAAGGAACAGCAGAGATAGAATACAGAGATATAGTATATCCACGTGTCTGATCTACACCTCACTCAGCCTGCTCAGAAGGAACAGCAGAGGTAGAAGACAAAGATATAGTATATCCACGTGTCTCACTCAGCCTGCTCAGAAGGAACAGCAGAGGTAGAAGACAGAGATAGAGTATATCCACGTGTCTGTTCTACACCTCAGTCAGCCTGCTAAAAAGGAACAGCAGAGGTAGAAGACAGAGATAGAGTATATCCACGTGTCTCATTCAGCCTGCTCAGAAGGAACAGCAGATGTAGAAGACAGAGATAGAGTATATCCACGTGTCTGATCTACACCTCACTCAGCCTGCTCAGAAGAAATAGCAGAGGTAGAAGACAGAGATAGAGTATATCGACGTGTCTGATCTACACCTCACTCAGCCTGCTCAGAAGGAACAGCAGGGGTAGAAGAGAGAGATAGAGTATATCCACGTGTCTCACTCAGCCTGCTCAGAAGGAACAGCAGAGGTAGAAGACAGAGATAGAGTATATCCACGTGTCTCACTCAGCCTGCTCAGAAGGAACAGCAGAGGTAGAATACAGAGATAGAGGATGTCCACGTGTCTGATCTACACCTCAGTCAGCCTGCACAGAAGGAACAGCAGAGGTAGAAGACAGAGATAGAGTATATCCACGTGTCTGATCTACACCTCACTCAGCCTGCTCAGAAGGAACATCAGAGGTAGAAGACAGAGATAGAGTATATCCACGTGTCTGATATACACCTCACTCAGCCTGCTCAGAAGGAACAGCAGAGGTAGAAGACAGATATAGAGTATATCGACGTGTCTGATCTACACCTCACTCAGCCTGCTCAGAAGGAACAGCAGAGGTAGAAGACAGAGATAGAGTATATCCACGTGTCTCACTCAGCCTGCTCAGAAGGAACAGCAAAGATAGAATACAGAGATAGAGTATATCCACGTGTCTGATCTACACCTCACTCAGCCTGCTCAGAAGGAACAGCAGAGGTAGAAGACAGAGATGGAGTATATCCACGTGTCTGATCTACACCTCACTCAGCCTGCTCAAAAGGAACAGCAGATGTAGAATACAGAGATGGAGTATATCCACGTGTCTCACTCAGCCTGCTCAGAAGGAACAGCAGAGGTAGAAGACAGAGATAGAGTATATCCACGTGTCTCACTCAGCCTGCTCAGAAGGAACAGCAGAGGTAGAAGACAGAGATAGAGTATATCCACGTCTCTCACTCAGCCTACTCAGAAGGAACAGCAGAGGTAGAAGACATATATAGAGTATATCCACGTGTCTGATCTACACCTCACTCAGCATGCTCAGAAGGAACAGCAGAGGTAGAAGACAGATATAGAGTATATCCACGTGTCTGATCTACACCTCACTCAGCCTGTTTAGAAGGAACAGCAGAGGTAGAAGACAGAGATAGAGTATATCCACGTGTCTCACTCAGCCTGCTCAGAAGGAACAGCAGAGATAGAATACAGAGATAGAGTATATCCACGTGTCTGATCTACACCTCACTCAGCCTGCTCAGAAGGAACAGCAGAGGTAGAAGACGGAGATATAGTATATCCACGTGTCTCACTCAGCCTGCTCAGAAGGAACAGCAGAGGTAGAAGACAGAGATAGAGTATATCCACGTGTCTGTTCTACACCTCAGTCAGCCTGCTCAAAAGGAACAGCAGAGGTAGAAGACAGAGATAGAGTATATCCACGTGTCTCATTCAGCCTGCTCAGAAGGAACAGCAGATGTAGAAGACAGAGATAGAGTATATCTACGTGTCTGATCTACACCTCACTCAGCCTGCTCAGAAGGAACAGCAGAGGTAGAAGACAGAGATAGAGTATATCGACGTGTCTGATCTACACCTCACTCAGCCTGCTCAGAAGGAACAGCAGAGGTAGAAGACAGAGATAGAGTATATCCACGTGTCTCACTCAGCCTGCTCAGAAGGAACAGCAGAGATAGAATACAGAGATATAGTATATCCACGTGTCTGATCTACACCTCACTCAGCCTGCTCAGAAGGAACAGCAGAGGTAGAAGACAAAGATATAGTATATCCACGTGTCTCACTCAGCCTGCTCAGAAGGAACAGCAGAGGTAGAAGACAGAGATAGAGTATATCCACGTGTCTGTTCTACACCTCAGTCAGCCTGCTAAAAAGGAACAGCAGAGGTAGAAGACAGAGATAGAGTATATCCACGTGTCTCATTCAGCCTGCTCAGAAGGAACAGCAGATGTAGAAGACAGAGATAGAGTATATCCACGTGTCTGATCTACACCTCACTCAGCCTGCTCAGAAGAAATAGCAGAGGTAGAAGACAGAGATAGAGTATATCGACGTGTCTGATCTACACCTCACTCAGCCTGCTCAGAAGGAACAGCAGGGGTAGAAGACAGAGATAGAGTATATCCACGTGTCTCACTCAGCCTGCTCAGAAGGAACAGCAGAGGTAGAAGACAGAGATAGAGTATATCCACGTGTCTCACTCAGCCTGCTCAGAAGGAACAGCAGAGGTAGAATACAGAGATAGAGGATGTCCACGTGTCTGATCTACACCTCAGTCAGCCTGCACAGAAGGAACAGCAGAGGTAGAAGACAGAGATAGAGTATATCCACGTGTCTGATCTACACCTCACTCAGCCTGCTCAGAAGGAACATCAGAGGTAGAAGACAGAGATAGAGTATATCCACGTGTCTGATATACACCTCACTCAGCCTGCTCAGAAGGAACAGCAGAGGTAGAAGACAGATATAGAGTATATCGACGTGTCTGATCTACACCTCACTCAGCCTGCTCAGAAGGAACAGCAGAGGTAGAAGACAGAGATAGAGTATATCCACGTGTCTCACTCAGCCTGCTCAGAAGGAACAGCAAAGATAGAATACAGAGATAGAGTATATCCACGTGTCTGATCTACACCTCACTCAGCCTGCTCAGAAGGAACAGCAGAGGTAGAAGACAGAGATGGAGTATATCCACGTGTCTGATCTACACCTCACTCAGCCTGCTCAAAAGGAACAGCAGATGTAGAATACAGAGATGGAGTATATCCACGTGTCTCACTCAGCCTGCTCAGAAGGAACAGCAGAGGTAGAAGACAGAGATAGAGTATATCCACGTGTCTCACTCAGCCTGCTCAGAAGGAACAGCAGAGGTAGAAGACAGAGATAGAGTATATCCACGTCTCTCACTCAGCCTACTCAGAAGGAACAGCAGAGGTAGAAGACATATATAGAGTATATCCACGTGTCTGATCTACACCTCACTCAGCATGCTCAGAAGGAACAGCAGAGGTAGAAGACAGATATAGAGTATATCCACGTGTCTGATCTACACCTCACTCAGCCTGTTTAGAAGGAACAGCAGAGGTAGAAGACAGAGATAGAGTATATCCACGTGTCTCACTCAGCCTGCTCAGAAGGAACAGCAGAGGTAGAAGACAGAGATAGAGTATATCCACGTGTCTGTTCTACACCTCAGTCAGCCTGCTCAAAAGGAACAGCAGAGGTAGAAGACAGAGATAGAGTATATCCACGTGTCTCATTCAGCCTGCTCAGAAGGAACAGCAGATGTAGAAGACAGAGATAGAGTATATCCACGTGTCTGATCTACACCTCACTCAGCCTTCTCAGAAGGAACAGCAGAGGTAGAAGACAGAGATAGAGTATATCGACGTGTCTGATCTACACCTCACTCAGCCTGCTCAGAAGGAACAGCAGAGGTATAAGACAGAGATAGAGTATATCCACGTGTCTCACTCAGCCTGCTCAGAAGGAACAGCAGAGATAGAATACAGAGATATAGTATATCCACGTGTCTGATCTACACCTCACTCAACCTGCTCAGAAGGAACAGCAGAGGTAGAAGACGGAGATATAGTATATCCACGTGTCTCACTCAGCCTGCTCAGAAGGAACAGCAGAGATAGAAGACAGAGATAGAGTATATCCACGTGTCTGATATACACCTCACTCAGCCTGCTCAGAAGGAACAGCAGAGGTAGAAGAAAGAGATGGAGTATATCCAAGTGTCTGATCTACACCTCACTCAGCCTGCTCAGAAGGAACAGCAAAGATAGAATACAGAGATAGAGTATATCCACGTGTCTGATCTACACCTCACTCAGCCTGCTCAGAAGGAACAGCAGAGGTAGAAGATAGAGATGGAGTATATCCACGTGTCTGATCTACACCTCACTCAGCCTGCTCAAAAGGAACAGCAGAGGTAGAATACAGAGATGGAGTATATCCACGTGTCTCACTCAGCCTGCTCAGAAGGAACAGCAGAGGTAGAAGACAGAGATAGAGTATATCCACGTGTCTCACTCAGCCTGCTCAGAAGGAACAGCAGAGGTAGAAGACAGAGATAGAGTATATCCACGTCTCTCACTCAGCCTACTCAGAAGGAACAGCAGAGGTAGAAGACATATATAGAGTATATCCACGTGTCTGATCTACACCTCACTCAGCATGCTCAGAAGGAACAGCAGAGGTAGAAGACAGATATAGAGTATATCCACGTGTCTGATCTACACCTCACTCAGCCTGTTTAGAAGGAACAGCAGAGGTAGAAGACAGAGATAGAGTATATCCACGTGTCTCACTCAGCCTGCTCAGAAGGAACAGCAGAGGTAGAAGACAGAGATAGAGTATATCCACGTGTCTGTTCTACACCTCAGTCAGCCTGCTCAAAAGGAACAGCAGAGGTAGAAGACAGAGATAGAGTATATCCACGTGTCTCATTCAGCCTGCTCAGAAGGAACAGCAGATGTAGAAGACAGAGATAGAGTATATCCACGTGTCTGATCTACACCTCACTCAGCCTGCTCAGAAGGAACAGCAGAGGTAGAAGACAGAGATAGAGTATATCGACGTGTCTGATCTACACCTCACTCAGCCTGCTCAGAAGGAACAGCAGAGGTAGAAGACAGAGATAGAGTATATCCACGTGTCTCACTCAGCCTGCTCAGAAGGAACAGCAGAGATAGAATACAGAGATATAGTATATCAACGTGTCTGATCTACACCTCACTCAGCCTGCTCAGAAGGAACAGCAGAGGTAGAAGACAGAGATAGAGTATATCGACGTGTCTGATCTACACCTCACTCAGCCTGCTCAGAAGGAACAGCAGAGGTAGAAGACAGAGATAGAGTATATCCACGTGTCTCACTCAGCCTGCTCAGAAGGAACAGCAGAGGTAGAAGACGGAGATATAGTATATCCACGTGTCTCACTCAGCCTGCTCAGAAGGAACAGCAGAGATAGAAGACAGAGATAGAGTATATCCACGTGTCTGATATACACCTCACTCAGCCTGCTCAGAAGGAACAGCAGAGGTAGAAGAAAGAGATGGAGTATATCCAAGTGTCTGATCTACACCTCACTCAGCCTGCTCAGAAGGAACAGCAAAGATAGAATACAGAGATAGAGTATATCCACGTGTCTGATCTACACCTCACTCAGCCTGCTCAGAAGGAACAGCAGAGGTAGAAGATAGAGATGGAGTATATCCACGTGTCTGATCTACACCTCACTCAGCCTGCTCAAAAGGAACAGCAGAGGTAGAATACAGAGATGGAGTATATCCACGTGTCTCACTCAGCCTGCTCAGAAGGAACAGCAGAGGTAGAAGACAGAGATAGAGTATATCCACGTGTCTCACTCAGCCTGCTCAGAAGGAACAGCAGAGGTAGAAGACAGAGATAGAGTATATCCACGTCTCTCACTCAGCCTACTCAGAAGGAACAGCAGAGGTAGAAGACATATATAGAGTATATCCACGTGTCTGATCTACACCTCACTCAGCATGCTCAGAAGGAACAGCAGAGGTAGAAGACAGATATAGAGTATATCCACGTGTCTGATCTACACCTCACTCAGCCTGTTTAGAAGGAACAGCAGAGGTAGAAGACAGAGATAGAGTATATCCACGTGTCTCACTCAGCCTGCTCAGAAGGAACAGCTGAGATAGAATACAGAGATAGAGTATATCCACGTGTCTGATCTACACCTCACTCAGCCTGCTCAGAAGGAACAGCAGAGGTAGAAGACGGAGATATAGTATATCCACGTGTCTCACTCAGCCTGCTCAGAAGGAACAGCAGAGGTAGAAGACAGAGATAGAGTATATCCACGTGTCTGTTCTACACCTCAGTCAGCCTGCTCAAAAGGAACAGCAGAGGTAGAAGACAGAGATAGAGTATATCCACGTGTCTCATTCAGCCTGCTCAGAAGGAACAGCAGATGTAGAAGACAGAGATAGAGTATATCCACGTGTCTGATCTACACCTCACTCAGCCTGCTCAGAAGGAACAGCAGAGGTAGAAGACAGAGATAGAGTATATCGACGTGTCTGATCTACACCTCACTCAGCCTGCTCAGAAGGAACAGCAGAGGTAGAAGACAGAGATAGAGTATATCCACGTGTCTCACTCAGCCTGCTCAGAAGGAACAGCAGAGGTAGAAGACGGAGATATAGTATATCCACGTGTCTCACTCAGCCTGCTCAGAAGGAACAGCAGAGGTAGAAGACAGAGATAGAGTATATCCACGTGTCTGTTCTACACCTCAGTCAGCCCGCTCAAAAGGAACAGCAGAGGTAGAAGACAGAGATAGAGTATATCCACGTGTCTCATTCAGCCTGCTCAGAAGGAACAGCAGATGTAGAAGACAGAGATAGAGTATATCCACGTGTCTGATCTACACCTCACTCAGCCTGCTCAGAAGAAACAGAAGAGGTAGAAGACAGAGATAGAGTATATCGACGTGTCTGATCTACACCTCACTCAGCCTGCTCAGAAGGAACAGCAAGGGTAGAAGACAGAGATAGAGTATATCCACGTGTCTCACTCAGCCTGCTCAGAAGGAACAGCAGAGGTAGAAGACAGAGATAGAGTATATCCACGTGTCTCACTCAGCCTGCTCAGAATGAACAGCAGAGGTAGAAGACAGAGATAGAGTATATCCACGTGTCTGATCTACACCTCACTCAGCCTGCTCAGAAGGAACAGCAGATGTAGAAGACAGAGATAGAGTATATCGACGTGTCTCATCTACACCTCACTTAGCCTGCTCAGAAGGAACAGCATAGGTAGAAGACAGAGATAGACTATATCCACGTGTCTCACTCAGCCTGCTCAGAAGGAACAGCAGAGGTAGAATACAGAGATAGAGGATATCCACGTGTCTGATCTACACCTCAGTCAGCCTGCACAGAAGGAACAGCAGAGGTAGAAGACAGAGATAGAGTATATCCACGTGTCTGATCTACACCTCACTCAGCCTGCTCAGAAGGAACATCAGAGGTAGAAGACAGAGATAGAGTATATCCACGTGTCTGATATACACCTCACTCAGCCTGCTCAGAAGGAACAGCAGAGGTAGAAGACAGAGATGGAGTATATCCAAGTGTCTGATCTACACCTCACTCAGCCTGCTCAAAAGGAACAGCAGATGTAGAATACAGAGATAGAGTATATCCACGTGTCTCACTCAGCCTGCTCAGAAGGAACAGCAGAGGTAGAAAACAGAGATAGAGTATATCCACGTGTCTCACTCAGCCTGCTCAGAAGGAACAGCAGAGGTAGAAGACAGAGATGGAGTATATCCACGTCTCTCACTCAGCCTGCTCAGAAGGAACAGCATAGGTAGAAGACAGAGATATAGTATATCCACGTGTCTGATCTACACCTCACTCAGCCTGCTCAGAAGGAACATCAGAGGTGGAAGACAGAGATAGAGTATATCCACGTGTCTGATCTACACCTCACTCAGCCTGCTCAGAAGGAACAGCAGATGTAGAATACAGAGATGGAGTATATCCACGTGTCTCACTCAGCCTGCTCAGAAGGAACAGCAGAGGTAGAAGACAGAGATAGAGTATATCCACGTGTCTCACTCAGCCTGCTCAGAAGGAACAGCAGAGGTAGAAGACAGAGATAAAGTATATCCACGTCTCTCACTCAGCCTACTCAGAAGGAACAGCAGAGGTAGAAGACATATATAGAGTATATCCACGTGTCTGATCTACACCTCACTCAGCATGCTCAGAAGGAACAGCAGAGGTAGAAGACAGATATAGAGTATATCCACGTGTCTGATCTACACCTCACTCAGCCTGTTTAGAAGGAACAGCAGAGGTAGAAGACAGAGATAGAGTATATCCACGTGTCTCACTCAGCCTGCTCAGAAGGAACAGCAGAGATAGAATACAGAGATAGAGTATATCCACGTGTCTGATCTACACCTCACTCAGCCTGCTCAAAAGGAACAGCAGAGGTAGAAGACAGAGATAGAGTATATCCACGTGTCTCATTCAGCCTGCTCAGAAGGAACAGCAGATGTAGAAGACAGAGATAGAGTATATCCACGTGTCTGATCTACACCTCACTCAGCATGCTCAGAAGGAACAGCAGAGGTAGAAGACAGAGATAGAGTATATCGACGTGTCTGATCTACACCTCACTCAGCCTGCTCAGTAGGAACAGCAGAGGTAGAAGACAGAGATAGAGTATATCCACGTGTCTCACTCAGCCTGCTCATAAGGAACAGCAGAGGTAGAAGACAGAGATAGAGTATATCCACGTGTCTGATCTACACCTCACTCAGCCTGCTCAGAAGGAACAGCAGATGTAGAAGACGGAGATATAGTATATCCACGTGTCTCACTCAGCCTGCTCAGAAGGAACAGCAGAGGTAGAAGACAGAGATAGAGTATATCCACGTGTCTGTTCTACACCTCAGTCAGCCTGCTCAAAAGGAACAGCAGAGGTAGAAGACAGAGATAGAGTATATCCACGTGTCTGATCTACACCTCACTCAGCCTGCTCAGAAGAAACAGCAGAGGTAGAAGACAGAGATAGAGTATATCGACGTGTCTGATCTACACCTCACTCAGCCTGCTCAGAAGGAAGATCAGAGATAGAAGACAGAGATAGAGTATATCGACGTATCTGATCTACACCTCACTCAGCCTACTCAGAAGGAACAGCAGAGGTAGAAGACAGAGATAGAGTATATCCACGTGTCTCACTCAGCCTGCTCAGAAGGAACAGCAGAGGTAGAAGACAGAGATAGAGTATATCCACGTGTCTGATCTACACCTCACTCAGCCTGCTCAGAAGGAAGATCAGAGATAGAAGACAGAGATAGAGTATATCGACGTATCTGATCTACACCTCACTCAGCCTGCTCAGAAGGAACAGCAGAGGTAGAAGACAGAGATAGAGTATATCCACGTGTCTCACTCAGCCTGCTCAGAATGAACAGCAGAGGTAGAAGACAGAGATAGAGTATATCCACGTGTCTGATCTACACCTCACTCAGCCTGCTCAGAAGGAACAGCAGATGTAGAAGACAGAGATAGAGTATATCGACTTGTCTCATCTACACCTGAGCAGATGGGTTATATAGTATATCCACGTGTCTCACTCAGCCTGCTCAGAAGGAACAGCAGAGGTAGAAGACAGAGATAGAGTATATCCACGTGTCTGTTCTACACCTCAGTCAGCCTGCTCAAAAGGAACAGCAGAGGTAGAAGACAGAGATAGAGTATATCCACGTGTCTCATTCAGCCTGCTCAGAAGGAACAGCAGATGTAGAAGACAGAGATAGAGTATATCCACGTGTCTGATCTACACCTCACTCAGCCTGCTCAGAAGAAACAGCAGAGGTAGAAGACAGAGATAGAGTATATCGACGTGTCTGATCTACACCTCACTCAGCCTGCTCAGAAGGAACAGCAGAGGTAGAAGAAAGAGATGGAGTATATCCAAGTGTCTGATCTACACCTCACTCAGCCTGCTCAAAAGGAACAGCAGATGTAGAATACAGAGATAGAGTATATCCACGTGTCTCACTCAGCCTGCTCAGAAGGAACAGCAGAGGTAGAAGACAGAGATAGAGTATATCCACGTGTCTCACTCAGCCTGATCAGAAGGAACAGCATAGGTAGAAGACAGAGATATAGTATATCCACGTGTCTGATCTACACCTCAGTCAGCCTGCTCAAAAGGAACAGCAGAGGTAGAAGACAGAGATAGAGTATATCCACGTGTCTCATTCAGCCTGCTCAGAAGGAACAGCAGATGTAGAAGACAGAGATAGAGTATATCCACGTGTCTGATCTACACCTCACTCAGCCTGCTCAGAAGAAACAGCAGAGGTAGAAGACAGAGATAGAGTATATCGACGTGTCTGATCTACACCTCACTCAGCCTGCTCAGAAGGAACAGCAGGGGTAGAAGACAGAGATAGAGTATATCCACGTGTCTCACTCAGCCTGCTCAGAAGGAACAGCAGAGGTAGAAGACAGAGATAGAGTATATCCACGTGTCTCACTCAGCCTGCTCAGAATGAACAGCAGAGGTAGAAGACAGAGATAGAGTATATCCACGTGTCTGATCTACACCTCACTCAGCCTGCTCAGAAGGAACAGCAGATGTAGAAGACAGAGATAGAGTATATCGACGTGTCTCATCTACACCTCACTTAGCCTGCTCAGAAGGAACAGCATAGGTAGAAGACAGAGATAGACTATATCCACGTGTCTCACTCAGCCTGCTCAGAAGGAACAGCAGAGGTAGAATACAGAGATAGAGGATATCCACGTGTCTGATCTACACCTCAGTCAGCCTGCACAGAAGGAACAGCAGAGGTAGAAGACAGAGATAGAGTATATCCACGTGTCTGATATACACCTCACTCAGCCTGCTCAGAAGGAACAGCAGAGGTAGAAGACAGAAATGGAGTATATCCAAGTGTCTGATCTACACCTCACTCAGCCTGCTCAAAAGGAACAGCAGATGTAGAATACAGAGATAGAGTATATCCACGTGTCTCACTCAGCCTGCTCAGAAGGAACAGCAGAGGTAGAAAACAGAGATAGAGTATATCCACGTGTCTCACTCAGCCTGCTCAGAAGGAACAGCAGAGGTAGAAGACAGAGATGGAGTATATCCACGTCTCTCACTCAGCCTGCTCAGAAGGAACAGCATAGGTAGAAGACAGAGATATAGTATATCCACGTGTCTGATCTACACCTCACTCAGCCTGCTCAGAAGGAACATGAGAGGTGGAAGACAGAGATAGAGTATATCCACGTGTCTGATCTACACCTCACTCAGCCTGCTCAGAAGGAACAGCAGATGTAGAATACAGAGATGGAGTATATCCACGTGTCTCACTCAGCCTGCTCAGAAGGAACAGCAGAGGTAGAAGACAGAGATAGAGTATATCCACGTGTCTCACTCAGCCTGCTCAGAAGGAACAGCAGAGGTAGAAGACAGAGATAAAGTATATCCACGTCTCTCACTCAGCCTACTCAGAAGGAACAGCAGAGGTAGAAGACATATATAGAGTATATCCACGTGTCTGATCTACACCTCACTCAGCATGCTCAGAAGGAACAGCAGAGGTAGAAGACAGATATAGAGTATATCCACGTGTCTGATCTACACCTCACTCAGCCTGTTTAGAAGGAACAGCAGAGGTAGAAGACAGAGATAGAGTATATCCACGTGTCTCACTCAGCCTGCTCAGAAGGAACAGCAGCGATAGAATACAGAGATAGAGTATATCCACGTGTCTGATCTACACCTCACTCAGCCTGCTCAAAAGGAACAGCAGAGGTAGAAGACAGAGATAGAGCATATCCACGTGTCTCATTCAGCCTGCTCAGAAGGAACAGCAGATGTAGAAGACAGAGATAGAGTATATCCACGTGTCTGATCTACACCTCACTCAGCATGCTCAGAAGGAACAGCAGAGGTAGAAGACAGAGATAGAGTATATCCACGTGTCTGATCTACACCTCACTCAGCCTGCTCAGAAGGAACAGCAGATGTAGAAGACGGAGATATAGTATATCCACGTGTCTCACTCAGCCTGCTCAGAAGGAACAGCAGAGGTAGAAGACAGAGATAGAGTATATCCACGTGTCTGTTCTACACCTCAGTCAGCCTGCTCAAAAGGAACAGCAGAGGTAGAAGACAGAGATAGAGTATATCCACGTGTCTCATTCAGCCTGCTCAGAAGGAACAGCAGATGTAGAAGACAGAGATAGAGTATATCCACGTGTCTGATCTACACCTCACTCAGCCTGCTCAGAAGAAACAGCAGAGGTAGAAGACAGAGATAGAGTATATCGACGTGTCTGATCTACACCTCACTCAGCCTGCTCAGAAGGAACAGCAGAGGTAGAATACAGAGATAGAGTATATCCACGTGTCTCACTCAGCCTGCTCAGAAGGAACAGCAGAGGTAGAAGACAGAGATAGAGTATATCCACGTGTCTGATCTACACCTCACTCAGCCTGCTCAGAAGGAACATCAGAGATAGAAGACAGAGATAGAGTATATCGACGTATCTGATCTACACCTCACTCAGCCTGCTCAGAAGGAACAGCAGAGGTAGAAGAAAGAGATAGAGTATATCCACGTGTCTCACTCAGCCTGCTCAGAATGAACAGCAGAGGTAGAAGACAGAGATAGAGTATATCCACTTGTCTGATCTACACCTCACTCAGCCTGCTCAGAAGGAACAGCAGATGTAGAAGACAGAGATAGAGTATATCGAATTGTCTCATCTACACCTCACTTAGCCTGCTCAGAAGGAACAGCATAGGTAGAAGACAGAGATAGACTATATCCACGTGTCTCACTCAGCCTGCTCAGAAGGAACAGCAGAGGTAGAATACAGAGATAGAGGATATCCACGTGTCTGATCTACACCTCAGTCAGCCTGCACAGAAGGAACAGCAGAGGTAGAAGACAGAGATAGAGTATATCCACGTGTCTGATCTACACCTCACTCAGCCTGCTCAGAAGGAACATCAGAGGTAGAAGACAGAGATAGAGTATATCCACGTGTCTGATATACACCTCACTCAGCCTGCTCAGAAGGAACAGCAGAGGTAGAAGACAGAGATGGAGTATATCCAAGTGTCTGATCTACACCTCACTCAGCCTGCTCAAAAGGAACAGCAGATGTAGAATACAGAGATAGAGTATATCCACGTGTCTCACTCAGCCTGCTCAGAAGGAACAGCAGAGGTAGAAGACAGAGATAGAGTATATCCACGTGTCTCACTCAGCCTGATCAGAAGGAACAGCATAGGTAGAAGACAGAGATATAGTATATCCACGTGTCTGATCTACACCTCACTCAGCCTGCTCAGAAGGAACAGCAGAGGTAGAAGACGGAGATATAGTATATCCACGTGTCTCACTCAGCCTGCTCAGAAGGAACAGCAGAGGTAGAAGACGGAGATATAGTATATCCACGTGTCTCACTCAGCCTGCTCAGAAGGAACAGCAGAGGTAGAAGACAGAGATAGAGTATATCCACGTGTCTGTTCTACACCTCAGTCAGCCCGCTCAAAAGGAACAGCAGAGGTAGAAGACAGAGATAGAGTATATCCACGTGTCTCATTCAGCCTGCTCAGAAGGAACAGCAGATGTAGAAGACAGAGATAGAGTATATCCACGTGTCTGATCTACACCTCACTCAGCCTGCTCAGAAGAAACAGAAGAGGTAGAAGACAGAGATAGAGTATATCGACGTGTCTGATCTACACCTCACTCAGCCTGCTCAGAAGGAACAGCAAGGGTAGAAGACAGAGATAGAGTATATCCACGTGTCTCACTCAGCCTGCTCAGAAGGAACAGCAGAGGTAGAAGACAGAGATAGAGTATATCCACGTGTCTCACTCAGCCTGCTCAGAATGAACAGCAGAGGTAGAAGACAGAGATAGAGTATATCCACGTGTCTGATCTACACCTCACTCAGCCTGCTCAGAAGGAACAGCAGATGTAGAAGACAGAGATAGAGTATATCGACGTGTCTCATCTACACCTCACTTAGCCTGCTCAGAAGGAACAGCATAGGTAGAAGACAGAGATAGACTATATCCACGTGTCTCACTCAGCCTGCTCAGAAGGAACAGCAGAGGTAGAATACAGAGATAGAGGATATCCACGTGTCTGATCTACACCTCAGTCAGCCTGCACAGAAGGAACAGCAGAGGTAGAAGACAGAGATAGAGTATATCCACGTGTCTGATCTACACCTCACTCAGCCTGCTCAGAAGGAACATCAGAGGTAGAAGACAGAGATAGAGTATATCCACGTGTCTGATATACACCTCACTCAGCCTGCTCAGAAGGAACAGCAGAGGTAGAAGACAGAGATGGAGTATATCCAAGTGTCTGATCTACACCTCACTCAGCCTGCTCAAAAGGAACAGCAGATGTAGAATACAGAGATAGAGTATATCCACGTGTCTCACTCAGCCTGCTCAGAAGGAACAGCAGAGGTAGAAAACAGAGATAGAGTATATCCACGTGTCTCACTCAGCCTGCTCAGAAGGAACAGCAGAGGTAGAAGACAGAGATGGAGTATATCCACGTCTCTCACTCAGCCTGCTCAGAAGGAACAGCATAGGTAGAAGACAGAGATATAGTATATCCACGTGTCTGATCTACACCTCACTCAGCCTGCTCAGAAGGAACATCAGAGGTGGAAGACAGAGATAGAGTATATCCACGTGTCTGATCTACACCTCACTCAGCCTGCTCAGAAGGAACAGCAGATGTAGAATACAGAGATGGAGTATATCCACGTGTCTCACTCAGCCTGCTCAGAAGGAACAGCAGAGGTAGAAGACAGAGATAGAGTATATCCACGTGTCTCACTCAGCCTGCTCAGAAGGAACAGCAGAGGTAGAAGACAGAGATAAAGTATATCCACGTCTCTCACTCAGCCTACTCAGAAGGAACAGCAGAGGTAGAAGACATATATAGAGTATATCCACGTGTCTGATCTACACCTCACTCAGCATGCTCAGAAGGAACAGCAGAGGTAGAAGACAGATATAGAGTATATCCACGTGTCTGATCTACACCTCACTCAGCCTGTTTAGAAGGAACAGCAGAGGTAGAAGACAGAGATAGAGTATATCCACGTGTCTCACTCAGCCTGCTCAGAAGGAACAGCAGAGATAGAATACAGAGATAGAGTATATCCACGTGTCTGATCTACACCTCACTCAGCCTGCTCAAAAGGAACAGCAGAGGTAGAAGACAGAGATAGAGTATATCCACGTGTCTCATTCAGCCTGCTCAGAAGGAACAGCAGATGTAGAAGACAGAGATAGAGTATATCCACGTGTCTGATCTACACCTCACTCAGCATGCTCAGAAGGAACAGCAGAGGTAGAAGACAGAGATAGAGTATATCGACGTGTCTGATCTACACCTCACTCAGCCTGCTCAGTAGGAACAGCAGAGGTAGAAGACAGAGATAGAGTATATCCACGTGTCTCACTCAGCCTGCTCATAAGGAACAGCAGAGGTAGAAGACAGAGATAGAGTATATCCACGTGTCTGATCTACACCTCACTCAGCCTGCTCAGAAGGAACAGCAGATGTAGAAGACGGAGATATAGTATATCCACGTGTCTCACTCAGCCTGCTCAGAAGGAACAGCAGAGGTAGAAGACAGAGATAGAGTATATCCACGTGTCTGTTCTACACCTCAGTCAGCCTGCTCAAAAGGAACAGCAGAGGTAGAAGACAGAGATAGAGTATATCCACGTGTCTGATCTACACCTCACTCAGCCTGCTCAGAAGAAACAGCAGAGGTAGAAGACAGAGATAGAGTATATCGACGTGTCTGATCTACACCTCACTCAGCCTGCTCAGAAGGAAGATCAGAGATAGAAGACAGAGATAGAGTATATCGACGTATCTGATCTACACCTCACTCAGCCTACTCAGAAGGAACAGCAGAGGTAGAAGACAGAGATAGAGTATATCCACGTGTCTCACTCAGCCTGCTCAGAAGGAACAGCAGAGGTAGAAGACAGAGATAGAGTATATCCACGTGTCTGATCTACACCTCACTCAGCCTGCTCAGAAGGAAGATCAGAGATAGAAGACAGAGATAGAGTATATCGACGTATCTGATCTACACCTCACTCAGCCTGCTCAGAAGGAACAGCAGAGGTAGAAGACAGAGATAGAGTATATCCACGTGTCTCACTCAGCCTGCTCAGAATGAACAGCAGAGGTAGAAGACAGAGATAGAGTATATCCACGTGTCTGATCTACACCTCACTCAGCCTGCTCAGAAGGAACAGCAGATGTAGAAGACAGAGATAGAGTATATCGACTTGTCTCATCTACACCTGAGCAGATGGGTTATATAGTATATCCACGTGTCTCACTCAGCCTGCTCAGAAGGAACAGCAGAGGTAGAAGACAGAGATAGAGTATATCCACGTGTCTGTTCTACACCTCAGTCAGCCTGCTCAAAAGGAACAGCAGAGGTAGAAGACAGAGATAGAGTATATCCACGTGTCTCATTCAGCCTGCTCAGAAGGAACAGCAGATGTAGAAGACAGAGATAGAGTATATCCACGTGTCTGATCTACACCTCACTCAGCCTGCTCAGAAGAAACAGCAGAGGTAGAAGACAGAGATAGAGTATATCGACGTGTCTGATCTACACCTCACTCAGCCTGCTCAGAAGGAACAGCAGAGGTAGAATACAGAGATAGAGTATATCCACGTGTCTCACTCAGCCTGCTCAGAAGGAACAGCAGAGGTAGAAGACAGAGATAGAGTATATCCACGTGTCTGATCTACACCTCACTCAGCCTGCTCAGAAGGAACATCAGAGATAG
This sequence comes from Crossaster papposus, assembly GCA_037893245.1. Classification (NCBI taxonomy): domain Eukaryota; kingdom Metazoa; phylum Echinodermata; class Asteroidea; order Velatida; family Solasteridae; genus Crossaster; species Crossaster papposus. The sequence continues at coordinate 329,539 of JBAIAA010000808.1, read as the reverse complement.
AAGACAGAGATAGAGTATATCGACGTATCTGATCTACACCTCACTCAGCCTGCTCAGAAGGAACAGCAGAGGTAGAAGAAAGAGATGGAGTATATCCAAGTGTCTGATCTACACCTCACTCAGCCTGCTCAAAAGGAACAGCAGATGTAGAATACAGAGATAGAGTATATCCACGTGTCTCACTCAGCCTGCTCAGAAGGAACAGCAGAGGTAGAAGACAGAGATAGAGTATATCCACGTGTCTCACTCAGCCTGATCAGAAGGAACAGCATAGGTAGAAGACAGAGATATAGTATATCCACGTGTCTGATCTACACCTCAGTCAGCCTGCTCAAAAGGAACAGCAGAGGTAGAAGACAGAGATAGAGTATATCCACGTGTCTCATTCAGCCTGCTCAGAAGGAACAGCAGATGTAGAAGACAGAGATAGAGTATATCCACGTGTCTGATCTACACCTCACTCAGCCTGCTCAGAAGAAACAGCAGAGGTAGAAGACAGAGATAGAGTATATCGACGTGTCTGATCTACACCTCACTCAGCCTGCTCAGAAGGAACAGCAGGGGTAGAAGACAGAGATAGAGTATATCCACGTGTCTCACTCAGCCTGCTCAGAAGGAACAGCAGAGGTAGAAGACAGAGATAGAGTATATCCACGTGTCTCACTCAGCCTGCTCAGAATGAACAGCAGAGGTAGAAGACAGAGATAGAGTATATCCACGTGTCTGATCTACACCTCACTCAGCCTGCTCAGAAGGAGCAGCAGATGTAGAAGACAGAGATAGAGTATATCGACGTGTCTCATCTACACCTCACTTAGCCTGCTCAGAAGGAACAGCATAGGTAGAAGACAGAGATAGACTATATCCACGTGTCTCACTCAGCCTGCTCAGAAGGAACAGCAGAGGTAGAATACAGAGATAGAGGATATCCACGTGTCTGATCTACACCTCAGTCAGCCTGCACAGAAGGAACAGCAGAGGTAGAAGACAGAGATAGAGTATATCCACGTGTCTGATATACACCTCACTCAGCCTGCTCAGAAGGAACAGCAGAGGTAGAAGACAGAAATGGAGTATATCCAAGTGTCTGATCTACACCTCACTCAGCCTGCTCAAAAGGAACAGCAGATGTAGAATACAGAGATAGAGTATATCCACGTGTCTCACTCAGCCTGCTCAGAAGGAACAGCAGAGGTAGAAAACAGAGATAGAGTATATCCACGTGTCTCACTCAGCCTGCTCAGAAGGAACAGCAGAGGTAGAAGACAGAGATGGAGTATATCCACGTCTCTCACTCAGCCTGCTCAGAAGGAACAGCATAGGTAGAAGACAGAGATATAGTATATCCACGTGTCTGATCTACACCTCACTCAGCCTGCTCAGAAGGAACATGAGAGGTGGAAGACAGAGATAGAGTATATCCACGTGTCTGATCTACACCTCACTCAGCCTGCTCAGAAGGAACAGCAGATGTAGAATACAGAGATGGAGTATATCCACGTGTCTCACTCAGCCTGCTCAGAAGGAACAGCAGAGGTAGAAGACAGAGATAGAGTATATCCACGTGTCTCACTCAGCCTGCTCAGAAGGAACAGCAGAGGTAGAAGACAGAGATAAAGTATATCCACGTCTCTCACTCAGCCTACTCAGAAGGAACAGCAGAGGTAGAAGACATATATAGAGTATATCCACGTGTCTGATCTACACCTCACTCAGCATGCTCAGAAGGAACAGCAGAGGTAGAAGACAGATATAGAGTATATCCACGTGTCTGATCTACACCTCACTCAGCCTGTTTAGAAGGAACAGCAGAGGTAGAAGACAGAGATAGAGTATATCCACGTGTCTCACTCAGCCTGCTCAGAAGGAACAGCAGCGATAGAATACAGAGATAGAGTATATCCACGTGTCTGATCTACACCTCACTCAGCCTGCTCAAAAGGAACAGCAGAGGTAGAAGACAGAGATAGAGCATATCCACGTGTCTCATTCAGCCTGCTCAGAAGGAACAGCAGATGTAGAAGACAGAGATAGAGTATATCCACGTGTCTGATCTACACCTCACTCAGCATGCTCAGAAGGAACAGCAGAGGTAGAAGACAGAGATAGAGTATATCCACGTGTCTGATCTACACCTCACTCAGCCTGCTCAGAAGGAACAGCAGATGTAGAAGACGGAGATATAGTATATCCACGTGTCTCACTCAGCCTGCTCAGAAGGAACAGCAGAGGTAGAAGACAGAGATAGAGTATATCCACGTGTCTGTTCTACACCTCAGTCAGCCTGCTCAAAAGGAACAGCAGAGGTAGAAGACAGAGATAGAGTATATCCACGTGTCTCATTCAGCCTGCTCAGAAGGAACAGCAGATGTAGAAGACAGAGATAGAGTATATCCACGTGTCTGATCTACACCTCACTCAGCCTGCTCAGAAGAAACAGCAGAGGTAGAAGACAGAGATAGAGTATATCGACGTGTCTGATCTACACCTCACTCAGCCTGCTCAGAAGGAACAGCAGAGGTAGAATACAGAGATAGAGTATATCCACGTGTCTCACTCAGCCTGCTCAGAAGGAACAGCAGAGGTAGAAGACAGAGATAGAGTATATCCACGTGTCTGATCTACACCTCACTCAGCCTGCTCAGAAGGAACATCAGAGATAGAAGACAGAGATAGAGTATATCGACGTATCTGATCTACACCTCACTCAGCCTGCTCAGAAGGAACAGCAGAGGTAGAAGAAAGAGATAGAGTATATCCACGTGTCTCACTCAGCCTGCTCAGAATGAACAGCAGAGGTAGAAGACAGAGATAGAGTATATCCACTTGTCTGATCTACACCTCACTCAGCCTGCTCAGAAGGAACAGCAGATGTAGAAGACAGAGATAGAGTATATCGAATTGTCTCATCTACACCTCACTTAGCCTGCTCAGAAGGAACAGCATAGGTAGAAGACAGAGATAGACTATATCCACGTGTCTCACTCAGCCTGCTCAGAAGGAACAGCAGAGGTAGAATACAGAGATAGAGGATATCCACGTGTCTGATCTACACCTCAGTCAGCCTGCACAGAAGGAACAGCAGAGGTAGAAGACAGAGATAGAGTATATCCACGTGTCTGATCTACACCTCACTCAGCCTGCTCAGAAGGAACATCAGAGGTAGAAGACAGAGATAGAGTATATCCACGTGTCTGATATACACCTCACTCAGCCTGCTCAGAAGGAACAGCAGAGGTAGAAGACAGAGATGGAGTATATCCAAGTGTCTGATCTACACCTCACTCAGCCTGCTCAAAAGGAACAGCAGATGTAGAATACAGAGATAGAGTATATCCACGTGTCTCACTCAGCCTGCTCAGAAGGAACAGCAGAGGTAGAAGACAGAGATAGAGTATATCCACGTGTCTCACTCAGCCTGATCAGAAGGAACAGCATAGGTAGAAGACAGAGATATAGTATATCCACGTGTCTGATCTACACCTCACTCAGCCTGCTCAGAAGGAACAGCAGAGGTAGAAGACGGAGATATAGTATATCCACGTGTCTCACTCAGCCTGCTCAGAAGGAACAGCATAGGTAGAAGACAGAGATATAGTATATCCACGTGTCTGATCTACACCTCACTCAGCCTGCTCAGAAGGAACAGCAGAGGTAGAAGACGGAGATATAGTATATCCACGTGTCTCACTCAGCCTGCTCAGAAGGAACAGCAGAGGTAGAAGACAGAGATAGAGTATATCCACGTGTCTGTTCTACACCTCAGTCAGCCTGCTCAAAAGGAACAGCAGAGGTAGAAGACAGAAATAGAGTATATCCACGTGTCTCATTCAGCCTGCTCAGAAGGAACAGCAGATGTAGAAGAAAGAGATAGAGTATATCCACGTGTCTGATCTACACCTCACTCAGCCTGCTCAGAAGAAACAGCAGAGGTAGAAGACAGAGATAGAGTATATCGACGTGTCTGATCTACACCTCACTCAGCCTGCTCAGAAGGAACAGCAGGGGTAGAAGACAGAGATAGAGTATATCCACGTGTCTCACTCAGCCTGCTCAGAAGGAACAGCAGAGGTAGAAGACAGAGATAGAGTATATCCACGTGTCTCACTCAGCCTGCTCAGAAGGAACAGCAGAGGTAGAATACAGAGATAGAGGATGTCCACGTGTCTGATCTACACCTCAGTCAGCCTGCACAGAAGGAACAGCAGAGGTAGAAGACAGAGATAGAGTATATCCACGTGTCTGATCTACACCTCACTCAGCCTGCTCAGAAGGAACATCAGAGGTAGAAGACAGAGATAGAGTATATCCACGTGTCTGATATACACCTCACTCAGCCTGCTCAGAAGGAACAGCAGAGGTAGAAGACAGAGATAGAGTATATCGACGTGTCTGATCTACACCTCACTCAGCCTGCTCAGAAGGAACAGCAGAGGTAGAAGACAGAGATAGAGTATATCCACGTGTCTCACTCAGCCTGCTCAGAAGGAACAGCAAAGATAGAATACAGAGATAGAGTATATCCACGTGTCTGATCTACACCTCACTCAGCCTGCTCAGAAGGAACAGCAGAGGTAGAAGATAGAGATGGAGTATATCCACGTGTCTGATCTACACCTCACTCAGCCTGCTCAAAAGGAACAGCAGATGTAGAATACAGAGATGGAGTATATCCACGTGTCTCACTCAGCCTGCTCAGAAGGAACAGCAGAGGTAGAAGACAGAGATAGAGTATATCCACGTGTCTCACTCAGCCTGCTCAGAAGGAACAGCAGAGGTAGAAGACAGAGATAGAGTATATCCACGTCTCTCACTCAGCCTACTCAGAAGGAACAGCAGAGGTAGAAGACATATATAGAGTATATCCACGTGTCTGATCTACACCTCACTCAGCATGCTCAGAAGGAACAGCAGAGGTAGAAGACAGATATAGAGTATATCCACGTGTCTGATCTACACCTCACTCAGCCTGTTTAGAAGGAACAGCAGAGGTAGAAGACAGAGATAGAGTATATCCACGTGTCTCACTCAGCCTGCTCAGAAGGAACAGCTGAGATAGAATACAGAGATAGAGTATATCCACGTGTCTGATCTACACCTCACTCAGCCTGCTCAGAAGGAACAGCAGAGGTAGAAGACGGAGATATAGTATATCCACGTGTCTCACTCAGCCTGCTCAGAAGGAACAGCAGAGGTAGAAGACAGATATAGAGTATATCCACGTGTCTGTTCTACACCTCAGTCAGCCTGCTCAAAAGGAACAGCAGAGGTAGAAGACAGAGATAGAGTATATCCACGTGTCTCATTCAGCCTGCTCAGAAGGAACAGCAGATGTAGAAGACAGAGATAGAGTATATCCACGTGTCTGATCTACACCTCACTCAGCCTGCTCAGAAGGAACAGCAGAGGTAGAAGACAGAGATAGAGTATATCGACGTGTCTGATCTACACCTCACTCAGCCTGCTCAGAAGGAACAGCAGAGGTAGAAGACAGAGATAGAGTATATCCACGTGTCTCACTCAGCCTGCTCAGAAGGAACAGCAGAGATAGAATACAGAGATATAGTATATCAACGTGTCTGATCTACACCTCACTCAGAATGCTCAGAAGGAACAGCAGAGGTAGAAGACGGAGATATAGTATATCCACGTGTCTCACTCAGCCTGCTCAGAAGGAACAGCAGAGGTAGAAGACAGAGATAGAGTATATCCACGTGTCTGTTCTACACCTCAGTCAGCCCGCTCAAAAGGAACAGCAGAGGTAGAAGACAGAGATAGAGTATATCCACGTGTCTCATTCAGCCTGCTCAGAAGGAACAGCAGATGTAGAAGACAGAGATAGAGTATATCCACGTGTCTGATCTACACCTCACTCAGCCTGCTCAGAAGAAACAGAAGAGGTAGAAGACAGAGATAGAGTATATCGACGTGTCTGATCTACACCTCACTCAGCCTGCTCAGAAGGAACAGCAGGGGTAGAAGACAGAGATAGAGTATATCCACGTGTCTCAATCAGCCTGCTCAGAAGGAACAGCAGAGGTAGAAGACAGAGATAGAGTATATCCACGTGTCTCACTCAGCCTGCTCAGAAGGAACAGCAGAGGTAGAAGACAGAGATAGAGTATATCCACGTGTCTCACTCAGCCTGCTCAGAAGGAACAGCAGAGGTAGAATACAGAGATAGAGGATGTCCACGTGTCTGATCTACACCTCAGTCAGCCTGCACAGAAGGAACAGCAGAGGTAGAAGACAGAGATAGAGTATATCCACGTGTCTGATCTACACCTCACTCAGCCTGCTCAGAAGGAACATCAGAGGTAGAAGACAGAGATAGAGTATATCCACGTGTCTGATATACACCTCACTCAGCCTGCTCAGAAGGAACAGCAGAGGTAGAAGACAGAGATAGAGTATATCGACGTGTCTGATCTACACCTCACTCAGCCTGCTCAGAAGGAACAGCAGAGGTAGAAGACAGAGATAGAGTATATCCACGTGTCTCACTCAGCCTGCTCAGAAGGAACAGCAAAGATAGAATACAGAGATAGAGTATATCCACGTGTCTGATCTACACCTCACTCAGCCTGCTCAGAAGGAACAGCAGAGGTAGAAGATAGAGATGGAGTATATCCACGTGTCTGATCTACACCTCACTCAGCCTGCTCAAAAGGAACAGCAGATGTAGAATACAGAGATGGAGTATATCCACGTGTCTCACTCAGCCTGCTCAGAAGGAACAGCAGAGGTAGAAGACAGAGATAGAGTATATCCACGTGTCTCACTCAGCCTGCTTAGAAGGAACAGCAGAGGTAGAAGACAGAGATAGAGTATATCCACGTCTCTCACTCAGCCTACTCAGAAGGAACAGCAGAGGTAGAAGACATATATAGAGTATATCCACGTGTCTGATCTACACCTCACTCAGCATGCTCAGAAGGAACAGCAGAGGTAGAAGACAGATATAGAGTATATCCACGTGTCTGATCTACACCTCACTCAGCCTGTTTAGAAGGAACAGCAGAGGTAGAAGACAGAGATAGAGTATATCCACGTGTCTCACTCAGCCTGCTCAGAAGGAACAGCAGAGGTAGAAGACAGAGATAGAGTATATCCACGTGTCTCACTCAGCCTGCTCAGAAGGAACAGCAGAGGTAGAAGACAGAGATAAAGTATATCTACGTCTCTCACTCAGCCTACTCAGAAGGAACAGCAGAGGTAGAAGACATATATAGAGTATATCCACGTGTCTGATCTACACCTCACTCAGCATGCTCAGAAGGAACAGCAGAGATAGAAGACAGATATAGAGTATATCCACGTGTCTGATCTACACCTCACTCAGCCTGTTTAGAAGGAACAGCAGAGGTAGAAGACAGAGATAGAGTATATCCAAGTGTCTCACTCAGCCTGCTCAGAAGGAACAGCAGCGATAGAATACAGAGATAGAGTATATCCACGTGTCTGATCTACACCTCACTCAGCCTGCTCAGAAGGAACAGCAGAGGTAGAAGACGGAGATATAGTATATCCACGTGTCTCACTCAGCCTGCTCAGAAGGAACAGCAGAGGAAGAAGACAGAGATAGAGTATATCCACGTGTCTCACTCAGCCTGCTCAGAAGGAACAGCATAGGTAGAAGACAGAGATATAGTATATCCACGTGTCTGATCTACACCTCACTCAGCCTGCTCAGAAGGAACATCAGAGGTGGAAGACAGAGATAGAGTATATCCACGTGTCTGATCTACACCTCACTCAGCCTGCTCAGAAGGAACAGCAGAGGTAGAAGACAGAGATGGAGTATATCCACGTGTCTGATCTACACCTCACTCAGCCTGCTCAAAAGGAACATCAGATGTAGAATACAGAGATGGAGTATATCCACGTGTCTCACTCAGCCTGCTCAGAAGGAACAGCAGATGTAGAAGACAGAGATAGAGTATATCCACGTGTCTCACTCAGCCTGCTCAGAAGGAACAGCAGAGGTAGAAGACAGAGATAAAGTATATCTACGTCTCTCACTCAGCCTACTCAGAAGGAACAGCAGAGGTAGAAGACATATATAGAGTATATCCACGTGTCTGATCTACACCTCACTCAGCATGCTCAGAAGGAACAGCAGAGGTAGAAGACAGATATATAGTATATCCACGTGTCTGATCTACACCTCACTCAGCCTGTTTAGAAGGAACAGCAGAGGTAGAAGACAGAGATAGAGTATATCCACGTGTCTCACTCAGCCTGCTCAGAAGGAACAGCAGGGATAGAATACAGAGATAGAGTATATCCACGTGTCTGATCTACACCTCACTCAGCCTGCTCAGACGGAACAGCAGAGGTAGAAGACGGAGATATAGTATATCCACGTGTCTCACTCAGCCTGCTCAGAAGGAACAGCAGAGGTAGAAGACAGAGATAGAGTATATCCACGTGTCTTTTCTACACCTCAGTCAGCCTGCTCAAAAGGAACAGCAGAGGTAGAAGACAGTGATAGAGTATATCCACGTGTCTCACTCAGCCTGCTCAGAAGGAACAGCAGAGGTAGAAGACATATATAGAGTATATCCACGTGTCTGATCTACACCTCACTCAGCATGCTCAGAAGGAACAGCAGAGGTAGAAGACAGATATAGAGTATATCCACGTGTCTGATCTACACCTCACTCAGCCTGTTTAGAAGGAACAGCAGAGGTAGAAGACAGAGATAGATTATATCCACGTGTCTCACTCAGCCTGCTCAGAAGGAACAGCAGAGATAGAATACAGAGATAGAGTATATCCACGTGTCTGATCTACACCTCACTCAGCCTGCTCAGAAGGAACAGCAGAGGTAGAAGACGAAGATATAGCATATCCATGTGTCTCACTCAGCCTGCTCAGAAGGAACAGCAGAGGTAGAAGACAGAGATAGAGTATATCCACATGTCTGTTCTACACCTCAGTCAGCCTGCTCAACAGGAACAGCAGAGGTAGAAGACAGAGATAGAGTATATCCACGTGTCTCATTCAGCCTGCTCAGAAGGAACAGCAGATGTAGAAGACAGAGATAGAGTATATCCACGTGTCTGATCTACACCTCATTCAGCCTGCTCAGAAGGAACAGCAGAGGTAGAAGACAGAGATAGAGTATATCGACGGGTCTGATCTACACCTCACTCAGCCTGCTCAGAAGGAACAGCAGAGGTAGAAGACAGAGATAGAGTATATCCACGTGTCTCACTCAGCCTGCTCAGAAGGAACAGCAGAGGTAGAAGACAGAGATAGAGTATATCCACGTGTCTGATCTACACCTCACTCAGCCTGCTCAGACGGAACAGCAGAGGTAGAAGACGGAGATATAGTATATCCACGTGTCTCACTCAGCCTGCTCAGAAGGAACAGCAGAGGTAGAATACAGAGATAGAGTATATCCACGTGTCTGATCTACACCTCACTCAGCCTGCTCAGAAGGAACAGCAAAGGTAGAAGACGAAGATATAGCATATCCATGTGTCTCACTCAGCCTGCTCAGAAGGAACAGCAGAGGTAGAAGACAGAGATAGAGTATATCCACATGTCTGTTCTACACCTCAGTCAGCCTGCTCAACAGGAACAGCAGAGGTAGAAGACAGAGATAGAGTATATCCACGTGTCTCATTCAGCCTGCTCAGAAGGAACAGCAGATGTAGAAGACAGAGATAGAGTATATCCACGTGTCTGATCTACACCTCATTCAGCCTGCTCAGAAGGAACAGCAGAGGTAGAAGACAGAGATAGAGTATATCGACGGGTCTGATCTACACCTCACTCAGCCTGCTCAGAAGGAACAGCAGAGGTAGAAGACAGAGATAGAGTATATCCACGTGTCTCACTCAGCCTGCTCAGAAGGAACAGCAGAGGTAGAAGACAGAGATAGAGTATATCCACGTGTCTGATCTACACCTCACCCAGCCTGCTCAGAAGGAACAGCAGATGTAGAAGACAGAGATAGAGTATATCGACGTGTCTCATCTACACCTCACTCAGCCTGCTCAGAAGGAACAGCATAGGTAGAAGACAGAGAAATAGTATATCCACGTGTCTCACTCAGCCTGCTCAGAAGGAACAGCAGAGGTAGAATACAGAGATAGAGGATATCCACGTGTCTGATCTACACCTCAGTCAGCCTGCACAAAAGGAACAGCAGAGGTAGAAGACAGAGATAGAGTATATCCACGTGTCTGATCTACACCTCACTCAGCGTGCTCAGAAGGAACATCAGAGGTAGAAGACAGAGATAGAGTATATCCACGTGTCTGATATACACCGCACTCAGCCTGCTCAGAAGGAACAGCAGAGGTAGAAGACAGAGATGGAGTATATCCACGTGTCTGATCTACACCTCACTCCGCCTGCTCAAAAGGAACAGCAGATGTAGAATACAGAGATAGAGTATATCCACGTGTCTCACTCAGCCTGCTCAGAACGAACAGCACAGGTAGAAGACAGAGATAGAGTATATCCACGTGTCTCACTCAGCCTGCTCAGAAGGAACAGCAGGGATAGAATACAGAGATAGAGTATATCCACGTGTCTGATCTACACCTCACTCAGCCTGCTCAGACGGAACAGCAGAGGTAGAAGACGGAGATATAGTATATCCACGTGTCTCACTCAGCCTGCTCAGAAGGAACAGCAGAGGTAGAAGACAGAGATAGAGTATATCCACGTGTCTTTTCTACACCTCAGTCAGCCTGCTCAAAAGGAACAGCAGAGGTAGAAGACAGTGATAGAGTATATCCACGTGTCTCACTCAGCCTGCTCAGAAGGAACAGCAGAGGTAGAAGACATATATAGAGTATATCCACGTGTCTGATCTACACCTCACTCAGCATGCTCAGAAGGAACAGCAGAGGTAGAAGACAGATATAGAGTATATCCACGTGTCTGATCTACACCTCACTCAGCCTGTTTAGAAGGAACAGCAGAGGTAGAAGACAGAGATAGATTATATCCACGTGTCTCACTCAGCCTGCTCAGAAGGAACAGCAGAGATAGAATACAGAGATAGAGTATATCCACGTGTCTGATCTACACCTCACTCAGCCTGCTCAGAAGGAACAGCAGAGGTAGAAGACGAAGATATAGCATATCCATGTGTCTCACTCAGCCTGCTCAGAAGGAACAGCAGAGGTAGAAGACAGAGATGGAGTATATCCAAGTGTCTGATCTACACCTCACTCAGCCTGCTCAAAAGGAACAGCAGATGTAGAATACAGAGATAGAGTATATCCACGTGTCTCACTCAGCCTGCTCAGAAGGAACAGCAGATGTAGAATACAGAGATAGAGTATATCCACGTGTCTCACTCAGCCTGCTCAAAAGGAACAGCAGAGGTAGAAGACAGTGATAGAGTATATCCACGTGTCTCACTCAGCCTGCTCAGAAGGAACAGCAGAGGTAGAAGACATATATAGAGTATATCCACGTGTCTGATCTACACCTCACTCAGCATGCTCAGAAGGAACAGCAGAGGTAGAAGACAGATATAGAGTATATCCACGTGTCTGATCTACACCTCACTCAGCCTGTTTAGAAGGAACAGCAGAGGTAGAAGACAGAGATAGATTATATCCACGTGTCTCACTCAGCCTGCTCAGAAGGAACAGCAGAGATAGAATACAGAGATAGAGTATATCCACGTGTCTGATCTACACCTCACTCAGTCTGCTCAGAAGGAACAGCAGAGGTAGAAGACGAAGATATAGCATATCCATGTGTCTCACTCAGCCTGCTCAGAAGGAACAGCAGAGGTAGAAGACAGAGATAGAGTATATCCACATGTCTGTTCTACACCTCAGTCAGCCTGCTCAACAGGAACAGCAGAGGTAGAAGACAGAGATAGAGTATATCCACGTGTCTCATTCAGCCTGCTCAGAAGGAACAGCAGATGTAGAAGACAGAGATAGAGTATATCCACGTGTCTGATCTACACCTCATTCAGCCTGCTCAGAAGGAACAGCAGAGGTAGAAGACAGAGATAGAGTATATCGACGGGTCTGATCTACACCTCACTCAGCCTGCTCAGAAGGAACAGCAGAGGTAGAAGACAGAGATAGAGTATATCCACGTGTCTCACTCAGCCTGCTCAGAAGGAACAGCAGAGGTAGAAGACAGAGATAGAGTATATCCACGTGTCTGATCTACACCTCACCCAGCCTGCTCAGAAGGAACAGCAGATGTAGAAGACAGAGATAGAGTATATCGACGTGTCTCATCTACACCTCACTCAGCCTGCTCAGAAGGAACAGCATAGGTAGAAGACAGAGAAATAGTATATCCACGTGTCTCACTCAGCCTGCTCAGAAGGAACAGCAGAGGTAGAATACAGAGATAGAGGATATCCACGTGTCTGATCTACACCTCAGTCAGCCTGCACAAAAGGAACAGCAGAGGTAGAAGACAGAGATAGAGTATATCCACGTGTCTGATCTACACCTCACTCAGCGTGCTCAGAAGGAACATCAGAGGTAGAAGACAGAGATAGAGTATATCCACGTGTCTGATATACACCGCACTCAGCCTGCTCAGAAGGAACAGCAGAGGTAGAAGACAGAGATGGAGTATATCCACGTGTCTGATCTACACCTCACTCAGCCTGCTCAAAAGGAACAGCAGATGTAGAATACAGAGATAGACTATATCCACGTGTCTCACTCAGCCTGCTCAGAACGAACAGCACAGGTAGAAGACAGAGATAGAGTATATCCACGTGTCTCACTCAGCCTGCTCAGAAGGAACAGCAGAGGTAGAAGACAGAGATAGAGTATATCCACGTCTCTCACTCAGCCTACTCAGAAGGAACAGCAGAGGTAGAAGACATATATAGAGTATATCCACGTGTCTGATCTACACCTCACTCAGCATGCTCAGAAGGAACAGCAGAGATAGAATACAGAGATAGAGTATATCCACGTGTCTGATCTACACCTCACTCAGCCTGCTCAGAAGGAAACGCAGAGGTAGAAGACAGAGATAGAGTATATCCACGTGTCTGATCTACACCTCACTCAGCCTGCTCAGAAGGAACAGCAGAGGTAGAAGACAGAGATAGAGTATATCGACGTGTCTGATCTACACCTCACTCAGCCTGCTCAGAAGGAACAGCAGAGGTAGAAGACAGAAATAGAGTATATCCACGTGTCTGATCTACACCTCACTCAGTCTGCTCAGAAGGAACAGCAGAGGTAGAAGACGAAGATATAGCATATCCATGTGTCTCACTCAGCCTGCTCAGAAGGAACAGCAGAGGTAGAAGACAGAGATAGAGTATATCCACATGTCTGTTCTACACCTCAGTCAGCCTGCTCAACAGGAACAGCAGAGGTAGAAGACAGAGATAGAGTATATCCACGTGTCTCATTCAGCCTGCTCAGAAGGAACAGCAGATGTAGAAGACAGAGATAGAGTATATCCACGTGTCTGATCTACACCTCATTCAGCCTGCTCAGAAGGAACAGCAGAGGTAGAAGACAGAGATAGAGTATATCGACGGGTCTGATCTACACCTCACTCAGCCTGCTCAGAAGGAACAGCAGAGGTAGAAGACAGAGATAGAGTATATCCACGTGTCTCACTCAGCCTGCTCAGAAGGAACAGCAGAGGTAGAAGACAGAGATAGAGTATATCCACGTGTCTGATCTACACCTCACCCAGCCTGCTCAGAAGGAACAGCAGATGTAGAAGACAGAGATAGAGTATATCGACGTGTCTCATCTACACCTCACTCAGCCTGCTCAGAAGGAACAGCATAGGTAGAAGACAGAGAAATAGTATATCCACGTGTCTCACTCAGCCTGCTCAGAAGGAACAGCAGAGGTAGAATACAGAGATAGAGGATATCCACGTGTCTGATCTACACCTCAGTCAGCCTGCACAAAAGGAACAGCAGAGGTAGAAGACAGAGATAGAGTATATCCACGTGTCTGATCTACACCTCACTCAGCGTGCTCAGAAGGAACATCAGAGGTAGAAGACAGAGATAGAGTATATCCACGTGTCTGATATACACCGCACTCAGCCTGCTCAGAAGGAACAGCAGAGGTAGAAGACAGAGATGGAGTATATCCACGTGTCTGATCTACACCTCACTCAGCCTGCTCAAAAGGAACAGCAGATGTAGAATACAGAGATAGACTATATCCACGTGTCTCACTCAGCCTGCTCAGAACGAACAGCACAGGTAGAAGACAGAGATAGAGTATATCCACGTGTCTCACTCAGCCTGCTCAGAAGGAACAGCAGAGGTAGAAGACAGAGATAGAGTATATCCACGTCTCTCACTCAGCCTACTCAGAAGGAACAGCAGAGGTAGAAGACATATATAGAGTATATCCACGTGTCTGATCTACACCTCACTCAGCATGCTCAGAAGGAACAGCAGAGATAGAATACAGAGATAGAGTATATCCACGTGTCTGATCTACACCTCACTCAGCCTGCTCAGAAGGAAACGCAGAGGTAGAAGACAGAGATAGAGTATATCCACGTGTCTGATCTACACCTCACTCAGCCTGCTCAGAAGGAACAGCAGAGGTAGAAGACAGAGATAGAGTATATCGACGTGTCTGATCTACACCTCACTCAGCCTGCTCAGAAGGAACAGCAGAGGTAGAAGACAGAAATAGAGTATATCCACGTGTCTCACTCAGCCTGCTCAGAAAGAACAGCAGAGGTAGAAGACAGAGATAGAGTATATCCACGTGTCTGATCTCCACCTCACTCAGCCTGCTCAGAAGGAACAGCAGGGGTAGAAGACAGAGATAGAGTATATCCACGTGTCTCACTCAGCCTGCTCAGAAGGAACAGCAGAGGTAGAAGACAGAGATAGAGTATATCCACGTGTCTCACTCAGCCTGCTCAGAATGAACAGCAGAGGTAGAAGACAGAGATAGAGTATATCCACGTGTCTGATCTACACCTCACTCAGCCTGCTCAGAAGGAACAGAAGATGTAGAAGACAGAGATAGAGTATATCGACGTGTCTCATCTACACCTCACTTAGCCTGCTCAGAAGGAACAGCATAGGTAGAAGACAGAGATAGACTATATCCACGTGTCTCACTCAGCCTGCTCAGAAGGAACAGCAGAGGTAGAATACAGAGATAGAGGATATCCACGTGTCTGATCTACACCTCAGTCAGCCTGCACAGAAGGAACAGCAGAGGTAGAAGACAGAGATAGAGTATATCCACGTGTCTGATCTACACCTCACTCAGCCTGCTCAGAAGGAACATCAGAGGTAGAAGACAGAGATAGAGTATATCCACGTGTCTGATATACACCTCACTCAGCCTGCTCAGAAGGAACAGCAGAGGTAGAAGACAGAGATGGAGTATATCCACGTGTCTGATCTACACCTCACTCAGCATGCTCAGAAGGAACAGCAGAGATAGAATACAGAGATAGAGTATATCCACGTGTCTGATCTACACCTCACTCAGCCTGCTCAGAAGGAAACGCAGAGGTAGAAGACAGAGATAGAGTATATCCACGTGTCTGATCTACACCTCACTCAGCCTGCTCAGAAGGAACAGCAGAGGTAGAAGACAGAGATAGAGTATATCGACGTGTCTGATCTACACCTCACTCAGCCTGCTCAGAAGGAACAGCAGAGGTAGAAGACAGAAATAGAGTATATCCACGTGTCTCACTCAGCCTGCTCAGAAAGAACAGCAGAGGTAGAAGACAGAGATAGAGTATATCCACGTGTCTGATCTCCACCTCACTCAGCCTGCTCAGAAGGAACAGCAGGGGTAGAAGACAGAGATAGAGTATATCCACGTGTCTCACTCAGCCTGCTCAGAAGGAACAGCAGAGGTAGAAGACAGAGATAGAGTATATCCACGTGTCTCACTCAGCCTGCTCAGAATGAACAGCAGAGGTAGAAGACAGAGATAGAGTATATCCACGTGTCTGATCTACACCTCACTCAGCCTGCTCAGAAGGAACAGCAGATGTAGAAGACAGAGATAGAGTATATCGACGTGTCTCATCTACACCTCACTTAGCCTGCTCAGAAGGAACAGCATAGGTAGAAGACAGAGATAGACTATATCCACGTGTCTCACTCAGCCTGCTCAGAAGGAACAGCAGAGGTAGAATACAGAGATAGAGGATATCCACGTGTCTGATCTACACCTCAGTCAGCCTGCACAGAAGGAACAGCAGAGGTAGAAGACAGAGATAGAGTATATCCACGTGTCTGATCTACACCTCACTCAGCCTGCTCAGAAGGAACATCAGAGGTAGAAGACAGAGATAGAGTATATCCACGTGTCTGATATACACCTCACTCAGCCTGCTCAGAAGGAACAGCAGAGGTAGAAGACAGAGATGGAGTATATCCAAGTGTCTGATCTACACCTCACTCAGCCTGCTCAAAAGGAACAGCAGATGTAGAATACAGAGATAGAGTATATCCACGTGTCTCACTCAGCCTGCTCAGAAGGAACAGCAGAGGTAGAAAACAGAGATAGAGTATATCCACGTGTCTCACTCAGCCTGCTCAGAAGGAACAGCAGAGGTAGAAGACAGAGATGGAGTATATCCACGTCTCTCACTCAGCCTGCTCAGAAGGAACAGCATAGGTAGAAGACAGAGATATAGTATATCCACGTGTCTGATCTACACCTCACTCAGCCTGCTCAGAAGGAACATCAGAGGTGGAAGACAGAGATAGAGTATATCCACGTGTCTGATCTACACCTCACTCAGCCTGCTCAGAAGTAACAGCAGATGTAGAATACAGAGATGGAGTATATCCACGTGTCTCACTCAGCCTGCTCAGAAGGAACAGCAGAGGTAGAAGACAGAGATAGAGTATATCCACGTGTCTCACTCAGCCTGCTCAGAAGGAACAGCAGAGGTAGAAGACAGAGATAAAGTATATCCACGTCTCTCACTCAGCCTACTCAGAAGGAACAGCAGAGGTAGAAGACATATATAGAGTATATCCACGTGTCTGATCTACACCTCACTCAGCATGCTCAGAAGGAACAGCAGAGGTAGAAGACAGATATAGAGTATATCCACGTGTCTGATCTACACCTCACTCAGCCTGTTTAGAAGGAACAGCAGAGGTAGAAGACAGAGATAGAGTATATCCACGTGTCTCACTCAGCCTACTCAGAAGGAACAGCAGAGATAGAATACAGAGATAGAGTATATCCACGTGTCTGATCTACACCTCACTCAGCCTGCTCAAAAGGAACAGCAGAGGTAGAAGACAGAGATAGAGTATATCCACGTGTCTGATCTACACCTCACTCAGCCTGCTCAGAAGGAACATCAGAGGTAGAAGACAGAGATAGAGTATATCCACGTGTCTGATATACACCTCACTCAGCCTGCTCAGAAGGAACAGCAGAGGTAGAAGACAGAGATGGAGTATATCCAAGTGTCTGATCTACACCTCACTCAGCCTGCTCAAAAGGAACAGCAGATGTAGAATACAGAGATAGAGTATATCCACGTGTCTCACTCAGCCTGCTCAGAAGGAACAGCAGAGGTAGAAGACAGAGATAGAGTATATCCACGTGTCTGATCTACACCTCACTCAGCCTGCTCAGAAGGAACAGCAGATGTAGAAGACGGAGATATAGTATATCCACGTGTCTCACTCAGCCTGCTCAGGAGGAACAGCAGAGGTAGAAGACAGAGATAGAGTATATCCACGTGTCTGTTCTACACCTCAGTCAGCCTGCTCAAAAGGAACAGCAGAGGTAGAAGACAGAGATAGAGTATATCCACGTGTCTGATCTACACCTCACTCAGCCTGCTCAGAAGAAACAGCAGAGGTAGAAGACAGAGATAGAGTATATCGACGTGTCTGATCTACACCTCACTCAGCCTGCTCAGAAGGAACAGCAGAGGTAGAAGACAGAGATAGAGTATATCCACGTGTCTCACTCAGCCTGCTCAGAAGGAACAGCAGAGGTAGAAGACAGAGATAGAGTATATCCACGTGTCTGATCTACACCTCACTCAGCCTGCTCAGAAGGAACATCAGAGATAGAAGACAGAGATAGAGTATATCGACGTATCTGATCTACACCTCACTCAGCCTGCTCAGAAGGAACAGAAGAGGTAGAAGACAGAGATAGAGTATATCCACGTGTCTCACTCAGCCTGCTCAGAATGAACAGCAGAGGTAGAAGACAGAGATAGAGTATATCCACGTGTCTGATCTACACCTCACTCAGCATGCTCAGAAGGAACAGCAGAGGTAGAAGACAGATATAGAGTATATCCACGTGTCTGATCTACACCTCACTCAGCCTGTTTAGAAGGAACAGCAGAGGTAGAAGACAGAGATAGAGTATATCCACGTGTCTCACTCAGCCTGCTCAGAAGGAACAGCAGCGATAGAATACAGAGATAGAGTATATCCACGTGTCTGATCTACACCTCACTCAGCCTGCTCAGAAGGAACAGCAGAGGTAGAAGACGGAGATATAGTATATCCACGTGTCTCACTCAGCCTGCTCAGAAGGAACAGCAGAGGTAGAAGACAGAGATAGAGTATATCCACGTGTCTCACTCGGCCTGCTCAGAAGGAACAGCATAGGTAGAAGACAGAGATATAGTATATCCACGTGTCTGATCTACACCTCACTCAGCCTGCTCAGAAGGAACATCAGAGGTGGAAGACAGAGATAGAGTATATCCACGTGTCTGATCTACACCTCACTCAGCCTGCTCAGAAGGAACAGCAGAGGTAGAAGACAGAGATGGAGTATATCCACGTGTCTGATCTACACCTCACTCAGCCTGCTCAAAAGGAACATCAGATGTAGAATACAGAGATGGAGTATATCCACGTGTCTCACTCAGCCTGCTCAGAAGGAACAGCAGAGGTAGAAGACAGAGATAGAGTATATCCACGTGTCTCACTCAGCCTGCTCAGAATGAACAGCAGAGGTAGAAGACAGAGATAGAGTATATCCACGTGTCTGATCTACACCTCACTCAGCCTGCTCAGAAGGAACAGCAGATGTAGAAGACAGAGATAGAGTATATCGACTTGTCTCATCTACACCTCACTTAGCCTGCTCAGAAGGAACAGCATAGGTAGAAGACAGAGATAGACTATATCCACGTGTCTCACTCAGCCTGCTCAGAAGGAACAGCAGAGGTAGAATACAGAGATAGAGGATATCCACGTGTCTGATCTACACCTCAGTCAGCCTGCACAGAAGGAACAGCAGAGGTAGAAGACAGAGATAGAGTATATCCACGTGTCTGATCTACACGTCACTCAGCCTGCTCAGAAGGAACATCAGAGGTAGAAGACAGAAATAGAGTATATCCAAGTGTCTGATATACACCTCACTCAGCCTGCTCAGAAGGAACATCAGAGGTAGAAGACAGAGATAGAGTATATCCACGTGTCTGATATACACCTCACTCAGCCTGCTCAAAAGGAACAGCAGAGGTAGAATACAGAGATAGAGTATATCCACGTGTCTCACTCAGCCTGCTCAGAAGGAACAGCAGAGGTAGAAGACAGAGATAGAGTATATCCACGTGTCTCACTCAGCCTGATCAGAAGGAACAGCATAGGTAGAAGACAGAGATATAGTATATCCACGTGTCTGATCTACACCTCACTCAGCCTGCTCAGAAGGAACATCAGAGGTGGAAGACAGAGATAGAGTATATCCACGTGTCTGATCTACACCTCACTCAGCCTGCTCAGAAGGAACAGCAGAGGTAGAAGACAGAGATGGAGTATATCCACGTGTCTCACTCAGCCTGCTCAGAAGGAACAGCAGAGGTAGAAGACAGAGATAGAGTATATCCACGTGTCTCACTCAGCCTGCTCAGAAGGAACAGCAGAGGTAGAAGACAGAGATAGAGTATATCCACGTGTCTGATCTACACCTCACTCAGCCTGCTCAGAAGGAACATCAGAGATAGAAGACAGAGATAGAGTATATCGACGTATCTGATCTACACCTCACTCAGCCTGCTCAGAAGGAACAGAAGAGGTAGAAGACAGAGATAGAGTATATCCACGTGTCTCACTCAGCCTGCTCAGAATGAACAGCAGAGGTAGAAGACAGAGATAGAGTATATCCACGTGTCTGATCTACACCTCACTCAGCATGCTCAGAAGGAACAGCAGAGGTAGAAGACAGATATAGAGTATATCCACGTGTCTGATCTACACCTCACTCAGCCTGTTTAGAAGGAACAGCAGAGGTAGAAGACAGAGATAGAGTATATCCACGTGTCTCACTCAGCCTGCTCAGAAGGAACAGCAGCGATAGAATACAGAGATAGAGTATATCCACGTGTCTGATCTACACCTCACTCAGCCTGCTCAGAAGGAACAGCAGAGGTAGAAGACGGAGATATAGTATATCCACGTGTCTCACTCAGCCTGCTCAGAAGGAACAGCAGAGGTAGAAGACAGAGATAGAGTATATCCACGTGTCTCACTCGGCCTGCTCAGAAGGAACAGCATAGGTAGAAGACAGAGATATAGTATATCCACGTGTCTGATCTACACCTCACTCAGCCTGCTCAGAAGGAACATCAGAGGTGGAAGACAGAGATAGAGTATATCCACGTGTCTGATCTACACCTCACTCAGCCTGCTCAGAAGGAACAGCAGAGGTAGAAGACAGAGATGGAGTATATCCACGTGTCTGATCTACACCTCACTCAGCCTGCTCAAAAGGAACATCAGATGTAGAATACAGAGATGGAGTATATCCACGTGTCTCACTCAGCCTGCTCAGAAGGAACAGCAGAGGTAGAAGACAGAGATAGAGTATATCCACGTGTCTCACTCAGCCTGCTCAGAATGAACAGCAGAGGTAGAAGACAGAGATAGAGTATATCCACGTGTCTGATCTACACCTCACTCAGCCTGCTCAGAAGGAACAGCAGATGTAGAAGACAGAGATAGAGTATATCGACTTGTCTCATCTACACCTCACTTAGCCTGCTCAGAAGGAACAGCATAGGTAGAAGACAGAGATAGACTATATCCACGTGTCTCACTCAGCCTGCTCAGAAGGAACAGCAGAGGTAGAATACAGAGATAGAGGATATCCACGTGTCTGATCTACACCTCAGTCAGCCTGCACAGAAGGAACAGCAGAGGTAGAAGACAGAGATAGAGTATATCCACGTGTCTGATCTACACGTCACTCAGCCTGCTCAGAAGGAACATCAGAGGTAGAAGACAGAAATAGAGTATATCCACGTGTCTGATATACACCTCACTCAGCCTGCTCAGAAGGAACATCAGAGGTAGAAGACAGAGATAGAGTATATCCACGTGTCTGATATACACCTCACTCAGCCTGCTCAAAAGGAACAGCAGAGGTAGAATACAGAGATAGAGTATATCCGCGTGTCTCACTCAGCCTGCTCAGAAGGAACAGCAGAGGTAGAAGACAGAGATAGAGTATATCCACGTGTCTCACTCAGCCTGATCAGAAGGAACAGCATAGGTAGAAGACAGAGATATAGTATATCCACGTGTCTGATCTACACCTCACTCAGCCTGCTCAGAAGGAACATCAGAGGTGGAAGACAGAGATAGAGTATATCCACGTGTCTGATCTACACCTCACTCAGCCTGCTCAGAAGGAACAGCAGAGGTAGAAGACAGAGATGGAGTATATCCACGTGTCTCACTCAGCCTGCTCAGAAGGAACAGCAGAGGTAGAAGACAGAGATAGAGTATATCCACGTGTCTCACTCAGCCTGCTCAGAAGGAACAGCAGAGGTAGAAGACAGAGATAAAGTATATCTACGTCTCTCACTCAGCCTACTCAGAAGGAACAGCAGAGGTAGAAGACATATATAGAGTATATCCACGTGTCTGATCTACACCTCACTCAGCATGCTCAGAAGGAACAGCAGAGGTAGAAGACAGATATAGAGTATATCCACGTGTCTGATCTACACCTCACTCAGCCTGTTTAGAAGGAACAGCAGAGGTAGAAGACAGAGATAGAGTATATCCACGTGTCTCACTCAGCCTGCTCAGAAGGAACAGCAGCGATAGAATACAGAGATAGAGTATATCCACGTGTCTGATCTACACCTCACTCAGCCTGCTCAGAAGGAACAGCAGAGGTAGAAGACGGAGATATAGTATATCCACGTGTCTCACTCAGCCTGCTCAGAAGGAACAGCAGAGGTAGAAGACAGAGATAGAGTATATCCACGTGTCTCACTCAGCCTGCTCAGAAGGAACAGCATAGGTAGAAGACAGAGATATAGTATATCCACGTGTCTGATCTACACCTCACTCAGCCTGCTCAGAAGGAACATCAGAGTTGGAAGACAGAGATAGAGTATATCCACGTGTCTGATCTACATCTCACTCAGCCTGCTCAGAAGGAACAGCAGAGGTAGAAGACAGAGATGGAGTATATCCACGTGTCTGATCTACACCTCACTCAGCCTGCTCAAAAGGAACATCAGATGTAGAATACAGAGATGGAGTATATCCACGTGTCTCACTCAGCCTGCTCAGAAGGAACAGCAGAGGTAGAAGACAGAGATAGAGTATATCCACGTGTCTCACTCAGCCTGCTCAGAATGAACAGCAGAGGTAGAAGACAGAGATAGAGTATATCCACGTGTCTGATCTACACCTCACTCAGCCTGCTCAGAAGGAACAGCAGATGTAGAAGACAGAGATAGAGTATATCGACTTGTCTCATCTACACCTCACTTAGCCTGCTCAGAAGGAACAGCATAGGTAGAAGACAGAGATAGACTATATCCACGTGTCTCACTCAGCCTGCTCAGAAGGAACAGCAGAGGTAGAATACAGAGATAGAGGATATCCACGTGTCTGATCTACACCTCAGTCAGCCTGCACAGAAGGAACAGCAGAGGTAGAAGACAGAGATAGAGTATATCCACGTGTCTGATCTACACCTCACTCAGCCTGCTCAGAAGGAACATCAGAGGTAGAAGACAAAGATAGAGTATATCCACGTGTCTGATATACACCTCACTCAGCCTGCTCAGAAGGAACATCAGAGGTAGAAGACAGAGATAGAGTATATCCACGTGTCTGATATACACCTCACTCAGCCTGCTCAAAAGGAACAGCAGAGGTAGAATACAGAGATAGAGTATATCCACGTGTCTCACTCAGCCTGCTCAGAAGGAACAGCAGAGGTAGAAGACAGAGATAGAGTATATCCACGTGTCTCACTCAGCCTGATCAGAAGGAACAGCATAGGTAGAAGACAGAGATATAGTATATCCACGTGTCTGATCTACACCTCACTCAGCCTGCTCAGAAGGAACATCAGAGGTGGAAGACAGAGATAGAGTATATCCACGTGTCTGATCTACACCTCACTCAGCCTGCTCAGAAGGAACAGCAGAGGTAGAAGACAGAGATGGAGTATATCCACGTGTCTCACTCAGCCTGCTCAGAAGGAACAGCAGAGGTAGAAGACAGAGATAGAGTATATCCACGTGTCTCACTCAGCCTGCTCAGAAGGAACAGCAGAGGTAGAAGACAGAGATAAAGTATATCTACGTCTCTCACTCAGCCTACTCAGAAGGAACAGCAGAGGTAGAAGACATATATAGAGTATATCCACGTGTCTGATCTACACCTCACTCAGCATGCTCAGAAGGAACAGCAGAGGTAGAAGACAGATATAGAGTATATCCACGTGTCTGATCTACACCTCACTCAGCCTGTTTAGAAGGAACAGCAGAGGTAGAAGACAGAGATAGAGTATATCCACGTGTCTCACTCAGCCTGCTCAGAAGGAACAGCAGCGATAGAATACAGAGATAGATTATATCCACGTGTCTGATCTACACCTCACTCAGCCTGCTCAGAAGGAACAGCAGAGGTAGAAGACGGAGATATAGTATATCCACGTGTCTCACTCAGCCTGCTCAGAAGGAACAGCAGAGGTAGAAGACAGAGATAGAGTATATCCACGTGTCTCACTCAGCCTGCTCAGAAGGAACAGCATAGGTAGAAGACAGAGATATAGTATATCCACGTGTCTGATCTACACCTCACTCAGCCTGCTCAGAAGGAACATCAGAGGTGGAAGACAGAGATAGAGTATATCCACGTGTCCGATCTACACCTCACTCAGCCTGCTCAGAAGGAACAGCAGAGGTAGAAGACAGAGATGGAGTATATCCACGTGTCTGATCTACACCTCACTCAGCCTGCTCAAAAGGAACATCAGATGTAGAATACAGAGATGGAGTATATCCACGTGTCTCACTCAGCCTGCTCAGAAGGAACAGCAGAGGTAGAAGACAGAGATAGAGTATATCCACGTGTCTCACTCAGCCTGCTCAGAAGGAACAGCAGAGGTAGAAGACAGAGATAAAGTATATCTACGTCTCTCACTCAGCCTACTCAGAAGGAACAGCAGAGGTAGAAGACATATATAGAGTATATCCACGTGTCTGATCTACACCTCACTCAGCATGCTCAGAAGGAACAGCAGAGGTAGAAGACAGATATAGAGTATATCCACGTGTCTGTTCTACACCTCAGTCAGCCTGCTCAAAAGGAACAGCAGAGGTAGAAGACAGTGATAGAGTATATCCACGTGTCTCACTCAGCCTGCTCAGAAGGAACAGCAGAGGTAGAAGACATATATAGAGTATATCCACGTGTCTGATCTACACCTCACTCAGCATGCTCAGAAGGAACAGCAGAGGTAGAAGACAGATATAGAGTATATCCACGTGTCTGATCTACACCTCACTCAGCCTGTTTAGAAGGAACAGCAGAGGTAGAAGACAGAGATAGATTATATCCACGTGTCTCACTCAGCCTGCTCAGAAGGAACAGCAGAGATAGAATACAGAGATAGAGTATATCCACGTGTCTGATCTACACCTCACTCAGCCTGCTCAGAAGGAACAGCAGAGGTAGAAGACGGAGATATAGCATATCCATGTGTCTCACTCAGCCTGCTCAGAAGGAACAGCAGAGGTAGAAGACAGAGATAGAGTATATCCACATGTCTGTTCTACACCTCAGTCAGCCTGCTCAACAGGAACAGCAGAGGTAGAAGACAGAGATAGAGTATATCCACGTGTCTCATTCAGCCTGCTCAGAAGGAACAGCAGATGTAGAAGACAGAGATAGAGTATATCCACGTGTCTGATCTACACCTCATTCAGCCTGCTCAGAAGGAACAGCAGAGGTAGAAGACAGAGATAGAGTATATCGACGGGTCTGATCTACACCTCACTCAGCCTGCTCAGAAGGAACAGCAGAGGTAGAAGACAGAGATAGAGTATATCCACGTGTCTCACTCAGCCTGCTCAGAAGGAACAGCAGAGGTAGAAGACAGAGATAAAGTATATCTACGTCTCTCACTCAGCCTACTCAGAAGGAACAGCAGAGGTAGAAGACATATATAGAGTATATCCACGTGTCTGATCTACACCTCACTCAGCATGCTCAGAAGGAACAGCAGAGGTAGAAGACAGATATAGAGTATATCCACGTGTCTGATCTACACCTCACTCAGCCTGTTTAGAAGGAACAGCAGAGGTAGAAGACAGAGATAGAGTATATCCACGTGTCTCACTCAGCCTGCTCAGAAGGAACAGCAGCGATAGAATACAGAGATAGATTATATCCACGTGTCTGATCTACACCTCACTCAGCCTGCTCAGAAGGAACAGCAGAGGTAGAAGACGGAGATATAGTATATCCACGTGTCTCACTCAGCCTGCTCAGAAGGAACAGCAGAGGTAGAAGACAGAGATAGAGTATATCCACGTGTCTCACTCAGCCTGCTCAGAAGGAACAGCATAGGTAGAAGACAGAGATATAGTATATCCACGTGTCTGATCTACACCTCACTCAGCCTGCTCAGAAGGAACATCAGAGGTGGAAGACAGAGATAGAGTATATCCACGTGTCCGATCTACACCTCACTCAGCCTGCTCAGAAGGAACAGCAGAGGTAGAAGACAGAGATGGAGTATATCCACGTGTCTGATCTACACCTCACTCAGCCTGCTCAAAAGGAACATCAGATGTAGAATACAGAGATGGAGTATATCCACGTGTCTCACTCAGCCTGCTCAGAAGGAACAGCAGAGGTAGAAGACAGAGATAGAGTATATCCACGTGTCTCACTCAGCCTGCTCAGAAGGAACAGCAGAGGTAGAAGACAGAGATAAAGTATATCTACGTCTCTCACTCAGCCTACTCAGAAGGAACAGCAGAGGTAGAAGACATATATAGAGTATATCCACGTGTCTGATCTACACCTCACTCAGCATGCTCAGAAGGAACAGCAGAGGTAGAAGACAGATATAGAGTATATCCACGTGTCTGTTCTACACCTCAGTCAGCCTGCTCAAAAGGAACAGCAGAGGTAGAAGACAGTGATAGAGTATATCCACGTGTCTCACTCAGCCTGCTCAGAAGGAACAGCAGAGGTAGAAGACATATATAGAGTATATCCACGTGTCTGATCTACACCTCACTCAGCATGCTCAGAAGGAACAGCAGAGGTAGAAGACAGATATAGAGTATATCCACGTGTCTGATCTACACCTCACTCAGCCTGTTTAGAAGGAACAGCAGAGGTAGAAGACAGAGATAGATTATATCCACGTGTCTCACTCAGCCTGCTCAGAAGGAACAGCAGAGATAGAATACAGAGATAGAGTATATCCACGTGTCTGATCTACACCTCACTCAGCCTGCTCAGAAGGAACAGCAGAGGTAGAAGACGGAGATATAGCATATCCATGTGTCTCACTCAGCCTGCTCAGAAGGAACAGCAGAGGTAGAAGACAGAGATAGAGTATATCCACATGTCTGTTCTACACCTCAGTCAGCCTGCTCAACAGGAACAGCAGAGGTAGAAGACAGAGATAGAGTATATCCACGTGTCTCATTCAGCCTGCTCAGAAGGAACAGCAGATGTAGAAGACAGAGATAGAGTATATCCACGTGTCTGATCTACACCTCATTCAGCCTGCTCAGAAGGAACAGCAGAGGTAGAAGACAGAGATAGAGTATATCGACGGGTCTGATCTACACCTCACTCAGCCTGCTCAGAAGGAACAGCAGAGGTAGAAGACAGAGATAGAGTATATCCACGTGTCTCACTCAGCCTGCTCAGAAGGAACAGCAGAGGTAGAAGACAGAGATAGAGTATATCCACGTGTCTGATCTACACCTCACTCAGCCTGCTCAGAAGGAACAGCAGATGTAGAAGACAGAGATAGAGTATATCGACGTGTCTCATCTACACCTCACTCAGCCTGCTCAGAAGGAACAGCATAGGTAGAAGACAGAGAAATAGTATATCCACGTGTCTCACTCAGCCTGCTCAGAAGGAACAGCAGAGGTAGAATACAGAGATAGAGGATATCCACGTGTCTGATCTACACCTCAGTC
Source organism: Crossaster papposus (assembly GCA_037893245.1). Taxonomy (NCBI): domain Eukaryota; kingdom Metazoa; phylum Echinodermata; class Asteroidea; order Velatida; family Solasteridae; genus Crossaster; species Crossaster papposus. The sequence goes on along the minus strand of JBAIAA010000808.1, from coordinate 302,122 downwards.
AGCCTGCACAGAAGGAACAGCAGAGGTAGAAGACAGAGATAGAGTATATCCACGTGTCTGATCTACACCTCACTCAGCGTGCTCAGAAGGAACATCAGAGGTAGAAGACAGAGATAGAGTTTATCCACGTGTCTGATATACACCGCACTCAGCCTGCTCAGAAGGAACAGCAGAGGTAGAAGACAGAGATGGAGTATATCCACGTGTCTGATCTACACCTCACTCAGCCTGCTCAAAAGGAACAGCAGATGTAGAATACAGAGATAGAGTATATCCACGTGTCTCACTCAGCCTGCTCAGAACGAACAGCACAGGTAGAAGACAGAGATAGAGTATATCCACGTGTCTCACTCAGCCTGCTCAGAAGGAACAGCAGAGGAAGAAGACAGAGATAGAGTATATCCACGTCTCTCACTCAGCCTACTCAGAAGGAACAGCAGAGGTAGAAGACATATATAGAGTATATCCACGTGTCTGATCTACACCTCACTCAGCATGCTCAGAAGGAACAGCAGAGATAGAATACAGAGATAGAGTATATCCACGTGTCTGATCTACACCTCACTCAGCCTGCTCAGAAGGAAACGTAGAGGTAGAAGACAGAGATAGAGTATATCCACGTGTCTGATCTACACCTCACTCAGCCTGCTCAGAAGGAACAGCAGAGGTAGAAGACAGAGATAGAGTATATCGACGTGTCTGATCTACACCTCACTCAGCCTGCTCAGAAGGAACAGCAGAGGTAGAAGACAGAGATAGAGTATATCCACGTGTCTCACTCAGCCTGCTCAGAAAGAACAGCAGAGGTAGAAGACAGAGATAGAGTATATCCACGTGTCTGATCTACACCTCACTCAGCCTGCTCAGAAGGAACATCGGAGGTAGAAGACATAGATATAGTATATCCACGTGTCTGATCTACACCTCACTCAGCCTGCTCAGAAGGAACAGCAGAGGTAGAAGACACAGATAGAGTATATCCACGTGTCTCACTCAGCCTGCTCAGAAGGAACAGCAGAGGTAGAAGACAGAGATAGAGTATATCCACGTGTCTCACTCAGCCTGCTCAGAAGGAACAGCATAGGTAGAAGACAGAGATATAGTATATCCACGTGTCTCACTCAGCCTGCTCAGAAGGAACAGCAGAGGTAGAATACAGAGATAGAGGATATCCACGTGTTTGATCTACACCTTAGTCAGCCTGCACAGAAGGAACAGCAGAGGTAGAAGACAGAGATAGAGTATATCCACGTGTCTGATCTACACCTCACTCAGCGTGCTCAGAAGGAACATCAGAGGTAGAAGACAGAGATAGAGTTTATCCACGTGTCTGATATACACCGCACTCAGCCTGCTCAGAAGGAACAGCAGAGGTAGAAGACAGAGATGGAGTATATCCACGTGTCTGATCTACACCTCACTCAGCCTGCTCAAAAGGAACAGCAGATGTAGAATACAGAGATAGAGTATATCCACGTGTCTCACTCAGCCTGCTCAGAACGAACAGCACAGGTAGAAGACAGAGATAGAGTATATCCACGTGTCTCACTCAGCCTGCTCAGAAGGAACAGCAGAGGTAGAAGACAGAGATAGAGTATATCCACGTCTCTCACTCAGCCTACTCAGAAGGAACAGCAGAGGTAGAAGACATATATAGAGTATATCCACGTGTCTGATCTACACCTCACTCAGCATGCTCAGAAGGAACAGCAGAGATAGAATACAGAGATAGAGTATATCCACGTGTCTGATCTACACCTCACTCAGCCTGCTCAGAAGGAAACGCAGAGGTAGAAGACAGAGATAGAGTATATCCACGTGTCTGATCTACACCTCACTCAGCCTGCTCAGAAGGAACAGCAGAGGTAGAAGACAGAGATAGAGTATATCGACGTGTCTGATCTACACCTCACTCAGCCTGCTCAGAAGGAACAGCAGAGGTAGAAGACAGAGATAGAGTATATCCACGTGTCTCACTCAGCCTGCTCAGAAAGAACAGCAGAGGTAGAAGACAGAGATAGAGTATATCCACGTGTCTGATCTCCACCTCACTCAGCCTGCTCAGAAGGAACAGCAGATGTAGAAGACAGAGATAGAGTATATCGACGTGTCTCATCTACACCTCACTCAGCCTGCTCAGAAGGAACAGCATAGGTAGAAGACAGAGATAGAGTATATCCACGTGTCTGATCTACACCTCACTCAGCCTGCTCAGAAGGAACATCGGAGGTAGAAGACATAGATATAGTATATCCACGTGTCTGATCTACACCTCACTCAGCCTGCTCAGAAGTAACAGCAGAGGTAGAAGACACAGATAGAGTATATCCACGTGTCTCACTCAGCCTGCTCAGAAGGAACAGCAGAGGTAGAAGACAGAGATAGAGTATATCCACGTGTCTCACTCAGCCTGCTCAGAAGGAACAGCATAGGTAGAAGACAGAGATATAGTATATCCACGTGTCTCACTCAGCCTGCTCAGAAGGAACAGCAGAGGTAGAATACAGAGATAGAGGATATCCACGTGTCTGATCTACACCTTAGTCAGCCTGCACAGAAGGAACAGCAGAGGTAGAAGACAGAGATAGAGTATATCCACGTGTCTGATCTACACCTCACTCAGCCTGCTCAGAAGGAACATCAGAGGTAGAAGACAGAGATAGAGTATATCCACGTGTCTGATCTACACCTCACTCAGCCTGCTCAGAAGGAACAGCAGAGGTAGAAGACAGAGATGGAGTATATCCACGTGTCTGATCTACACCTCACTCAGCCTGCTCAAAAGGAACAGCAGATGTAGAATACAGAGATAGAGTATATCCACGTGTCTCACTCAGCCTGCTCAGAAGGAACAGCAGAGGTAGAAGACAGAGATAGAGTATATCCACGTGTCTCACTCAGCCTGCTCAGAAGGAACAGCAGAGGTAGAAGACAGAGATAGAGTATATCCACGTCTCTCACTCAGCCTACTCAGAAGGAACAGCAGAGGTAGAAGACATATATAGAGTATATCCACGTGTCTGATCTACACCTCACTCGGCCTGCTCAGAATGAACAACAGAGGTCGAAGCCAGAGATAGAGTATATCCACGTGTCTGAATTACACCTCACTCAGCCTGCTCAGAAGGAACAGCAGAGGTAGAAGACAGAGATAGAGTATATCCACGTGTCTGATCTACACCTCAGTCAGCCTGCTCAGAAGGAACAGCAGAGGTAGAAGACAGAGATAGATTATATCCACGTGTCTGATCTACACCTCACTCAGCCTGCTCAGATTGAACATCGGAGGTAGAAGACATAGATATAGTATATCCACGTGTCTGATCTACACCTCACTCAGCCTGCTCAGAAGGAACAGCAGAGGTAGAAGACAGAGATAGAGTATATCCACTTGTCTCACTCAGCCTGCTCAGAAGGAACAGCAGAGGTAGAAGACACAGATAGCGTATATCCACGTGTCTGATCTACACCTCACTCAGCCCGCTCAGAAGGAACAGCAGAGGTAGAAGACAGAGATAGAGTATATCCACGTGTTTGATCTACACCTCACTCAGTCTGCTCAAAAGAAACAGCAGATGTAGAAGACAGAGATAGAGTATATCCACGTGTCTGATCTACATCTCAATCAGCCTGATCAGAAGGAAAAGCAGAGGTAGAAGACAAAGATAGAGTATATCCACGTGTCTGTTCTACACCTCAGTCAGCCTGCTCAAAAGGAACAGCAGAGGTAGAAGACAGAGATAGAGTATATCCACGTGTCTCATTCAGCCCGCTCAGAAAGAACAGCAGATGTAGAAGACAGAGATAGAGTATATCCACGTGTCTGATCTACACCTCACTCAGCCTGATCAGAAGGAAAAGCAGAGGTAGAAGACAGAGATAGAGTATATCCACGTGTCTGATCTACACCTCACTCAGTCTGCTCAGAAGGAACAGCAGAGGTAGAAGACAGAGATAGAGTATATCGACGTGTCTGATCTACACCTCACTCAGCCTGCTCAGAAGGAACAGCAGAGGTAGAAGACAGAGATAGAGTATATCCACGTGTCTCACTCAGCCTGCTCAGAAGGAAGAGCAGAGGTAGAAGACAGAGATAGAGTATATCCACGTGTCTGATCTACACCTCACTCAGCCTGCTCAGAAGGAACAGCAGAGGTAGAAGACACAGATAGAGTATATCCACGTGTCTGATCTACACCTCACTCAGCCCGCTCAGAAGGAACAACAGAGGTAGAAGACAGAGATAGAGTATATCCACGTGTCTGATCTACACCTCACTCAGCCTGCTCAAAAGGAACAGCAGATGTATAAGACAGAGATAGAGTATATCCACGTGTCTCACTCAGCCTGCTCAGAAGGAACAGCAGAGGTAGAAGACAGAGATAGAGTATATCCACGTGTCTCACTCAGCCTGCTCAGAAGGAACAGCATAGGTAGAAAACAGAGATATTGTATATCCACGTGTCTCACTAAGCCTGCTCAGAAGGAACAGCAGAGGTAGAATGCAGAGATAGAGTATATCCACGTGTCTGATATACACCTCACTCAGCCTGCTCAGAAGGAACAGCAGAGGTAGAAGACAGAGATGGAGTATATCCACGTGTCTGATCTACACCTCACTCAGCCTGCTCAAAAGGAACAGCAGATGTAGAATACAGAGATAGAGTATATCCACGTGTCTCACTCAGCCTGCTCAGAAGGAACAGCACAGGTAGAAGACAGAGATAGAGTATATCCACGTGTCTCACTCAGCCTGTGTCTCATGTGTCACGTGTCTCACTCAGAAGGAACAGCAGAGGTAGAAGACAGAGATAGAGTATATCCACGTCTCTCACTCAGCCTACTCAGAAGGAACAGCAGAGGTAGAAGACATATATAGAGTATATCCACGTGTCTGATCTACACCTCACTCAGCATGCTCAGAAGGAACAGCAGAGATAGAATACACAGATAGCGTATATCCACGTGTCTGATCTACACCTCACTCAGCCCGCTCAGAAGGAACAGCAGAGGTAGAAGACAGAGATAGAGTATATCCACGTGTTTGATCTACACCTCACTCAGTCTGCTCAAAAGAAACAGCAGATGTAGAAGACAGAGATAGAGTATATCCACGTGTCTGATCTACATCTCAATCAGCCTGATCAGAAGGAAAAGCAGAGGTAGAAGACAAAGATAGAGTATATCCACGTGTCTGTTCTACACCTCAGTCAGCCTGCTCAAAAGGAACAGCAGAGGTAGAAGACAGAGATAGAGTATATCCACGTGTCTCATTCAGCCCGCTCAGAAAGAACAGCAGATGTAGAAGACAGAGATAGAGTATATCCACGTGTCTGATCTACACCTCACTCAGCCTGATCAGAAGGAAAAGCAGAGGTAGAAGACAGAGATAGAGTATATCCACGTGTCTGATCTACACCTCACTCAGTCTGCTCAGAAGGAACAGCAGAGGTAGAAGACAGAGATAGAGTATATCGACGTGTCTGATCTACACCTCACTCAGCCTGCTCAGAAGGAACAGCAGAGGTAGAAGACAGAGATAGAGTATATCCACGTGTCTCACTCAGCCTGCTCAGAAGGAAGAGCAGAGGTAGAAGACAGAGATAGAGTATATCCACGTGTCTGATCTACACCTCACTCAGCCTGCTCAGAAGGAACAGCAGAGGTAGAAGACACAGATAGAGTATATCCACGTGTCTGATCTACACCTCACTCAGCCCGCTCAGAAGGAACAACAGAGGTAGAAGACAGAGATAGAGTATATCCACGTGTCTGATCTACACCTCACTCAGCCTGCTCAAAAGGAACAGCAGATGTATAAGACAGAGATAGAGTATATCCACGTGTCTCACTCAGCCTGCTCAGAAGGAACAGCAGAGGTAGAAGACAGAGATAGAGTATATCCACGTGTCTCACTCAGCCTGCTCAGAAGGAACAGCATAGGTAGAAAACAGAGATATTGTATATCCACGTGTCTCACTAAGCCTGCTCAGAAGGAACAGCAGAGGTAGAATGCAGAGATAGAGTATATCCACGTGTCTGATATACACCTCACTCAGCCTGCTCAGAAGGAACAGCAGAGGTAGAAGACAGAGATGGAGTATATCCACGTGTCTGATCTACACCTCACTCAGCCTGCTCAAAAGGAACAGCAGATGTAGAATACAGAGATAGAGTATATCCACGTGTCTCACTCAGCCTGCTCAGAAGGAACAGCACAGGTAGAAGACAGAGATAGAGTATATCCACGTGTCTCACTCAGCCTGTGTCTCATGTGTCACGTGTCTCACTCAGAAGGAACAGCAGAGGTAGAAGACAGAGATAGAGTATATCCACGTCTCTCACTCAGCCTACTCAGAAGGAACAGCAGAGGTAGAAGACATATATAGAGTATATCCACGTGTCTGATCTACACCTCACTCAGCATGCTCAGAAGGAACAGCAGAGATAGAATACAGAGATAGAGTATATCCACGTGTCTGATCTACACCTCACTCAGCCTGCTCAGAAGGAACAGTAGAGGTAGAAGACGGAGATATAGTATATTCACGTGTCTCACTCAGCCTGCTCAGAAGGAACAGCAGAGGTAGAAGACAGAGATAGAGTATATCCACGTGTCTGATCTACACCTCAGTCAGCCTGCTCAGAAGGAACAGCAGAGGTAGAAGACAGAGATGGAGTATATCCACGTGTCTGATCTACACCTCACTCAGCCTGCTCAAAAGGAACAGCAGATGTAGAATACAGAGATAGAGTATATCCACGTGTCTCACTCAGCCTGCTCAGAAGGAACAGCACAGGTAGAAGACAGAGATAGAGTATATCCACGTGTCTCACTCAGCCTGTGTCTCATGTGTCACGTGTCTCACTCAGAAGGAACAGCAGAGGTAGAAGACAGAGATAGAGTATATCCACGTCTCTCACTCAGCCTACTCAGAAGGAACAGCAGAGGTAGAAGACATATATAGAGTATATCCACGTGTCTGATCTACACCTCACTCAGCATGCTCAGAAGGAACAGCAGAGATAGAATACAGAGATAGAGTATATCCACGTGTCTGATCTACACCTCACTCAGCCTGCTCAGAAGGAACAGCAGAGGTAGAAGACGGAGATATAGTATATTCACGTGTCTCACTCAGCCTGCTCAGAAGGAACAGCAGAGGTAGAAGACAGAGATAGAGTATATCCACGTGTCTGATCTACACCTCAGTCAGCCTGCTCAGAAGGAACAGCAGAGGTAGAAGACAGAGATAGATTATATCCACGTGTCTGATCTACACCTCACTCAGCCTGCTCAGAAGGAACATCGGAGGTAGAAGACATATATATAGTATATCCACGTGTCTGATCTACACCTCACTCAGCCTGCTCAGAAGGAACAGCAAAGGTAGAAGACAGAGATAGAGTATATCCACTTGTCTCACTCAGCCTGCTCAGAAGGAACAGCAGAGGTAGAAGACACAGATAGCGTTATATCCACGTGTCTGATCTACACCTCACTCAGCCCGCTCAGAAGGAACAGCAGAGGTAGAAGACAGAGATAGAGTATATCCACGTGTTTGATCTACACCTCACTCAGTCTGCTCAAAAGGAACAGCAGATGTAGAAGACAGAGATAGAGTATATCCACGTGTCTGATCTACATCTCAATCAGCCTGATCAGAAGGAAAAGCAGAGGTAGAAGACAAAGATAGAGTATATCCACGTGTCTGTTCTACACCTCAGTCAGCCTGCTCAAAAGGAACAGCAGAGGTAGAAGACAGAGATAGAGTATATCCACGTGTCTCATTCAGCCCGCTCAGAAAGAACAGCAGATGTAGAAGACAGAGATAGAGTATATCCACGTGTCTGATCTACACCTCACTCAGCCTGATCAGAAGGAAAAGCAGAGGTAGAAGACAGAGATAGAGTATATCCACGTGTCTGATCTACACCTCACTCAGTCTGCTCAGAAGGAACAGCAGAGGTAGAAGACAGAGATAGAGTATATCGACGTGTCTGATCTACACCTCACTCAGCCTGCTCAGAAGGAACAGCAGAGGTAGAAGACAGAGATAGAGTATATCCACGTGTCTCACTCAGCCTGCTCAGAAGGAAGAGCAGAGGTAGAAGACAGAGATAGAGTATATCCACGTGTCTGATCTACACCTCACTCAGCCTGCTCAGAAGGAACAGCAGAGGTAGAAGACACAGATAGAGTATATCCACGTGTCTGATCTACACCTCACTCAGCCCGCTCAGAAGGAACAACAGAGGTAGAAGACAGATATAGAGTATATCCACGTGTCTGATCTACACCTCACTCAGCCTGCTCAAAAGGAACAGCAGATGTATAAGACAGAGATAGAGTATATCCACGTGTCTCACTCAGCCTGCTCAGAAGGAACAGCAGAGGTAGAAGACAGAGATAGAGTATATCCACGTGTCTCACTCAGCCTGCTCAGAAGGAACAGCATAGGTAGAAGACAGAGATATAGTATATCCACGTGTCTCACTCAGCCTGCTCAGAAGGAACAGCAGAGGTAGAATGCAGAGATAGAGTATATCCACGTGTCTGATATACACCTCACTCAGCCTGCTCAGAAGGAACAGCAGAGGTAGAAGACAGAGATGGAGTATATCCACGTGTCTGATCTACACCTCACTCAGCCTGCTCAAAAGGAACAGCAGATGTAGAATACAGAGATAGAGTATATCCACGTGTCTCACTCAGCCTGCTCAGAAGGAACAGCACAGGTAGAAGACAGAGATAGAGTATATCCACGTGTCTCACTCAGCCTGTGTCTCATGTGTCACGTGTCTCACTCAGAAGGAACAGCAGAGGTAGAAGACAGAGATAGAGTATATCCACGTCTCTCACTCAGCCTACTCAGAAGGAACAGCAGAGGTAGAAGACATATATAGAGTATATCCACGTGTCTGATCTACACCTCACTCAGCATGCTCAGACGGAACTGCAGAGATAGAATACAGAGATAGAGTATATCCACGTGTCTGATCTACACCTCACTCAGCCTGCTCAGAAGGAACAGCAGAGGTAGAAGACGGAGATATAGTATATTCACGTGTCTCACTCAGCCTGCTCAGAAGGAACAGCAGAGGTAGAAGACAGAGATAGAGTATATCCACGTGTCTGATCTACACCTCAGTCAGCCTGCTCAGAAGGAACAGCAGAGGTAGAAGACAGAGATAGATTATATCCACGTGTCTGATCTACACCTCACTCAGCCTGCTCAGAAGGAACATCGGAGGTAGAAGACATATATATAGTATATCCACGTGTCTGATCTACACCTCACTCAGCCTGCTCAGAAGGAACAGCAGAGGTAGAAGACAGAGATAGAGTATATCCACTTGTCTCACTCAGCCTGCTCAGAAGGAACAGCAGAGGTAGAAGACACAGATAGCGTTATATCCACGTGTCTGATCTACACCTCACTCAGCCCGCTCAGAAGGAACAGCAGAGGTAGAAGACAGAGATAGAGTATATCCACGTGTTTGATCTACACCTCACTCAGTCTGCTCAAAAGGAACAGCAGATGTAGAAGACAGAGATAGAGTATATCCACGTGTCTGATCTACATCTCAATCAGCCTGATCAGAAGGAAAAGCAGAGGTAGAAGACAAAGATAGAGTATATCCACGTGTCTGTTCTACACCTCAGTCAGCCTGCTCAAAAGGAACAGCAGAGGTAGAAGACAGAGATAGAGTATATCCACGTGTCTCATTCAGCCCGCTCAGAAGGAACAGCAGATGTAGAAGACAGAGATAGAGTATATCCACGTGTCTGATCTACACCTCACTCAGCCTGATCAGAAGGAAAAGCAGAGGTAGAAGACAGAGATAGAGTATATCCACGTGTCTGATATACACCTCACTCAGCCTGCTCAGAAGGAACAGCAGAGGTAGAAGACAGAGATGGAGTATATCCACGTGTCTGATCTACACCTCACTCAGCCTGCTCAAAAGGAACAGCAGATGTAGAATACAGAGATAGAGTATATCCACGTGTCTCACTCAGCCTGCTCAGAAGAGCAGTAGTAAGTGAGTGAGTCAACAGGCCCCAGCTCTTGCTCCACTTCCAGTGGCACCTACAATTGTTTGAGAGCACATAATCAATCAATTCTTGATTCAGGCTTTACATCTAGAAGTATAGTCCATACTGGACCATCCTCTGCTAGATACTCAACAGAATCTTGGAGTATTTTATGAAAACTTGGTGTCAAATTTTCTCATACTTGGACTGAGACGGAAGCCATTTTCTACTCAGCAAGCTTGATGCCCACTCAACCATACAACTTTCAACAATGGCTGTTTATCTTGGTAAGCTGCTTATCCTGGCATCTATCCTATTCATCCACTGTGACCTTCCTGCTGACCCTATTGTTCGCTTCTCTGGACCAGCTGTAAACTACAGAAGTGGACATGTGAAGTTCTTCAAGATGAGAATCCCATACTACAGCAACTCTGTATGTACATTTCAGCTGCTCAAATCAGGAGATGTTGAACCAAACCCAGGCCCTTCACACCACTCTGATGAGGACACCAGCACTAGTCACTTGAAGTGTATCCTACTCAATGCCAGGAGTATTGTCAATAAGATCCTCGAGCTTCAAACTGAACTTGCATCCAACCACATTGACATCGCATGTGTGTCTGAGACTTGGCTGTGTCCAGACATCGCTGATGGTGAGATTCTTGACCCCTCGTATCAAATTTTCCGAAATGACAGAAATCGCAATGGTGGTGGTGTTCTATTTGCATGTAAGAGCACCCTCATGCCATCCAGAAGACGTGAGTTTGAACCCTCATCAACCATCCAGGCCAACTTCAATCAGTGCGAACTGATCTGGGTTCAAGTTACCCTCCCTCAGAACAAAGGGAAACTTCTTTTCGGCACTTGCTATCGTCCACCAACTTCAACCGCAGGCTTCGACGATGCACTGGCTTTTTCACTCGGCCAAATCTCGCCATGTAGCCACAAGTTCAAAGCCATTTTTCTTCTTGGAGACTTCAATCTACGGATACCCTGCACCACTTTGCCTGATGTTTATCTGCAAAACGCTCCAGTCCTTGACTGCCATTCTGGATTTGTTCGTGACATTACTGAATCCATGGGAATGTCTCAACTTGTCTCATTTCCGACAAGACGTAATTCCCGCGGCACCGATTCAATGCTAGACCTTATTTTTTGCAACAACCCTAACTGGAGTACCAATATTCGTCGCGGCTCTTGCCTAGGTAACAGTGATCACGACTCTGTGCACTTCAATATTAATACTGCTTCCCCAAACCTAGTTCTTCACCGGACATTTTATCAATTTCACAAGGCCGACATCACAGATTTCAAGAGGACGATGGAGTGTATTCCTTGGAACCTATTTCTTGATGAAACCGACATGGATGAAACTTGGGATAATTTCACGACACTGATACATGCCACTGTGAAGGACATAGTCCCCACCGCTGTGTCAAAGGGTCAACGTCGATCACCATGGATTACCCGTGAAATTATCAGTGCTTCCAGGAAAAAGAACAGAATGTACCGGAAAGCTGTTGCTCATAAAAACAATACAAATTTATGGAACAAGTATAAAGACTTAAGAGCACTTGTTAAGCGTATGACCAAAGCTTCCTATAATGATTATATTCAGAATCTATCTACTGATTGTAAACGTAACCCCAAGCGCTTTTGGTCATTTGTAAAGAGTAAGAGGGATTCCCACCCAGTTAATGTATTTAAACAGGGTGACAGTAATTTTAGCACTCCAGCTGACATCGCTGATGCTTTCAATGCTCATTTTCAAAGTAATTTCTCCCCACACCATTTCACCGTTCCCCTCATCTCATCCTGTGACACGTATCCTGGTATTACTCCTGTGAATACCCTCAAGGTAAACGAAGGGGACGTACTGATGGCCATCAAGAAGCTCAACTCTTCTAAACCACCTGGGTCCGATGGCATTTCACCGGCAATACTCAAGCTTGCTGGCTCCTCTGTATCTCCTGTTCTGACGAAAATTTTCAATTTTAGCCTTTCTACAGGTGCAGTTCCACAGGATTGGAAGCTAGGAAATGTTTTTCCACTATTCAAAACTGGAGATAAATCGATCATTGCTAACTATCGCCCAATTTCCCTTTGCTCTGTTCCATGTAAAATGCTTGAAGGCTTTGTATCAAAAAGACTTCTTCAGCACTCGGCAGAATACAACATTATACCCGACTCTCAGCATGGTTTTCAACCCAAACGTTCTTGTATAACTCAGTTAACTACCCTTTTTGACACGTGGGCCAGAGCTTTAGATGCAGCAAAACCAGCACGAGTTGATGCAATCTTTCTTGATTGGTCCAAAGCCTTTGACCGTGTTGATCATTCTATTCTTTTACAGAAACTACATAAGTATGGCATTTGCAGTAACATGTGGATGTGGATTAGAAACTTCCTTTCCAACCGCCAACAGCGTGTTCTTTTTTCAGGTGCCAAGTCTGATTGGATACCTGTTACATCTGGTGTCCCACAAGGCTCAGTTCTTGGTCCTGTGTTATTTAATTTGTTTACATCAGATTTGCCCAACTATGTCACATCTTTACTCCCACAGTATGCAGACGACACAGTCTTGTACAGAGTAATTAGAAATGCTAATGACACTGTCATTTTGCAGAATGACCTCGATATCATTAGTAAGTGGTGCACAGATAATCACATGATGCTAAACTCAAATAAATGTAAAATTATGCACATTTCTCGATCTAGGAAGCCAGTAACCACAGCGTACTCTCTACAAGAGGCACACCCAATGGAAGTTGTTGACTCGTATAAGTATCTTGGCATAATCATCTCAAAAGACTTGTCCTGGTCAAAACATGTTCAAATGGTTCGTTCAAGATGTGCTAAATTGGCCGGATTTATTCGCCGCACAGTCAAATCCCGAAACCCACAGGTACTGATCAAATTATACTGTTCTCTTTGCAGGCCTATTATAGAGTATGGTGCTCCTGTCTGGCTTCCTCACCAGAAAAATCACATCGAATGCATCGAGTCAATCCAACGACGCTTTACTAGGTCCTGCTTTCCATTTCTGGTTTCTAATTCTCTCTCCTATGAACAACGTCTAACTGCACTTCACTTGCCTCCACTCTACAACAGACTGATATTCCTCACTGTATGCTTTATAACTAAATGTATACACAGGAACAACATCATTCCCGAAACTTTCCTACCACTGCCAAATGTTAGAAAGACCGAAACTTTGCTTTTTAAACATCAGTACAGCAGGACTAATTGTTTAAAATTTTCTTCCTTTCAATTCTTCCCCAGGTTTTTTAACTCTCTCCCTTGTGACCTTAGAGACCTTTGTATCGAACCTTCACATAAACCATTCATTAATTCTTTACGCGATCATCTGTTCAGTTCCAGTCCAATCCTTCAGGCATATTAGGGCATCCAATAATTGTCGTGGTTAAATTTATATAGTGGTCCTTACTTCTAATTAGGCCATAATAGCCTTGACTGTGACTTTGACCGTTGCTATGCTGCTGCTAAATATTTATAATTACAATATTGTTATATAATTGTTTCTTGTATCCCATTCAGCTTGGAGAACCCCTCGACAGGAACAATGTTTCTTTTGGGTAATCCTTCGGGAGCTGAATGGCATTTTGTCTTTGTCTTGGTTATTATGTTTTGTACATTGCATCTAAAGCTTTTATTTGTAATTTTGGTCTGTGCATTTGTTGATGTTTCCCGAGAAATAAAATAGAGAATAGAGAATAGAGAAGGAACAGCACAGGTAGAAGACAGAGATAGAGTATATCCACGTGTCTCACTCAGCCTGTGTCTCATGTGTCACGTGTCTCACTCAGAAGGAACAGCAGAGGTAGAAGACAGAGATAGAGTATATCCACGTCTCTCACTCAGCCTACTCAGAAGGAACAGCAGAGGTAGAAGACATATATAGAGTATATCCACGTGTCTGATCTACACCTCACTCAGCATGCTCAGAAGGAACAGCAGAGATAGAATACAGAGATAGAGTATATCCACGTGTCTGATCTACACCTCACTCAGCCTGCTCAGAAGGAACAGCAGAGGTAGAAGACGGAGATATAGTATATCCACGTGTCTCACTCAGCCTGCTCAGAAGGAACAGCAGAGGTAGAAGACAGAGATAGAGTATATCCACGTGTCTGATCTACACCTCAGTCAGCCTGCTCAGAAGGAACAGCAGAGGTAGAAGACAGAGATAGATTATATCCACGTGTCTGATCTACACCTCACCCAGCCTGCTCAGAAGGAACATCGGAGGTAGAAGACATATATATAGTATATCCACGTGTCTGATCTACACCTCACTCAGCCTGCTCAGAAGGAAAAGCAGAGGTAGAAGACAAAGATAGAGTATATCCACGTGTCTGTTCTACACCTCAGTCAGCCTGCTCAAAAGGAACAGCAGAGGTAGAAGACAGAGATAGAGTATATCCACGTGTCTCATTCAGCCCGCTCAGAAGGAACAGCAGATGTAGAAGACAGAGATAGAGTATATCCACGTGTCTGATCTACACCTCACTCAGCCTGATCAGAAGGAAAAGCAGAGGTAGAAGACAGAGATAGAGTATATCCACGTGTCTGATCTACACCTCACTCAGCCTGCTCAGAAGGAACAGCAGAGGTAGAAGACAGAGATAGAGTATATCGACGTGTCTGATCTACACCTCACTCAGCCTGCTCAGAAGGAACAGCAGAGGTAGAAGACAGAGATAGAGTATATCCACGTGTCTCACTCAGCCTGCTCAGAAGGAACAGCATAGGTAGAAGACAGAGATATAGTATATCCACGTGTCTCACTCAGCCTGCTCAGAAGGAACAGCAGCGGTAGAATGCAGAGATAGAGTATATCCACGTGTCTGATATACACCTCACTCAGCCTGCTCAGAAGGAACAGCAGAGGTAGAAGACAGAGATGGAGTATATCCACGTGTCTGATCTACACCTCACTCAGCCTGCTCAAAAGGAACAGCAGATGTATAATACAGAGATAGAGTATATCCACGTGTCTCACTCAGCCTGCTCAGAAGGAACAGCACAGGTAGAAGACAGAGATAGAGTATATCCACGTGTCTCACTCAGCCTGTGTCTCATGTGTCACGTGTCTCACTCAGAAGGAACAGCAGAGGTAGAAGACAGAGATAGAGTATATCCACGTCTCTCACTCAGCCGACTCAGAAGGAACAGCAGAGGTAGAAGACATATATAGAGTATATCCACGTGTCTGATCTACACCTCACTATGCATGCTCAGAAGGAACAGCAGAGATAGAATACAGAGATAGAGTATATCCACGTGTCTGATCTACACCTCACTCAGCCTGCTCAGAAGGAACAGCAGAGGTAGAAGACGGAGATATAGTATATCCACGTGTCTCACTCAGCCTGCTCAGAAGGAACAGCAGAGGTAGAAGACAGAGATATAGTATATCCACGTGTCTGATCTACACCTCAATCAGCCTGATCAGAAGGAAAAGCAGAGGTAGAAGACAGAGATAGAGTATATCCACGTGTCTGTTCTACACCTCAGTCAGCCTGCTCAAAAGGAACAGCAGAGGTAGAAGACAGAGATAGATTCTATCCACGTGTCTCATTCAGCCTGCTCAGAAGGAACAGCAGATGTAGAAGACAGAGATAGAGTATATCCACGTGTCTGATCTACACCTCACTCAGCCTGATCAGAAGGAAAAGCAGAGGTAGAAGACAGAGATAGAGTATATCCACGTGTCTGATCTACACCTCACTCAGCCTGTTTAGAAGGAACAGCAGAGGTAGAAGACA
Organism: Crossaster papposus; assembly: GCA_037893245.1. Classification (NCBI taxonomy): domain Eukaryota; kingdom Metazoa; phylum Echinodermata; class Asteroidea; order Velatida; family Solasteridae; genus Crossaster; species Crossaster papposus. The sequence goes on along the minus strand of JBAIAA010000808.1, from coordinate 286,294 downwards.
GAGATAGAGTATATCCACGTGTCTCACTCAGCCTGCTCAGAAGGAACAGCAGAGATAGAATACAGAGATAGAGTATATCCAGGTGTCTGATCTACACCTTACTCAGCCTGCTCAGAAGGAACAGCAAAGGTAGAAGACGGAGATATAGTATATCCACGTGTCTCACTCAGCCTGCTCAGAAGGAACAGCAGAGGTAGAAGACAGAGATAGAGTATATCCACGTGTCTGATCTACACCTCAATCAGCCTGATCAGAAGGAAAAGCAGAGGTAGAAGACAGAGATAGAGTATATCCACGTGTCTGTTCTACACCTCAGTCAGCCTGCTCAAAAGGAACAGCAGAGGTAGAAGACAGAGATAGAGTATATCCACGTGTCTCATTCAGCCCGATCAGAAGGAACAGCACATGTAGAAGACAGAGATAGAGTATATCCACGTGTCTGATCTACACCTCACTCAGCCTGATCAGAAGGTATTGCAGAGGTAGAAGACAGAGATAGAGTATATCCACGTGTCTGATCTACACCTCACTCAGCCTGCTCAGAAGGAACAGCAGAGGTAGAAGACAGAGATAGAGTATATCGACGTGTCTGATCTACACCTCACTCAGCCTGCTCAGAAGGAACAGCAGAGGTAGAAGACAGAGATAGAGTATATCCACGTGTCTCACTCAGCCTGCTCAGAAAGAACAGCAGAGGTAGAAGACAGAGATAGAGTATATCCACGTGTCTGATCTCCACCTCACTCAGCCTGCTCAGAAGGAACAGCAGATGTAGAAGACAGAGATAGAGTATATCGACGTGTCTCATCTACACCTCACTCAGCCTGCTCAGAAGGAACAGCATAGGTAGAAGACAGAGATAGAGTATATCCACGTGTATGATCTACACCTCACTCAGCCTGCTCAGAAGGAACATCGGAGGTAGAAAACAGAGATAGAGTATATCCACGTGTCTGATCTACACCTCACTCAGCCCGCTCAGAACGAACTGCAGAGGTAGAAGACAGAGATAGAGTATATCCACGTGTCTCACTCAGCCTGCTCAGAAGGAACAGCAGAGGTAGAAGACAGAGATAGAGTATATCCACGTTTCTCACTCAGCCTGCTCAGAAGGAACAGCATAGGTAGAAGACAGAGATATAGTATATCCACGTGTCTCACTCAGCCTGCTCAGAAGGAACAGCAGAGGTAGAATACAGAGATAGAGGATATCCACGTGTCTGATCTACACCTCAGTCAGCCTGCACAGAAGGAACAGCAGAGGTAAAAGACAGAGATAGAGTATATCCACGTGTCTGATCTACACCTCACTCAGCCTGATCAGAAGGAAAAGCAGAGGTAGAAGACAGAGATAGAGTATATCCACGTGTCTGATCTACACCTCACTCAGCCTGTTTAGAAGGAACAGCAGAGGTAGAAGACAGAGATAGAGTATATCCACGTGTCTCACTCAGCCTGCTCAGAAGGAACAGCAGAGATAGAATACAGAGATAGAGTATATCCAGGTGTCTGATCTACACCTTACTCAGCCTGCTCAGAAGGAACAGCAAAGGTAGAAGACAGAGATAGAGTATATCCACGTGTCTGATCTACACCTCACTCAGCCTGTTTAGAAGGAACAGCAGAGGTAGAAGACAGAGATAGAGTATATCCACGTGTCTCACTCAGCCTGCTCAGAAGGAACAGCAGAGATAGAATACAGAGATAGAGTATATCCAGGTGTCTGATCTACACCTTACTCAGCCTGCTCAGAAGGAACAGCAAAGGTAGAAGACGGAGATATAGTATATCCACGTGTCTCACTCAGCCTGCTCAGAAGGAACAGCAGAGGTAGAAGACAGAGATAGAGTATATCCACCTGTCTGATCTACACCTCAATCAGCCTGATCAGAAGGAAAAGCAGAGGTAGAAGACAGAGATAGAGTATATCCACGTGTCTGTTCTACACCTCAGTCAGCCTGCTCAAAAGGAACAGCAGAGGTAGAAGACAGAGATAGAGTATATCCACGTGTCTCATTCAGCCCGATCAGAAGGAACAGCACATGTAGAAGACAGAGATAGAGTATATCCACGTGTCTGATCTACACCTCACTCAGCCTGATCAGAAGGTATCGCAGAGGTAGAAGACAGAGATAGAGTATATCCACGTGTCTGATCTACACCTCACTCAGCCTGCTCAGAAGGAACAGCAGAGGTAGAAGACAGAGATAGAGTATATCGACGTGTCTGATCTACACCTCACTCAGCCTGCTCAGAAGGAACAGCAGAGGTAGAAGACAGAGATAGAGTATATCCACGTGTCTCACTCAGCCTGCTCAGAAAGAACAGCAGAGGTAGAAGACAGAGATAGAGTATATCCACGTGTCTGATCTCCACCTCACTCAGCCTGCTCAGAAGGAACAGCAGATGTAGAAGACAGAGATAGAGTATATCGACGTGTCTCATCTACACCTCACTCAGCCTGCTCAGAAGGAACAGCATAGGTAGAAGACAGAGATAGAGTATATCCACGTGTCTGATCTACACCTCACTCAGCCTGCTCAGAAGGAACATCGGAGGTAGAAAACAGAGATAGAGTATATCCACGTGTCTGATCTACACCTCACTCAGCCCGCTCAGAACGAACTGCAGAGGTAGAAGACAGAGATAGAGTATATCCACGTGTCTCACTCAGCCTGCTCAGAAGGAACAGCAGAGGTAGAAGACAGAGATAGAGTATATCCACGTGTCTCACTCAGCCTGCTCAGAAGGAACAGCATAGGTAGAAGACAGAGATATAGTATATCCACGTGTCTCACTCAGCCTGCTCAGAAGGAACAGCAGATGTAGAATACAGAGATAGAGGATATCCACGTGTCTGATCTACACCTCAGTCAGCCTGCTCAGAAGGAACAGCAGAGGTAGAAGACAGAGATAGAGTATATCGACGTGTCTGATCTACACCTCACTCAGCCTGCTCAGAAGGAACAGCAGAGGTAGAAGACAGAGATAGAGTATATCCACGTGTCTCACTCAGCCTGCTCAGAAAGAACAGCAGAGGTAGAAGACAGAGATAGAGTATATCCACGTGTCTCATCTACACCTCACTCAGCCTGCTCAGAAGGAACAGCATAGGTAGAAGACAGAGATAGAGTATATCCACGTGTCTGATCTACACCTCACTCAGCCTGCTCAGAAGGAACATCGGAGGTAGAAAACAGAGATAGAGTATATCCACGTGTCTGATCTACACCTCACTCAGCCCGCTCAGAACGAACTGCAGAGGTAGAAGACAGAGATAGAGTATATCCACGTGTCTCACTCAGCCTGCTCAGAAGGAACAGCAGAGGTAGAAGACAGAGATAGAGTATATCCACGTGTCTCACTCAGCCTGCTCAGAAGGAACAGCATAGGTAGAAGACAGAGATATAGTATATCCACGTGTCTCACTCAGCCTGCTCAGAAGGAACAGCAGAGGTAGAATACAGAGATAGAGGATATCCACGTGTCTGATCTACACCTCAGTCAGCCTGCACAGAAGGAACAGCAGAGGTAGAAGACAGAGATAGAGTATATCCACGTGTCTGATCTACACCTCACTCAGCCTGCTCAGAAGGAACATCAGAGGTAGAATACAGAGATAGAGTATATCCACGTGTCTGATCTACACCTCACTCAGCCTGCTCAGAAGGAACAGCAGAGGTAGAAGACAGAGATAGAGTATATCCACGTGTCTGATCTACACCTCACTCAGCCTGCTCAGAAGGAAACGCAGAGGTAGAAGACAGAGATAGAGTATATCCACGTGTCTGATCTACACCTCACTCAGCCTGCTCAGAAGGAACAGCAGAGGTAGAAGACAGAGATAGAGTATATCCACGTGTCTGATCTACACCTCACTCAGCCCGCTCAGAAGGAACTGCAGATGTAGAAGACAGAGATAGAGTATATCCACGTGTCTGATCTACACCTCACTCAGCCTGCTCAGAAGGAAACGCAGAGGTAGAAGACAGAGATAGAGTATATCCACGTGTCTGATCTACACCTCACTCAGCCTGCTCAGAAGGAACAGCAGAGGTAGAAGACAGAGATAGAGTATATCCACGTGTCTGATCTACACCTCACTCAGCCCGCTCAGAAGGAACTGCAGAGGTAGAAGACAGAGATAGAGTATATCCACGTGTCTCACTCAGCCTGCTCAGAAGGAACAGCAGAGGTAGAAGACAGAGATAGAGTATATCCACGTGTCTCACTCAGCCTGCTCAGAAGGAACAGCATAGGTAGAAGACAGAGATATAGTATATCCACGTGTCTCACTCAGCCTGCTCAGAAGGAACAGCAGAGGTAGAAGACAGAGATAGAGTATATCCACGTGTCTCACTCAGCCTGCTCAGAAGGAACAGCATAGGTGGAAGACAGAGATATAGTATATCCACGTGTCTCACTCAGCCTGCTCAGAAGGAACAGCAGAGGTAGAATACAGAGATAGAGGATATCCACGTGTCTGATCTACACCTCAGTCAGCCTGCACAGAAGGAACAGCAGAGGTAGAAGACAGAGATAGAGTATATCCACGTGTCTGATCTACACCTCACTCAGCCTGCTCAGAAGGAACATCAGAGGTAGAAGACAGAGATAGAGTATATCCACGTGTATGATCTACACCTCACTCAGCCTGCTCAGAAGGAACAGCAGAGGTAGAAGACAGAGATGGAGTATATCCACGTGTCTGATCTACACCTCACTCAGCCTGCTCAAAAGGAACAGCAGATGTAGAATACAGAGATAGAGTATATCCACGTGTCTCACTCAGCCTGCTCAGAAGGAACAGCAGAGGTAGAAGACAGAGATAGAGTATATCCACGTGTCTCACTCAGCCTGCTCAGAGGAACAGCAGAGGTAGAAGACAGAGATAGAGTATATCCACGTCTCTCACTCAGCCTACTCAGAAGGAACAGCAGAGGTAGAAGACATATATAGAGTATATCCACGTGTCTGATCTACACCTCACTAAGCATGCTCAGAAGGAACAGCAGAGATAGAATACGGAGATAGAGTATATCCACGTGTCTGATCTACACCTCACTCAGCCTGCTCAGAAGGAACAGCAGAGGTAGAAGACGGAGATATAGTATATCCACGTGTCTCACTCAGCCTGCTCAGAAGGAACAGCAGAGGTAGAAGACAGAGATATAGTATATCCACGTGTCTGATCTACACCTCAATCAGCCTGATCAGAAGGAAAAGCAGAGGTAGAAGACAGAGATAGAGTATATCCACGTGTCTGTTCTACACCTCAGTCAGCCTGCTCAAAAGGAACAGCAGAGGTAGAAGACAGAGATAGATTCTATCCACGTGTCTCATTCAGCCTGCTCAGAAGGAACAGCAGATGTAGAAGACAGAGATAGAGTATATCCACGTGTCTGATCTACACCTCACTCAGCCTGATCAGAAGGAAAAGCAGAGGTAGAAGACAGAGATAGAGTATATCCACGTGTCTGATCTACACCTCACTCAGCCTGTTTAGAAGGAACAGCAGAGGTAGAAGACAGAGATAGAGTATATCCACGTGTCTCACTCAGCCTGCTCAGAAGGAACAGCAGAGATAGAATACAGAGATAGAGTATATCCAGGTGTCTGATCTACACCTTACTCAGCCTGCTCAGAAGGAACAGCAGAGGTAGAAGACGGAGATATAGTATATCCACGTGTCTCACTCAGCCTGCTCAGAAGGAACAGCAGAGGTAGAAGACAGAGATAGAGTATATCCACGTGTCTGATCTACACCTCAATCAGCCTGATCAGAAGGAAAAGCAGAGGTAGAAGACAGAGATAGAGTATATCCACGTGTCTGTTCTACACCTCAGTCAGCCTGCTCAAAAGGAACAGCAGAGGTAGAAGACAGAGATAGAGTATATCCACGTGTCTCATTCAGCCCGCTCAGAAGGAACAGCACATGTAGAAGACAGAGATAGAGTATATCCACGTGTCTGATCTACACCTCACTCAGCCTGATCAGAAGGAATCGCAGAGGTAGAAGACAGAGATAGAGTATATCCACGTGTCTGATCTACACCTCACTCAGCCTGCTCAGAAGGAACAGCAGAGACAGAAGACAGAGATAGAGTATATCGACGTGTCTGATCTACACCTCACTCAGCCTGCTCAGAAGGAACAGCAGAGGTAGAAGACAGAGATAGAGTATATCCACGTGTCTCACTCAGCCTGCTCAGAAAGAACAGCAGAGGTAGAAGACAGAGATAGAGTATATCCACGTGTCTGATCTCCACCTCACTCAGCCTGCTCAGAAGGAACAGCAGATGTAGAAGACATAGATAGAGTATATCGACGTGTCTCATCTACACCTCACTCAGCCTGCTCAGAAGGAACAGCATAGGTAGAAGACAGAGATAGAGTATATCCACGTGTCTGATCTACACCTCACTCAGCCTGCTCAGAAGGAACATCGGAGGTAGAAAACAGAGATAGAGTATATCCACGTGTCTGATCTACACCTCACTCAGCCCGCTCAGAACGAACTGCAGAGGTAGAAGACAGAGATAGAGTATATCCACGTGTCTCACTCAGCCTGCTCAGAAGGAACAGCAGAGGTAGAAGACAGAGATAGAGTATATCCACGTGTCTCACTCAGCCTGCTCAGAAGGAACAGCATAGGTAGAAGACAGAGATATAGTATATCCACGTGTCTCACTCAGCCTGCTCAGAAGGAACAGCAGAGGTAGAATACAGAGATAGAGGATATCCACGTGTCTGATCTACACCTCAGTCAGCCTGCACAGAAGGAACAGCAGAGGTAGAAGACAGAGATAGAGTATATCCACGTGTCTGATCTACACCTCACTCAGCCTGCTCAGAAGGAACATCAGAGGTAGAAGACAGAGATAGAGTATATCCACGTGTCTGATCTACACCTCACTCAGCCTGCTCAGAAGGAACAGCAGAGGTAGAAGACAGAGATAGAGTATATCCACGTGTCTGATCTACACCTCACTCAGCCTGCTCAGAAGGAAACGCAGAGGTAGAAGACAGAGATAGAGTATATCCACGTGTCTGATCTACACCTCACTCAGCCTGCTCAGAAGGAACAGCAGAGGTAGAAGACAGAGATAGAGTATATCCACGTGTCTGATCTACACCTCACTCAGCCCGCTCAGAAGGAACTGCAGATGTAGAAGACAGAGATAGAGTATATCCACGTGTCTGATCTACACCTCACTCAGCCTGCTCAGAAGGAAACGCAGAGGTAGAAGACAGAGATAGAGTATATCCACGTGTCTGATCTACACCTCACTCAGCCTGCTCAGAAGGAACAGCAGAGGTAGAAGACAGAGATAGAGTATATCCACGTGTCTGATCTACACCTCACTCAGCCCGCTCAGAAGGAACTGCAGAGGTAGAAGACAGAGATAGAGTATATCCACGTGTCTCACTCAGCCTGCTCAGAAGGAACAGCAGAGGTAGAAGACAGAGATAGAGTATATCCACTTGTCTCACTCAGCCTGCTCAGAAAGAACAGCAGAGGTAGAAGACAGAGATAGAGTATATCCACGTGTCTGATCTCCACCTCACTCAGCCTGCTCAGAAGGAACAGCAGATGTAGAAGACAGAGATAGAGTATATCGACGTGTCTCATCTACACCTCACTCAGCCTGCTCAGAAGGAACAGCATAGGTAGAAGACAGAGATAGAGTATATCCACGTGTCTGATCTACACCTCACTCAGCCTGCTCAGAAGGAACATCGGAGGTAGAAAACAGAGATAGAGTATATCCACGTGTCTGATCTACACCTCACTCAGCCCGCTCAGAACGAACTGCAGAGGTAGAAGACAGAGATAGAGTATATCCACGTGTCTCACTCAGCCTGCTCAGAAGGAACAGCAGAGGTAGAAGACAGAGATAGAGTATATCCACGTGTCTCACTCAGCCTGCTCAGAAGGAACAGCATAGGTAGAAGACAGAGATATAGTATATCCACGTGTCTCACTCAGCCTGCTCAGAAGGAACAGCAGAGGTAGAATACAGAGATAGAGGATATCCACGTGTCTGATCTACACCTCAGTCAGCCTGCACAGAAGGAACAGCAGAGGTAGAAGACAGAGATAGAGTATATCCACGTGTCTGATCTACACCTCACTCAGCCTGCTCAGAAGGAACATCAGAGGTAGAAGACAGAGATAGAGTATATCCACGTGTCTGATCTACACCTCACTCAGCCTGCTCAGAAGGAACAGCAGAGGTAGAAGACAGAGATAGAGTATATCCACGTGTCTGATCTACACCTCACTCAGCCTGGTCAGAAGGAAACGCAGAGGTAGAAGACAGAGATAGAGTATATCCACGTGTCTGATCTACACCTCACTCAGCCTGCTCAGAAGGAACAGCAGAGGTAGAAGACAGAGATAGAGTATATCCACGTGTCTGATCTACACCTCACTCAGCCCGCTCAGAAGGAACTGCAGATGTAGAAGACAGAGATAGAGTATATCCACGTGTCTGATCTACACCTCACTCAGCCTGCTCAGAAGGAAACGCAGAGGTAGAAGACAGAGATAGAGTATATCCACGTGTCTGATCTACACCTCACTCAGCCTGCTCAGAAGGAACAGCAGAGGTAGAAGACAGAGATAGAGTATATCCACGTGTCTGATCTACACCTCACTCAGCCCGCTCAGAAGGAACTGCAGAGGTAGAAGACAGAGATAGAGTATATCCACGTGTCTCACTCAGCCTGCTCAGAAGGAACAGCAGAGGTAGAAGACAGAGATAGAGTATATCCACGTGTCTCACTCAGCCTGCTCAGAAGGAACAGCATAGGTAGAAGACAGAGATATAGTATATCCACGTGTCTCACTCAGCCTGCTCAGAAGGAACAGCAGAGGTAGAAGACAGAGATAGAGTATATCCACGTGTCTCACTCAGCCTGCTCAGAAGGAACAGCATAGGTGGAAGACAGAGATATAGTATATCCACGTGTCTCACTCAGCCTGCTCAGAAGAAACAGCAGAGGTAGAATACAGAGATAGAGGATATCCACGTGTCTGATCTACACCTCAGTCAGCCTGCACAGAAGGAACAGCAGAGGTAGAAGACAGAGATAGAGTATATCCACGTGTCTGATCTACACCTCACTCAGCCTGCTCAGAAGGAACATCAGAGGTAGAAGACAGAGATAGAGTATATCCACGTGTATGATCTACACCTCACTCAGCCTGCTCAGAAGGAACAGCAGAGGTAGAAGACAGAGATGGAGTATATCCACGTGTCTGATCTACGCCTCACTCAGCCTGCTCAAAAGGAACAGCAGATGTAGAATACAGAGATAGAGTATATCCACGTGTCTCACTCAGCCTGCTCAGAAAGAACAGCAGAGGTAGAAGACAGAGATAGAGTATATCCACGTGTCTCACTCAGCCTGCTCAGAAGGAACAGCAGAGGTAGAAGACAGAGATAGAGTATATCCACGTCTCTCACTCAGCCTACTCAGAAGGAACAGCAGAGGTAGAAGACATATATAGAGTATATCCACGTGTCTGATCTACACCTCACTCGGCCTGCTCAGAATGAACAACAGAGGTAGAAGCCAGAGATAGAGTATACCCACGTGTCTGATCTACACCTCACTCAGCCTGCTCAAAAGGAACAGCAGAGGTAGAAGACAGAGATAGAGTATATCCACGTCTCTCACTCAGCCTACTCAGAAGGAACAGCAGAGGTAGAAGACATATATAGAGTATATCCACGTGTCTGATCTACACCTCACTCAGCATGCTCAGAAGGAACAGCAGAGATAGAATACAGAGATAGAGTATATCCACGTGTCTGATCTACACCTCACTCAGCCTGCTCAGAAGGAACAGCAGAGGTAGAAGACGGAGATATAGTATATCCACGTGTCTCACTCAGCCTGCTCAGAAGGAACAGCAGAAGTAGAAGACAGAGATAGAGTATATCCACGTGTCTGATCTACACCTCAGTCAGCCTGCTCAGAAGGAACAGCAGAGGTAGAAGACAGAGATAGATTATATCCACGTGTCTGATCTACACCTCACTCAGCCTGCTCAGAAGGAACATCGGAGGTAGAAGACATATATATAGTATATCCACGTGTCTGATCTACACCTCACTCAGCCTGCTCAGAAGGAACAGCAGAGGTAGAAGACAGAGATAGAGTATATCCACTTGTCTCACTCAGCCTGCTCAGAAGGAACAGCAGAGGTAGAAGACACAGATAGCGTTATATCCACGTGTCCGATCTACACCTCACTCAGCCCGCTCAGAAGGAACAGCAGAGGTAGAAGACAGAGATAGAGTATATCCACGTGTTTGATCTACACCTCACTCAGTCTGCTCAAAAGGAACAGCAGATGTAGAAGACAGAGATAGAGTATATCCACGTGTCTGATTTACATCTCAATCAGCCTGATCAGAAGGAAAAGCAGAGGTAGAAGACAAAGATAGAGAATATCCACGTGTCTGTTCTACACCTCAGTCAGCCTGCTCAAAAGGAACAGCAGAGGTAGAAGACAGAGATAGAGTATATCCACGTGTCTCATTCAGCCCGCTCAGAAGGAACAGCAGATGTAGAAGACAGAGATAGAGTATATCCACGTGTCTGATCTACACCTCACTCAGCCTGATCAGAAGGAAAAGCAGAGGTAGAAGACAGAGATAGAGTATATCCACGTGTCTGATCTACACCTCACTCAGCCTGCTCAGAAGGAACAGCAGAGGTAGAAGACAGAGATAGAGTATATCGACGTGTCTGATCTACACCTCACTCAGCCTGCTCAGAAGGAACAGCAGAGGTAGAAGACAGAGATAGAGTATATCCACGTGTCTCACTCAGCCTGCTCAGAAGGAAGAGCAGAGGTAGAAGACAGAGATAGAGTATATCCACGTGTCTGATCTACACCTCACTCAGCCTGCTCAGAAGGAACATCGGAGGTAGAAGACATAGATATAGTATATCCACGTGTCTGATCTACACCTTACTCAGCCTGCTCAGAAGGAACAGCAGAGGTAGAAGACACAGATAGAGTATATCCACGTGTCTGATCTACACCTCACTCAGCCCGCTCAGAAGGAACAACAGAGGTAGAAGACAGAGATAGAGTATATCCACGTGTCTGATCTACACCTCACTCAGCCTGCTCAAAAGGAACAGCAGATGTATAAGACAGAAATAGAGTATATACACGTGTCTCACTCAGCCTGCTCAGAAGGAACAGCAGAGGTAGAAGACAGAGATAGAGTATATCCACGTGTCTCACTCAGCCTGCTCAGAAGAAACAGCATAGGTAGAATACAGAGATATAGTATATCCACGTGTCTCACTCAGCCTGCTCAGAAGGAACAGCAGAGGTAGAATGCAGAGATAGAGTATATCCACGTGTCTGATATACACCTCACTCAGCCTGCTCAGAAGGAACAGCAGAGGTAGAAGACAGAGATGGAGTATATCCACGTGTCTGATCTACACCTCACTCAGCCTGCTCAAAAGGAACAGCAGATGTATAATACAGAGATAGAGTATATCCACGTGTCTCACTCAGCCTGCTCAGAAGGAACAGCACAGGTAGAAGACAGAGATAGAGTATATCCACGTGTCTCACTCAGCCTGTGTCTCATGTGTCACGTGTCTCACTCAGAAGGAACAGCAGAGGTAGAAGACAGAGATAGAGTATATCCACGTCTCTCACTCAGCCTACTCAGAAGGAACAGCAGAGGTAGAAGACATATATAGAGTATATCCACGTGTCTGATCTACACCTCACTCAGCATGCTCAGAAGGAACAGCAGAGATAGAATACAGAGATAGAGTATATCCACGTGTCTGATCTACACCTCACTCAGCCTGCTCAGAAGGAACAGCATAGGTAGAAGACAGAGATATAGTATATCCACGTGTCTCACTCAGCCTGCTCAGAAGGAACAGCAGAGGTAGAATGCAGAGATAGAGTATATCCACGTGTCTGATATACACCTCACTCAGCCTGCTCAGAAGGAACAGCAGAGGTAGAAGACAGAGATGGAGTATATCCACGTGTCTGATCTACACCTCACTCAGCCTGCTCAAAAGGAACAGCAGATGTATAATACAGAGATAGAGTATATCCACGTGTCTCACTCAGCCTGCTCAGAAGGAACAGCACAGGTAGAAGACAGAGATAGAGTATATCCACGTGTCTCACTCAGCCTGTGTCTCATGTGTCACGTGTCTCACTCAGAAGGAACAGCAGAGGTAGAAGACAGAGATAGAGTATATCCACGTCTCTCACTCAGCCTACTCAGAAGGAACAGCAGAGGTAGAAGACATATATAGAGTATATCCACGTGTCTGATCTACACCTCACTCAGCATGCTCAGAAGGAAAAGCAGAGATAGAATACAGAGATAGAGTATATCCACGTGTCTGATCTACACCTCACTCAGCCTGCTCAGAAGGAACAGCAGAGGTAGAAGACGGAGATATAGTATATCCACGTGTCTCACTCAGCCTGCTCAGAAGGAACAGCAGAGGTAGAAGACAGAGATATAGTATATCCACGTGTCTGATCTACACCTCAATCAGCCTGATCAGAAGGAACAGCAGAGGTAGAAGACAGAGATAGAGTATATCCACGTGTCTGTTCTACACCTCAGTCAGCCTGCTCAAAAGGAACAGCAGAGGTAGAAGACAGAGATAGATTCTATCCACGTGTCTCATTCAGCCTGCTCAGAAGGAACAGCAGATGTAGAAGACAGAGATAGAGTATATGCACGTGTCTGATCTACACCTCACTCAGCCTGATCAGAAGGAAAAGCAGAGGTAGAAGACAGAGATAGAGTATATCCACGTGTCTGATCTACACCTCACTCAGCCTGTTTAGAAGGGACAGCAGAGGTAGAAGACAGAGATAGAGTATATCCACGTGTCTCACTCAGCCTGCTCAGAAGGAACAGCAGAGATAGAATACAGAGATAGAGTATATCCAGGTGTCTGATCTACACCTTACTCAGCCTGCTCAGAAGGAACAGCAGAGGTAGAAGACGGAGATATAGTATATCCACGTGTCTCACTCAGCCTGCTCAGAAGGAACAGCAGAGGTAGAAGACAGAGATAGAGTATATCCACGTGTCTGATCTACACCTCAATCAGCCTGATCAGAAGGAAAAGCAGAGGTAGAAGACAGAGATAGAGTATATCCACGTGTCTGTTTTACACCTCAGTCAGCCTGCTCAAAAGGAACAGCAGAGGTAGAAGACAGAGATAGAGTATATCCACGTGTCTCATTCAGCCCGCTCAGAAGGAACAGCAGATGTAGAAGACAGAGATAGAGTATATCCACGTGTCTGATCTACAACTCACTCAGCCTGATCAGAAGGAATCGCAGAGGTAGAAGACAGAGATAGAGTATATCCACGTGTCTGATCTACACCTCACTAAGCCTGCTCAGAAGGAACAGCAGAGGTAGAAGACAGAGATAGAGTATATCGACGTGTCTGATCTACACCTCACTCAGCCTGCTCAGAAGGAACAGCAGAGGTAGAAGACAGAGATAGAGTATATCCACGTGTCTCACTCAGCCTGCTCAGAAAGAACAGCAGAGGTAGAAGACAGAGATAGAGTATATCCACGTGTCTGATCTCCACCTCACTCAGCCTGCTCAGAAGGAACAGCAGATGTAGAAGACAGAGATAGAGTATATCGACGTGTCTCATCTACACCTCACTCAGCCTGCTCAGAAGGAACAGCATAGGTAGAAGACAGAGATAGAGTATATCCACGTGTCTGATCTACACCTCACTCAGCCTGCTCAGAAGGAACATCGGAGGTAGAAGACAGAGATAGAGTATATCCACGTGTCTGATCTACACCTCACTCAGCCCGCTCAGAAGGAACTGCAGAGGTAGAAGACAGAGATAGAGTATATCCACGTGTCTCACTCAGCCTGCTCAGAAGGAACAGCAGAGGTAGAAGACAGAGATAGAGTATATCCACGTGTCTCACTCAGCCTGCTCAGAAGGAACAGCATAGGTAGAAGACAGAGATATAGTATATCCACGTGTCTCACTCAGCCTGCTCAGAAGGAACAGCAGAGGTAGAATACAGAGATAGAGGATATCCACGTGTCTGATCTACACCTCAGTCAGCCTGCACAGAAGGAACAGCAGAGGCAGAAGACAGAGATAGAGTATATCCACGTGTCTGATCTACACCTCACTCAGCCTGCTCAGAAGGAACAGCAGAGGTAGAAGACAGAGATAGAGTATATCCACGTGTCTCACTCAGCCTGCTCAGAAGGAACAGCATAGGTAGAAGACAGAGATATAGTATATCCACGTGTCTCACTCAGCCTGCTCAGAAGGAACAGCAGAGGTAGAATACAGAGATAGAGTATATCCACGTGTCTGATCTACACCTCACTCAGCCTGCTCAGAAGGAACATCAGAGGTAGAAGACAGAGATAGAGTATATCCACGTGTCTGATCTACACCTCACTCAGCCTGCTCAGAAGGAACAGCAGAGGTAGAAGACAGAGATAGAGTATATCCACGTGTCTGATCTACACCTCACTCAGCCTGCTCAGAAGGAAACGCAGAGGTAGAAGACAGAGATAGAGTATATCCACGTGTCTGATATACACCTCACTCAGCCTGCTCAGAAAGAACAGCAGAGGTAGAAGACAGAGATAGAGTATATCCACGTGTCTGATCTACACCTCACTCAGCCCGCTCAGAAGGAACTGCAGATGTAGAAGACAGAGATAGAGTATATCCACGTGTCTGATCTACACCTCACTCAGCCTGCTCAGAAGGAAACGCATAGGTAGAAGACAGAGATAGAGTATATCCACGTGTCTGATCTACACCTCACTCAGCCTGCTCAGAAGGAACAGCAGAGGTAGAAGACAGAGATAGAGTATATCCACGTGTCTGATCTACACCTCACTCAGCCCGCTCAGAAGGAACTGCAGAGGTAGAAGACAGAGATAGAGTATATCCACGTGTCTCACTCAGCCTGCTCAGAAGGAACAGCAGAGGTAGAAGACAGAGATAGAGTATATCCACGTGTCTTACTCAGCCTGCTCAGAAGGAACAGCAGAGATAGAATACAGAGATAGAGTATATCCAGGTGTCTGATCTACACCTTACTCAGCCTGCTCAGAAGGAACAGCAGAGGTAGAAGACGGAGATATAGTATATCCACGTGTCTCACTCAGCCTGCTCAGAAGGAACAGCAGAGGTAGAAGACAGAGATAGAGTATATCCACGTGTCTGATCTACACCTCAATCAGCCTGATCAGAAGGAAAAGCAGAGGTAGAAGACAGAGATAGAGTATATCCACGTGTCTGTTTTACACCTCAGTCAGCCTGCTCAAAAGGAACAGCAGAGGTAGAAGACAGAGATAGAGTATATCCACGTGTCTCATTCAGCCCGCTCAGAAGGAACAGCAGATGTAGAAGACAGAGATAGAGTATATCCACGTGTCTGATCTACAACTCACTCAGCCTGATCAGAAGGAATCGCAGAGGTAGAAGACAGAGATAGAGTATATCCACGTGTCTGATCTACACCTCACTAAGCCTGCTCAGAAGGAACAGCAGAGGTAGAAGACAGAGATAGAGTATATCGACGTGTCTGATCTACACCTCACTCAGCCTGCTCAGAAGGAACAGCAGAGGTAGAAGACAGAGATAGAGTATATCCACGTGTCTCACTCAGCCTGCTCAGAAAGAACAGCAGAGGTAGAAGACAGAGATAGAGTATATCCACGTGTCTGATCTCCACCTCACTCAGCCTGCTCAGAAGGAACAGCAGATGTAGAAGACAGAGATAGAGTATATCGACGTGTCTCATCTACACCTCACTCAGCCTGCTCAGAAGGAACAGCATAGGTAGAAGACAGAGATAGAGTATATCCACGTGTCTGATCTACACCTCACTCAGCCTGCTCAGAAGGAACATCGGAGGTAGAAGACAGAGATAGAGTATATCCACGTGTCTGATCTACACCTCACTCAGCCCGCTCAGAAGGAACTGCAGAGGTAGAAGACAGAGATAGAGTATATCCACGTGTCTCACTCAGCCTGCTCAGAAGGAACAGCAGAGGTAGAAGACAGAGATAGAGTATATCCACGTGTCTCACTCAGCCTGCTCAGAAGGAACAGCATAGGTAGAAGACAGAGATATAGTATATCCACGTGTCTCACTCAGCCTGCTCAGAAGGAACAGCAGAGGTAGAATACAGAGATAGAGGATATCCACGTGTCTGATCTACACCTCAGTCAGCCTGCACAGAAGGAACAGCAGAGGTAGAAGACAGAGATAGAGTATATCCACGTGTCTGATCTACACCTCACTCAGCCTGCTCAGAAGGAACAGCAGAGGTAGAAGACAGAGATAGAGTATATCCACGTGTCTCACTCAGCCTGCTCAGAAGGAACAGCATAGGTAGAAGACAGAGATATAGTATATCCACGTGTCTCACTCAGCCTGCTCAGAAGGAACAGCAGAGGTAGAATACAGAGATAGAGTATATCCACGTGTCTGATCTACACCTCACTCAGCCTGCTCAGAAGGAACATCAGAGGTAGAAGACAGAGATAGAGTATATCCACGTGTCTGATCTACACCTCACTCAGCCTGCTCAGAAGGAACAGCAGAGGTAGAAGACAGAGATAGAGTATATCCACGTGTCTGATCTACACCTCACTCAGCCTGCTCAGAAGGAAACGCAGAGGTAGAAGACAGAGATAGAGTATATCCACGTGTCTGATATACACCTCACTCAGCCTGCTCAGAAAGAACAGCAGAGGTAGAAGACAGAGATAGAGTATATCCACGTGTCTGATCTACACCTCAGTCAGCCCGCTCAGAAGGAACTGCAGATGTAGAAGACAGAGATAGAGTATCTCCACGTGTCTGATCTACACCTCACTCAGCCTGCTCAGAAGGAAACGCATAGGTAGAAGACAGAGATAGAGTATATCCACGTGTCTGATCTACACCTCACTCAGCCTGCTCAGAAGGAACAGCAGAGGTAGAAGACAGAGATAGAGTATATCCACGTGTCTGATCTACACCTCACTCAGCCCGCTCAGAAGGAACTGCAGAGGTAGAAGACAGAGATAGAGTATATCCACGTGTCTCACTCAGCCTGCTCAGAAGGAACAGCAGAGGTAGAAGACAGAGATAGAGTATATCCACGTGTCTCACTCAGCCTGCTCAGAAGGAACAGCATAGGTAGAAGACAGAGATATAGTATATCCACGTGTCTCACTCAGCCTGCTCAGAAGGAACAGCAGAGGTAGAATACAGAGATAGAGGATATCCACGTGTCTGATCTACACCTCAGTCAGCCTGCACAGAAGGAACAGCAGAGGTAGAAGACAGAGATAGAGTATATCCACGTGTCTGATCTGCACCTCACTCATCCTGCTCAGAAGGAACATCAGAGGTAGAAGACAGAGATAGAGTATATCCACGTGTCTGATCTACACCTCACTCAGCCTGCTCAGAAGGAACAGCAGAGGTAGAAGACAGAGATGGAGTATATCCACGTGTCTGATCTACACCTCACTCAGCCTGCTCAAAAGGAACAGCAGATGTAGAATACAGAGATAGAGTATATCCACGTGTCTCACTCAGCCTGCTCAGAAGGAACAGCAGAGGTAGAAGACAGAGATAGAGTATATCCACGTGTCTCACTCAGCCTGCTCAGAAGGAACAGCAGAGGTAGAAGACAGAGATAGAGTATATCCACGTCTCTCACTCAGCCTACTCAGAAGGAACAGCAGAGGTAGAAGACATATATAGAGTATATCCACGTGTCTGATCTACACCTCACTCAGCCTGCTCAAAAGGAACAGCAGAGGTAGAAGACAGAGATAGAGTATATCCACGTGTCTGATCTACACCTCAGTCAGCCTGCTCAGAAGGAACAGCAGAGGTAGAAGACAGAGATAGATTATATCCACGTGTCTGATCTACACCTCACTCAGCCTGCTCAGAAGGAACATCGGAGGTAGAAGACATAGATATAGTATATCCACGTGTCTGATCTACACCTCACTCAGCCTGTTTAGAAGGGACAGCAGAGGTAGAAGACAGAGATAGAGTATATCCACGTGTCTCACTCAGCCTGCTCAGAAGGAACAGCAGAGATAGAATACAGAGATAGAGTATATCCAGGTGTCTGATCTACACCTTACTCAGCCTGCTCAGAAGGAACAGCAGAGGTAGAAGACGGAGATATAGTATATCCACGTGTCTCACTCAGCCTGCTCAGAAGGAACAGCAGAGGTAGAAGACAGAGATAGAGTATATCCACGTGTCTGATCTACACCTCAATCAGCCTGATCAGAAGGAAAAGCAGAGGTAGAAGACAGAGATAGAGTATATCCACGTGTCTGTTTTACACCTCAGTCAGCCTGCTCAAAAGGAACAGCAGAGGTAGAAGACAGAGATAGAGTATATCCACGTGTCTCATTCAGCCCGCTCAGAAGGAACAGCAGATGTAGAAGACAGAGATAGAGTATATCCACGTGTCTGATCTACAACTCACTCAGCCTGATCAGAAGGAATCGCAGAGGTAGAAGACAGAGATAGAGTATATCCACGTGTCTGATCTACACCTCACTAAGCCTGCTCAGAAGGAACAGCAGAGGTAGAAGACAGAGATAGAGTATATCGACGTGTCTGATCTACACCTCACTCAGCCTGCTCAGAAGGAACAGCAGAGGTAGAAGACAGAGATAGAGTATATCCACGTCTCTCACTCAGCCTACTCAGAAGGAACAGCAGAGGTAGAAGACATATATAGAGTATATCCACGTGTCTGATCTACACCTCACTCAGCCTGCTCAAAAGGAACAGCAGAGGTAGAAGACAGAGATAGAGTATATCCACGTGTCTGATCTACACCTCAGTCAGCCTGCTCAGAAGGAACAGCAGAGGTAGAAGACAGAGATAGATTATATCCACGTGTCTGATCTACACCTCACTCAGCCTGCTCAGAAGGAACATCGGAGGTAGAAGACATAGATATAGTATATCCACGTGTCTGATCTACACCTCACTCAGCCTGTTTAGAAGGGACAGCAGAGGTAGAAGACAGAGATAGAGTATATCCACGTGTCTCACTCAGCCTGCTCAGAAGGAACAGCAGAGATAGAATACAGAGATAGAGTATATCCAGGTGTCTGATCTACACCTTACTCAGCCTGCTCAGAAGGAACAGCAGAGGTAGAAGACGGAGATATAGTATATCCACGTGTCTCACTCAGCCTGCTCAGAAGGAACAGCAGAGGTAGAAGACAGAGATAGAGTATATCCACGTGTCTGATCTACACCTCAATCAGCCTGATCAGAAGGAAAAGCAGAGGTAGAAGACAGAGATAGAGTATATCCACGTGTCTGTTTTACACCTCAGTCAGCCTGCTCAAAAGGAACAGCAGAGGTAGAAGACAGAGATAGAGTATATCCACGTGTCTCATTCAGCCCGCTCAGAAGGAACAGCAGATGTAGAAGACAGAGATAGAGTATATCCACGTGTCTGATCTACAACTCACTCAGCCTGATCAGAAGGAATCGCAGAGGTAGAAGACAGAGATAGAGTATATCCACGTGTCTGATCTACACCTCACTAAGCCTGCTCAGAAGGAACAGCAGAGGTAGAAGACAGAGATAGAGTATATCGACGTGTCTGATCTACACCTCACTCAGCCTGCTCAGAAGGAACAGCAGAGGTAGAAGACAGAGATAGAGTATATCCACGTGTCTCACTCAGCCTGCTCAGAAAGAACAGCAGAGGTAGAAGACAGAGATAGAGTATATCCACGTGTCTGATCTCCACCTTACTCAGCCTGCTCAGAAGGAACAGCAGAGGTAGAAGACGGAGATATAGTATATCCACGTGTCTCACTCAGCCTGCTCAGAAGGAACAGCAGAGGTAGAAGACAGAGATAGAGTATATCCACGTGTCTGATCTACACCTCAATCAGCCTGATCAGAAGGAAAAGCAGAGGTAGAAGACAGAGATAGAGTATATCCACGTGTCTGTTTTACACCTCAGTCAGCCTGCTCAAAAGGAACAGCAGAGGTAGAAGACAGAGATAGAGTATATCCACGTGTCTCATTCAGCCCGCTCAGAAGGAACAGCAGATGTAGAAGACAGAGATAGAGTATATCCACGTGTCTGATCTACAACTCACTCAGCCTGATCAGAAGGAATCGCAGAGGTAGAAGACAGAGATAGAGTATATCCACGTGTCTGATCTACACCTCACTAAGCCTGCTCAGAAGGAACAGCAGAGGTAGAAGACAGAGATAGAGTATATCGACGTGTCTGATCTACACCTCACTCAGCCTGCTCAGAAGGAACAGCAGAGGTAGAAGACAGAGATAGAGTATATCCACGTCTCTCACTCAGCCTACTCAGAAGGAACAGCAGAGGTAGAAGACATATATAGAGTATATCCACGTGTCTGATCTACACCTCACTCAGCCTGCTCAAAAGGAACAGCAGAGGTAGAAGACAGAGATAGAGTATATCCACGTGTCTGATCTACACCTCAGTCAGCCTGCTCAGAAGGAACAGCAGAGGTAGAAGACAGAGATAGATTATATCCACGTGTCTGATCTACACCTCACTCAGCCTGCTCAGAAGGAACATCGGAGGTAGAAGACATAGATATAGTATATCCACGTGTCTGATCTACACCTCACTCAGCCTGTTTAGAAGGGACAGCAGAGGTAGAAGACAGAGATAGAGTATATCCACGTGTCTCACTCAGCCTGCTCAGAAGGAACAGCAGAGATAGAATACAGAGATAGAGTATATCCACGTGTCTCACTCAGCCTGCTCAGAAGGAAGAGCAGAGGTAGAAGACAGAGATAGAGTATATCCACGTGTCTGATCTACACCTCACTCAGCCTGCTCAGAAGGAACAGCAGATGTAGAAGACAGAGATAGAGTATATCGACGTGTCTCATCTACACCTCACTCAGCCTGCTCAGAAGGAACAGCATAGGTAGAAGACAGAGATAGAGTATATCCACGTGTCTGATCTACACCTCACTCAGCCTGCTCAGAAGGAACATCGGAGGTAGAAGACATAGATATAGTATATCCACGTGTCTGATCTACACCTCACTCAGCCTGCTCAGAAGGAACAGCAGAGGTAGAAGACACAGATAGAGAATATCCACGTGTCTGATCTACACCTCACTCAGCCTGCTCAAAAGGAACAGCAGATGTATAAGACAGAGATAGAGTATATCCACGTGTCTCACTCAGCCTGCTCAGAAGGAACAGCAGAGGTAGAAGAGAGAGATAGAGTATATCCACGTGTCTCACTCAGCCTGCTCAGAAGGAACAGCATAGGTAGAAGACAGAGATATAGTATATCCACGTGTCTCACTCAGCGTGCTCAGAAGGAACAGCAGAGGTAGAATGCAGAGATAGAGGATATCCACGTGTCTGATCTACACCTCAGTCAGCCTGCACAGAAAGAACAGCAGAGGTAGAAGACAGAGATAGAGTATATCCACGTGTCTGATCTACACCTCACTCAGCCTGCTCAGAAGGAACAGCAGAGGTAGAAGACAGAGATAGAGTATATCCACGTGTCTGATCTACACCTCACTCAGCCTGCTCAGAAGGAAACGCAGAGGTAGAAGACAGAGATAGAGTATATCCACGTGTCTGATATACACCTCACTCAGCCTGCTCAGAAAGAACAGCAGAGGTAGAAGACAGAGATAGAGTATATCCACGTGTCTGATCTACACCTCACTCAGCCCGCTCAGAAGGAACTGCAGATGTAGAAGACAGAGATAGAGTATATCCACGTGTCTGATCTACACCTCACTCAGCCTGCTCAGAAGGAAACGTATAGGTAGAAGACAGAGATAGAGTATATCCACGTGTCTGATCTACACCTCACTCAGCCTGCTCAGAAGGAACAGCAGAGGTAGAAGACAGAGATAGAGTATATCCACGTGTCTGATCTACACCTCACTCAGCCCGCTCAGAAGGAACTGCAGAGGTAGAAGACAGAGATAGAGTATATCCACGTGTCTCACTCAGCCTGCTCAGAAGGAACAGCAGAGGTAGAAGACAGAGATAGAGTATATCCACGTGTCTCACTCAGCCTGCTCAGAAGGAACAGCATAGGTAGAAGACAGAGATATAGTATATCCACGTGTCTCACTCAGCCTGCTCAGAAGGAACAGCAGAGGTAGAATACAGAGATAGAGGATATCCACGTGTCTGATCTACACCTCAGTCAGCCTGCACAGAAGGAACAGCAGAGGTAGAAGACAGAGATAGAGTATATCCACGTGTCTGATCTGCACCTCACTCATCCTGCTCAGAAGGAACATCAGAGGTAGAAGACAGAGATAGAGTATATCCACGTGTCTGATCTACACCTCACTCAGCCTGCTCAGAAGGAACAGCAGAGGTAGAAGACAGAGATGGAGTATATCCACGTGTCTGATCTACACCTCACTCAGCCTGCTCAAAAGGAACAGCAGATGTAGAATACAGAGATAGAGTATATCCACGTGTCTCACTCAGGCTGCTCAGAAGGAACAGCAGAGGTAGAAGACAGAGATAGAGTATATCCACGTGTCTCACTCAGCCTGCTCAGAAGGAACAGCAGAGGTAGAAGACAGAGATAGAGTATATCCACGTCTCTCACTCAGCCTACTCAGAAGGAACAGCAGAGGTAGAAGACATATATAGAGTATATCCACGTGTCTGATCTACACCTCACTCGGCCTGCTCAGAATGAACAACAGCGGTAGAAGCCAGAGATAGAGTATATCCACGTGTCTGATCTACACCTCACTCAGCCTGCTCAAAAGGAACAGCAGAGGTAGAAGACAGAGATAGAGTATATCCACGTGTCTGATCTACACCTCAGTCAGCCTGCTCAGAAGGAACAGCAGAGGTAGAAGACAGAGATAGATTATATCCACGTGTCTGATCTACACCTCACTCAGCCTGCTCAGAAGGAACATCGGAGGTAGAAGACATAGATATAGTATATCCACGTGTCTGATCTACACCTCACTCGGCCTGCTCAGAATGAACAACAGAGGTAGAAGCCAGAGATAGAGTATATCCACGTGTCTGATCTACACCTCACTCAGCCTGCTCAAAAGGAACAGCAGAGGTAGAGGACAGAGATAGAGTATATCCACGTGTCTGATCTACACCTCAGTCAGCCTGCTCAGAAGGAACAGCAGAGGTAGAAGACAGAGATAGATTATATCCACGTGTCTGATCTACACCTCACTCAGCCTGCTCAGAAGGAACATCGGAGGTAGAAGACATAGATATAGTATATCCACGTGTCTGATCTACACCTCACTCAGCCTGCGCAGAAGGAACAGCAGAGGTAGAAGACAGAGATAGAGTATATCCACTTGTTTCACTCAGCCTGCTCAGAAGGAACAGCAGAGGTAGAAGACACAGATAGCGTATATCCACGTGTCTGATCTACACCTCACTCAGCCCGCTCAGAAGGAACAGCAGAGGTAGAAGACAGAGATAGAGTATATCCACGTGTTTGATCTACACCTCACTCAGTCTGCTCAAAAGGAACAGCAGATGTAGAAGACAGAGATAGAGTATATCCACGTGTCTGATCTACACCTCAATCAGCCTGATCAAAAGAAAAAGCAGAGGTAGAAGACAAAGATAGAGTATATCCACGTGTCTGTTCTACACCTCAGTCAGCCTGCTCAAAAGGAACAGCAGAGGTAGAAGACAGAGATAGAGTATATCCCCGTGTCTCATTCAGCCCGCTCAGAAGGAACAGCAGATGTAGAAGACAGATATAGAGTATATCCAGGTGTCTGATCTACACCTCACTCAGCCTGATCAGAAGGAAAAGCAGAGGTAGAAGACAGAGATAGAGTATATCGACGTGTCTGATCTACACCTCACTCAGCCTGCTCAGAAGGAACAGCAGAGGTAGAAGACAGAGATAGAGTATATCCACGTGTCTCACTCAGCCTGCTCAGAAGGAAGAGCAGAGGTAGAAGACAGAGATAGAGTATATCCACGTGTCTGATCTACACCTCACTCAGCCTGCTCAGAAGGAACAGCAGATGTAGAAGACAGAGATAGAGTATATCGACGTGTCTCATCTACACCTCACTCAGCCTGCTCAGAAGGAACAGCATAGGTAGAAGACAGAGATAGAGTATATCCACGTGTCTGATCTACACCTCACTCAGCCTGCTCAGAAGGAACATCGGAGGTAGAAGACATAGATATAGTATATCCACGTGTCTGATCTACACCTCACTCAGCCTGCTCAGAAGGAACAGCAGAGGTAGAAGACACAGATAGAGTATATCCACGTGTCTGATCTACACCTCACTCAGCCTGCTCAAAAGGAACAGCAGATGTATAAGACAGAGATAGAGTATATCCACGTGTCTCACTCAGCCTGCTCAGAAGGAACAGCAGAGGTAGAAGAGAGAGATAGAGTATATCCACGTGTCTCACTCAGCCTGCTCAGAAGGAACAGCATAGGTAGAAGACAGAGATATAGTATATCCACGTGTCTCACTCAGCGTGCTCAGAAGGAACAGCAGAGGTAGAATGCAGAGATAGAGGATATCCACGTGTCTGATCTACACCTCAGTCAGCCTGCACAGAAAGAACAGCAGAGGTAGAAGACAGAGATAGAGTATATCCACGTGTCTGATCTACACCTCACTCAGCCTGCTCAGAAGGAACATCAGAGGTAGAAGACAGAGATAGAGTATATCCACGTGTCTGATCTACACCTCACTCAGCCTGCTCAGAAGGAACAGCAGAGGTAGAAGACAGAGATGGAGTATATCCACGTGTCTGATCTACACCTCACTCAGCCTGCTCAAAAGGAACAGCAGATGTAGAATACAGAGATAGAGTATATCCACGTGTCTCACTCAGCCTGCTCAGAAGGAACAGCAGAGGTAGAAGACAGAGATAGAGTATATCCACGTGTCTCACTCAGCCTGCTCAGAAGGAACAGCAGAGGTACAAGACAGAGATAGAGTATATCCACGTCTCTCACTCAGCCTACTCAGAAGGAAGAGCAGAGGTAGAAGACATATATAGAGTATATCCACGTGTCTGATCTACACCTCACTCAGCATGCTCAGAAGGAACAGCAGAGGTAGAAGACAGATATAGAGTATATCCACGTTTCTGATCTACACCTCACTCAGCATGCTCAGCAGGAACAGCAGAGATAGAATACAGAGATAGAGTATATCCACGTGTCTGATCTACACCTCACTCATCCTGCTCAGAAGGAACAGCAGAGGTAGAAGACGGAGATATAGTATATCCACGTGTCTCACTCAGCCTGCTCAGAAGGAACAGCAGAGGTAGAAGACAGAGATAGAGTATATCCACGTGTCTGATCTACACCTCAATCAGCCTGATCAGAAGGAAAAGCAGAGGTAGAAGACAGAGATAGAGTATATCCACGTGTCTGTTCTACACCTGAGTCAGCCTGCTCAAAAGGAACAGCAGAGGTAGAAGACAGAGATAGAGTATATCCACGTGTCTCATTCAGCCTGCTCAGAAGGAACAGCAGATGTAGAAGACAGAGATAGAGTATATCCACGTGTCTGATCTACACCTCACTCAGCCTGCTCAGAAGGAACAGCATAGGTAGAAGACAGAGATAGAGTATATCCACGTGTCTGATCTACACCTCACTCAGCCTGCTCAGAAGGAACATCGGAGGTAGAAAACATAGATATAGTATATCCACGTGTCTGATCTACACCTCACTCAGCCTGCTCAGAAGGAACAGCAGAGGTAGAAGACACAGATAGAGTATATCCACGTGTCTGATCTACACCTCACTCAGCCCGCTCAGAAGGAACAGCAGAGGTAGAAGACAGAGATAGAGTATATCCACGTGTCTGATCTACACCTCACTCAGCCTGCTCAAAAGGAACAGCAGATGTATAAGACAGAGATAGAGTATATCCACGTGTCTCACTCAGCCTGCTCAGAAGGAACAGCAGAGGTAGAATACAGAGATAGAGTATATCCACGTGTCTCACTCAGCCTGCTCAGAAGGAACAGCATAGGTAGAAGACAGAGATATAGTATATCCACGTGTCTCACTCAGCCTGCTCAGAAGGAACAGCAGAGGTAGAATGCAGAGATAGAGGATATCCACGTGTCTGATCTACACCTCAGTCAGCCTGCACAGAAAGAACAGCAGAGGTAGAAGACAGAGATAGAGTATATCCACGTGTCTGATCTACACCTCACTCAGCCTGCTCAGAAGGAACATCAGAGGTAGAAGACAGAGATAGAGTATATCCACGTGTCTGATCTACACCTCACTCAGCCTGCTCAGAAGGAACAGCAGAGGTAGAAGACAGAGATGGAGTATATCCACGTGTCTGATCTACACCTCACTCAGCCTGCTCAAAAGGAACAGCAGATGTAGAATACAGAGATAGAGTATATCCACGTGTCTCACTCAGCCTGCTCAGAAGGAACAGCAGAGGTAGAAGACAGAGATAGAGTATATCCACGTCTCTCACTCAGCCTGCTCAGAAGGAACAGCATAGGTAGAAGACAGAGATATAGTATATCCACGTGTCTGATCTACACCTCACTCAGCCTGCTCAGAAGGAAAAGCAGAGGTAGAAGACAGAGATAGAGTATATCCACGTGTCTGATCTACACCTCACTCAGCCTGCTCAGAAGGAACAGCAGAGGTAGAAGACAGAGATAGAGTATATCCACGTGTCTCATTCAGCCCGCTCAGAAGGAACAGCAGATGTAGAAGACAGAGATAGAGTATATCCAGGTGTCTGATCTACACCTCACTCAGCCTGATCAGAAGGAAAAGCAGAGGTAGAAGACAGAGATAAAGTATATCGACGTGTCTGATCTACTCCTCACTCAGCCTGCTCAGAAGGAACAGCAGAGATAGAAGACAGAGATAGAGTATATCCACGTGTCTCACTCAGCCTGCTCAGAAGGAAGAGCAGAGGTAGAAGACAGAGATATAGTATATCCACGTGTATGATCTACACCTCACACAGCCTGCTCAGAAGGAACAGCAGATGTAGAAGACAGAGATAGAGTATATCGACGTGTCTCATCTACACCTCACTCAGCCTGCTCAGAAGGAACAGCATAGGTAGAAGACAGAGATAGAGTATATCCACGTGTCTGATCTACACCTCACTCAGCCTGCTCAGAAGGAACATCGGAGGTAGAAGACATAGATATAGTATATCCACGTGTCTGATCTACACCTCACTCAGCCTGCTCAGAAGGAACAGCAGAGGTAGAAGACACAGATAGAGTATATCCACGTGTCTGATCTACACCTCACTCAGCCCGCTCAGAAGGAACAGCAGAGGTAGAAGACAGAGATAGAAATATATCCACGTGTCTGATCTACACCTCACTCAGCCTGCTCAAAAGGAACAGCAGATGTATAAGACAGAGATAGAGTATATCCACGTGTCTCACTCAGCCTGCTCAGAAGGAACAGCAGAGGTAGTAGACAGAGATGGAGTATATCCACGTGTCTCACTCAGCCTGCTCAGAAGGAACAGCATAGGTAGAAGACAGAGATATAGTATATCCACGTGTCTCACTCAGCCTGCTCAGAAGGAACAGCAGAGGTAGAATGCAGAGATAGAGGATATCCACGTGTCTGATCTACACCTCAGTCAGCCTGCACAGAAAGAACAGCAGAGGTAGAAGACAGAGATAGAGTATATCCACGTGTCTGATCTACACCTCACTCAGCCTGCTCAGAAGGAACATCAGAGGTAGAAGACAGAGATAGAGTATATCCACGTGTCTGATCTACACCTCACTCAGCCTGCTCAGAAGGAACAGCAGAGGTAGAAGACAGAGATGGAGTATATCCACGTGTCTGATCTACACCTCACTCAGCCTGCTCAAAAGGAACAGCAGATGTAGAATACAGAGATAGAGTATATCCACGTGTCTCACTCAGCCTGCTCAGAAGGAACAGCAGAGGTAGAAGACAGAGATAGAGTATATCCACGTGTCTCACTCAGCCTGCTCAGAAGGAACAGCAGAGGTACAAGACAGAGATAGAGTATATCCACGTCTCTCACTCAGCCTACTCAGAAGGAACAGCAGAGGTAGAAGACATATATAGAGTATATCCACGTGTCTGATCTACACCTCACTCAGCATGCTCAGAAGGAACAGCAGAGGTAGAAGACAGATATAGAGTATATCCACGTTTCTGATCTACACCTCACTCAGCATGCTCAGCAGGAACAGCAGAGATAGAATACAGAGATAGAGTATATCCACGTGTCTGATCTACACCTCACTCATCCTGCTCAGAAGGAACAGCAGAGATAGAAGACGGAGATATAGTATATTCACGTGTCTCACTCAGCCTGCTCAGAAGGAACAGCATAGGTAGAAGACAGAGATAGAGTATATCCACGTGTCTGATCTACACCTCAATCAGCCTGATCAGAAGGAAAAGCAGAGGTAGAAGACAGAGATAGAGTATATCCACGTGTCTGTTCTACACCTGAGTCAGCCTGCTCAAAAGGAACAGCAGAGGTAGAAGACAGAGATATAGTATATCCACGTGTCTCATTCAGCCTGCTCAGAAGGAACAGCAGATGTAGAAGACAGAGATAGAGTATATCCACGTGTCTGATCTACACCTCACTCAGCCTGCTCAGAAGGAACAGCATAGGTAGAAGACAGAGATAGAGTATATCCACGTGTCTGATCTACACCTCACTCAGCCTGCTCAGAAGGAACATCGGAGGTAGAAGACATAGATATAGTATATCCACGTGTCTGATCTACACCTCACTCAGCCTGCTCAGAAGGAACAGCAGAGGTAGAAGACACAGATAGAGTATATCCACGTGTCTGATCTACACCTCACTCAGCCCGCTCAGAAGGAACAGCAGAGGTAGAAGACAGAGATAGAGTATATCCACGTGTCTGATCTACACCTCACTCAGCCTGCTCAAAAGGAACAGCAGATGTATAAGACAGAGATAGAGTATATCCACGTGTCTCACTCAGCCTGCTCAGAAGGAACAGCAGAGGTAGAAGAGAGAGATAGAGTATATCCACGTGTCTCACTCAGCCTGCTCAGAAGGAACAGCATAGGTAGAAGACAGAGATATAGTATATCCACGTGTCTCACTCAGCGTGCTCAGAAGGAACAGCAGAGGTAGAATGCAGAGATAGAGGATATCCACGTGTCTGATCTACACCTCAGTCAGCCTGCACAGAAAGAACAGCAGAGGTAGAAGACAGAGATAGAGTATATCCACGTGTCTGATCTACACCTCACTCAGCCTGCTCAGAAGGAACATCAGAGGTAGAAGACAGAGATAGAGTATATCCACGTGTCTTATCTACACCTCACTCAGCCTGCTCAGAAGGAACAGCAGAGGTAGAAGACAGAGATGGAGTATATCCACGTGTCTGATCTACACCTCACTCAGCCTGCTCAAAAGGAACAGCAGATGTAGAATACAGAGATAGAGTATATCCACGTGTCTCACTCAGCCTGCTCAGAAGGAACAGCAGAGGTAGAAGACAGAGATAGAGTATATCCACGTGTCTCACTCAGCCTGCTCAGAAGGAACAGCAGAGGTACAAGACAGAGATAGAGTATATCCACGTCTCTCACTCAGCCTACTCAGAAGGAACAGCAGAGGTAGAAGACATATATAGAGTATATCCACGTGTCTGATCTACACCTCACTCAGCATGCTCAGAAGGAACAGCAGAGGTAGAAGACAGATATAGAGTATATCCACGTTTCTGATCTACACCTCACTCAGCATGCTCAGCAGGAACAGCAGAGATAGAATACAGAGATAGAGTATATCCACGTGTCTGATCTACACCTCACTCATCCTGCTCAGAAGGAACAGCAGAGGTAGAAGACGGAGATATAGTATATCCACGTGTCTCACTCAGCCTGCTCAGAAGGAACAGCAGAGGTAGAAGACAGAGATAGAGTATATCCACGTGTCTGATCTACACCTCAATCAGCATGATCAGAAGGAAAAGCAGAGGTAGAAGACAGAGATAGAGTATATCCACGTGTCTGTTCTACACCTGAGTCAGCCTGCTCAAAAGGAACAGCAGAGGTAGAAGACAGAGATAGAGTATATCCACGTGTCTCATTCAGCCTGCTCAGAAGGAACAGCAGATGTAGAAGACAGAGATAGAGTATATCCACGTGTCTGATCTACACCTCACTCAGCCTGCTCAGAAGGAACAGCATAGGTAGAAGACAGAGATAGAGTATATCCACGTGTCTGATCTACACCTCACTCAGCCTGCTCAGAAGGAACATCGGAGGTAGAAAACATAGATATAGTATATCCACGTGTCTGATCTACACCTCACTCAGCCTGCTCAGAAGGAACAGCAGAGGTAGAAGACACAGATAGAGTATATCCACGTGTCTGATCTACACCTCACTCAGCCCGCTCAGAAGGAACAGCAGATGTAGAAGACAGAGATAGAGTATATCCACGTGTCTGATCTACACCTCACTCAGCCTGCTCAAAAGGAACAGCAGATGTATAAGACAGAGATAGAGTATATCCACGTGTCTCACTCAGCCTGCTCAGAAGGAACAGCAGAGGTAGAAGAGAGAGATAGAGTATATCCACGTGTCTCACTCAGCCTGCTCAGAAGGAACAGCATAGGTAGAAGACAGAGATATAGTATATCCACGTGTCTCACTCAGCGTGCTCAGAAGGAACAGCAGAGGTAGAATGCAGAGATAGAGGATATCCACGTGTCTGATCTACACCTCAGTCAGCCTGCACAGAAAGAACAGCAGAGGTAGAAGACAGAGATAGAGTATATCCACGTGTCTGATCTACACCTCACT
This sequence comes from Crossaster papposus, assembly GCA_037893245.1. Taxonomy (NCBI): domain Eukaryota; kingdom Metazoa; phylum Echinodermata; class Asteroidea; order Velatida; family Solasteridae; genus Crossaster; species Crossaster papposus. The sequence continues at coordinate 255,383 of JBAIAA010000808.1, read as the reverse complement.
CAGCCTGCTCAGAAGGAACATCAGAGGTAGAAGACAGAGATAGAGTATATCCACGTGTCTAATCTACACCTCACTCAGCCTGCTCAGAAGGAACAGCAGAGGTAGAAGACAGAGATGGAGTATATCCACGTGTCTGATCTACACCTCACTCAGCCTGCTCAAAAGGAACAGCAGATGTAGAATACAGAGATAGAGTATATCCACGTGTCTCACTCAGCCTGCTCAGAAGGAACAGCAGAGGTAGAAGACAGAGATAGAGTATATCCACGTGTCTCACTCAGCCTGCTCAGAAGGAACAGCAGAGGTACAAGACAGAGATAGAGTATATCCACGTCTCTCACTCAGCCTACTCAGAAGGAATAGCAGAGGTAGAAGACATATATAGAGTATATCCACGTGTCTGATCTACACCTCACTCAGCATGCTCAGAAGGAACAGCAGAGGTAGAAGACAGATATAGAGTATATCCACGTTTCTGATCTACACCTCACTCAGCATGCTCAGCAGGAACAGCAGAGATAGAATACAGAGATAGAGTATATCCACGTGTCTGATCTACACCTCACTCATCCTGCTCAGAAGGAACAGCAGAGGTAGAAGACGGAGATATAGTATATCCACGTGTCTCACTCAGCCTGCTCAGAAGGAACAGCAGAGGTAGAAGACAGAGATAGAGTATATCCACGTGTCTGATCTACACCTCAATCAGCCTGATCAGAAGGAAAAGCAGAGGTAGAAGACAGAGATAGAGTATATCCACGTGTCTGTTCTACACCTGAGTCAGCCTGCTCAAAAGGAACAGCAGAGGTAGAAGACAGAGATAGAGTATATCCACGTGTCTCATTCAGCCTGCTCAGAAGGAACAGCAGATGTAGAAGACAGAGATAGAGTATATCCACGTGTCTGATCTACACCTCACTCAGCCTGCTCAGAAGGAACAGCATAGGTAGAAGACAGAGATAGAGTATATCCACGTGTCTGATCTACACCTCACTCAGCCTGCTCAGAAGGAACATCGGAGGTAGAAAACATAGATATAGTATATCCACGTGTCTGATCTACACCTCACTCAGCCTGCTCAGAAGGAACAGCAGAGGTAGAAGACACAGATAGAGTATATCCACGTGTCTGATCTACACCTCACTCAGCCCGCTCAGAAGGAACAGCAGAGGTAGAAGACAGAGATAGAGTATATCCACGTGTCTGATCTACACCTCACTCAGCCTGCTCAAAAGGAACAGCAGATGTATAAGACAGAGATAGAGTATATCCACGTGTCTCACTCAGCCTGCTCAGAAGGAACAGCAGAGGTAGAATACAGAGATAGAGTATATCCACGTGTCTCACTCAGCCTGCTCAGAAGGAACAGCATAGGTAGAAGACAGAGATATAGTATATCCACGTGTCTCACTCAGCCTGCTCAGAAGGAACAGCAGAGGTAGAATGCAGAGATAGAGGATATCCACGTGTCTGATCTACACCTCAGTCAGCCCGCTCAGAAGGAACAGCAGAGGTAGAAGACAGAGATAGAGTATATCCACGTGTCTGATCTACACCTCACTCAGCCTGCTCAAAAGGAACAGCAGATGTATAAGACAGAGATAGAGTATATCCACGTGTCTCACTCAGCCTGCTCAGAAGGAACAGCAGAGGTAGAAGAGAGAGATAGAGTATATCCACGTGTCTCACTCAGCCTGCTCAGAAGGAACAGCATAGGTAGAAGACAGAGATATAGTATATCCACGTGTCTCACTCAGCGTGCTCAGAAGGAACAGCAGAGGTAGAATGCAGAGATAGAGGATATCCACGTGTCTGATCTACACCTCAGTCAGCCTGCACAGAAAGAACAGCAGAGGTAGAAGACAGAGATAGAGTATATCCACGTGTCTGATCTACACCTCACTCAGCCTGCTCAGAAGGAACATCAGAGGTAGAAGACAGAGATAGAGTATATCCACGTGTCTGATCTACACCTCACTCAGCCTGCTCAGAAGGAACAGCAGAGGTAGAAGACAGAGATGGAGTATATCCACGTGTCTGATCTACACCTCACTCAGCCTGCTCAAAAGGAACAGCAGATGTAGAATACAGAGATAGAGTATATCCACGTGTCTCACTCAGCCTGCTCAGAAGGAACAGCAGAGGTAGAAGACAGAGATAGAGTATATCCACGTGTCTCACTCAGCCTGCTCAGAAGGAACAGCAGAGGTACAAGACAGAGATAGAGTATATCCACGTCTCTCACTCAGCCTACTCAGAAGGAACAGCAGAGGTAGAAGACATATATAGAGTATATCCACGTGTCTGATCTACACCTCACTCAGCATGCTCAGAAGGAACAGCAGAGGTAGAAGACAGATATAGAGTATATCCACGTTTCTGATCTACACCTCACTCAGCATGCTCAGCAGGAACAGCAGAGATAGAATACAGAGATAGAGTATATCCACGTGTCTGATCTACACCTCACTCATCCTGCTCAGAAGGAACAGCAGAGGTAGAAGACGGAGATATAGTATATCCACGTGTCTCACTCAGCCTGCTCAGAAGGAACAGCAGAGGTAGAAGACAGAGATAGAGTATATCCACGTGTCTGATCTACACCTCAATCAGCCTGATCAGAAGGAAAAGCAGAGGTAGAAGACAGAGATAGAGTATATCCACGTGTCTGTTCTACACCTGAGTCAGCCTGCTCAAAAGGAACAGCAGAGGTAGAAGACAGAGATAGAGTATATCCACGTGTCTCATTCAGCCTGCTCAGAAGGAACAGCAGATGTAGAAGACAGAGATAGAGTATATCCACGTGTCTGATCTACACCTCACTCAGCCTGCTCAGAAGGAACAGCATAGGTAGAAGACAGAGATAGAGTATATCCACGTGTCTGATCTACACCTCACTCAGCCTGCTCAGAAGGAACATCGGAGGTAGAAAACATAGATATAGTATATCCACGTGTCTGATCTACACCTCACTCAGCCTGCTCAGAAGGAACAGCAGAGGTAGAAGACACAGATAGAGTATATCCACGTGTCTGATCTACACCTCACTCAGCCCGCTCAGAAGGAACAGCAGAGGTAGAAGACAGAGATAGAGTATATCCACGTGTCTGATCTACACCTCACTCAGCCTGCTCAAAAGGAACAGCAGATGTATAAGACAGAGATAGAGTATATCCACGTGTCTCACTCAGCCTGCTCAGAAGGAACAGCAGAGGTAGAATACAGAGATAGAGTATATCCACGTGTCTCACTCAGCCTGCTCAGAAGGAACAGCATAGGTAGAAGACAGAGATATAGTATATCCACGTGTCTCACTCAGCCTGCTCAGAAGGAACAGCAGAGGTAGAATGCAGAGATAGAGGATATCCACGTGTCTGATCTACACCTCAGTCAGCCTGCACAGAAAGAACAGCAGAGGTAGAAGACAGAGATAGAGTATATCCACGTGTCTGATCTACACCTCACTCAGCCTGCTCAGAAGGAACATCAGAGGTAGAAGACAGAGATAGAGTATATCCACGTGTCTGATCTACACCTCACTCAGCCTGCTCAGAAGGAACAGCAGAGGTAGAAGACAGAGATGGAGTATATCCACGTGTCTGATCTACACCTCACTCAGCCTGCTCAAAAGGAACAGCAGATGTAGAATACAGAGATAGAGTATATCCACGTGTCTCACTCAGCCTGCTCAGAAGGAACAGCAGAGGTAGAAGACAGAGATAGAGTATATCCACGTCTCTCACTCAGCCTGCTCAGAAGGAACAGCATAGGTAGAAGACAGAGATATAGTATATCCACGTGTCTGATCTACACCTCACTCAGCCTGCTCAGAAGGAACATCAGAGGTAGAAGACAGAGATAGAGTATATCCACGTGTCTGATCTACACCTCACTCAGCCTGCTCAGAAGGAACAGCAGAGGTAGAAGACAGAGATAGAGTATATCCACGTGTTTGATCTACACCTCACTCAGTCTGCTCAAAAGGAACAGCAGATGTAGAAGACAGAGATAGAGTATATCCACGTGTCTGATCTACACCTCAATCAGCCTGATCAGAAGGAAAAGCAGAGGTAGAAGACAAAGATAGAGTATATCCACGTGTCTGTTCTACACCTCAGTCAGCCTGCTCAAAAGGAACAGCAGAGGTAGAAGACAGAGATAGAGTATATCCACGTGTCTCATTCAGCCCGCTCAGAAGGAACAGCAGATGTAGAAGACAGAGATAGAGTATATCCAGGTGTCTGATCTACACCTCACTCAGCCTGATCAGAAGGAAAAGCAGAGGTAGAAGACAGAGATAGAGTATATCGACGTGTCTGATCTACACCTCACTCAGCCTGCTCAGAAGGAACAGCAGAGATAGAAGACAGAGATAGAGTATATCCACGTGTCTCACTCAGCCTGCTCAGAAGGAAGAGCAGAGGTAGAAGACAGAGATAGAGTATATCCACGTGTATGATCTACACCTCACACAGCCTGCTCAGAAGGAACAGCAGATGTAGAAGACAGAGATAGAGTATATCGACGTGTCTCATCTACACCTCACTCAGCCTGCTCAGAAGGAACAGCATAGGTAGAAGACAGAGATAGAGTATATCCACGTGTCTGATCTACACCTCACTCAGCCTGCTCAGAAGGAACATCGGAGGTAGAAGACATAGATATAGTATATCCACGTGTCTGATCTACACCTCACTCAGCCTGCTCAGAAGGAACAGCAGAGGTAGAAGACACAGATAGAGTATATCCACGTGTCTGATCTACACCTCACTCAGCCCGCTCAGAAGGAACAGCAGAGGTAGAAGACAGAGATAGAGTATATCCACGTGTCTGATCTACACCTCACTCAGCCTGCTCAAAAGGAACAGCAGATGTATAAGACAGAGATAGAGTATATCCACGTGTCTCACTCAGCCTGCTCAGAAGGAACAGCAGAGGTAGAAGACAGAGATAGAGTATATCCACGTGTCTCACTCAGCCTGCTCAGAAGGAACAGCATAGGTAGAAGACAGAGATATAGTATATCCACGTGTCTCATCTACACCTCACTCAGCCTGCTCAGAAGGAACAGCATAGGTAGAAGACAGAGATAGAGTATATCCACGTGTCTGATCTACACCTCACTCAGCCTGCTCAGAAGGAACAGCATAGGTAGAAGACAGAGATAGAGTATATCCACGTGTCTGATCTACACCTCACTCAGCCTGCTCAGAAGGAACATCGGAGGTAGAAGACATAGATATAGTATATCCACGTGTCTGATCTACACCTCACTCAGCCTGCTCAGAAGGAACAGCAGAGGTAGAAGACACAGATAGAGTATATCCACGTGTCTGATCTACACCTCACTCAGCCCGCTCAGAAGGAACAGCAGAGGTAGAAGACAGAGATAGAGTATATCCACGTGTCTGATCTACACCTCACTCAGCCTGCTCAAAAGGAACAGCAGATGTATAAGACAGAGATAGAGTATATCCACGTGTCTCACTCAGCCTGCTCAGAAGGAACAGCAGAGGTAGAAGACAGAGATAGAGTATATCCACGTGTCTCACTCAGCCTGCTCAGAAGGAACAGCATAGGTAGAAGACAGAGATATAGTATATCCACGTGTCTCACTCAGCCTGCTCAGAAGGAACAGCAGAGGTAGAATGCAGAGATAGAGGATATCCACGTGTCTGATCTACACCTCAGTCAGCCTGCACAGAAAGAACAGCAGAGGTAGAAGACAGAGATAGAGTATATCCACGTGTCTGATCTACACCTCACTCAGCCTGCTCAGAAGGAACATCAGACGTAGAAGACAGAGATAGAGTATATCCACGTGTCTGATCTACACCTCACTCAGCCTGCTCAGAAGGAACAGCAGAGGTAGAAGACAGAGATGGAGTATATCCACGTGTCTGATCTACACCTCACTCAGCCTGCTCAAAAGGAACAGCAGATGTAGAATACAGAGATAGAGTATATCCACGTGTCTCACTCAGCCTGCTCAGAAGGAACAGCAGAGGTAGAAGACAGAGATAGAGTATATCCACGTGTCTCACTCAGCCTGCTCAGAAGGAACAGCAGAGGTACAAGACAGAGATAGAGTATATCCACGTCTCTCACTCAGCCTACTCAGAAGGAACAGCAGAGGTAGAAGACATATATAGAGTATATCCACGTGTCTGATCTACACCTCACTCAGCATGCTCAGAAGGAACAGCAGAGGTAGAAGACAGATATAGAGTATATCCACGTTTCTGATCTACACCTCACTCAGCATGCTCAGCAGGAACAGCAGAGATAGAATACAGAGATAGAGTATATCCACGTGTCTGATCTACACCTCACTCATCCTGCTCAGAAGGAACAGCAGAGATAGAAGACGGAGATATAGTATATCCACGTGTCTCACTCAGCCTGCTCAGAAGGAACAGCAGAGGTAGAAGACAGAGATAGAGTATATCCACGTGTCTGATCTACACCTCACTCATCCTGCTCAGAAGGAACAGCAGAGATAGAAGACGGAGATATAGTATATCCACGTGTCTCACTCAGCCTGCTCAGAAGGAACAGCAGAGGTAGAAGACAGAGATAGAGTATATCCACGTGTCTGATCTACACCTCAATCAGCCTGATCAGAAGGAAAAGCAGAGGTAGAAGACAGAGATAGAGTATATCCACGTGTCTGTTCTACACCTGAGTCAGCCTGCTCAAAAGGAACAGCAGAGGTAGAAGACAGAGATATAGTATATCCACGTGTCTCATTCAGCCTGCTCAGAAGGAACAGCAGATGTAGAAGACAGAGATAGAGTATATCCACGTGTCTGATCTACACCTCACTCAGCCTGCTCAGAAGGAACAGCATAGGTAGAAGACAGAGATAGAGTATATCCACGTGTCTGATCTACACCTTACTCAGCCTGCTCAGAAGGAACATCGGAGGTAGAAGACATAGATATAGTATATCCACGTGTCTGATCTACACCTCACTCAGCCTGCTCAGAAGGAACAGCAGAGGTAGAAGACACAGATAGAGTATATCCACGTGTCTGATCTACACCTCACTCAGCCCGCTCAGAAGGAACAGCAGAGGTAGAAGACAGAGATAGAGTATATCCACGTGTCTGATCTACACCTCACTCAGCCTGCTCAAAAGGAACAGCAGATGTATAAGACAGAGATAGAGTATATCCACGTGTCTCACTCAGCCTGCTCAGAAGGAACAGCAGAGGTATAAGACAGAGATAGAGTATATCCACGTGTCTCACTCAGCCTGCTCAGAAGGAACAGCATAGGTAGAAGACAGAGATATAGTATATCCACGTGTCTCACTCAGCCTGCTCAGAAGGAACAGCACAGGTAGAATGCAGAGATAGAGGATATCCACGTGTCTGATCTACACCTCAGTCAGCCTGCACAGAAAGAACAGCAGAGGTAGAAGACAGAGATAGAGTATATCCACGTGTCTGATCTACACCTCACTCAGCCTGCTCAGAAGGAACATCAGAGGTAGAAGACAGAGATAGAGTATATCCACGTGTCTGATCTACACCTCACTCAGCCTGCTCAGAAGGAACAGCAGAGGTAGAAGACAGAGATGGAGTATATTAACGTGTCTGATCTACACCTCACTCAGCCTGCTCAAAAGGAACAGCAGATGTAGAATACAGAGATAGAGTATATCCACGTGTCTCACTCAGCCTGCTCATAAAGAACAGCAGAGGTAGAAGACAGAGATAGAGTATATCCACGTCTCTCACTCAGCCTGCTCAGAAGGAACAGCATAGGTAGAAGACAGATATATAGTATATCCACGTGTCTGATCTACACCTCACTCAGCCTGCTCAGAAGGAACATCAGAGGTAGAAGACAGAGATAGAGTATATCCACGTGTCTGATCTACACCTCACTCAGCCTGCTCAGAAGGAACAACAGAGGTAGAAGACAGAGATGGAGTATATCCACGTGTCTGATCTACACCTCACTCAGCCCGCTCAGAAGGAACAGCAGAGGTACAAGACAGAGATAGAGTATATCCACGTGTCTGATCTACACCTCACTCAGCCTGCTCAAAAGGAACAGCAGATGTATAAGACAGAGATAGAGTATATCCACGTGTCTCACTCAGCCTGCTCAGAAGGAACAGCAGAGGTAGAAGACAGAGATAGAGTATATCCACGTGTCTCACTCAGCCTGCTCAGAAGGAACAGCATAGGTAGAAGACAGAGATATAGTATATCCACGTGTCTCACTCAGCCTGCTCAGAAGGAACAGCAGAGGTAGAATGCAGAGATAGAGGATATCCACGTGTCTGATCTACACCTCAGTCAGCCTGCACAGAAAGAACAGCAGAGGTAGAAGACAGATATAGAGTATATCCACGTTTCTGATCTACACCTCACTCAGCATGCTCAGCAGGAACAGCAGAGATAGAATACAGAGATAGAGTATATCCACGTGTCTGTTCTACACCTGAGTCAGCCTGCTCAAAAGGAACAGCAGAGGTAGAAGACAGAGATATAGTATATCCACGTGTCTCATTCAGCCTGCTCAGAAGGAATAGCAGATGTAGAAGACAGAGATAGAGTATATCCACGTGTCTGATCTACACCTCACTCAGCCTGCTCAGAAGGAACAGCATAGGTAGAAGACAGAGATAGAGTATATCCACGTGTCTGATCTACACCTCACTCAGCCTGCTCAGAAGGAACATCGGAGGTAGAAGACATAGATATAGTATATCCACGTGTCTGATCTACACCTCACTCAGCCTGCTCAGAAGGAACAGCAGAGGTAGAAGACACAGAAAGAGTATATCCACGTGTCTGATCTACACCTCACTCAGCCCGCTCAGAAGGAACAGCAGAGGTAGAAGACAGAGATAGAGTATATCCACGTGTCTGATCTACACCTCACTCAGCCTGCTCAAAAGGAACAGCAGATGTATAAGACAGAGATAGAGTATATCCACGTGTCTCACTCAGCCTGCTCAGAAGGAACAGCAGAGGTAGAAGACAGAGATAGAGTATATCCACGTGTCTCACTCAGCCTGCTCAGAAGGAACATCATAGGTAGAAGACAGAGATATAGTATATCCACGTGTCTCACTCAGCCTGCTCAGAAGGAACAGCAGAGGTAGAATGCAGAGATAGAGGATATCCACGTGTCTGATCTACACCTCAGTCAGCCTGCACAGAAAGAACAGCAGAGGTAGAAGACAGAGATAGAGTATATCCACGTGTCTGATCTACACCTCACTCAGCCTGCTCAGAAGGAACATCAGAGGTAGAAGACAGAGATAGAGTATATCCACGTGTCTGATCTACACCTCACTCAGCCTGCTCAGAAGGAACAGCAGAGGTAGAAGACAGAGATGGAGTATATCCACGTGTCTGATCTACACCTCACTTAGCCTGCTCAAAAGGAACAGCAGATATAGAATACAGAGATAGAGTATATCCACGTGTCTCACTCAGCCTGCTCAGAAAGAACAGCAGAGGTAGAAGACAGAGATAGAGTATATCCACGTCTCTCACTCAGCCTGCTCAGAAGGAACAGCATAGGTAGAAGACAGATATATAGTATATCCACGTGTCTGATCTACACCTCATTCAGCCTGCTCAGAAGGAACATCAGAGGTAGAAGACAGAGATAGAGTATATCCACGTGTCTGATCTACACCTCACTCAGCCTGCTCAGAAGGAACAACAGAGGTAGAAGACAGAGATGGAGTATATCCACGTGTCTGATCTACACCTCACTCAGCCCGCTCAGAAGGAACAGCAGAGGTAGAAGACAGAGATAGAGTATATCCACGTGTCTGATCTACACCTCACTCAGCCTGCTCAAAAGGAACAGCAGATGTATAAGACAGAGATAGAGTATATCCACGTGTCTCACTCAGCCTGCTCAGAAGGAACAGCAGAGGTAGAAGACAGAGATAGAGTATATCCACGTGTCTCACTCAGCCTGCTCAGAAGGAACAGCATAGGTAGAAGACAGAGATATAGTATATCCACTTGTCTCACTCAGCCTGCTCAGAAGGAACAGCAGAGGTAGAATGCAGAGATAGAGGATATCCACGTGTCTGATCTACACCTCAGTCAGCCTGCACAGAAAGAACAGCAGAGGTAGAAGACAGAGATATAGTATATCCACGTGTCTCATTCAGCCTGCTCAGAAGGAATAGCAGATGTAGAAGACAGAGATAGAGTATATCCACGTGTCTGATCTACACCTCACTCAGCCTGCTCAGAAGGAACAGCATAGGTAGAAGACAGAGATAGAGTATATCCACGTGTCTGATCTACACCTCACTCAGCCTGCTCAGAAGGAACATCGGAGGTAGAAGACATAGATATAGTATATCCACGTGTCTGATCTACACCTCACTCAGCCTGCTCAGAAGGAACAGCAGAGGTAGAAGACACAGAAAGAGTATATCCACGTGTCTGATCTACACCTCACTCAGCCCGCTCAGAAGGAACAGCAGAGGTAGAAGACAGAGATAGAGTATATCCACGTGTCTGATCTACACCTCACTCAGCCTGCTCAAAAGGAACAGCAGATGTATAAGACAGAGATAGAGTATATCCACGTGTCTCACTCAGCCTGCTCAGAAGGAACAGCAGAGGTAGAAGACAGAGATAGAGTATATCCACGTGTCTCACTCAGCCTGCTCAGAAGGAACAGCATAGGTAGAAGACAGAGATATAGTATATCCACGTGTCTCACTCAGCCTGCTCAAAAGGAACAGCAGAGGTAGAATGCAGAGATAGAGGATATCCACGTGTCTGATCTACACCTCAGTCAGCCTGCACAGAAAGAACAGCAGAGGTAGAAGACAGAGATAGAGTATATCCACGTGTCTGATCTACACCTCACTCAGCCTGCTCAGAAGGAACAGCAGAGGTAGAAGACAGAGATGGAGTATATCCACGTGTCTGATCTACACCTCACTCAGCCTGCTCAAAAGGAACAGCAGATATAGAATACAGAGATAGAGTATATCCACGTCTCTCACTCAGCCTGCTCAGAAGGAACAGCATAGGTAGAAGACAGATATATAGTATATCCACGTGTCTGATCTACACCTCACTCAGCCTGCTCAGAAGGAACATCAGAGGTAGAAGACAGAGATAGAGTATATCCACGTGTCTGATCTACACCTCACTCAGCCTGCTCAGAAGGAACAACAGAGGTAGAAGACAGAGATGGAGTATATCCACGTGTCTGATCTACACCTCACTCAGCCCGCTCAGAAGGAACAGCAGAGGTAGAAGACAGAGATAGAGTATATCCACGTGTCTGATCTACACCTCACTCAGCCTGCTCAAAAGGAACAGCAGATGTATAAGACAGAGATAGAGTATATCCACGTGTCTCACTCAGCCTGCTCAGAAGGAACAGCAGAGGTAGAAGACAGAGATAGAGTATATCCACGTGTCTCTCTCAGCCTGCTCAGAAGGAACAGCATAGGTAGAAGACAGAGATATAGTATATCCACGTGTCTCACTCAGCCTGCTCAGAAGGAACAGCAGAGGTAGAATGCAGAGATAGAGGATATCCACGTGTCTGATCTACACCTCAGTCAGCCTGCACAGAAAGAACAGCAGAGGTAGAAGACAGATATAGAGTATATCCACGTTTCTGATCTACACCTCACTCAGCATGCTCAGCAGGAACAGCAGAGATAGAATACAGAGATAGAGTATATCCACGTGTCTGTTATACACCTGAGTCAGCCTGCTCAAAAGGAACAGCAGAGGTAGAAGACAGAGATATAGTATATCCACGTGTCTCATTCAGCCTGCTCAGAAGGAATAGCAGATGTAGAAGACAGAGATAGAGTATATCCACGTGTCTGATCTACACCTCACTCAGCCTGCTCAGAAGGAACAGCATAGGTAGAAGACAGAGATAGAGTATATCCACGTGTCTGATCTACACCTCACTCAGCCTGCTCAGAAGGAACATCGGAGGTAGAAGACATAGATATAGTATATCCACGTGTCTGATCTACACCTCACTCAGCCTGCTCAGAAGGAACAGCAGAGGTAGAAGACACAGAAAGAGTATATCCACGTGTCTGATCTACACCTCACTCAGCCCGCTCAGAAGGAACAGCAGAGGTAGAAGACAGAGATAGAGTATATCCACGTGTCTGATCTACACCTCACTCAGCCTGCTCAAAAGGAACAGCAGATGTATAAGACAGAGATAGAGTATATCCACGTGTCTCACTCAGCCTGCTCAGAAGGAACAGCAGAGGTAGAAGACAGAGATAGAGTATATCCACGTGTCTCACTCAGCCTGCTCAGAAGGAACAGCATAGGTAGAAGACAGAGATATAGTATATCCACGTGTCTCACTCAGCCTGCTCAGAAGGAACAGCAGAGGTAGAATGCAGAGATAGAGGATATCCACGTGTCTGATCTACACCTCAGTCAGCCTGCACAGAAAGAACAGCAGAGGTAGAAGACAGAGATAGAGTATATACACGTGTCTGATCTACACCTCACTCAGCCTGCTCAGAAGGAACATCAGAGGTAGAAGACAGAGATAGAGTATATCCACGTGTCTGATCTACACCTCACTCAGCCTGCTCAGAAGGAACAGCAGAGGTAGAAGACAGAGATGGAGTATATCCACGTGTCTGATCTACACCTCACTCAGCCTGCTCAAAAGGAACAGCAGATATAGAATACAGAGATAGAGTATATCCACGTGTCTCACTCAGCCTGCTCAGAAAGAACAGCAGAGGTAGAAGACAGAGATAGAGTATATCCACGTCTCTCACTCAGCCTGCTCAGAAGGAACAGCATAGGTAGAAGACAGATATATAGTATATCCACGTGTCTGATCTACACCTCACTCAGCCTGCTCAGAAGGAACATCAGAGGTAGAAGACAGAGATAGAGTATATCCACGTGTCTGATCTACACCTCACTCAGCCTGCTCAGAAGGAACAGCAGAGGTAGAAGACAGAGATGGAGTATATCCACGTGTCTGATCTACACCTCACTCAGCCCGCTCAGAAGGAACAGCAGAGGTAGAAGACAGAGATAGAGTATATCCACGTGTCTGATCTACACCTCACTCAGCCTGCTCAAAAGGAACAGCAGATGTATAAGACAGAGATAGAGTATATCCACGTGTCTCACTCAGCCTGCTCAGAAGGAACAGCAGAGGTAGAAGACAGAGATAGAGTATATCCACGTGTCTCACTCAGCCTGCTCAGAAGGAACAGCATAGGTAGAAGACATAGATATAGTATATCCACGTGTCTCACTCAGCCTGCTCAGAAGGAACAGCAGAGGTAGAATGCAGAGATAGAGGATATCCACGTGTCTGATCTACACCTCAGTCAGCCTGCACAGAAAGAACAGCAGAGGTAGAAGACATATATAGAGTATATCCACGTGTCTGATCTACACCTCACTCAGCATGCTCAGAAGGAACAGCAGAGGTAGAAGACAGATATAGAGTATATCCACGTTTCTGATCTACACCTCACTCAGCATGCTCAGCAGGAACAGCAGAGATAGAATACAGAGATAGAGTATATCCACGTGTCTGATCTACACCTCACTCATCCTGCTCAGAAGGAACAGCAGAGGTAGAAGACGGAGATATAGTATATCCACGTGTCTCACTCAGCCTGCTCAGAAGGAACAGCAGAGGTAGAAGACAGAGATAGAGTATATCCACGTGTCTGATCTACACCTCACTCAGCCTGCTCAGAAGGAACAGCAGAGGTAGAAGACAGAGATGGAGTATATCCACGTGTCTGATATACACCTCACTCAGCCTGCTCAGAAGGAACATCAGAGGTAGAAGACAGAGATAGAGTATATCCACGTGTCTGATCTACACCTCACTCAGCCTGCTCAGAAGGAACAGCAGAGGTAGAAGACAGAGATGGAGTATATCCACGTGTCAGATCTACACCTCACTCAGCCTGCTCAAAAGGAACAGCAGATGTAGTATACAGAGGTAGAGTATATCCACGTGTCTCACTCAGCCTGCTCAGAAGGAACAGCAGAGGTAGAAGACAGAGATAGAGTATATCCACGTGTCTCACTCAGCCTGCTCAGAAGGAACAGCAGAGGTACAAGACAGAGATAGAGTATATCCACGTCTCTCACTCAGCCTACTCAGAAGGAACAGCAGAGGTAGAAGACATATATAGAGTATATCCACGTGTCTGATCTACACCTCACTCAGCATGCTCAGAAGGAACAGCAGAGGTAGAAGACAGATATAGAGTATATCCACGTTTCTGATCTACACCTCACTCAGCATGCTCAGCAGGAACAGCAGAGATAGAATACAGAGATAGAGTATATCCACGTGTCTGATCTACACCTCACTCATCCTGCTCAAAAGGAACAGCAGAGGTAGAAGACGGAGATATAGTATATCCACGTGTCTCACTCAGCCTGCTCAGAAGGAACAGCAGAGGTAGAAGACAGAGATAGAGTATATCCACGTGTCTGATCTACACCTCAATCAGCCTGATCATAAGGAAAAGCAGAGGTAGAAGACAGAGATAGAGTATATCCACGTGTCTGTTCTACACCTGAGTCAGCCTGCTCAAAAGGAACAGCAGAGGTAGAAGACAGAGATAGAGTATATCCACGTGTCTCATTCAGCCTGCTCAGAAGGAACAGCAGATGTAGAAGACAGAGATAGAGTATATCCACGTGTCTGATCTACACCTCACTCAGCCTGCTCAGAAGGAACAGCAGAGGTGGAAGACAGAGATGGAGTATATCCACGTGTCTGATCTACACCTCACTCAGCCCGCTCAGAAGGAACAGCAGAGGTAGAAGACAGAGATAGAGTATATCCACGTGTCTGATCTACACCTCACTCAGCCTGCTCAAAAGGAACAGCAGATGTATAAGACAGAGATAGAGTATATCCACGTGTCTCACTCAGCCTGCTCAGAAGGAACAGCAGAGGTAGAAGACAGAGATAGAGTATATCCACGTGTCTCACTCAGCCTGCTCAGAAGGAACAGCAGAGGTAGAATGCAGAGATAGAGGATATCCACGTGTCTGATCTACACCTCAGTCAGCCTGCACAGAAAGAACAGCAGAGGTAGAAGACATATATAGAGTATATCCACGTGTCTGATCTACACCTCACTCAGCATGCTCAGAAGGAACAGCAGAGGTAGAAGACAGATATAGAGTATATCCACGTTTCTGATCTACACCTCACTCAGCATGCTCAGCAGGAACAGCAGAGATAGAATACAGAGATAGAGTATATCCACGTGTCTGATCAACACCTCACTCATCCTGCTCAGAAGGAACAACAGAGGTAGAAGACGGAGATATAGTATATCCACGTGTCTCACTCAGCCTGCTCAGAAGGAACAGCAGAGGTAGAAGACAGAGATAGAGTATATCCACGTGTCTGATCTACACCTCACTCAGCCTGCTCAGAAGGAACAGCAGAGGTAGAAGACAGAGATGGAGTATATCCACGTGTCTGATATACACCTCACTCAGCCTGCTCAGAAGGAACATCAGAGGTAGAAGACAGAGATAGAGTATATCCACGTGTCTGATCTACACCTCACTCAGCCTGCTCAGAAGGAACAGCAGAGGTAGAAGACAGAGATGGAGTATATCCACGTGTCTGATCTACACCTCACTCAGCCTGCTCAAAAGGAACAGCAGATGTAGAATACAGAGATAGAGTATATCCACGTGTCTCACTCAGCCTGCTCAGAAGGAACAGCAGAGGTAGAAGACAGAGATATAGTATATCCACGTGTCTCACTCAGCCTGCTCAGAAGGAACAGCAGAGGTACAAGACAGAGATAGAGTATATCCACGTCTCTCACTCAGCCTACTCAGAAGGAACAGCAGAGGTAGAAGACATATATAGAGTATATCCACGTGTCTGATCTACACCTCACTCAGCATGCTCAGAAGGAACAGCAGAGGTAGAAGACAGATATAGAGTATATCCACGTTTCTGATCTACACCTCACTCAGCATGCTCAGCAGGAACAGCAGAGATAGAATACAGAGATAGAGTATATCCACGTGTCTGATCTACACCTCACTCATCCTGCTCAAAAGGAACAGCAGAGGTAGAAGACGGAGATATAGTATATCCACGTGTCTCACTCAGCCTGCTCAGAAGGAACAGCAGAGGTAGAAGACAGAGATAGAGTATATCCACGTGTCTGATCTACACCTCAATCAGCCTGATCATAAGGAAAAACAGAGGTAGAAGACAGAGATAGAGTATATCCACGTGTCTGTTCTACACCTGAGTCAGCCTGCTCAAAAGGAACAGCAGAGGTAGAAGACAGAGATAGAGTATATCCACGTGTCTCATTCAGCCTGCTCAGAAGGAACAGCAGATGTAGAAGACAGAGATAGAGTATATCCACGTGTCTGATCTACACCTCACTCAGCCTGCTCAGAAGGAACAGCATAGGTAGAAGACAGAGATAGAGTATATCCACGTGTCTGATCTACACCTCACTCAGCCTGCTCAGAAGGAACATCGGAGGTAGAAGACATAGATATAGTATATCCACGTGTCTGATCTACACCTCACTCAGCCTGCTCAGAAGGAACAGCAGAGGTAGAAGACACAGATAGAGTATATCCACGTGTCTGATCTACACCTCACTCAGCCCGCTCAGAAGGAACAGCAGAGGTAGAAGACAGAGATAGAGTATATCCACGTGTCTGATCTACACCTCACTCAGCCTGCTCAAAAAGAACAGCAGATGTATAAGACAGAGATAGAGTATATCCACGTGTCTCACTCAGCCTGCTCAGAAGGAACAGCAGAGGTAGAAGACAGAGATAGAGTATATCCACGTGTCTCACTCAGTCTGCTCAGAAGGAACAGCATAGGTAGAAGACAGAGATATAGTATATCCACGTGTCTCACTCAGCCTGCTCAGAAGGAACAGCAGAGGTAGAATGCAGAGATAGAGGATATCCACGTGTCTGATCTACACCTCAGTCAGCCTGCACAGAAAGAACAGCAGAGGTAGAAGACAGAGATAGAGTATATCCACGTGTCTGATCTACACCTCACTCAGCCTGCTCAGAAAGAACATCAGAGGTAGAAGACAGAGATGGAGTATATCCACGTGTCTGATCTACACCTCACTCAGCCTGCTCAGAAGGAACATCGGAGGTAGAAGACATAGATATAGTATATCCACGTGTCTGATCTACACCTCACTCAGCCTGCTCAGAAGGAACAGCAGAGGTAGAAGACACAGATAGAGTATATCCACGTGTCTGATCTACACCTCACTCAGCCCGCTCAGAAGGAACAGCAGAGGTAGAAGACAGAGATAGAGTATATCCACGTGTCTGATCTACACCTCACTCAGCCTGCTCAAAAGGAACAGCAGATGTATAAGACAGAGATAGAGTATATCCACGTGTCTCACTCAGCCTGCTCAGAAGGAACAGCAGAGGTAGAAGACAGAGATAGAGTATATCCACGTGTCTCACTCAGTCTGCTCAGAAGGAACAGCATAGGTAGAAGACAGAGATATAGTATATCCACGTGTCTCACTCAGCCTGCTCAGAAGGAACAGCAGAGGTAGAATGCAGAGATAGAGGATATCCACGTGTCTGATCTACACCTCAGTCAGCCTGCACAGAAAGAACAGCAGAGGTAGAAGACAGAGATAGAGTATATCCACGTGTCTGATCTACACCTCACTCAGCCTGCTCAGAAGGAACATCAGAGGTAGAAGACAGAGATGGAGTATATCCACGTGTCTGATCTACACCTCACTCAGCCTGCTCAAAAGGAACAGCAGATGTAGAATACAGAGATAGAGTATATCCACGTGTCTCACTCAGCCTGCTCAGAAGGAACAGCAGAGGTACAAGACAGAGATAGAGTATATCCACGTCTCTCACTCAGCCTACTCAGAAGGAACAGCAGAGGTAGAAGACATATATAGAGTATATCCACGTGTCTGATCTACACCTAACTCAGCCTGCTCAGAAGGAACAGCAGAGGTAGAAGACAGAGATAGAGTATATCCACTTGTCTCACTCAGCCTGCTCAGAAGGAACAGCAGAGGTAGAAGACACAGATAGCGTATATCCACGTGTCTGATCTACACCTCACTCAGCCCGCTCAGAAGGAACAGCAGAGGTAGAAGACAGAGATAGAGTATATCCACGTGTCTGATATACACCTCACTCAGTCTGCTCAAAAGGAACAGCAGATGTAGAAGACAGAGATAGAGTATATCCACGTGTCTGATCTACACCTCAGTCAGCCTGCTCAGAAGGAACAGCAGAGGTAGAAGACAGAGATAGATTATATCCACGTGTCTGATCTACACCTCACTCAGCCTGTTTAGAAGGAACAGCAGAGGTAGAAGACAGAGATAGAGTATATCCACGTGTCTCACTCAGCCTGCTCAGAAGGAACCACAGAGATAGAATACAGAGATAGAGTATATCCAAGTGTCTGATCTATACCTCACTCAGCCTGCTCAGAAAGAACAACAGAGGTAGAATACAGAGATAGGGTATATCCACGTGTCTGATCTACACCTCCCTCAGCCTGCTCAGAAGGAACAGCAGAGGTAGAAGACAGAGATAGAGTATATCCTCGTGTCTCACTCAGCCTGCTCAGAAGGAACAGCAGAGGTAGAAGACAGAGATATAGTATATCCACGTGTCTGATCTACACCTCACTCGGCCTGCTCAGAATGAACAACAGAGGTAGAAACCAGAGATAGAGTATATCCACGTGTCTGATCTACACCTCACTCAGCCTGCTCAGAAGGAACAGCAGAGGTAGAAGACAGAGATAGAGTATATCCACGTGTCTGATCTACACCTCAGTCAGCCTGCTCAGAAGGAACAGCAGAGGTAGAAGACAGAGATAGATTATATCCACGTGTCTGATCTACACCTCACTCAGCCTGCTCAGAAGGAACATCGGAGGTAGAAGACATAGATATAGTATATCCACGTGTCTGATCTACACCTCACTCAGCCTGCTCAGAAGGAACAGCAGAGGTAGAAGACAGAGATAGAGTATATCCACTTGTCTCACTCAGCCTGCTCAGAAGGAACAGCAGAGGTAGAAGACACAGATAGCGTATATCCACGTGTCTGATATACACCTCACTCAGCCCGCTCAGAAGGAACAGCAGAGGTAGAAGACAGAGATAGAGTATATCCACGTGTCTGATCTACACCTCACTCAGTCTGCTCAAAAGGAACAGCAGATGTAGAAGACAGAGATAGAGTATATCCACGTGTCTCATCTACACCTAACTCAGCCTGCTCAGAAGAAACAGCAGAGGTAGAATACAGAGATAGAGGATATCCACGTGTCTGATCTACACCTCAGTCAGCCTGCACAGAAGGAACAGCAGAGGTAGAAGACAGAGATAGAGTATATCCACGTGTCTGATCTACACCTCACTCAGCCTGCTCAGAAGGAACATCAGAGGTAGAAGACAGAGATAGAGTATATCCACGTGTCTGATCTACACCTCACTCAGCCTGCTCAGAAGGAACAGCATAGGTAGAAGACAGAGATAGAGTATATCAAAGTGTCTGATCTACACCTCACTCAGTCTGCTCAAAAGGAACAGCAGATGTAGAAGACAGAGATAGAGTATATCCACGTCTCTGATCTACACCTCAATCAGCCTGATCAGAAGGAAAAGCAGAGGTAGAAGACAAAGATAGAGTATATCCACGTGTCTGTTCTACACCTCAGTCAGCCTGCTCAAAAGGAACAGCAGAGGTAGAAGACAGAGATAGGGTATATCCACGTGTCTCATTCAGCCCGCTCAGAAGGAACAGCAGATGTAGAAGACAGAGATAGAGTATATCCACGTGTCTGATCTACACCTCACTCAGCCTGATCAGAAGGAAAAGCAGAGGTAGAAGACAGAGATAGAGTATATCCACGTGTCTGGTCTACACCTCACTCAGCCTGCTCAGAAGGAACAGCAGAGGTAGAAGACAGAGATAGAGTATATCGACGTGTCTGATCTACACCTCACTCAGCCTGCTCAGAAGGAACAGCAGCGGTAGAAGACAGAGATAGAGTATATCCACGTGTCTCACTCAGCCTGCTCAGAAAGAACAGCAGAGGTAGAAGACAGAGATAGAGTATATCCACGTGTCTGATCTCTACCTCACTCAGCCTGCTCAGAAGGAACAGCAGATGTAGAAGACAGAGATAGAGTATATCGACGTGTCTCATCTACACCTCACTCAGCCTGCTCAGAAGGAACAGCATAGGTAGAAGACAGAGATAGAGTATATCCACGTGTCTGATCTACACCTCACTCAGCCTGCTCAGAAGGAACAGCAGAGGTAGAAGACACAGATAGAGTATATCCACGTGTCTGATCTACACCTCACTCAGCCCGCTCAGAAGGAACAGCAGAGGTAGAAGACAGAGATAGAGTATATCCACGTGTCTGATCTACACCTCACTCAGCCTGCTCAAAAGGAACAGCGGTTGTATAAGACAGAGATAGAGTATATCCACGTCTCTCACTCAGCCTGCTCAGAAGGAACAGCAGAGATAGAAGACAGAGATAGAGTATATCCACGTGTCTCACTCAGCCTGCTCAGAAGGAACAGCTTAGGTAGAAGACAGAGATATAGTATATCCACGTGTCTCACTCAGCCTGCTCAGAAGGAACAGCAGAGGTAGAATACAGAGATAGAGGATATCCACGTGTCTGATCTACACCTCAGTCAGCCTGCACAGAAGGAACAGCAGAGGTAGAAGACAGAGATAGAGTATATCCACGTGTCTGATCTACACCTCACTCAGCCTGCTCAGAAGGAACATCAGAGGTAGAAAACAGAGATAGAGTATATCCACGTGTCTGATCTACACCTCACTCAGCCTGCTCAGAAGGAACAGCAGAGGTAGAAGACAGAGATGGAGTATATCCACGTGTCTGATCTACACCTCCCTCAGCCTGCTCAAAAGGAACAGCAGATGTAGAATACAGAGATAGAGTATATCCACGTGTCTCACTCAGCCTGCTCAGAAGGAACAGCAGAGGTAGAAGACAGAGATAGAGTATATCCACGTGTCTCACTCTTCCTGCTCAGAAGGAACAGCAGAGGTAGAAGACAGAGATAGAGTATATCCACGTCTCTCACTCAGCCTACTCAGAAGGAACAGCAGAGGTAGAAGACATATATAGAGTATATCCCCGTGTCTGATCTACACCTCACTCAGCATGCTCAGAAGGAACAGCAGAGGTAGAAGACAGATATAGAGTATATCCACGTGTCTGATCTACACCTCATTCAGCCTGTTTAGAAGGAACAGCCGAGGTAGAAGACAGAGATAGAGTATATCCACGTGTCTCACTCAGCCTGCTCAGAAGGAACCGCAGAGATAGAATACAGAGATAGAGTATATCCACGTGTCTGATCTATACCTCACTCAGCCTGCTCAGAAAGAACAACAGAGGTAGAATACAGAGATAGGGTATATCCACGTGTCTGATCTACACCTCACTCAGACTGCTCAGAAGGAACAGCAGAGGTAGAAGACAGAGATAGAGTATATCCTCGTGTCTCACTCAGCCTGCTCAGAAGGAACAGCAGAGGTAGAAGACAGAGATATAGTATATCCACGTGTCTGATCTACACCTCACTCGGCCTGCTCAGAATGAACAACAGAGGTAGAAGCCAGAGATAGAGTATATCCACGTGTCTGATCTACACCTCACTCAGCCTGCTCAGAAGGAACAGCAGAGGTAGAAGACAGAGATAGAGTATATCCACGTGTCTGATCTACACCTCAGTCAGCCTGCTCAGAAGGAACAGCAGAGGTAGAAGACAGAGATAGAGTATATCCACGTGTCTGATCTACACCTCACTCAGCCTGTTTAGAAGTAACAGCAGAGGTAGAAGACAGAGATAGAGTATATCCACGTGTCTCACTCAGCCTGCTCAGAAGGAACAGCAGAGATAGAATACAGAGATAGAGTATATCCACGTGTCTGTTCTACACCTCACTCAGCCTGCTCAGAAGGAACAGCAGAGGTAGAAGACGGAGATATAGTATATCCACGTGTCTCACTCAGCCTGCTCAGAAGGAACAGCAGAGGTAGAAGACAGAGATATAGTATATCCACGTGTCTGATCTACACCTCACTCGGCCTGCTCAGAATGAACAACAGAGGTAGAAGCCAGAGATAGAGTATATCCACGTGTCTGATCTACACCTCACTCAGCCTGCTCAAAAGGAACAGCAGAGGTAGAAGACAGAGATAGAGTATATCCACGTGTCTGATCTACACCTCAGTCAGCCTGCTCAGAAGGAACAGCAGAGGTAGAAGACAGAGGTAGAGTATATCCACGTGTCTGATCTACACCTCACTCAGCCTGTTTAGAAGTAACAGCAGAGGTAGAAGACAGAGATAGAGTATATCCACGTGTCTCACTCAGCCTGCTCAGAAGGAACAGCAGAGATAGAATACAGAGATAGAGTATATCTACGTGTCTGATCTACACCTCACTCAGCCTGCTCAGAAGGAACAGCAGAGGTAGAAGACGGAGATATAGTATATCCACGTGTCTCACTCAGCCTGCTCAGAAGGAACAGCAGAGGTAGAAGACAGAGATAGAGTATATCCACGTGTCTGTTCTACACCTCAGTCAGCCTGCTCAAAAGGAACAGCAGAGGTAGAAGACAGAGATAGAGTATATCCACGTGTCTCACTCAGCCTGCTCAGAAGGAACAGCAGAGATAGAAGACAGAGATAGAGTATATCCACGTGTCTCACTCAGCCTGCTCAGAAGGAACAGCTTAGGTAGAAGACAGAGATATAGTATATCCACGTGTCTCACTCAGCCTGCTCAGAAGGAACAGCAGAGGTAGAATACAGAGATAGAGGATATCCACGTGTCTGATCTACACCTCAGTCAGCCTGCACAGAAGGAACAGCAGAGGTAGAAGACAGAGATAGAGTATATCCACGTGTCTGATCTACACCTCACTCAGCCTGCTCAGAAGGAACATCAGAGGTAGAAGACAGAGATAGAGTATATCCACGTGTCTGATCTACACCTCACTCAGCCTGCTCAGAAGGAACAGCAGAGGTAGAAGACAGAGATGGAGTATATCCACGTGTCTGATCTACACCTCCCTCAGCCTGCTCAAAAGGAACAGCAGATGTAGAATACAGAGATAGAGTATATCCACGTGTCTCACTCAGCCTGCTCAGAAGGAACAGCAGAGGTAGAAGACAGAGATAGAGTATATCCACGTGTCTCACTCTTCCTGCTCAGAAGGAACAGCAGAGGTAGAAGACAGAGATAGAGTATATCCACGTCTCTCACTCAGCCTACTCAGAAGGAACAGCAGAGGTAGAAGACATATATAGAGTATATCCCCGTGTCTGATCTACACCTCACTCAGCATGCTCAGAAGGAACAGCAGAGGTAGAAGACAGATATAGAGTATATCCACGTGTCTGATCTACACCTCATTCAGCCTGTTTAGAAGGAACGGCCGAGGTAGAAGACAGAGATAGAGTATATCCACGTGTCTCACTCAGCCTGCTCAGAAGGAACCGCAGAGATAGAATACAGAGATAGAGTATATCCACGTGTCTGATCTATACCTCACTCAGCCTGCTCAGAAAGAACAACAGAGGTAGAATACAGAGATAGGGTATATCCACGTGTCTGATCTACACCTCACTCAGACTGCTCAGAAGGAACAGCAGAGGTAGAAGACAGAGATAGAGTATATCCTCGTGTCTCACTCAGCCTGCTCAGAAGGAACAGCAGAGGTAGAAGACAGAGATATAGTATATCCACGTGTCTGATCTACACCTCACTCGGCCTGCTCAGAATGAACAACAGAGGTAGAAGCCAGAGATAGAGTATATCCACGTGTCTGATCTACACCTCACTCAGCCTGCTCAGAAGGAACAGCAGAGGTAGAAGACAGAGATAGAGTATATCCACGTGTCTGATCTACACCTCAGTCAGCCTGCTCAGAAGGAACAGCAGAGGTAGAAGACAGAGATAGAGTATATCCACGTGTCTGATCTACACCTCACTCAGCCTGTTTAGAAGTAACAGCAGAGGTAGAAGACAGAGATAGAGTATATCCACGTGTCTCACTCAGCCTGCTCAGAAGGAACAGCAGAGATAGAATACAGAGATAGAGTATATCCACGTGTCTGTTCTACACCTCACTCAGCCTGCTCAGAAGGAACAGCAGAGGTAGAAGACGGAGATATAGTATATCCACGTGTCTCACTCAGCCTGCTCAGAAGGAACAGCAGAGGTAGAAGACAGAGATATAGTATATCCACGTGTCTGATCTACACCTCACTCGGCCTGCTCAGAATGAACAACAGAGGTAGAAGCCAGAGATAGAGTATATCCACGTGTCTGATCTACACCTCACTCAGCCTGCTCAAAAGGAACAGCAGAGGTAGAAGACAGAGATAGAGTATATCCACGTGTCTGATCTACACCTCAGTCAGCCTGCTCAGAAGGAACAGCAGAGGTAGAAGACAGAGATAGAGTATATCCACGTGTCTGATCTACACCTCACTCAGCCTGTTTAGAAGTAACAGCAGAGGTAGAAGACAGAGATAGAGTATATCCACGTGTCTCACTCAGCCTGCTCAGAAGGAACAGCAGAGATAGAATACAGAGATAGAGTATATCTACGTGTCTGATCTACACCTCACTCAGCCTGCTCAGAAGGAACAGCAGAGGTAGAAGACGGAGATATAGTATATCCACGTGTCTCACTCAGCCTGCTCAGAAGGAACAGCAGAGGTAGAAGACAGAGATAGAGTATATCCACGTGTCTGTTCTACACCTCAGTCAGCCTGCTCAAAAGGAACAGCAGAGGTAGAAGACAGAGATAGAGTATATCCACGTGTCTCATTCAGCCTGCTCAGAAGGAACAGCAGATGTAGAAGACAGAGATAGAGTATATCCACGTGTCTGATCTACACCTCACTCAGCCTGATCAGAAGGAAAAGCAGAGGTAGAAGACAGAGATAGAGTATATCCACGTGTCTGATCTACACCTCACTCAGCCTGCTCATAAGGAACAGCAGAGGTAGAAGACAGAGATGGAGTATATCCACGTGTCTGATCTACACCTCACTCAGCCTGCTCAAAAGGAACAGCAGATGTAGAATACAGAGATAGAGTATATCAACGTGTCTCACTCTGACATTTTATTTATATTGTGATTTGCATTTCGGTAATTTTGCCTCAAAATTCAATTTTCTGTTTACACTTCGCATATTTTACGAGCTAGTCAGTATGGCCGAGCGGTCTAAGGCGCTACGTTCAGGTCGTAAACTACTCTGTATGCTTGGGTTTGAATCCCACTCCTGACATTTTATTTATATTGTGATTTGCATTGCGGAAATATTGCCTCAAAATTATATTTTCTGTTTACACTTCGCGCATACTGCAAGCGAGTCAGGATAGCCGAGCGGTCTAAGGCGCTACGTTCAGGTAGTAGTCTACTCTGTAGGCGTGGGTTCGAATCCCGCTTCTGACATTGTTTTGCATTTCGGTTATTTTGCCTCAAAATTCAATTTTCTGTTTACACTTTGCATATTTTACGAGCTAGTCAGGATGGCCGAGCGGTCTAAGGCGCTACGTTCAGGTCGTAGTCTACTCTGTAGGCGTGGGTTCGAATCCCACTCCTGACATTTTTTTATATTGTAATTTGCATCTCTGAAATTTTGCCTCAAAATTTAATTTTCTGTTTACACTTTGCATATTTTACGAGCTAGTCAGTATGGCCGAGCGGTCTAAGGCGCTACGTTCAGGTCGTAGTCTACTCTGTAGGCGTGGGTTTGAATCCCACTCCTGACATTTTATTTATATTGTGATTTGCATTGCGGAAATATTGCCTCCAAATTATATTTTCTGTTTACACTTCGCACATTCTACAAGCGAGTCAGGATGGCCGAGCGATCTAAGGCGCTAAGTTCAGGTCGTAGTCTACTCTGTAGGCGTGGGTTTAAATCCCACTCCTGACCTTTTTTATGTTGTGATTTCCATTTCGGAAATGCTGTCTCAAAATTAAATTTTCTGTTTACACTTTGCATATTTTTCGAGCTAGTCAGGATGGCCGAGCGGTCTAAAGCGCTACGTTCAGGTCGTAGTCTACTCTGTAGGCGTGGTTTCGAATCCCACTCCTGACATTTGTTTATATTGTAATTTGCATTTCTGAAATTTTGCCTCAAAATTTAATTTTCTGTTTACACTTTGCATATTTTACGAGCTAGTCAGTATGGCCGAGCGGTCTAAGGCCCTACGTTCAGGTCGTAGTCTACTCTGTAGGCGTGGGTTTGAATCCCACTCCTGACATTTTATTTATATTGTGATTTGCATTGCGGAAATATTGCCTCAAAATTATATTTTCTGTTTACACTTTGAACATTCTACAAGCGAGTCAGGATGGCCGAGCGGTCTAAGGCGCTAAGTTCAGGTCGTAGTCTACTCTGTAGGCGTGGGTTCGAATCCCACTTCTGACATTGTTTTGCATTTCGGTTATTTTGCCTCAAAATTCAATTTTCTGTTTACACTTCGCATATTCTACATGTCAGTCAGGATGGCCGAGCGGTCTAAGGCGATACGTTCAGGTCGTAGTCTACTCTGTAGGCGTGGGTTCGAATAACACTCCTGACATTTTATTTATATTGTGATTTGCAATTCGGAAATGTTGCCTCAAAATTTAATTTTCTGTTTACACTTTGCATATTTTACGAGCTAGTCAGGATGGCCGAGCGGTCTAAGGCGCTAATTTCAGGTCGTAGTCTACTCTGTAGGCGTGGGTTCGAATCCCACTCCTGACATTTTTTTATGTTATGATTTACATTTCGGTACTTTTGCCTCAAAATTAAATTTCCTATTTACACTTCGCACATTCTACAAGCGAGTCAGGATGGCCGAGCGGTCTAAGGCGCTACGTTCAGGTCGTAGTCTACTCTGTAGGCGTGGGTTCGAATCCCACTCCTGATATTTTTTTATGTTATGATTTACATTTCGGTACTTTTGCCTCAAATTTAATTTTTTTATTTACACTTCGCACATTCTACAAGCGAGTCAGGATGGCCGAGCGGTCTAAGGCGCTACGTTCAGGTCGTAGTCTACTCTGTAGGCGTGGGTTCGAACCCCTCTCCTGACATTTTTTTATGTTATGATTTGCATTTCGGTAATTTTGCCTCAAAATTAAATATTCTGTTTACACTTCGCACATTCTACAAGCGAGTCAGGATAGCCGAGCGGTCTAAGTCGCTACGTTCAGGTCGTAGTCTACTCTGTAGGCATGGGTTCGAATCCCACTTCTGACATTTTATTTATATTGTGATTTGCATTTCGGTAATTTTGCCTCAAAATTCAATTTTCTGTTTACACTTCGCATATTTTACGAGCTAGTCAGTATGGCCGAGCGGTCTAAGGCGCTACGTTCAGGTCGTTAACTACTCTGTATGCTTGGGTTTGAATCCCACTCCTGACATTTTATTTATATTGTGATTTGCATTGCGGAAATATTGCCTCGAAATTATATTTTCTGTTTACACTTCGCGCATACTGCAAGCGAGTCAGGATAGCCGAGCGGTCTAAGGCGCTACGTTCAGGTAGTAGTCTACTCTGTAGGCGTGGGTTCGAATCCCGCTTCTGACATTGTTTTGCATTTCGGTTATTTTGCCTCAAAATTCAATTTTCTGTTTACACTTTGCATATTTTACGAGCTAGTCAGGATGGCCGAGCGGTCTAAGGCGCTACTTTCAGGTCGTAGTCTACTCTGTAGGCGTGGGTTCGAATCCCACTCCTGACATTTTTTTATATTGTAATTTGCATCTCTGAAATTTTGCCTCAAAATTTAATTTGCTGTTTACACTTTGCATATTTTACGAGCTAGTCAGTATGGCCGAGCGGTCTAAGGCGCTACGTTCAGGTCGTAGTCTACTCTGTAGGCGTGGGTTTGAATCCCACTCCTGACATTTTATTTATATTGTGATTTGCATTGCGGAAATATTGCCTCCAAATTATATTTTCTGTTTACACTTCGCACATTCTACAAGCGAGTCAGGATGGCCGAGCGGTCTAAGGCGCTAAGTTCAGGTCGTAGTCTACTCTGTAGGCGTGGGTTCGAATCCCACTTCTGACATTGTTTTGCATTTCGGTTATTTTGCCTCAAAATTCAATTTTCTGTTTACACTTCGCATATTCTACATGCCAGTCAGGATAGCCGAGCGGTCTAAGGCGATACGTTCAGGTCGTAGTCTACTCTGTAGGCGTGGGTTCGAATAACACTCCTGACATTTTATTTATATTGTGATTTGCATTTCGGAAATGTTGCCTCAAAATTTAATTTTCTGTTTACACATTGCATATTTTACGAGCTAGTCAGGATGGCCGAGCGGTCTAAGGCGCTAAGTTCAGGTCGTAGTCTACTCTGTAGGCGTGGGTTCGAATCCCACTCCTGACATTTTTTTATGTTATGATTTACATTTCGGTACTTTTGCCTCAAAATTAAATTTTCTATTTACACTTCGCACATTCTACAAGCGAGTCAGGATGGCCGAGCGGTCTAAGGCGCTACGTTCAGGTCGTAGTCTACTCTGTAGGCGTGGGTTCGAATCCCACTCCTGACATTTTTTTATGTTATGATTTACATTTCGGTACTTTTGCCTCAAATTTAAATTTTCTATTTACACTTCGCACATTCTACAAGCGAGTCAGGATGGCCGAGCGGTCTAAGGCGCTACGTTCAGGTCGTAGTCTACTCTGTAGGCGTGGGTTCGAATCCCACTCCTGACATTTTTGTTATGTTATGATTTGCATTTCGGTAATTTTGCCTCAAAATTAAATATTCTGTTTACACTTCGCACATTATACAAGCGAGTCAGGATAGCCGAGCGGTCTAAGTCGCTACGTTCAGGTCGTAGTCTACTCTGTAGGCATGGCTTCGAATCCCACTTCTGACATTTTATTTATATTGTGATTTGCATTTCGGTAATTTTGCCTCAAAATTCAATTTTCTGTTTACACTTCGCATATTTTATGAGCTCGTCAGGATGGCCGAGCGGTCTAAGGCGCTACGTTCAGGTAGTAGTCTACTCTGTAGGCGTGGGTTCGAATCCCGCTTCTGACATTGTTTTGCATTTCGGTTATTTTGCCTCAAAATTCAATTTTCTGTTTACACTTTGCATATTTTACGAGCTAGTCAGGATGGCCGAGCGGTCTAAGGCGCTACTTTCAGGTCGTAGTCTACTCTGTAGGCGTGGGTTCGAATCCCACTCCTGACATTTTTTTATATTGTAATTTGCATCTCTGAAATTTTGCCTCAAAATTTAATTTTCTGTTTACACTTTGCATATTTTACGAGCTAGTCAGTATGGCCGAGCGGTCTAAGGCGCTACGTTCAGGTCGTAGTCTACTCTGTAGGCGTGGGTTTGAATCCCACTCCTGACATTTTATTTATATTGTGATTTGCATTGCGGAAATATTGCCTCCAAATTATATTTTCTGTTTACACTTCGCACATTCTACAAGCGAGTCAGGATGGCCGAGCGGTCTAAGGCGCTAAGTTCAGGTCGTAGTCTACTCTGTAGGCGTGGGTTCGAATCCCACTTCTGACATTGTTTTGCATTTCGGTTATTTTGCCTCAAAATTCAATTTTCTGTTTACACTTCGCATATTCTACATGCCAGTCAGGATAGCCGAGCGGTCTAAGGCGATACGTTCAGGTCGTAGTCTACTCTGTAGGCGTGGGTTCGAATAACACTCCTGACATTTTATTTATATTGTGATTTGCATTTCGGAAATGTTGCCTCAAAATTTAATTTTCTGTTTACACATTGCATATTTTACGAGCTAGTCAGGATGGCCGAGCGGTCTAAGGCGCTAAGTTCAGGTCGTAGTCTACTCTGTAGGCGTGGGTTCGAATCCCACTCCTGACATTTTTTTATGTTATGATTTACATTTCGGTACTTTTGCCTCAAAATTAAATTTTCTATTTACACTTCGCACATTCTACAAGCGAGTCAGGATGGCCGAGCGGTCTAAGGCGCTACGTTCAGGTCGTAGTCTACTCTGTAGGCGTGGGTTCGAATTCCACTCCTGACATTTTTTTATGTTATGATTTACATTTCGGTACTTTTGCCTCAAATTTAAATTTTCTATTTACACTTCGCACATTCTACAAGCGAGTCAGGATGGCCGAGCGGTCTAAGGCGCTACGTTCAGGTCGTAGTCTACTCTGTAGGCGTGGGTTCGAATCCCACTCCTGACATTTTTGTTATGTTATGATTTGCATTTCGGTAATTTTGCCTCAAAATTAAATATTCTGTTTACACTTCGCACATTATACAAGCGAGTCAGGATAGCCGAGCGGTCTAAGTCGCTACGTTCAGGTCGTAGTCTACTCTGTAGGCATGGCTTCGAATCCCACTTCTGACATTTTATTTATATTGTGATTTGCATTTCGGTAATTTTGCCTCAAAATTCAATTTTCTGTTTACACTTCGCATATTTTATGAGCTCGTCAGGATGGCCGAGCGGTCTAAGGCGCTAAGTTCAGGTCGTAGTCTACTCTGTAGGCGTGGGTTTAAATCCCACTCCTGACCTTTTTTATGTTGTGATTTCCATTTCGGAAATGCTGTCTCAAAATTAAATTTTCTGTTTACACTTTGCATATTTTTCGAGCTAGTCAGAATGGCCGAGCGGTCTAAAGCGCTACGTTCAGGTCGTAGTCTACTCTGTAGGCGTGGTTTCGAATCCCACTCCTGACATTTGTTTATATTGTAATTTGCATTTCTGAAATTTTGCCTCAAAATTTAATTTTCTGTTTACACTTTGCATATTTTACGAGCTAGTCAGTATGGCCGAGCGGTCTAAGGCCCTACGTTCAGGTCGTAGTCTACTCTGTAGGCGTGGGTTTGAATCCCACTCCTGACATTTTATTTATATTGTGATTTGCATTGCGGAAATATTGCCTCAAAATTATATTTTCTGTTTACACTTTGAACATTCTACAAGCGAGTCAGGATGGCCGAGCGGTCTAAGGCGCTAAGTTCAGGTCGTAGTCTACTCTGTAGGCGTGGGTTCGAATCCCACTTCTGACATTGTTTTGCATTTCGGTTATTTTGCCTCAAAATTCAATTTTCTGTTTACACTTCGCATATTCTACATGTCAGTCAGGATGGCCGAGCGGTCTAAGTCGCTACGTTCAGGTCGTAGTCTACTCTGTAGGCATGGCTTCGAATCCCACTTCTGACATTTTATTTATATTGTGATTTGCATTTCGGTAATTTTGCCTCAAAATTCAATTTTCTGTTTACACTTCGCATATGTTATGAGCTCGTCAGGATGGCCGAGCGGTCTAAGGCGCTACGTTCAGGTAGTAGTCTACTCTGTAGGCGTGGGTTCGAATCCCGCTTCTGACATTGTTTTGCATTTCGGTTATTTTGCCTCAAAATTCAATTTTCTGTTTACACTTTGCATATTTTACGAGCTAGTCAGGATGGCCGAGCGGTCTAAGGCGCTACTTTCAGGTCGTAGTCTACTCTGTAGGCGTGGGTTCGAATCCCACTCCTGACATTTTTTTATATTGTAATTTGCATCTCTGAAATTTTGCCTCAAAATTTAATTTTCTGTTTACACTTTGCATATTTTACGAGCTAGTCAGTATGGCCGAGCGGTCTAAGGCGCTACGTTCAGGTCGTAGTCTACTCTGTAGGCGTGGGTTTGAATCCCACTCCTGACATTTTATTTATATTGTGATTTGCATTGCGGAAATATTGCCTCCAAATTATATTTTCTGTTTACACTTCGCACATTCTACAAGCGAGTCAGGATGGCCGAGCGGTCTAAGGCGCTAAGTTCAGGTCGTAGTCTACTCTGTAGGCGTGGGTTCGAATCCCACTTCTGACATTGTTTTGCATTTCGGTTATTTTGCCTCAAAATTCAATTTTCTGTTTACACTTCGCATATTCTACATGCCAGTCAGGATAGCCGAGCGGTCTAAGGCGATACGTTCAGGTCGTAGTCTACTCTGTAGGCGTGGGTTCGAATAACACTCCTGACATTTTATTTATATTGTGATTTGCATTTCGGAAATGTTGCCTCAAAATTTAATTTTCTGTTTACACATTGCATATTTTACGAGCTAGTCAGGATGGCCGAGCGGTCTAAGGCGCTAAGTTCAGGTCGTAGTCTACTCTGTAGGCGTGGGTTCGAATCCCACTCCTGACATTTGTTTATGTTATGATTTACATTTCGGTACTTTTGCCTCAAAATTAAATTTTCTATTTACACTTCGCACATTCTACAAGCGAGTCAGGATGGCCAAGCGGTCTAAGGCGCTACGTTCAGGTCGTAGTCTACTCTGTAGGCGTGGGTTCGAATCCCACTCCTGACATTTTTTTATGTTATGATTTACATTTCGGTACTTTTGCCTCAAATTTAAATTTTCTATTTACACTTCGCACATTCTACAAGCGAGTCAGGATGGCCGAGCGGTCTAAGGCGCTACGTTCAGGTCGTAGTCTACTCTGTAGGCGTGGGTTCGAATCCCACTCCTGACATTTTTGTTATGTTATGATTTGCATTTCGGTAATTTTGCCTCAAAATTAAATATTCTGTTTACACTTCGCACATTATACAAGCGAGTCAGGATAGCCGAGCGGTCTAAGTCGCTACGTTCAGGTCGTAGTCTACTCTGTAGGCATGGCTTCGAATCCCACTTCTGACATTTTATTTATATTGTGATTTGCATTTCGGTAATTTTGCCTCAAAATTCAATTTTCTGTTTACACTTCGCATATTTTATGAGCTCGTCAGGATGGCCGAGCGGTCTAAGGCGCTAAGTTCAGGTCGTAGTCTACTCTGTAGGCGTGGGTTTAAATCCCACTCCTGACCTTTTTTATGTTGTGATTTCCATTTCGGAAATGCTGTCTCAAAATTAAATTTTCTGTTTACACTTTGCATATTTTTCGAGCTAGTCAGAATGGCCGAGCGGTCTAAAGCGCTACGTTCAGGTCGTAGTCTACTCTGTAGGCGTGGTTTCGAATCCCACTCCTGACATTTGTTTATATTGTAATTTGCATTTCTGAAATTTTGCCTCAAAATTTAATTTTCTGTTTACACTTTGCATATTTTACGAGCTAGTCAGTATGGCCGAGCGGTCTAAGGCCCTACGTTCAGGTCGTAGTCTACTCTGTAGGCGTGGGTTTGAATCCCACTCCTGACATTTTATTTATATTGTGATTTGCATTGCGGAAATATTGCCTCAAAATTATATTTTCTGTTTACACTTTGAACATTCTACAAGCGAGTCAGGATGGCCGAGCGGTCTAAGGCGCTAAGTTCAGGTCGTAGTCTACTCTGTAGGCGTGGGTTCGAATCCCACTTCTGACATTGTTTTGCATTTCGGTTATTTTGCCTCAAAATTCAATTTTATGTTTACACTTCGCATATTCTACATGTCAGTCAGGATGGCCGAGCGGTCTAAGGCGATACGTTCAGGTCGTAGTCTACTCTGTAGGCGTGGGTTCGAATAACACTCCTGACATTTTATTTATATTGTGATTTGCATTTCGGAAATGTTGCCTCAAAATTCAATTTTCTGTTTACACTTCGCATATTTTATGAGCTCGTCAGGATGGCCGAGCGGTCTAAGGCGCTAAGTTCAGGTCGTAGTCTACTCTGTAGGCGTGGGTTTAAATCCCACTCCTGACATTTTTTATGTTGTGATTTCCATTTCGGAAATGCTGTCTCAAAATTAAATTTTCTGTTTACACTTTGCATATTTTTCGAGCTAGTCAGGATGGCCGAGCGGTCTAAAGCGCTACGTTCAGGTCGTAGTCTACTCTGTAGGCGTGGTTTCGAATCCCACTCCTGACATTTGTTTATATTGTAATTTGCATTTCTGAAATTTTGCCTCAAAATTTAATTTTCTGTTTACACTTTGCATATTTTACGAGCTAGTCAGTATGGCCGAGCGGTCTAAGGCCCTACGTTCAGGTCGTAGTCTACTCTGTAGGCGTGGGTTTGAATCCCACTCCTGACATTTTATTTATATTGTGATTTCATTGCGGAAATATTGCCTCAAAATTATATTTTCTGTTTACACTTTGAACATTCTACAAGCGAGTCAGGATGGCCGAGCGGTCTAAGGCGCTAAGTTCAGGTCGTAGTCTACTCTGTAGGCGTGGGTTCGAATCCCACTTCTGACATTGTTTTGCATTTCGGTTATTTTGCCTCAAAATTCAATTTTCTGTTTACACTTCGCATATTCTACATGTCAGTCAGGATGGCCGAGCGGTCTAAGGCGATACGTTCAGGTCGTAGTCTACTCTGTAGGCGTGGGTTCGAATAACACTCCTGACATTTTATTTATATTGTGATTTGCATTTCGGAAATGTTGCCTCAAAATTTAATTTTCTGTTTACACTTTGCATAATTTACGAGCTAGTCAGGATGGCCGAGCGGTCTAAGGCGCTAATTTCAGGTCGTAGTCTACTCTGTAGGCGTGGGTTCGAATCCCACTCCTGACATTTTTTTATGTTATGATTTACATTTCGGTACTTTTGCCTCAAAATTAAATTTCCTATTTACACTTCGCACATTCTACAAGCGAGTCAGGATGGCCGAGCGGTCTAAGGCGCTACGTTCAGGTCGTAGTCTACTCTGTAGGCGTGGGTTCGAATCCCACTCCTGACATTTTTTTATGTTATGATTTACATTTCGGTACTTTTGCCTCAAATTAATTTTTTTTATTTACACTTCGCACATTCTACAAGCGAGTCAGGATGGCCGAGCGGTCTAAGGCGCTACGTTCAGGTCGTAGTCTACTCTGTAGGCGTGGGTTCGAATCCCACTCCTGACATTTTTTTATGTTATGATTTGCATTTCGGTAATTTTGCCTCAAAATTAAATATTCTGTTTACACTTCGCACATTCTACAAGCGAGTCAGGATAGCCGAGCGGTCTAAGTCGCTACGTTCAGGTCGTAGTCTACTCTGTAGGCATGGGTTCGAATCCCACTTCTGACATTTTATTTATATTGTGATTTGCATTTCGGTAATTTTGCCTCAAAATTCAATTTTCTGTTTACACTTCGCATATTTTATGAGCTCGTCAGTATGGCCGAGCGGTCTAAGGCGCTACGTTCAGGTCGTAAACTACTCTGTATGCTTGGGTTTGAATCCCACTTCTGACATTTTATTGATATTGTGATTTGCATTGCGGAAATATTGCCTCAAAATTAAATTTTATGTTTACACTTCGCACATTCTACAAGCGAGTCAGGATGGCGTGGGTTCGTGGGTTCCAATCACACTCCTGACATTTGTTTATGTTATGATTTGCATTTCGGTAATTTTTCCTCAAAATTAAATATTCTGTTTACACTTCGCACATTCTACAAGCTAGTCAGGATAGCCGAGCGGTCTAAGTCGCTACGTTCAGGTCGTAGTCTACTCTGTAGGCATGGGTTCGAATCCCACTTCTGACATTTTATTTATATTGTGATTTGCATTTCGGTAATTTTGCCTCAAAATTCAATTTTCTGTTTACACTTCGCACAATGTTTTCGCATATTCTACAAGCCAGTCAGGATGGCCGAGCTGTCTAAGGCGCTACGTCCAGGTCGTAGTCTACTCTGTAGGCGTGGGTTCGAATCACACTCCTGACATTTGTTTATGTTATGATTTGCATTTCGGTAATTTTGCCTCAAAATTAAACACTTGTTTATTCACTCTTTGAGGGCCAACCTCCGTTTTGCCAGCATTACTGCGCATGTACAGTTTCTTAAATTGTGATATACACACAATTGGTCAATTGTGATATGTACACAATTTAAGAAGGAGACTGGGTTGCATCTGACATGTGAATGAATTTCCTCAGTTCGACGACAGAGGGGGTTGTCATACGAATCTGACCATCTGACATGTGAGGGTGACGCGGGAGCGTCACACCCAACGGGTTCGCCCGGCTGGGAGTGGCAGCGCCGCGGCACCCTTACTTTGCCAGTGAACCGAGTTTGCGTTAATTTTATTCTTCTTTCTTTCTTCTTCAGTCCGACTGGAATAACTCGCGATCGCTCCACGGAATCGAAAAGAACCCAATAACGAAAATGATCAGGAGATCAAGGGCATGAGTTCTATTGGGACAGAATTTTGATTTTCGACTTCTCAGAGGGGGTTGTCATACGAATCTGACCATCTGACATGTGAATTTCCTCAGTTCGACGAAAACGGCACTAAAAGCATCTGTGAATGAATGCATTCCTAAGTGAAACTCGGTGCGAGAATGTGTGATATTTCTTGCGTTTTTGTGAGTTTCGGGCGTTTTAGCATTTGCTAGTGTCAGTGCGCATGTACTGCGCAATTGTGCGGCTTTGTTTGCAAGTGTGCGCTGCGCAAATGCCGCCAAAACGCTTGCGCACACAACCACAAATTTCAGCTCTGGTAATAATTTTCGCTGTCTGAATCGCTTCAAATTATCGGCAATTTCGGTCAATTCTGTGTTTCTGTCTAACTTTCTTGCTTCTGCCGCAATTTTGTTTCATTTCCTGCTGAAAATTGTCAAACTATTTCGCTTTTTTGCAGCAGTCACAGTGTGCCCTTTGTAGTGAAGCACAACGGCAACTTGACGCTGGACAATATCATCACAATCGCAGACGTTCGCCGATGACAACGACGACGCCGACTCGCAGGAGGGGGGGGGGAGGTTAAAAAAAGTAACAAAACACCCGAAATAACGAAGCTAAAACGTATTTTGGCTTCAAAAGTGACCAATTTAGACAATTAAGACAGAAACAACGAAGTAGCAGCTGCTATTGACTAGTGCTATCTCCTCACAGGGTAGGAGCTAATGGGTATACGGAGAACAATGTAATGGTGTACAGTACTATATAGTATATACATACTAGTAGCCCGCAAGACGCAACACCGTAGGTCTGACGGCAAAGTAGGCTGATTGGTTTATTTAGAGTAGGGTAGGTTAGTAGATGGGCTCGACTAACTGTAACGGGTGGTTCTGTTCTGTGTGGGAACAACGTGTACCGAGGTGTCAATTTGCATCTATACTCAACAACCGTTTGCTGTTTGTTCGCACATCGGCAAACTTACATTGTGTTTTTTTGCAGGTTTCCTTCGCTCGGAATCTACGCATCGATTTCCGGGCACAACAAGCGATAGACGATTGCTTGTAAGAGGTAAGAGAAAAAAACGTAAAAAAACCTTCAAAACAAAAACAAAACACAAAACTAAAAAAAATAATGGCGAGCAGTGCGGCCGACAAGCGACGGCCGCCCAAGGCGTCGCCGCGTCGCCGACTGCGTCGCAAACCCTACGGGGCGCGGGAGAGTGAGCTGCCACTCGTCGACAGCAGCCAGTCGCAGTACACTAGCGACGCGCACGAGATACAAGCGCACATGCCCAAGTTGCCCTGCGGCGACAACACCGGGCCGCAGGCGGCGCATCGCGCGCGGGCGCACTCGTGCTCGCGCGATAGGGCGCATAAGATCAATCGGCGTCGGCGCAGTCACTCCGCGCAGCCACGCGACGACACGCGTCCGGCCCAGCACGTGCAGCTGCTCTACACGCAGTTCATGCACATATGGCTGGACGCGCGTCGCGACCGCATGGCGCGCATTCCGCGTCGAAAGCGACGCCCCAAGTTCCATGCGCCGGCGCCGCTCACCATCACCAAGCGAGAGAGTGAGCTGACACTCTGCAACAACAGCCCGCCGCAGTACAAGGGCACCTCACTGCCGCACAAACAGAAGTGTGCCGGCAAGTGCAGCCAGCTGCCCTCCGAGTAGACTTGATCCAAGTCGGGATTATGTGGTAACATTGCTCATGGTCATCCACACTGTGCGCCTCGCGTCACGTCCACGCTTATCAGTAGCGCGCCCTCATGCGCCACCCATGCTCATGTGTGGTTCAGAAATCCCGACTTGACGGATGTGCCACACGTTTGTACACAACCTATGGGCTCATCTACCGAAAACGGTAGAGGCCAATCAAATTGCAGAATTGTATAAATTAGCATATATCTGTAATAATATGAACTTTGACCCAGTTGTGTGACGGACATACGTGGACATTGTGATGTACAATGTACATACACATGTGCATAGTGTACATTATGTGTAAATGAACAAACGGTTTAATAGTCTTGCTATCGTGTACATTGTCCGGCCGTTAAGTTTTCACTATACCATACTCTAACTAAATAAACGAAGTATGGACGCAGTTATTTAATTTGAAAAAGGCATCTAGTGACAGTACTGCCTATCATTCCTCCATAGTCCGTTAGCGGTCTAGCGAGTCCGTACCGATTGGCGGACTTATTTGGCATACATCGCGCATAACCATGTGATGCGTATGCAAATAATTTATGAATAACTACATATCACCGCGGGGGGTTTGATTGGCCGATCCGTCAAGTCGGATTTATTGCACTGACATGATGACATCGCGTTGATGCCGATATCGGAACGACAACCAGATGACGGCGCCTTTTTTCTTCAATACTCAACAACTTTTGCACGGAAACATGTGAGCGCCAACAGCAGCATACTTACCACTTGATACACAGCGCGCACAGAGCGGGTAAGAAGTGAACTTCACCGTAGGCCCACAGCGCGCGTCGAGATTATCCGTTAATAAGCCCATTATAAGCTTATTTATAAGCTCGTGCTCATCCGCCCTATCGCGCGAGCACGAGTTATTGTTTACGCGCCGTCCATTTCGTGCCAGTTATTCAGCTACGTGACCACCGACCGCGTTACATAGCCGGTGATCGCCTTCCCACTCTCTTGCGTTGCGGCCTTCTCTCTCTCGCAGAGAGTGCAGCGCTATCCCCTCCAATGCGTGTGTCTCTCTCTCATTAGCTCATTGAGTCGGTGCTTTAGACTACCCGATTGTGAGTCCATGCTGCTATGGGAGGAGGGGGCGAGGTGGGAGGGCAACGGTTTCGACCCGCCCACACCGAACTAGTGGCCCACACCTGCTGACCTTTCGTTCGGTCGGCGCTTGTTGGGGGGGTAAGAGGTAAAACCCGTTGGCATTCTCTTGTCCACTTCCTTTTTGACGCGAGTGCAGTGCTGAGACAGCATTTTACTTTAGCTGGAATGCTCGCACAGCATTTTACTTTAACTGGAAACCCGTTGGCCCTTTTATTATGCTCTCAGAGCATTTTACCTTTGACTTGTTGTGATTTGCATTTCGGTAATTTTGCCTCAAAATTCAATTTTCTGTTTACACTTCGCACAATGTTTTCGCACATTTTACGAGCAACTCAGGATGGCCGAGTGGTCTAAGGCGCTACGTTCAGGTCGCA
The DNA here is from genome assembly GCA_037893245.1 of Crossaster papposus. Lineage (NCBI taxonomy): Eukaryota > Metazoa > Echinodermata > Asteroidea > Velatida > Solasteridae > Crossaster > Crossaster papposus. The sequence continues at coordinate 216,024 of JBAIAA010000808.1, read as the reverse complement.
GTCTACTCTGTAGGCGTGGGTTCGAATCCCACTCCTGACATTTTTTTATATTATGATTTGCATTTCGGTAATTTTGCCTTAAAATTAAATTTTCTGTTTACACTTCGCACATTCTACAAGCGAGTCAGGATGTCTGAGCGGTCTAAGTCGCTACGCTCAGGTCGTAGTCTACTCTGTAGGCGTGGGTTCGAATCCCACTCCTGACATTTTTTTATATTGTGATTTGCATTTCGGTAATTTTGCCTCAAAATTCAATTTTCTGTTTACACTTCGCACAATGTTTTCGAACATTTTACGAGCAACTCAGGATGGCCGAGCGGTCTAAGGCGCTACGTTCAGGTCGTAGTCTACTCTGTAGGCGTGGGTTCCAATCCCACTCCTGACATTTTTTATATTGTGATTTGCATTTCTGAAATTTTGCCTCAAAATTATATTTTCTGTTTACACTTCGCACATTCTACAAGCGAGTCAGGATGGCCAAGCGGTCTAAGGCGCTAAGTTCAGGTCGTAGTCTACTCTGTAGGCGTGGGTTCGAATCCCACTCCTCACATTTTTTTATGTTGTGATTTGCATTTCGGTAATTTTGCCTCAAAATTCAATTTTCTGTTTACACTTTGTATATTTTTCGAGCTAGTCAGGATGGCCAAGTGGTCTAAGGCGCTAAGTTCTGGTCGTAGTCTACTCTGTAGGCGTGGTTTTAAATCCCACTCCTGACACTTTTTTATGTTGTGATTTCCATTTCGGAAATTTTGTCTCAAAATTAAATTTTCTGTTTACACATTGTATATTTTTCGAGCTAGTCAGGATGGCCGAGCGGTCTAAGGCGCTGAGTTCAGGTCGTAGTCTACTCTGTAGGCGTGGTTTTAAATCCCACTCCTGAAACTTGTTTATATTGTGATTTGCATTTCGGTAATTTTGCCTCAAAATTCAATTTTCTGTTTACACTTCGCACAATGTTTTCGCACATTTTATGAGCAACTCAGGATGGCCGAGCGGTCTAAGGCGCTACGTTCAGGTCGTAGTCTACTCTGTAGGCGTGGGTTCGAATCCCACTCCTGACATTTTTTTATATTGTGATTTGCATTTCGGTAATTTTGCTTCAAAATTCAATTTTCTGTTTACACTGCGCACAATGTTTTCGCACATTTTACGAGCAACTCAGGATGGCCGAGCGGTCTAAGGCGCTACGTTGAGGTCGTAGTCTACTCTGTAGGCGTGGGTTCGAATCCCACTCCTGACATGTTTTTATATTGTGATTTGCATTTCGAAAATTTTGCCTCAAAATTTAATTTTCTGTTTACACTTTGCATATTTTACGAGCTAGTCAGTATGGCCGAGCGGTCTAAGGCGCTACGTTCAGGTCGTAGACTACTCTGTATGCTTGGGTTTGAATCCCACTCCTGACATTTTATTTATATTGTGATTTGCATTGCGGAAATATTGCCTCAAAATTATATTTTCTGTTTACACTTCGCGCATACTGCAAGCGAGTCAGGATGGCCGAGCGGTCTAAGGCGCTACGTTCAGGTCGTAGTCTACTCTGTAGGCGTGGGTTCGAATCCCACTTCTGACATTGTTTTGCATTTCGGTTATTTTGCCTCAAAATTCAATTTTCTGTTTACACTTTGCATATTGTACGAGCTAGTCAGGATGGCCGAGCGGTCTAAGGCGCTACGTTCAGGTCGCAGTCTACTCTGTAGGCGTGGGTTCGAATCCCACTCCTGACATTTTTTTATATTATGATTTGCATTTCGGTAATTTTGCCTTAAAATTAAATTTTCTGTTTACACTTCGCACATTCTACAAGCGAGTCAGGATGTCTGAGCGGTCTAAGTCGCTACGCTCAGGTCGTAGTCTACTCTGTAGGCGTGGGTTCGAATCCCACTCCTGACATTTTTTTATATTGTGATTTGCATTTCGGTAAATTTGCCTCAAAATTCAATTTTCTGTTTACACTTCGCACAATGTTTTCGAACATTTTACGAGCAACTCAGGATGGCCGAGCGGTCTAAGGAGCTACGTTCAGGTCGTAGTCTACTCTGTAGGCGTGGGTTCCAATCCCACTCCTGACATTTTTTTATATTGTGATTTGCATTTCTGAAATTTTGCCTCAAAATTATATTTTCTGTTTACACTTCGCACATTCTACAAGCGAGTCAGGATGGCCAAGCGGTCTAAGGCGCTAAGTTCAGGTCGTAGTCTACTCTGTAGGCGTGGGTTCGAATCCCACTCCTCACATTTTTTTATGTTGTGATTTGCATTTCGGTAATTTTGCCTAAAAATTCAATTTTCTGTTTACACTTTGTATATTTTTCGAGCTAGTCAGGATGGCCGAGCGGTCTAAGGCGCTAAGTTCTGGTCGTAGTCTACTCTGTAGGCGTGGTTTTAAATCCCACTCCTGACACTTTTTTATGTTGTGATTTCCATTTCGGAAATTTTGTCTCAAAATTAAATTGTCTGTTTACACTTTGTATATTTTTCGAGCTAGTCAGGATGGCCGAGCGGTCTAAGGCGCTAAGTTCAGGTCGTAGTCTACTCTGTAGGCGTGGTTTTAAATCCCACTCCTGAAACTTTTTTATATTGTGATTTGCATTTCGGTAATTTTGCCTCAAAATCCAATTTTCTGTTTACACTTCGCACAATGTTTTCGCACATTTTATGAGCAACTCAGGATGGCCGAGCGGTCTAAGGCGCTACGTTCAGGTCGTAGTCTACTCTGTAGGCGTGGGTTCGAATCCCACTCCTGACATTTTTTTATATTGTGATTTGCATTTCGGTAATTTTGGTTCAAAATTCAATTTTCTGTTTACACTGCGCACAATGTTTTCGCACATTTTACGAGCAACTCAGGATGGCCGAGCGGTCTAAGGCGCTACGTTGAGGTCGTAGTCTACTCTGTAGGCGTGGGTTCGAATCCCACTCCTGACATGTTTTTATATTGTGATTTGCATTTCGAAAATTTTGCCTCAAAATTTAATTTTCTGTTTATACTTTGCATTTTTTACGAGCTAGTCAGTATGGCCGAGCGGTCTAAGGCGCTACGTTCAGGTCGTAGACTACTCTGTATGCTTGGGTTTGAATCCCACTCCTGACATTTTATTTATATTGTGATTTGCATTGCGGAAATATTGCCTCAAAATTATATTTTCTGTTTACACTTCGCGCATACTTCAAGCGAGTCAGGATGGCCGAGCGGTCTAAGGCGCCACGTTCAGGTCGTAGTCTACTCTGTAGGCGTGGGTTCGAATCCCACTTCTGACATTGTTTTGCATTTCGGTTATTTTGCCTCAAAATTCAATTTTCTGTTTACACTTTGCATATTGTACGAGCTAGTCAGGATGGCCGAGCGGTCTAAGGCGCTAAGTTCAGGTCGTAGTCTACTCTGTAGGCGTGGGTTTAAATCCCACTCCTGACACTTTTTTATGTTGTGATTTCCATTTCGGAAATGCTGTCTCAAAATTAAATGTTCTGTTTACACTTTGCATATTTTTCGAGCTAGTCAGGATGGCCGAGCGGTCTAAGGCGCTACGTTCAGGTCGTAGTCTACTCTGTAGGCGTGGGTTCGAATCCCACTCCTGACATTTTTTTATATTGTAATTTGCATTTCTGAAATTTTGCCTCAAAATTTAATTTTCTGTTTACACTTTGCATATTTTACGAGCTAGTCAGTATGGCCGAGCGGTCTAAGGCGCTACGTTCAGGTCGTAGTCTACTCTGTATGCGTGGGTTTGAATCCCACTCCTGACATTTTATTAATATTGTGATTTGCATTGCGGAAATATTGCCTCAAAATTATATTTTCTGTTTGCACTTCGCACATTCTACAAGCGAGTCAGGATGGCCGAGCGGTCTAAGGCGCTAAGTTCAGGTCGTAGTCTACACTGTAGGCGTGGGTTTAAATCCCACTCCTGACACTTTTTTATGTTGTGATTTCCATTTCGGAAATGCTGTCTCAAAATTAAATTTTCTGTTTACACTTTGCATATTTTACGAGCTAGTCAGTATGGTCGAGCGGTCTAAGGCGCTACGTTCAGGTCGTAGTCTACTCTGTAGGCGTGGGTTCGAATCCCACTCCTGACATTTGTTTATGTTATGATTTACATTTCGGTACTTTTGCCTCAAAATTAAATTTTCTGTTTACACTTCGCACATTCTACAAGTGAGTCAGGATGGCCGAGCGGTTTAAGGCGCTACGTCCAGGTCGTAGTCTACTCTGTAGGCGTGGGTTCGAATCACACTCCTGACATTTGTTTATGTTATGATTTGCATTTCGGTAATTTTGCCTCAAAATTAAATATTCTGTTTACACTTCGCACATTCTACAAGCTAGTCAGGATAGCCGAGCGGTCTAAGTCGCTACGTTCAGGTCGTAGTCTACTCTGTAGGCATGGGTTCGAATCCCACTTCTGACATTTTATTTATATTGTGATTTGCATTTCGGTAATTTTGCCTCAAAATTCAATTTTCTGTTTACACTTCGCACAATGTTTTCGCACATTTTACGAGTAACTCAGGATGGCCGAGTGGTCTAAGGCGCTACGTTCAGGTCGCAGTCTACTCTGTAGGCGTGGGTTCGAATCCCACTTCTGACATTTTTTTGCATTTCGGTTATTTTGCGTCAAAATTATATTTTCTGTTGACACTTCGCATATTCTACAAGACAGTGAGGATGGCCGAGCGGTCTAAGACGATACGTTCAGGTCGTAGTCTACTCTGTAGGCGTGGGTTCGAATCCCACTGCTGTCATTTTTGTTTATGTTATGATTTGCATTTCGGTACTTTTGCCTCAAAATTCAATTTTCTGTTTACACTTCGCACATTCTACAAGCGAGTCAGGATGGCCGAGCGGTCGAAGGCGCTACGTTCAGGTCGTAGTCTACTCTGTAGGCGTGGGTTCGAATCCCACTCCTGACATTTGTTATGTTATGATTTGCATTTCGGTAATTTTGCCTTAAAATTAAATTTTCTGTTTACACTTCGCACATTCTACAAGCGAGTCAGGATGTCTGAGCGGTCTAAGTCGCTACGCTCTGGTCGTAGTCTACTCTGTAGGCGTGGGTTCGAATCCCACTCCTGACATTTTTTTATATTGTGATTTGCATTTCGGTAATTTTGCCTCAAAATTCAATTTTCTGTTTACACTTCGCACAATGTTTTCGAACATTTTACGAGCAACTCAGGATGGCCGAGCGGTCTAAGGCGCTACGTTCAGGTCGTAGTCTACTCTGTAGGCGTGGGTTCCAATCCCACTCCTGACATTTTTTTATATTGTGATTTGCATTTCGGTAATTTTGCCTCAAAATTCAATTTTCTGTTTACACTTTGCATATTTTTCGAGCTAGTCAGGATGGCCGAGCGGTCTAAGGCGCTAAGTTCTGGTCGTAGTCTACTCTGTAGGCGTGGTTTTAAATCCCACTCCTGACACTTTTTTATATTGTGATTTGCATTTCGGTAATTTTGCCTCAAAATTCAATTTTCTGTTTACACTTCGCACAATGTTTTCGCACATTTTATGAGCAACTCAGGATGGCCTAGCGGTCTAAGGCGCTACGTTCAGGTCGTAGTCTACTCTGTAGGCGTGGGTTCGAATCCCACTCCTGACATTTTTTTATATTGTGATTTGCATTTCGGTAATTTTGCTTCAAAATTCAATTTTCTGTTTACACTGCGCACAATGTTTTCGCACATTTTACGAGCAACTAAGGATGGCCGAGCGGTCTGAGGCGCTACGTTCAGGTCGTAGTCTACTCTGTATGGGTGGGTTCGAATCCCACTTCTGACATTTTTTTGCATTTCGGTTATTTTGCGTCAAAATTATATTTTCTGTTGACACTTCGCACATTCTACAAGCGAGTCAGGATGGCCGAGCGGTCGAAGGCGCTACGTTCAGGTCGTAGTCTACTCTGTAGGCGTGGGTTCGAATCCCACTCCTGACATTTGTTATGTTATGATTTGCATTTCGGTAATTTTGCCTTAAAATTACATTTTCTGTTTACACTTCGCACATTCTACAAGCGAGTCAGGATGTCTGAGCGGTCTAAGTCGCTACGCTCTGGTCGTAGTCTACTCTGTAGGCGTGGGTTCGAATCCCACTCCTGACATTTTTTTATATTGTGATTTGCATTTCGGTAATTTTGCCTCAAAATTCAATTTTCTGTTTACACTTCGCACAATGTTTTCGAACATTTTACGAGCAACTCAGGATGGCCGAGCGGTCTAAGGCGCTACGTTCAGGTCGTAGTCTACTCTGTAGGCGTGGGTTCCAATCCCACTCCTTACATTTTTTTATATTGTGATTTGCATTTCTGAAATTTTGCCTCAAAATTATATTTTCTGTTTACACTTCGCACATTCTACAAGCGAGTCAGGATGGCCAAGCGGTCTAAGGCGCTAAGTTCAGGTCGTACTTTACTCTGTAGGCGTGGGTTCGAATCCCACTCCTCACATTTTTGTATGTTGTGATTTGCATTTCGGTAATTTTGCCTCAAAATTCAATTTTCTGTTTACACTTTGCATATTTTTCGAGCTAGTCAGGATGGCCGAGCGGTCTAAGGCGCTAAGTTCTGGTCGTAGTCTACTCTGTAGGCGTGGTTTTAAATCCCACTCCTGACACTTTTTTATATTGTGATTTGCATTTCGGTAATTTTGCCTCAAAATTCAATTTTCTGTTTACACTTCGCACAATGTTTTCGCACATTTTATGAGCAACTCAGGATGGCCGAGCGGTCTAAGGCGCTACGTTCAGGTCGTAGTCTACTCTGTAGGCGTGGGTTCGAATCCCACTCCTGACATTTTTTTATATTGTGATTTGCATTTCGGTAATTTTGCCTCAAAATTCAATTTTCTGTTTACACTTCGCACAATGTTTTCGCACATTTTATGAGCAACTCAGGATGGCCGAGCGGTCTAAGGCGCTACGTTCAGGTCGTAGTCTACTCTGTAGGCGTGGGTTCGAATCCCACTCCTGACATTTTTTTATATTGTGATTTGCATTTCGGTAATTTTGCTTCAAAATTCAATTTTTTGTTTACACTGCGCACAATGTTTTCGCACATTTTACGAGCAACTCAGGATGGCCGAGCGGTCTAAGGCGCTACGTTGAGGTCGTAGTCTACTCTGTAGGCGTGGGTTCGAATCCCACTCCTGACATGTTTTTGTATTGTGATTTGCATTTCGAAAATTTTGCCTCAAAATTTAATTTTCTGTTTACACTTTGCATATTTTACGAGCTAGTCAGTATGGCCGAGCGGTCTAAGGCGCTAAGTTCAGGTCGTAGACTACTCTGTATGCTTGGGTTTGAATCCCACTCCTGACATTTTATTTATATTGTGATTTGCATTGCGGAAATATTGCCTCAAAATTATATTTTCTGTTTACACTTCGCGCATACTGCAAGCGAGTCAGGATGGCCGAGCGGTCTAAGGCGCTACGTTCAGGTCGTAGTCTACTCTGTAGGCGTGGGTTCGAATCCCACTTCTGACATTGTTTTGCATTTCGGTTATTTTGCCTCAAAATTCAATTTTCTGTTTACACTTTGCATATTGTACGAGCTAGTCAGGATGGCCGAGCGGTCTAAGGCGCTAAGTTCAGGTCGTAGTCTACTCTGTAGGCGTGGGTTTAAATCCCACTCCTGACACTTTTTTATGTTGTGATTTCCATTTCGGAAATGCTGTCTCGAAATTAAATTTTCTGTTTACACTTTGCATATTTTTCGAGCTAGTCAGGATGGCCGAGCGGTCTAAGGCGCTACGTTCAGGTCGTAGTCTACTCTGTAGGCGTGGGTTCGAATCCCACGCCTGACATTTTTTTATATTGTAATTTGCATTTCTGAAATTTTGCCTCAAAATTTAATTTTCTGTTTACACTTTGCATATTTTACGAGCTAGTCAGTATGGCCGAGCGGTCTAAGGCGCTAAGTTCAGGTCGTAGTCTACTCTGTAGGCGTGGGTTTAAATCCCACTCCTGACACTTTTTTATGTTGTGATTTCCATTTCGGAAATGCTGTCTCAAAATTAAATTTTCTGTTTACACTTTGCATATTTTTCGAGCTAGTCAGGATGGCCGAGCGGTCTAAGGCGCTACGTTCAGGTCGTAGTCTACTCTGTAGGCGTGGGTTCGAATCCCACGCCTGACATTTTTGTATATTGTAATTTGCATTTCTGAAATTTTGCCTCAAAATTTAATTTGTTTGTTTACACTTTGCATATTTTACGAGCTAGTCAGTATGGCCGAGCGGTCTAAGGCGCTACGTTCAGGTCGTAGTCTACTCTGTATGCGTGGGTTTGAATCCCACTCCTGACATTTTATTTATATTGTGATTTGCATTGCGGAAATATTGCCTCAAAATTATATTTTCTGTTTGCACTTCGCACATTCTACAAGCGAGTCAGGATGGCCGAGCGGTCTAAGGCGCTAAGTTCAGGTCGTAGTCTACTCTGTAGGCGTGGGTTCGAATCCCACTTCTGACATTGTTTTGCATTTCGGTTATTTTGCCTCAAAATTCAATTTTCTGTTTACACTTTGCATATTGTACGAGCTAGTCAGGATGGCCGAGCGGTCTAAGGCGCTAAGTTCAGGTCGTAGTCTACTATGTAGGCGTGGGTTTAAATCCCACTCCTGACACTTTTTTATGTTGTGATTTCCATTTCGGAAATGCTGTCTCAAAATTAAATTTTCGGTTTACACTTTGCATATTTTTCGAGCTAGTCAGGATGGCCGAGCGGTCTAAGGCGCTACGTTCAGGTCGTATTCTACTCTGTAGGCGTGGGTTCGAATCCCACTCCTGACATTTTTTTATATTGTAATTTGCATTTCTGAAATGTTGCCTCAAAATTTAATTTTCTGTTTACACTTTGCATATTTTACGAGCTAGTCAGTATGGTCGAGCGGTCTAAGGCGCTACGTTCAGGTCGTAGTCTACTCTGTAGGCGTGGGTTCGAATCCCACTCCTGACATTTGTTTATGTTATGATGTTATGATTTACATTTCGGTACTTTTGCCTCAAAATTAAATGTTCTGTTTACACTTCGCACATTCTACAAGCGAGTCAGGATGGCCGAGCGGTCTAAGGCGCTAAGTTCAGGTCGTAGTCTACTATGTAGGCGTGGGTTTAAATCCCACTCCTGACACTTTTTTATGTTGTGATTTCCATTTCGGAAATGCTGTCTCAAAATTAAATTTTCGGTTTACACTTTGCATATTTTTCGAGCTAGTCAGGATGGCCGAGCGGTCTAAGGCGCTACGTTCAGGTCGTAGTCTACTCTGTATGGGTGGGTTCGAATCCCACTTCTGACATTTTTTTGCATTTCGGTTATTTTGCGTCAAAATTATATTTTCTGTTGACACTTCGCATATTCTACAAGCCAGTCAGGATGGCCGAGCGGTCTAAGGCGATACGTTCAGGTCGTAGTCTACTCTGTAGGCGTGGGTTCGAATCCCACTCCTGTCATTTTTGTTTATGTTATGATTTGCATTTCGGTACTTTTGCCTCAAAATTCAATTTTCTGTTTACACTTCGCACATTCTACAAGCGAGTCACGATGGCCGAGCGGTCGAAGGCGCTACGTTCAGGTCGTAGTCTACTCTGTAGGCGTGGGTTCGAATCCCACTCCTGACATTTGTTATGTTATGATTTGCATTTCGGTAATTTTGCCTTAAAATTAAATTTTCTGTTTACACTTCGCACATTCTACAAGCGAGTCAGGATGTCTGAGCGGTCTAAGTCGCTACGCTCAGGTCGTAGTCTACTCTGTAGGCGTGGGTTCGAATCCCACTCCTGACATTTTTTTATATTGTGATTTGCATTTCGGTAATTTTGCCTCAAAATTCAATTTTCTGTTTACACTTCGCACAATGTTTTCGAACATTTTACGAGCAACTCAGGATGGCCGAGCGGTCTAAGGCGCTACGTTCAGGTCGTAGTCTACTCTGTAGGCGTGGGTTCCAATCCCACTCCTGACATTTTTTTATATTGTGATTTGCATTTCTGAAATTTTGCCTCAAAATTATATTTTCGGTTTACACTTCGCATATTCTACAAGCGAGTCAGGATGGCCAAGCGGTCTAAGGCGCTAAGTTCAGGTCGTAGTTTACTCTGTAGGCGTGGGTTCGAATCCCACTCCTCACATTTTTTTATGTTGTGATTTGCATTTCGGGAATTTTGCCTCAAAATTCAATTTTCTGTTTACACTTTGCATATTTTTCGAGCTAGTCAGGATGGCCGAGCGGTCTAAGGCGCTAAGTTCTGGTCGTAGTCTACTCTGTAGGCGTGGTTTTAAATACCACTCCTGACACTTTTTTATGTTGTGATTTCCATTTCGGAAATGCTGTCTCAAAATTAAATTTTCTGTTTACACTTTGCATATTTTTCGAGCTAGTCAGGATGGCCGAGCGGTCTAAGGCGCTACGTTCAGGTCGTAGTCTACTCTGTAGGCGTGGGTTCGAATCCCACGCCTGACATTTTTGTATATTGTAATTTGCATTTCTGAAATTTTGCCTCAAAATTTAATTTGTTTGTTTACACTTTGCATATTTTACGAGCTAGTCAGTATGGCCGAGCGGTCTAAGGCGCTACGTTCAGGTCGTAGTCTACTCTGTATGCGTGGGTTTGAATCCCACTCCTGACATTTTATTTATATTGTGATTTGCATTGCGGAAATATTGCCTCAAAATTATATTTTCTGTTTGCACTTCGCACATTCTACAAGCGAGTCAGGATGGCCGAGCGGTCTAAGGCGCTAAGTTCAGGTCGTAGTCTACTCTGTAGGCGTGGGTTCGAATCCCACTTCTGACATTGTTTTGCATTTCGGTTATTTTGCCTCAAAATTCAATTTTCTGTTTACACTTTGCATATTGTACGAGCTAGTCAGGATGGCCGAGCGGTCTAAGGCGCTAAGTTCAGGTCGTAGTCTACTATGTAGGCGTGGGTTTAAATCCCACTCCGGACACTTTTTTATGTTGTGATTTCCATTTCGGAAATGCTGTCTCAAAATTAAATTTTCGGTTTACACTTTGCATATTTTTCGAGCTAGTCAGGATGGCCGAGCGGTCTAAGGCGCTACGTTCAGGTCGTATTCTACTCTGTAGGCGTGGGTTCGAATCCCACTCCTGACATTTTTTTATATTGTAATTTGCATTTCTGAAATTTTGCCTCAAAATTTAATTTTCTGTTTACACTTTGCATATTTTACGAGCTAGTCAGTATGGTCGAGCGGTCTAAGGCGCTACGTTCAGGTCGTAGTCTACTCTGTAGGCGTGGGTTCGAATCCCACTCCTGACATTTGTTTATGTTATGATGTTATGATGTTATGATTTACATTTCGGTACTTTTGCCTCAAAATTAAATGTTCTGTTTACACTTCGCACATTCTACAAGCGAGTCAGGATGGCCGAGCGGTCTAAGGCGCTAAGTTCAGGTCGTAGTCTACTATGTAGGCGTGGGTTTAAATCCCACTCCTGACACTTTTTTATGTTGTGATTTCCATTTCGGAAATGCTGTCTCAAAATTAAATTTTCGGTTTACACTTTGCATATTTTTCGAGCTAGTCAGGATGGCCGAGCGGTCTAAGGCGCTACGTTCAGGTCGTAGTCTACTCTGTAGGCGTGGGTTCGAATCCCACTCCTGACATTTTTTTATATTGTGATTTGCATTTCGGTAATTTTGCCTCAAAATTCAATTTTCTGTTTACACTTCGCACAATGTTTTCGAACATTTTACGAGCAACTCAGGATGGCCGAGCGGTCTAAGGCGCTACGTTCAGGTCGTAGTCTACTCTGTAGGCGTGGGTTCCAATCCCACTCCTGACATTTTTTTATATTGTGATTTGCATTTCTGAAATTTTGCCTCAAAATTATATTTTCGGTTTACACTTCGCATATTCTACAAGCGAGTCAGGATGGCCAAGCGGTCTAAGGCGCTAAGTTCAGGTCGTAGTTTACTCTGTAGGCGTGGGTTCGAATCCCACTCCTCACATTTGTTTATGTTGTGATTTGCATTTCGGTAATTTTGCCTCAAAATTCAATTTTCTGTTTACACTTTGCATATTTTTCGAGCTAGTCAGGATGGCCGAGCGGTCTAAGGCGCTAAGTTCTGGTCGTAGTCTACTCTGTAGGCGTGGTTTTAAATCCCACTCCTGACACTTTTTTATGTTGTGATTTCCATTTCGGAAATTTTGTCTCAAAATTAAATTTTCTGTTTACACTTCGCATAATGTTTTCGCACATTTTATGAGCAACTCAGGATGGCCGAGCGGTCTAAGGCGCTACGTTCAGGTCGTAGTCTACTCTGTAGGCGTGGGTTCGAATCCCACTCCTGAAATTTTTTTATATTGTGATTTGCATTTCGGTAATTTTGCTTCAAAATTCAATTTTCTGTTTACACTGCGCACAATGTTTTCGCACATTTTACGAGCAACTCAGGATGGCCGAGCGTTCTAAGGCGCTACGTTGAGTTCGTAGTCTACTCTGTAGGCGTGGGTTCGAATCCCACTCCTGACATGTTTTTGTATTGTGATTTGCATTTCGAAAATTTTGCCTCAAAATTTAATTTTCTGTTTACACTTTGCATATTTTACGAGCTAGTCAGTATGGCCGAGCGGTTTAAGGCGCTACGTTCAGGTCGTAGACTACTCTGTATGCTTGGGTTTGAATCCCACTCCTGACATTTTATTTATATTGTGATTTGCATTGCGGAAATATTGCCTCAAAATTATATTTTCTGTTTACACTTCGCGCATACTGCAAGCGAGTCAGGATGGCCGAGCGGTCTAAGGCGCTACGTTCAGGTCGTAGTCTACTCTGTAGGCGTGGGTTCGAATCCCACTTCTGACATTGTTTTGCATTTCGGTTATTTTGCCTCAAAATTCAATTTTCTGTTTACACTTTGCATATTGTACGAGCTAGTCAGGATGGCCGAGCGGTCTAAGGCGCTAAGTTCAGGTCGTAGTCTACTCTGTAGGCGTGGGTTTAAATCCCACTCCTGACACTTTTTTATGTTGTGATTTCCATTTCGGAAATGCTGTCTCAAAATTAAATTTTCTGTTTACACTTTGCACATTTTTCGAGCTAGTCAGGATGGCCGAGCTGTCTAAGGCGCTACGTTCAGGTCGTAGTCTACTCTGTAGGCGTGGGTTCGAATCCCACTCCTGACATTTTTTTATATTGTAATTTGCATTTCTGAAATGTTGCCTCAAAATTTAATTGTCTGTTTACACTTTGCATATTTTACGAGCTAGTCAGTATGGCCGAGCGGTCTAAGGCGCTACGTTCAGGTCGTAGTCTACTCTGTATGCGTGGGTTTGAATCCCACTCCTGACATTTTATTTATATTGTGATTTGCATTGCGGAAATATTGCCTCAAAATTATATTTTCTGTTTGCACTTCGCACATTCTACAAGCGAGTCAGGATGGCCGAGCGGTCTAAGGCGCTAAGTTCAGGTCGTAGTCTACTCTGTAGGCGTGGGTTCGAATCCCACTTCTGACATTGTTTTGCATTTCGGTTATTTTGCCTCAAAATTCAATTTTCTGTTTACACTTTGCATATTGTACGAGCTAGTCAGGATGGCCGAGCGGTCTAAGGCGCTAAGTTCAGGTCGTAGTCTACTCTGTAGGCGTGGGTTTAAATCCCACTCCTGACACTTTTTTATGTTGTGATTTCCATTTCGGAAATGCTGTCTCAAAATTAAATTTTCGGTTTACACTTTGCATATTTTTCGAGCTAGTCAGGATGGCCGAGCGGTCTAAGGCGCTACGTTCAGGTCGTATTCTACTCTGTAGGCGTGGGTTCGAATCCCACTCCTGACATTTTTTTATATTGTAATTTGCATTTCTGAAATTTTGCCTCAAAATTTAATTTTCTGTTTACACTTTGCATATTTTATGAGCTAGTCAGTATGGTCGAGCGGTCTAAGGCGCTACGTTCAGGTCGTAGTCTACTCTGTAGGCGTGGGTTCGAATCCCACTCCTGACATTTGTTTATGTTATGATTTACATTTCGGTACTTTTGCCTCAAAATTAAATTTTCTGTTTACACTTCGCACGTTCTACAAGCGAGTCAGGATGGTCGAGCGGTCTAAGGCGCTACGTCCAGGTCGTAGTCTACTCTGTAGGCGTGGGTTCGAATCACACTCCTGACATTTGTTTATGTTATGATTTGCATTTCGAGAATTTTGCCTCAAAATTAAATATTCTGTTTACACTTCGCACATTCTACAAGCTAGTCAGGATAGCCGAGCGGTCTAAGTCGCTACGTTTAGGTCGTAGTCTACTCTGTAGGCATGGGTTCGAATCCCACTTCTGACATTTTATTTATATTGTGATTTGCATTTCGGTAATTTTGCCTCAAAATTCAATTTTCTGTTTACACTTCGCACAATGTTTTCGCACATTTTACGAGCAACTCAGGATGGCCGAGTGGTCTAAGGCGCTACGTTCAGGTCGCAGTCTACTCTGTAGGCGTGGGTTCGAATCCCACTCCTGACATTTTTTTTATATTGTGATTTGCATTTCGGTAATTTTGCTTCAAAATTCAATTTTCTGTTTACACTGCGCACAATGTTTTCGCACATTTTACGAGCAACTAAGGATGGCCGAGCGGTCTAAGGCGCTACGTTCAGGTCGTAGTCTACTCTGTATGGGTGGGTTCGAATCCCACTTCTGACATTTTTTTGCATTTCGGTTATTTTGCGTCAAAATTATATTTTCTGTTGACACTTCGCATATTCTACAAGCCAGTCAGGATGGCCGAGCGGTCTAAGGCGATACGTTCATGTCGTACTCTACTCTGTAGGCGTGGGTTCGAATCCCACTCCTGTCATTTTTGTTTATGTTATGATTTGCATTTCGGTACTTTTGCCTCAAAATTAAATTTTCTGTTTACACTTCGCACATTCTACAAGCGAGTCAGGATGGCCGAGCGGTCGAAGGCGCTACGTTCAGGTCGTAGTCTACTCTGTAGGCGTGGGTTCGAATCCCACTCCTGACATTTGTTTATGTTATGATTTACATTTCGGTACTTTTGCCTCAAAATTAAATTTTCTGTTTACACTTCGCACGTTCTACAAGCGAGTCAGGATGGTCGAGCGGTCTAAGGCGCTACGTCCAGGTCGTAGTCTACTCTGTAGGCGTGGGTTCGAATCACACTCCTGACATTTGTTTATGTTATGATTTGCATTTCGAGAATTTTGCCTCAAAATTAAATATTCTGTTTACACTTCGCACATTCTACAAGCTAGTCAGGATAGCCGAGCGGTCTAAGTCGCTACGTTTAGGTCGTAGTCTACTCTGTAGGCATGGGTTCGAATCCCACTTCTGACATTTTATTTATATTGTGATTTGCATTTCGGTAATTTTGCCTCAAAATTCAATTTTCTGTTTACACTTCGCACAATGTTTTCGCACATTTTACGAGCAACTCAGGATGGCCGAGTGGTCTAAGGCGCTACGTTCAGGTCGCAGTCTACTCTGTAGGCGTGGGTTCGAATCCCACTCCTGACATTTTTTTTATATTGTGATTTGCATTTCGGTAATTTTGCTTCAAAATTCAATTTTCTGTTTACACTGCGCACAATGTTTTCGCACATTTTACGAGCAACTAAGGATGGCCGAGCGGTCTAAGGCGCTACGTTCAGGTCGTAGTCTACTCTGTATGGGTGGGTTCGAATCCCACTTCTGACATTTTTTTGCATTTCGGTTATTTTGCGTCAAAATTATATTTTCTGTTGACACTTCGCATATTCTACAAGCCAGTCAGGATGGCCGAGCGGTCTAAGGCGATACGTTCATGTCGTACTCTACTCTGTAGGCGTGGGTTCGAATCCCACTCCTGTCATTTTTGTTTATGTTATGATTTGCATTTCGGTACTTTTGCCTCAAAATTAAATTTTCTGTTTACACTTCGCACATTCTACAAGCGAGTCAGGATGGCCGAGCGGTCGAAGGCGCTACGTTCAGGTCGTAGTCTACTCTGTAGGCGTGGGTTCGAATCCCACTCCTGACATTTGTTTATGTTATGATTTACATTTCGGTACTTTTGCCTCAAAATTAAATTTTCTGTTTACACTTCGCACGTTCTACAAGCGAGTCAGGATGGTCGAGCGGTCTAAGGCGCTACGTCCAGGTCGTAGTCTACTCTGTAGGCGTGGGTTCGAATCACACTCCTGACATTTGTTTATGTTATGATTTGCATTTCGAGAATTTTGCCTCAAAATTAAATATTCTGTTTACACTTCGCACATTCTACAAGCTAGTCAGGATAGCCGAGCGGTCTAAGTCGCTACGTTTAGGTCGTAGTCTACTCTGTAGGCATGGGTTCGAATCCCACTTCTGACATTTTATTTATATTGTGATTTGCATTTCGGTAATTTTGCCTCAAAATTCAATTTTCTGTTTACACTTCGCACAATGTTTTCGCACATTTTACGAGCAACTCAGGATGGCCGAGTGGTCTAAGGCGCTACGTTCAGGTCGCAGTCTACTCTGTAGGCGTGGGTTCGAATCCCACTCCTGACATTTTTTTTATATTGTGATTTGCATTTCGGTAATTTTGCTTCAAAATTCAATTTTCTGTTTACACTGCGCACAATGTTTTCGCACATTTTACGAGCAACTAAGGATGGCCGAGCGGTCTAAGGCGCTACGTTCAGGTCGTAGTCTACTCTGTATGGGTGGGTTCGAATCCCACTTCTGACATTTTTTTGCATTTCGGTTATTTTGCGTCAAAATTATATTTTCTGTTGACACTTCGCATATTCTACAAGCCAGTCAGGATGGCCGAGCGGTCTAAGGCGATACGTTCATGTCGTACTCTACTCTGTAGGCGTGGGTTCGAATCCCACTCCTGTCATTTTTGTTTATGTTATGATTTGCATTTCGGTACTTTTGCCTCAAAATTAAATTTTCTGTTTACACTTCGCACATTCTACAAGCGAGTCAGGATGGCCGAGCGGTCGAAGGCGCTACGTTCAGGTCGTAGTCTACTCTGTAGGCGTGGGTTCGAATCCCACTCCTGACATTTGTTATGTTATGATTTGCATTTCGGTAATTTTGCCTTAAAATTAAATTTTCTGTTTACACTTCGCACATTCTACAAGCGAGTCAGGATGTCTGAGCGGTCTAAGTCGCTACGCTCAGGTCGTAGTCTACTCTGTAGGCGTGGGTTCGAATCCCACTCCTGACATTTTTTTATATTGTGATTTGCATTTCGGTAATTTTGCCTCAAAATTCAATTTTCTGTTTACACTTCGCACAATGTTTTCGAACATTTTACGAGCAACTCAGGATGGCCGAGCGGTCTAAGGCGCTACTTTCAGGTCGTAGTCTACTCTGTAGGCGTGGGTTTGAATCCCACTCCTCACATTTTTTTATGTTGTGATTTGCATTTCGGTAATTTTGCCTCAAAATTCAATTTTCTGTTTACACTTCGCACATTCTACAAGCTAGTCAGAATGGCCGAGCGGTCTAAGGCGCTAAGTTCAGGTCGTAGTCTACTCTGTAGGCGTGGGTTCGAATCCCACTTCTGACATTGTTTTGCATTTCGGTTATTTTGCCTCAAAATTCAATTTTCTGTTTACACTTTGCATATTGTACGAGCTAGTCAGGATGGCCGAGCGGTCTAAGGCGCTAATTTCAGGTCGTAGTCTACTCTGTAGGCGTGGGTTTAAATCGCACTCCTGACACTTTTTTATGTTGTGATTTCCATTTCGGAAATGCTGTCTCAAAATTAAATTTTCTGTTTACACTTTGCATATTTTTCGAGCTAGTCAGGATGGCCGATCGGTCTAAGGCGCTACGTTCAGGTCGTATTCTACTCTGTAGGCGTGAGTTCGAATCCCACTCCTGACATTTGTTTATATTGTAATTTGCATTTCTGAAATTTGGCCTCAAAATTTAATTTTCTGTTTACACTTTGCATATTTTACGAGCTAGTCAGTATGGCCGAGCGGTCTAAGGCGCTACGTTCAGGTCGTAGTCTACTCTATAGGCGTGGGTTTTAATCCCACTCCTGACATTTTATTTATATTGTGATTTGCATTGCGGAAATATTGCCTCAAAATTCAATTTTCTGTTTACACTTCGCACAATGTTTTCGAACATTTTACGAGCAACTCAGGATGGCAGAGCGGTCTAAGGCGCTACGTTCAGGTCGTAGTCTACTCTGTAGGCGTGGGTTCCAATCCCACTCCTGACATTTTTTATATTGTGATTTGCATTTCTGAAATTTTGCCTCAAAATTATATTTTCTGTTTACACTTCGCACATTCTACAAGCGAGTCAGGATGGCCAAGCGGTCTAAGGCGCTAAGTTCAGGTCGTAGTCTACTCTGTAGGCGTGGGTTCGAATCCCACTCCTCACATTTTTTTATGTTGTGATTTGCATTTCGGTAATTTTGCCTCAAAATTCAATTTTCTGTTTACACTTTGTATATTTTTCGAGCTAGTCAGGATGGCCGAGCGGTCTAAGGCGCTAAGTTCTGGTCGTAGTCTACTCTGTAGGCGAGGTTTTAAATCCCACTCCTGACACTTTTTTATGTTGTGATTCCCATTTCGGAAATTTTGTCTCAAAATTAAATTTTCTGTTTACACTTTGTATATTTTTCAAGCTAGTCAGGATGGCCGAGCGGTCTAAGGCGCTAAGTTCAGGTCGTGGTCTACTCTGTAGGCGTGGTTTTAAATCCCACTCCTGACACTTTTTTATGTTGTGATTTCCATTTCGGAAATTTTGTCTCAAAATTAAATTTTCTGTTTACACTTTGCATATTTTTCGAGCTAGTCAGGATGGCCGAGCGGTCTAAGGCGCTAAGTTCTGGTCGTAGTCTACTCTGTAGGCGTGGTTTTAAATCCCACTCCTGACACTTTTTTATGTTGTGATTTCCATTTCGGAAATTTTGTCTCAAAATTTAATTTTCTGTTTACACTTTGCATATTTTACGAGCTAGTCATTATGGCCGAGCGGACTAAGGCGCTACGTTCAGGTCGTAGACTACTCTGTATGCTTGGGTTT
Source organism: Crossaster papposus (assembly GCA_037893245.1). Taxonomy (NCBI): domain Eukaryota; kingdom Metazoa; phylum Echinodermata; class Asteroidea; order Velatida; family Solasteridae; genus Crossaster; species Crossaster papposus. The sequence goes on along the minus strand of JBAIAA010000808.1, from coordinate 197,027 downwards.
GAATCCCACTCCTGACATTTTATTTATATTGTGATTTGCATTGCGGTAATATTGCCTCAAAATAATATTTTCTGTTTACACTTCGCGCATACTGCAAGCGAGTCAGGATGGCCGAGCGGTCTAATGCGCTACGTTCAGGTCGTAGTCTACTCTGTAGACGTGGGTTCGAATCCCTTCTGACAATGTTTTGCATTTCGGTTATTTTGCCTCAAAATTCAATTTTCTGTTTACACTTTGCATATTGTACGAGCTAGTCAGGATGGCCGAGCGGTCTAAGGCGCTAAGTTCAGGTCGTAGTCTACTCTGTAGGCGTGGGTTTGAATCCCACTCCTGACATTTTATTTATATTGTGATTTGCATTGCGGAAATATTGCCTCAAAATTATATTTTCTGTTTACACTTCGCACATTCTACAAGCGAGTCAGGATGGCCGAGCGGTCTAAGGCGCTAAGTTCAGGTCGTAGTCTACTCTGTAGGCGTGGGTTTAAATCCCACTCCTGACAATTTTTTATGTTGTGATTTCCATTTTGGAAATGCTGTCTCAAAATTAAATTTTCTGTTTACACTTTGCATATTTTTCGAGCTAGTCAGGATGGCCGAGCGGTCTAAGGCGCTACGTTCAGGTCGTAGTCTATTTTTCGAGCTAGTCAGGATGGCCGAGCAGTCTAAGGCGCTACGTTCAGGTCGTATTCTACTCTGTAGGCGTGGGTTCGAATCCCACTCCTGACATTTTTTTATATTGTAATTTGCATTTCTGAAATGTTGCCTCAAAATTTAATTTTCTGTTTACACTTTGCATATTTTACGAGCTAGTCAGTATGGCCGAGCGGTCTAAGGCGCTACGTTCAGGTCGTAGTCTACTCTGTAGGCTTGGGTTTGAATCCCACTCCTGACATTGTTTTGCATTTCGGTTATTTTAACTCAAAATTCAATTTTCTGTTTACACTTTGCATATTGTACGAGCTAGTCAGGATGGCCGAGCGGTCTAAGGCGCTAAGTTCAGGTCGTAGTCTATTTTTCGAGCTAGTCAGGATGGCCGAGCAGTCTAAGGCGCTACGTTCAGGTCGTATTCTACTCTGTAGGCGTGGGTTCGAATCCCACTCCTGACATTTTTTTATATTGTAATTTGCATTTCTGAAATTTTGCCTCAAAATTTAATTTTCTGTTTACACTTTGCATATTTTACGAGCTAGTCAGTATGGCCGAGCGGTCTAAGGCGCTACGTTCAGGTCGTAGTCTACTCTGTAGGCGTGGGTTTGAATCCCACTCCTGACATTTTATTTATATTGTGATTTGCATAGCGGAAATATTGCCTCAAAATTATATTTTCTGTTTACACTTCGCACATTCTACAAGCGAGTCAGGATGGCCGAGCGGTCTAAGGCGCTAAGTTCAGGTCGTAGTCTACTCTGTAGGCGTGGGTTCGAATCCCACTTCTGACATTGTTTTTCATTTCGGTTATTTTGCCTCAAAATTCAATTTTCTGTTTACACTTCGCATATTCTACAAGCCAGTCAGGATGGCCGAGCGGTCTAAGTCGCTACGTTCAGGTCGTAGTCTACTCTGTAAGCGTGGGTTCGAATCCCACTCCTGACATTTTTGTATATTGTGATTTGCTTTTCGGTAATTTTGCCTCAAAATTCAATTTTCTGTTTACACTTCGCACAATGTTTTCGCACATTTTATGAGCAACTCAGGATGGCCAAGTGGTCTAAGGCGCTACGTTCAGATCGTAGTCTACTCTGTATGGGTGGGTTCGAATCCCACTTCTGACATTTTTTTGCATTTCGGTTATTTTGCGTCAAAATTATATTTTCTGTTGACACTTCGCATATTCTACAAGCCAGTCAGGATGGCCGAGCGGTCTAAGGCGATACATTCAGGTCGTAGTCTACTCTGTAGGCGTGGGTTCGAATCCCACTCCTGTAATTTTTGTTTATGTTATGATTTGCATTTCGGTACTTTTGCCTCAAAATTCAATTTTCTGTTTACACTTCGCACATTCTACAAGCGAGTCAGGATGTCTGAGCGGTCTAAGTCGCTACGCTCAGGTCGTAGTCTACTCTGTAGGCGTGGGTTCGAATCCCACTCCTGACATTTTTTTATATTGTGATTTGCATTTCGGTAATTTTGCCTCAAAATTCAATTTTCTGTTTACACTTCGCACAATGTTTTCGAACATTTTACGAGCAACTCAGGATGGCCGAGCGGTCTAAGGCGCTACGTTCAGGTCGTAGTCTACTCTGTAGGCGTGGGTTCAAATCCCACTCCTGACATTTGTTTATATTGTGATTTGCATTTCTGAAATTTTGCCTCAAAATTATATTTTCTGTTTACACTTCGCACATTCTACAAGCGAGTCAGGATGGCCAAGCGGTCTAAGGCGCTAAGTTCAGGTCGTAGTCTACTCTGTAGGCTTGGGTTCGAATCCCACTCCTCACATTTTTTTATGTTGTGATTTTGCATTTCGGTAATTTTGCCTCAAAATTAAATTTTCTGTTTACACTTCGCACATTCTACAAGCTAGTCAGAATGGCCGAGCGGTCTAAGGCGCTAAGTTCAGGTCGTAGTCTACTCTGTAGGCGTGGTTTTAAATCCCACTCCTGACACTTTTTTATATTGTGATTTGCATTTCGGTAATTTTGCCTCAAAATTCAATGTTCTGTTTACACTTCGCACAATGTTTTCGCACATTTTATGAGCAACTCAGGATGGCCGAGCGGTCTAAGGCGCTACGTTCAGGTCGTAGTCTACTCTGACTTTTTTGATGTTGTGATTTGCATTTCGGTAATATTGCCTCAATATTATATTTTCTGTTTACACTTCGCATATTCTACAAGCTAGTCAGAATGGCCGAGCGGTCTAAGGCGCTAAGTTCTGGTCGTAGTCTACTCTGTAAGCGTGGGTTCGAATCCCACTCCTGACATTTTTTTATATTGTGATTTGCATTTCGGTAATTTTGCCTCAAAATTATATTTTCTGTTTACACTTCGCACATTCTACAAGCGAGTCAGGATGGCCAAGCGGTCTAAGGCGCTAAGTTCAGGTCGTAGTCTACTCTGTAGGCGTGGGTTCGAATCCCACTTCTGACATTGTTTTGCATTGCGGTTATTTTGCCTCAAAATTCAATTTTCTGTTTACACTTTGCATATTTTACGAGCAAGTCAGGATGGCCGAGCGGTCTAAGGCGCTAAGTTCAGGTCGTAGTCTACTCTGTAGGCGTGGGTTTAAATCCCACTCCTGACACTTTTTTATGTTGTGATTTCCATTTCGGAAATGCTGTCTAAAAATTAAATTTTCTGTTTACACTTTGGATATTTTTCGAGCTAGTCAGGATGGCCGAGCGGTCTAAGGCGCTACGTTCAGGTCATAGTCTACTCTGTAGGCGTGGGTTTGAATCCCACTCCTGACATTTTATTTATATTGTGATTTGCATTGCGGAAATATTGCCTCAAAATTATATTTTCTGTTTACACTTTGCACATTCTACAAGCGAGTCAGGATGGCCGAGCGGTCTAAGGCGCTAAGTTCAGGTCGTAGTCTACTCTGTAGGCGTGGGTTCGAATCCCACTTCTGACATTGTTTTGCATTTCGGTTATTTTGCCTCAAAATTCAATTTTCTGTTTACACTACGCATATTCTACAAGACAGTCAGGATGGCCGAGCGGTCTAAGTCGCTACGTTCAGGTCGTAGTCTACTCTGTAAGCGTGGGTTCGAATCCCACTCCTGACATTTTTTTATATTGTGATTTGCATTTCGGTAATTTTGCCTCAAAATTATATTTTCTGTTTACACTTCGCACATTCTACAAGCGAGTCAGGATGGCCAAGCGGTCTAAGGCGCTAAGTTCAGGTCGTAGTCTACTCTGTAGGCGTGGGTTCGAATACCACTCCTCACATTTTTTTATATTGTAATTTGCATTTCTGAAATTTTCCTCAAAATTTTTTTTTCTGTTTACACTTTGCATATTTTACGAGCTAGTCAGTATGGCCGAGCGGTCTAAGGCGCTACGTTCAGGTCGTAGTCTACTCTGTAGGCGTGGGTTTGAATCCCACTCCTGACATTTTATTTATATTGTGATTTGCATTGCGGAAATATTGCCTCAAAATTAAATTGTCTGTTTACACTTCGCACATTCTACAAGCTAGTCAGAATGGCCGAGCGGTCTAAGGCGCTAAGTTCAGGTCGTAGTCTACTCTGTAGGCGTGGTTTTAAATCCCACTCCTGACAATTTTTTATGTTGTGATTTCCATTTCGGAAATGCTGTCTCAAAATTAAATTTTCTGTTTACACTTTGCATATTTTTCGAGCTAGTCAGGATGGCCGAGCGGTCTAAGGCGCTACGTTCAGGTCGTAGTCTATTTTTCGAGCTAGTCAGGATGGCCGAGCAGTCTAAGGCGCTACGTTCAGGTCGTATTCTACTCTGTAGGCGTGGGTTCGAATCCCACTCCTGACATTTTTTTATATTGTAATTTGCATTTCTGAAATGTTGCCTCAAAATTTAATTTTCTGTTTACACTTTGCATATTTTACGAGCTAGTCAGTATGGCCGAGCGGTCTAAGGCGCTACGTTCAGGTCGTAGTCTACTCTGTAGGCTTGGGTTTGAATCCCACTCCTGACATTGTTTTGCATTTCGGTTATTTTAACTCAAAATTCAATTTTCTGTTTACACTTTGCATATTGTACGAGCTAGTCAGGATGGCCGAGCGGTCTAAGGCGCTAAGTTCAGGTCGTAGTCTATTTTTCGAGCTAGTCAGGATGGCCGAGCAGTCTAAGGCGCTACGTTCAGGTCGTATTCTACTCTGTAGGCGTGGGTTCGAATCCCACTCCTGACATTTTTTTATATTGTAATTTGCATTTCTGAAATTTTGCCTCAAAATTTAATTTTCTGTTTACACTTTGCATATTTTACGAGCTAGTCAGTATGGCCGAGCGGTCTAAGGCGCTACGTTCAGGTCGTAGTCTACTCTGTAGGCGTGGGTTTGAATCCCACTCCTGACATTTTATTTATATTGTGATTTGCATAGCGGAAATATTGCCTCAAAATTATATTTTCTGTTTACACTTCGCACATTCTACAAGCGAGTCAGGATGGCCGAGCGGTCTAAGGCGCTAAGTTCAGGTCGTAGTCTACTCTGTAGGCGTGGGTTCGAATCCCACTTCTGACATTGTTTTTCATTTCGGTTATTTTGCCTCAAAATTCAATTTTCTGTTTACACTTCGCATATTCTACAAGCCAGTCAGGATGGCCGAGCGGTCTAAGTCGCTACGTTCAGGTCGTAGTCTACTCTGTAAGCGTGGGTTCGAATCCCACTCCTGACATTTTTTTATATTGTGATTTGCTTTTCGGTAATTTTGCCTCAAAATTCAATTTTCTGTTTACACTTCGCACAATGTTTTCGCACATTTTATGAGCAACTCAGGATGGCCAAGCGGTCTAAGGCGCTACGTTCAGATCGTAGTCTACTCTGTATGGGTGGGTTCGAATCCCACTTCTGACATTTTTTTGCATTTCGGTTATTTTGCGTCAAAATTATATTTTCTGTTGACACTTCGCATATTCTACAAGCCAGTCAGGATGGCCGAGCGGTCTAAGGCGATACATTCAGGTCGTAGTCTACTCTGTAGGCGTGGGTTCGAATCCCACTCCTGTAATTTTTGTTTATGTTATGATTTGCATTTCGGTACTTTTGCCTCAAAATTCAATTTTCTGTTTACACTTCGCACATTCTACAAGCGAGTCAGGATGTCTGAGCGGTCTAAGTCGCTACGCTCAGGTCGTAGTCTACTCTGTAGGCGTGGGTTCGAATCCCACTCCTGACATTTTTTTATATTGTGATTTGCATTTCGGTAATTTTGCCTCAAAATTCAATTTTCTGTTTACACTTCGCACAATGTTTTCGAACATTTTACGAGCAACTCAGGATGGCCGAGCGGTCTAAGGCGCTACGTTCAGGTCGTAGTCTACTCTGTAGGCGTGGGTTCAAATCCCACTCCTGACATTTGTTTATATTGTGATTTGCATTTCTGAAATTTTGCCTCAAAATTATATTTTCTGTTTACACTTCGCACATTCTACAAGCGAGTCAGGATGGCCAAGCGGTCTAAGGCGCTAAGTTCAGGTCGTAGTCTACTCTGTAGGCTTGGGTTCGAATCCCACTCCTCACATTTTTTTATGTTGTGATTTTGCATTTCGGTAATTTTGCCTCAAAATTAAATTTTCTGTTTACACTTCGCACATTCTACAAGCTAGTCAGAATGGCCGAGCGGTCTAAGGCGCTAAGTTCAGGTCGTAGTCTACTCTGTAGGCGTGGTTTTAAATCCCACTCCTGACACTTTTTTATATTGTGATTTGCATTTCGGTAATTTTGCCTCAAAATTCAATGTTCTGTTTACACTTCGCACAATGTTTTCGCACATTTTATGAGCAACTCAGGATGGCCGAGCGGTCTAAGGCGCTACGTTCAGGTCGTAGTCTACTCTGACTTTTTTGATGTTGTGATTTGCATTTCGGTAATATTGCCTCAATATTATATTTTCTGTTTACACTTCGCATATTCTACAAGCTAGTCAGAATGGCCGAGCGGTCTAAGGCGCTAAGTTCTGGTCGTAGTCTACTCTGTAAGCGTGGGTTCGAATCCCACTCCTGACATTTTTTTATATTGTGATTTGCATTTCGGTAATTTTGCCTCAAAATTATATTTTCTGTTTACACTTCGCACATTCTACAAGCGAGTCAGGATGGCCAAGCGGTCTAAGGCGCTAAGTTCAGGTCGTAGTCTACTCTGTAGGCGTGGGTTCGAATCCCACTTCTGACATTGTTTTGCATTGCGGTTATTTTGCCTCAAAATTCAATTTTCTGTTTACACTTTGCATATTTTACGAGCAAGTCAGGATGGCCGAGCGGTCTAAGGCGCTAAGTTCAGGTCGTAGTCTACTCTGTAGGCGTGGGTTTAAATCCCACTCCTGACACTTTTTTATGTTGTGATTTCCATTTCGGAAATGCTGTCTAAAAATTAAATTTTCTGTTTACACTTTGGATATTTTTCGAGCTAGTCAGGATGGCCGAGCGGTCTAAGGCGCTACGTTCAGGTCATAGTCTACTCTGTAGGCGTGGGTTTGAATCCCACTCCTGACATTTTATTTATATTGTGATTTGCATTGCGGAAATATTGCCTCAAAATTATATTTTCTGTTTACACTTTGCACATTCTACAAGCGAGTCAGGATGGCCGAGCGGTCTAAGGCGCTAAGTTCAGGTCGTAGTCTACTCTGTAGGCGTGGGTTCGAATCCCACTTCTGACATTGTTTTGCATTTCGGTTATTTTGCCTCAAAATTCAATTTTCTGTTTACACTACGCATATTCTACAAGACAGTCAGGATGGCCGAGCGGTCTAAGTCGCTACGTTCAGGTCGTAGTCTACTCTGTAAGCGTGGGTTCGAATCCCACTCCTGACATTTTTTTATATTGTGATTTGCATTTCGGTAATTTTGCCTCAAAATTATATTTTCTGTTTACACTTCGCACATTCTACAAGCGAGTCAGGATGGCCAAGCGGTCTAAGGCGCTAAGTTCAGGTCGTAGTCTACTCTGTAGGCGTGGGTTCGAATACCACTCCTCACATTTTTTTATATTGTAATTTGCATTTCTGAAATTTTCCTCAAATTTTTTTTTTCTGTTTACACTTTGCATATTTTACGAGCTAGTCAGTATGGCCGAGCGGTCTAAGGCGCTACGTTCAGGTCGTAGTCTACTCTGTAGGCGTGGGTTTGAATCCCACTCCTGACATTTTATTTATATTGTGATTTGCATTGCGGAAATATTGCCTCAAAATTAAATTGTCTGTTTACACTTCGCACATTCTACAAGCTAGTCAGAATGGCCGAGCGGTCTAAGGCGCTAAGTTCAGGTCGTAGTCTACTCTGTAGGCGTGGTTTTAAATCCCACTCCTGACACTTTTTTATGTTGTGATTTCCATTTCGGAAATGTTGTCTCAAAATTAAATGTTCTGTTTACACTTTGCATATTTTTCGAGCTAGTCAGGATGGCCGAGCGGTCTAAGGCGCTAAGTTCTGGTCGTAGTCTACTCTGTAGGCGTGGTTTTAAATCCCACTCCTGACACTTTTTTATGTTGTGATTTCCATTTCGGAAATGTTGTCTCAAAATTAAATTTTCTGTTTACACTTTGTATATTTTTCAAGCTAGTCAGGATGGCCGAGCGGTCTAAGGCGCTACGTTCAGGTCGTAGTCTATTTTTCGAGCTAGTCAGGATGGCCGAGCAGTCTAAGGCGCTACGTTCAGGTCGTATTCTACTCTGTAGGCGTGGGTTCGAATCCCACTCCTGACATTTTTTTATATTGTAATTTGCATTTCTGAAATGTTGCCTCAAAATTTAATTTTCTGTTTACACTTTGCATATTTTACGAGCTAGTCAGTATGGCCGAGCGGTCTAAGGCGCTACGTTCAGGTCGTAGTCTACTCTGTAGGCTTGGGTTTGAATCCCACTCCTGACATTGTTTTGCATTTCGGTTATTTTAACTCAAAATTCAATTTTCTGTTTACACTTTGCATATTGTACGAGCTAGTCAGGATGGCCGAGCGGTCTAAGGCGCTAAGTTCAGGTCGTAGTCTATTTTTCGAGCTAGTCAGGATGGCCGAGCAGTCTAAGGCGCTACGTTCAGGTCGTATTCTACTCTGTAGGCGTGGGTTCGAATCCCACTCCTGACATTTTTTTATATTGTAATTTGCATTTCTGAAATTTTGCCTCAAAATTTAATTTTCTGTTTACACTTTGCATATTTTACGAGCTAGTCAGTATGGCCGAGCGGTCTAAGGCGCTACGTTCAGGTCGTAGTCTACTCTGTAGGCGTGGGTTTGAATCCCACTCCTGACATTTTATTTATATTGTGATTTGCATAGCGGAAATATTGCCTCAAAATTATATTTTCTGTTTACACTTCGCACATTCTACAAGCGAGTCAGGATGGCCGAGCGGTCTAAGGCGCTAAGTTCAGGTCGTAGTCTACTCTGTAGGCGTGGGTTCGAATCCCACTTCTGACATTGTTTTTCATTTCGGTTATTTTGCCTCAAAATTCAATTTTCTGTTTACACTTCGCATATTCTACAAGCCAGTCAGGATGGCCGAGCGGTCTAAGTCGCTACGTTCAGGTCGTAGTCTACTCTGTAAGCGTGGGTTCGAATCCCACTCCTGACATTTTTTTATATTGTGATTTGCTTTTCGGTAATTTTGCCTCAAAATTCAATTTTCTGTTTACACTTCGCACAATGTTTTCGCACATTTTATGAGCAACTCAGGATGGCCAAGCGGTCTAAGGCGCTACGTTCAGATCGTAGTCTACTCTGTATGGGTGGGTTCGAATCCCACTTCTGACATTTTTTTGCATTTCGGTTATTTTGCGTCAAAATTATATTTTCTGTTGACACTTCGCATATTCTACAAGCCAGTCAGGATGGCCGAGCGGTCTAAGGCGATACATTCAGGTCGTAGTCTACTCTGTAGGCGTGGGTTCGAATCCCACTCCTGTAATTTTTGTTTATGTTATGATTTGCATTTCGGTACTTTTGCCTCAAAATTCAATTTTCTGTTTACACTTCGCACATTCTACAAGCGAGTCAGGATGTCTGAGCGGTCTAAGTCGCTACGCTCAGGTCGTAGTCTACTCTGTAGGCGTGGGTTCGAATCCCACTCCTGACATTTTTTTATATTGTGATTTGCATTTCGGTAATTTTGCCTCAAAATTCAATTTTCTGTTTACACTTCGCACAATGTTTTCGAACATTTTACGAGCAACTCAGGATGGCCGAGCGGTCTAAGGCGCTACGTTCAGGTCGTAGTCTACTCTGTAGGCGTGGGTTCAAATCCCACTCCTGACATTTGTTTATATTGTGATTTGCATTTCTGAAATTTTGCCTCAAAATTATATTTTCTGTTTACACTTCGCACATTCTACAAGCGAGTCAGGATGGCCAAGCGGTCTAAGGCGCTAAGTTCAGGTCGTAGTCTACTCTGTAGGCTTGGGTTCGAATCCCACTCCTCACATTTTTTTATGTTGTGATTTTGCATTTCGGTAATTTTGCCTCAAAATTAAATTTTCTGTTTACACTTCGCACATTCTACAAGCTAGTCAGAATGGCCGAGCGGTCTAAGGCGCTAAGTTCAGGTCGTAGTCTACTCTGTAGGCGTGGTTTTAAATCCCACTCCTGACACTTTTTTATATTGTGATTTGCATTTCGGTAATTTTGCCTCAAAATTCAATGTTCTGTTTACACTTCGCACAATGTTTTCGCACATTTTATGAGCAACTCAGGATGGCCGAGCGGTCTAAGGCGCTACGTTCAGGTCGTAGTCTACTCTGACTTTTTTGATGTTGTGATTTGCATTTCGGTAATATTGCCTCAATATTATATTTTCTGTTTACACTTCGCATATTCTACAAGCTAGTCAGAATGGCCGAGCGGTCTAAGGCGCTAAGTTCTGGTCGTAGTCTACTCTGTAAGCGTGGGTTCGAATCCCACTCCTGACATTTTTTTATATTGTGATTTGCATTTCGGTAATTTTGCCTCAAAATTATATTTTCTGTTTACACTTCGCACATTCTACAAGCGAGTCAGGATGGCCAAGCGGTCTAAGGCGCTAAGTTCAGGTCGTAGTCTACTCTGTAGGCGTGGGTTCGAATCCCACTTCTGACATTGTTTTGCATTGCGGTTATTTTGCCTCAAAATTCAATTTTCTGTTTACACTTTGCATATTTTACGAGCAAGTCAGGATGGCCGAGCGGTCTAAGGCGCTAAGTTCAGGTCGTAGTCTACTCTGTAGGCGTGGGTTTAAATCCCACTCCTGACACTTTTTTATGTTGTGATTTCCATTTCGGAAATGCTGTCTAAAAATTAAATTTTCTGTTTACACTTTGGATATTTTTCGAGCTAGTCAGGATGGCCGAGCGGTCTAAGGCGCTACGTTCAGGTCATAGTCTACTCTGTAGGCGTGGGTTTGAATCCCACTCCTGACATTTTATTTATATTGTGATTTGCATTGCGGAAATATTGCCTCAAAATTATATTTTCTGTTTACACTTTGCACATTCTACAAGCGAGTCAGGATGGCCGAGCGGTCTAAGGCGCTAAGTTCAGGTCGTAGTCTACTCTGTAGGCGTGGGTTCGAATCCCACTTCTGACATTGTTTTGCATTTCGGTTATTTTGCCTCAAAATTCAATTTTCTGTTTACACTACGCATATTCTACAAGACAGTCAGGATGGCCGAGCGGTCTAAGCCGCTACGTTCAGGTCGTAGTCTACTCTGTAAGCGTGGGTTCGAATCCCACTCCTGACATTTTTTTATATTGTGATTTGCATTTCGGTAATTTTGCCTCAAAATTATATTTTCTGTTTACACTTCGCACATTCTACAAGCGAGTCAGGATGGCCAAGCGGTCTAAGGCGCTAAGTTCAGGTCGTAGTCTACTCTGTAGGCGTGGGTTCGAATACCACTCCTCACATTTGTTTATATTGTAATTTGCATTTCTGAAATTTTCCTCAAAATTTTTTTTTCTGTTTACACTTTGCATATTTTACGAGCTAGTCAGTATGGCCGAGCGGTCTAAGGCGCTACGTTCAGGTCGTAGTCTACTCTGTAGGCGTGGGTTTGAATCCCACTCCTGACATTTTATTTATATTGTGATTTGCATTGCGGAAATATTGCCTCAAAATTAAATTGTCTGTTTACACTTCGCACATTCTACAAGCTAGTCAGAATGGCCGAGCGGTCTAAGGCGCTAAGTTCAGGTCGTAGTCTACTCTGTAGGCGTGGTTTTAAATCCCACTCCTGACACTTTTTTATGTTGTGATTTCCATTTCGGAAATGTTGTCTCAAAATTAAATGTTCTGTTTACACTTTGCATATTTTTCGAGCTAGTCAGGATGGCCGAGCGGTCTAAGGCGCTAAGTTCTGGTCGTAGTCTACTCTGTAGGCGTGGTTTTAAATCCCACTCCTGACACTTTTTTATGTTGTGATTTCCATTTCGGAAATGTTGTCTCAAAATTAAATTTTCTGTTTACACTTTGTATATTTTTCAAGCTAGTCAGGATGGCCGAGCGGTCTAAGGCGCTAAGTTCAGGTCGTAGTCTACTCTGTAGGCGTGGTTTTAAATCCCACTCCTGACACTTTTTTATATTGTGATTTGCATTTCGGTAATTTTGCCTCAAAATTCAATGTTCTGTTTACACTTCGCACAATGTTTTCGCACATTTTATGAGCAACTCAGGATGGCCGAGCGGTCTAAGGCGCTACGTTCAGGTCGTAGTCTACTCTGACTTTTTTGATGTTGTGATTTGCATTTCGGTAATATTGCATCAATATTATATTTTCTGTTTACACTTCGCACATTCTACAAGCTAGTCAGAATGGCCGAGCGGTCTAAGGCGCTAAGTTCTGGTCGTAGTCTACTCTGTAAGCGTGGGTTCGAATCCCACTCCTGACATTTTTTTATATTGTGATTTGCATTTCGGTAATTTTGCCTCAAAATTATATTTTCTGTTTACACTTCGCACATTCTACAAGCGAGTCAGGATGGCCAAGCGGTCTAAGGCGCTAAGTTCAGGTCGTAGTCTACTCTGTAGGCGTGGGTTCGAATCCCACTTCTGACATTGTTTTGCATTGCGGTTATTTTGCCTCAAAATTCAATTTTCTGTTTACACTTTGCATATTTTACGAGCAAGTCAGGATGGCCGAGCGGTCTAAGGCGCTAAGTTTAGGTCGTAGTCTACTCTGTAGGCGTGGGTTTAAATCCCACTCCTGACACTTTTTTATGTTGTGATTTCCATTTCGGAAATGCTGTCTCAAAATTAAATTTTCTGTTTACACTTTGGATATTTTTCGAGCTAGTCAGGATGGCCGAGCGGTCTAAGGCGCTACGTTCAGGTCATAGTCTACTCTGTAGGCGTGGGTTTGAATCCCACTCCTGACATTTTATTTATATTGTGATTTGCATTGCGGAAATATTGCCTCAAAATTATATTTTCTGTTTACACTTCGCACATTCTACAAGCGAGTCAGGATGGCCGAGCGGTCTAAGGCGCTAAGTTCAGGTCGTAGTCTACTCTGTAGGCGTGGGTTCGAATCCCACTTCTGACATTGTTTTGCATTTCGGTTATTTTGCCTCAAAATTCAATTTTCTGTTTACACTTCGCATATTCTACAAGACAGTCAGGATGGCCGAGCGGTCTAAGTCGCTACGTTCAGGTCGTAGTCTACTCTGTAAGCGTGGGTTCGAATCCCACTCCTGACATTTTTTTATATTGTGATTTGCATTTCGGTAATTTTGCCACAAAATTATATTTTCTGTTTACACTTCGCACATTCTACAAGCGAGTCAGGATGGCCAAGCGGTCTAAGGCGCTAAGTTCAGGTCGTAGTCTACTCTGTAGGCGTGGGTTCGAATACCACTCCTCACATTTTTTTATATTGTAATTTGCATTTCTGAAATTTTCCTCAATTTTTTTTTTTCTGTTTACACTTTGCGTATTTTTCGAGCTAGTCAGGATGGCCGAGCGGTCTAAGGCGCTAAGTTCAGGTCGTAGTCTACTATGTAGGCGTGGTTTTAAATCCCACTCCTGACATTTTATTTATGTTGTGATTTCCATTTCGGAAATTTTGTCTCAAAATTAAATTTTCTGTTTACACTTTGCATATTTTTCGAGCTAGTCAGGATGGCCGAGCGGTCTAAGGCGCTAAGTTTAGGTGGTAGTCTACTCTGTAGGCGTGGTTTTAAATCCCACTCCTGACAATTTTTTATATTGTGATGTGCATTTCGGTAATTTTGCCTCAAAATTCAATTTTCTGTTTACACTTCGCACAATGTAATTGAATCCCACTCCTGACATTTTATTTATATTGTGATTTGCATTGCGGAAATATTGCCTCAAAATTATATTTTCTGTTTACACTTCGCACATTCTCCAAGCGAGTCAGGATGGCCGAGCGGTCTAAGGCGCTAAGTTCAGGTCGTATTCTACTCTGTAGGCGTGGGTTCGAATCCCACTTCTGACATTGTTTTGCATTTCGGTTATTTTGCCTCCAAATTCAATTTTCTGTTTACACTTTGCATATTGTACGAGCTAGTCAGGATGGCCGAGCGGTCTAAGGCGCTAAGTTCAGGTCGTAGTCTACTCTGTAGGCGTGGGTTTAAATCCCACTCCTGACACTTTTTTATGTTGTGATTTCCATTTCGGAAATGCTGTCTCAAAATTAAATTTTCTGTTTACACTTTGCATATTTTTCGAGCTAGTCAGGATGGCCGAGCGGTCTAAGGCGCTACGTTCAGGTCGTAGTCTACTCTGTAGGCGTGGGTTCGAATCCCACTCCTGACATTTTTTTATATTGTAATTTGCATTTCTTAAATTTTGCCTCAAAATTTAATTTTCTGTTTACACTTTGCATATTTTACGAGCTAGTCAGTATGGCCGAGCGGTCTAAGGCGCTACGTTCAGGTCGTAGTCTACTCTGTATGCGTGGGTTTGAATCCCACTCCTGACATTTTATTTATATTGTGATTTGCATTGCGGAAATATTGCCTCAAAATTATATTTTCTGTTTGCACTTCGCACATTTTACAAGCGAGTCAGGATGGCCGAGCGGTCTAAGGCGCTAAGTTCAGGTCGTAGTCTACTCTGTAGGCGTGGGTTCGAATCCCACTTCTGACATTGTTTTGCATTTCGGTTATTTTGCCTCAAAATTCAATTTTCTGTTTACACTTCGCATATTCTACAAGCCAGTCAGGATGGCCGAGCGGTCTAAGTCGCTACGTTCAGGTCGTAGTCTACTCTGTAAGCGTGGGTTCGAATCCCACTCCTGACATTTTTTTATATTGTGATTTGCATTTCGGTAATTTTGCCTCAAAATTATATTTTCTGTTTACACTTCGCACATTCTACAAGCGAGTCAGGATGGCCGACCGGTCTAAGGCGCTAAGTTCAGGTCGTAGTCTACTCTGTAGGCGTGGGTTCGAATCCCACTTCTGACATTGTTTTGCATTTCGGTTATTTTGCCTCACAATTCAATTTTCTGTTTACACTTCGCATATTCTACAAGCCAGTCAGGATGGCCGAGCGGTCTAAGTCGCTACGTTCAGGTCGTAGTCTACTCTGTAAGCGTGGGTTCGAATCCCACTCCTGACATTTTTTTATATTGTGATTTGCATTTCGGTAATTTTGCCTCAAAATTATATTTTCTGTTTACACTTCGCACATTCTACAAGCGAGTCAGGATGGCCGAACGGTCTAAGGCGCTAAGTTCAGGTCGTAGTCTACTCTGTAGGCGTGGGTTCGAATCCCACTTCTGACATTGTTTTGCATTTCGGTTATTTTGCCTCAAAATTCAATTTTCTGTTTACACTTCGCATATTCTACAAGCCAGTCAGGATGGCCGAGCGGTCTAAGTCGCTACGTTCTGGTCGTAGTCTACTCTGTAAGCGTGGGTTTGAATCCCACTGCTGACATTTTATTTATATTGTGATTTGCATTGCGGAAATATTGCCTCAAAATTAAATTTTCTGTTTACACTTTGCGTATTTTTCGAGCTAGTCAGGATGGCCGAGCGGTCTAAGGCGCTAAGTTCAGGTCGTAGTCTACTATGTAGGCGTGGTTTTAAATCCCACTCCTGACACTTTTTTATGTTGTGATTTCCATTTCGGAAATTGTGTCTCAAAATTAAATTTTCTGTTTACACTTTGCATATTTTTCGAGCTAGTCAGGATGGCCGAGCGGTCTAAGGCGCTAAGTTTAGGTGGTAGTCTACTCTGTAGGCGTGGTTTTAAATCCCACTCCTGACACTTTTTTATATTGTGATGTGCATTTCGGTAATTTTGCCTCAAAATTCAATTTTCTGTTTACACTTCGCACAATGTAATTGAATCCCACTCCTGACATTTTATTTATATTGTGATTTGCATTGCGGAAATATTGCCTCAAAATTATATTTTCTGTTTACACTTCGCACATTCTCCAAGCGAGTCAGGATGGCCGAGCGGTCTAAGGCGCTAAGTTCAGGTCGTATTCTACTCTGTAGGCGTGGGTTCGAATCCCACTTCTGACATTGTTTTGCATTGCGGTTATTTTGCCTCAAAATTCAATTTTCTGTTTACACTTTGCATCTTTTACGAGCAAGTCAGGATGGCCGAGCGGTCTAAGGCGCTAAGTTCAGGTCGTAGTCTACTCTGTAGGCGTGGGTTTAAATCCCACTCCTGACACTTTTTTATGTTGTGATTTCCATTTCGGAAATGCTGTCTCAAAATTAAATTTTCTGTTCACACTTTGGATATTTTTCGAGCTAGTCAGGATGGCCGAGCGGTCTAAGGCGCTACGTTCAGGTCATAGTCTACTCTGTAGGCGTGGGTTTGAATCCCACTCCTGACATTTTATTTATATTGTGATTTGCATTGCGGAAATATTGCCTCAAAATTATATTTTCTGTTTACACTTCGCACATTCTACAAGCGAGTCAGGATGGCCGAGCGGTCTAAGGCGCTAAGTTCAGGTCGTAGTCTACTCTGTAGGCGTGGGTTCGAATCCCACTTCTGACATTGTTTTGCATTTCGGTTATTTTGCCTCAAAATTCAATTTTCTGTTTACACTTCGCATATTCTACAAGACAGTCAGGATGGCCGAGCGGTCTAAGTCGCTACGTTCAGGTCGTAGTCTACTCTGTAAGCGTGGGTTCGAATCCCACTCCTGACATTTTTTTATATTGTGATTTGCATTTCGGTAATTTTGCCTCAAAATTATATTTTCTGTTTACACTTCGCACATTCTACAAGCGAGTCAGGATGGCCAAGCGGTCTAAGGCGCTAAGTTCAGGTCGTAGTCTACTCTGTAGGCGTGGGTTCGAATACCACTCCTCACATTTTTTTATATTGTAATTTGCATTTCTGAAATTTTCCTCAAAATTTTTTTTTCTGTTTACACTTTGCATATTTTACGAGCTAGTCAGTATGGCCGAGCGGTCTAAGGCGCTACGTTCAGGTCGTAGTCTACTCTGTAGGCGTGGGTTTGAATCCCACTCCTGACATTTTATTTATATTGTGATTTGCATTGCGGAAATATTGCCTCAAAATTAAATTTTCTGTTTACACTTTGCGTATTTTTCGAGCTAGTCAGGATGGCCGAGCGGTCTAAGGCGCTAAGTTCAGGTCGTAGTCTACTATGTAGGCGTGGTTTTAAATCACACTCCTGACACTTTTTTATGTTGTGATTTCCATTTCGGAAATTTTGTCTCAAAATTAAATTTTCTGTTTACACTTTGCATATTTTTCGAGCTAGTCAGGATGGCCGAGCGGTCTAAGGCGCTAAGTTTAGGTGGTAGTCTACTCTGTAGGCGTGGTTTTAAATCCCACTCCTGACATTTTTTTATATTGTGATTTGCATTTCGGTAATTTTGCTTCAAAATTATATTTTCTGTTTACACTTCGCACATTCTACAAGCGAGTCAGGATGGCCGAGCGGTCTAAGGCGCTAAGTTCAGGTCGTAGTCTACTCTGTAGGCGTGGGTTCGAATCCCACTTCTGACATTGTTTTGCATTTCGGTTATTTTGCCTCAAAATTCAATTTTCTGTTTACACTTCGCATATTCTACAAGCCAGTCAGGATGGCCGAGCGGTCTAAGTCGCTACGTTCTGGTCGTAGTCTACTCTGTAAGCGTGGGTTTGAATCCCACTGCTGACATTTTATTTATATTGTGATTTGCATTGCGGAAATATTGCCTCAAAATTAAATTTTCTGTTTACACTTTGCGTATTTTTCGAGCTAGTCAGGATGGCCGAGCGGTCTAAGGCGCTAAGTTCAGGTCGTAGTCTACTATGTAGGCGTGGTTTTAAATCCCACTACTGACACTTTTTTATGTTGTGATTTCCATTTCGGAAATTGTGTCTCAAAATTAAATTTTCTGTTTACACTTTGCATATTTTTCGAGCTAGTCAGGATGGCCGAGCGGTCTAAGGCGCTAAGTTTAGGTGGTAGTCTACTCTGTAGGCGTGGTTTTAAATCCCACTCCTGACACTTTTTTATATTGTGATGTGCATTTCGGTAATTTTGCCTCAAAATTCAATTTTCTGTTTACACTTCGCACAATGTAATTGAATCCCACTCCTGACATTTTATTTATATTGTGATTTGCATTGCGGAAATATTGCCTCAAAATTATATTTTCTGTTTACACTTCGCACATTCTCCAAGCGAGTCAGGATGGCCGAGCGGTCTAAGGCGCTAAGTTCAGGTCGTATTCTACTCTGTAGGCGTGGGTTCGAATCCCACTTCTGACATTGTTTTGCATTGCGGTTATTTTGCCTCAAAATTCAATTTTCTGTTTACACTTTGCATCTTTTACGAGCAAGTCAGGATGGCCGAGCGGTCTAAGGCGCTAAGTTCAGGTCGTAGTCTACTCTGTAGGCGTGGGTTTAAATCCCACTCCTGACACTTTTTTATGTTGTGATTTCCATTTCGGAAATGCTGTCTCAAAATTAAATTTTCTGTTCACACTTTGGATATTTTTCGAGCTAGTCAGGATGGCCGAGCGGTCTAAGGCGCTACGTTCAGGTCATAGTCTACTCTGTAGGCGTGGGTTTGAATCCCACTCCTGACATTTTATTTATATTGTGATTTGCATTGCGGAAATATTGCCTCAAAATTATATTTTCTGTTTACACTTCGCACATTCTACAAGCGAGTCAGGATGGCCGAGCGGTCTAAGGCGCTAAGTTCAGGTCGTAGTCTACTCTGTAGGCGTGGGTTCGAATCCCACTTCTGACATTGTTTTGCATTTCGGTTATTTTGCCTCAAAATTCAATTTTCTGTTTACACTTCGCATATTCTACAAGACAGTCAGGATGGCCGAGCGGTCTAAGTCGCTACGTTCAGGTCGTAGTCTACTCTGTAAGCGTGGGTTCGAATCCCACTCCTGACATTTTTTTATATTGTGATTTGCATTTCGGTAATTTTGCCTCAAAATTATATTTTCTGTTTACACTTCGCACATTCTACAAGCGAGTCAGGATGGCCAAGCGGTCTAAGGCGCTAAGTTCAGGTCGTAGTCTACTCTGTAGGCGTGGGTTCGAATACCACTCCTCACATTTTTTTATATTGTAATTTGCATTTCTGAAATTTTCCTCAAAATTTTTTTTTCTGTTTACACTTTGCATATTTTACGAGCTAGTCAGTATGGCCGAGCGGTCTAAGGCGCTACGTTCAGGTCGTAGTCTACTCTGTAGGCGTGGGTTTGAATCCCACTCCTGACATTTTATTTATATTGTGATTTGCATTGCGGAAATATTGCCTCAAAATTAAATTTTCTGTTTACACTTTGCGTATTTTTCGAGCTAGTCAGGATGGCCGAGCGGTCTAAGGCGCTAAGTTCAGGTCGTAGTCTACTATGTAGGCGTGGTTTTAAATCACACTCCTGACACTTTTTTATGTTGTGATTTCCATTTCGGAAATTTTGTCTCAAAATTAAATTTTCTGTTTACACTTTGCATATTTTTCGAGCTAGTCAGGATGGCCGAGCGGTCTAAGGCGCTAAGTTTAGGTGGTAGTCTACTCTGTAGGCGTGGTTTTAAATCCCACTCCTGACACTTTTTTATATTGTGATGTGCATTTCGGTAATTTTGCCTCAAAATTCAATTTTCTGTTTACACTTCGCACAATGTAATTGAATCCCACTCCTGACATTTTATTTATATTGTGATTTGCATTGCGGAAATATTGCCTCAAAATTATATTTTCTGTTTACACTTCGCACATTCTCCCAGCGAGTCAGGATGGCCGAGCGGTCTAAGGCGCTAAGTTCAGGTCGTATTCTACTCTGTAGGCGTGGGTTCGAATCCCACTTCTGACATTGTTTTGCATTTCGGTTATTTTGCCTCCAAATTCAATTTTCTGTTTACACTTTGCATATTGTACGAGCTAGTCAGGATGGCCGAGCGGTCTAAGGCGCTAAGTTCAGGTCGTAGTCTACTCTGTAGGCGTGGGTTTAAATCCCACTCCTGACACTTTTTTATGTTGTGATTTCCATTTCGGAAATGCTGTCTCAAAATTAAATTTTCTGTTTACACTTTGCATATTTTTCGAGCTAGTCAGGATGGCCGAGCGGTCTAAGGCGCTACGTTCAGGTCGTAGTCTACTCTGTAGGCGTGGGTTCGAATCCCACTCCTGACATTTTTTTATATTCCAATTTGCATTTCTTAAATTTTGCCTCAAAATTTAATTTTCTGTTTACACTTTGCATATTTTACGAGCTAGTCAGTATGGCCGAGCGGTCTAAGGCGCTACGTTCAGGTCGTAGTCTACTCTGTATGCGTGGGTTTGAATCCCACTCCTGACATTTTATTTATATTGTGATTTGCATTGCGGAAATATTGCCTCAAAATTATATTTTCTGTTTGCACTTCGCACATTCTACAAGCGAGTCAGGATGGCCGAGCGGTCTAAGGCGCTAAGTTCAGGTCGTAGTCTACTCTGTAGGCGTGGGTTCGAATCCCACTTCTGACATTGTTTTGCATTTCGGTTATTTTGCCTCAAAATTTAATTTTCTGTTTACACTTTGCATATTTTACGAGCTAGTCAGTATGGCCGAGCGGTCTAAGGCGCTACGTTCAGGTCGTAGTCTACTCTGTATGCGTGGGTTTGAATCCCACTCCTGACATTTTATTTATATTGTGATTTGCATTGCGGAAATATTGCCTCAAAATTATATTTTCTGTTTGCACTTCGCACATTCTACAAGCGAGTCAGGATGGCCGACCGGTCTAAGGCGCTAAGTTCAGGTCGTATTCTACTCTGTAGGCGTGGGTTCGAATCCCACTTCTGACATTGTTTTGCATTTCGGTTATTTTGCCTCCAAATTCAATTTTCTGTTTACACTTTGCATATTGTACGAGCTAGTCAGGATGGCCGAGCGGTCTAAGGCGCTAAGTTCAGGTCGTAGTCTACTCTGTAGGCGTGGGTTTAAATCCCACTCCTGACACTTTTTTATGTTGTGATTTCCATTTCGGAAATGCTGTCTCAAAATTAAATTTTCTGTTTACACTTTGCATATTTTTCGAGCTAGTCAGGATGGCCGAGCGGTCTAAGGCGCTACGTTCAGGTCGTAGTCTACTCTGTAGGCGTGGGTTCGAATCCCACTCCTGACATTTTTTTATATTCCAATTTGCATTTCTTAAATTTTGCCTCAAAATTTAATTTTCTGTTTACACTTTGCATATTTTACGAGCTAGTCAGTATGGCCGAGCGGTCTAAGGCGCTACGTTCAGGTCGTAGTCTACTCTGTATGCGTGGGTTTGAATCCCACTCCTGACATTTTATTTATATTGTGATTTGCATTGCGGAAATATTGCCTCAAAATTATATTTTCTGTTTGCACTTCGCACATTCTACAAGCGAGTCAGGATGGCCGAGCGGTCTAAGGCGCTAAGTTCAGGTCGTAGTCTACTCTGTAGGCGTGGGTTCGAATCCCACTTCTGACATTGTTTTGCATTTCGGTTATTTTGCCTCAAAATTTAATTTTCTGTTTACACTTTGCATATTTTACGAGCTAGTCAGTATGGCCGAGCGGTCTAAGGCGCTACGTTCAGGTCGTAGTCTACTCTGTATGCGTGGGTTTGAATCCCACTCCTGACATTTTATTTATATTGTGATTTGCATTGCGGAAATATTGCCTCAAAATTATATTTTCTGTTTGCACTTCGCACATTCTACAAGCGAGTCAGGATGGCCGACCGGTCTAAGGCGCTAAGTTCAGGTCGTAGTCTACTCTGTAGGCGTGGGTTCGAATCCCACTTCTGACATTGTTTTGCATTTCGGTTATTTTGCCTCACAATTCAATTTTCTGTTTACACTTCGCATATTCTACAAGCCAGTCAGGATGGCCGAGCGGTCTAAGTCGCTACGTTCAGGTCGTAGTCTACTCTGTAAGCGTGGGTTCGAATCCCACTCCTGACATTTTTTTATATTGTGATTTGCATTTCGGTAATTTTGCCTCAAAATTATATTTTCTGTTTACACTTCGCACATTCTACAAGCGAGTCAGGATGGCCGAGCGGTCTAAGGCGCTAAGTTCAGGTCGTAGTCTACTCTGTAGGCGTGGGTTCAAATCCCACTTCTGACATTGTTTTGCATTTCGGTTATTTTGCCTCAAAATTCAATTTTCTGTTTACACTTCGCATATTCTACAAGCCAGTCAGGATGGCCGAGCGGTCTAAGTCGCTACGTTCTGGTCGTAGTCTACTCTGTAAGCGTGGGTTTGAATCCCACTCCTGACATTTTATTTATATTGTGATTTGCATTGCGGAAATATTGCCTCAAAATTAAATTTTCTGTTTACACTTTGCGTATTTTTCGAGCTAGTCAGGATGGCCGAGCGGTCTAAGGCGCTAAGTTCAGGTCGTAGTCTACTATGTAGGCGTGGTTTTAAATCCCACTCCTGACACTTTTTTATGTTGTGATTTCCATTTCGGAAATGTTGTCTCAAAATTAAATTTTCTGTTTACACTTTGCATATTTTTCGAGCTAGTCAGGATGGCCGAGCGGTCTAAGGCGCTAAGTTTAGGTGGTAGTCTACTCTGTAGGCGTGGTTTTAAATCCCACTCCTGACACTTTTTTATATTGTGATGTGCATTTCGGTAATTTTGCCTCAAAATTCAATTTTCTGTTTACACTTCGCATATTCTACAAGCCAGTCAGGATGGCCGAGCGGTCTAAGTCGCTACGTTCAGGTCGTAGTCTACTCTGTAAGCGTGGGTTCGAATCCCACTCCTGACATTTTTTTATATTGTGATTTGCATTTCGGTAATTTTGCCTCAAAATTATATTTTCTGTTTACACTTCGCACATTCTACAAGCGAGTCACGATGGCCGAGCGGTCTAAGGCGCTAAGTTCAGGTCGTAGTCTACTCTGTAGGCGTGGGTTCAAATCCCACTTCTGACATTGTTTTGCATTTCGGTTATTTTGCCTCAAAATTCAATTTTCTGTTTACACTTCGCATATTCTACAAGCCAGTCAGGATGGCCGAGCGGTCTAAGTCGCTACGTTCTGGTCGTAGTCTACTTTGTAAGCGTGGGTTTGAATCCCACTCCTGACATTTTATTTATATTGTGATTTGCATTGCGGAAATATTGCCTCAAAATTAAATTTTCTGTTTACACTTTGCGTATTTTTCGAGCTAGTCAGGATGGCCGAGCGGTCTAAGGCGCCAAGTTCAGGTCGTAGTCTACTATGTAGGCGTGGTTTTAAATCCCACTCCTGACACTTTTTTATGTTGTGATTTCCATTTCGGAAATGTTGTCTCAAAATTAAATTTTCTGTTTACACTTTGCATATTTTTCGAGCTAGTCAGGATCCCGAGCGGTCTAAGGCGCTAAGTTTAGGTGGTAGTCTACTCTGTAGGCGTGGTTTTAAATCCCACTCCTGACACTTTTTTATATTGTGATGTGCATTTCGGTAATTTTGCCTCAAAATTCAATTTTCTGTTTACACTTCGCACAATGTAATTGAATCCCACTCCGGACATTTTATTTATATTGTGATTTGCATTGCGGAAATATTGCCTCAAAATTATATTTTCTGTTTACACTTCGCACATTCTCCAAGCGAGTCAGGATGGCCGAGCGGTCTAAGGCGCTAAGTTCAGGTCGTATTCTACTCTGTAGGCGTGGGTTCGAATCCCACTTCTGACATTGTTTTGCATTTCGGTTATTTTGCCTCCAAATTCAATTTTCTGTTTACACTTTGCATATTTTACGAGCAAGTCAGGATGGCCGAGCGGTCTAAGGCGCTAAGTTCAGGTCGTAGTCTACTCTGTAGGCGTGGGTTTAAATCCCACTCCTGACACTTTTTTATGTTGTGATTTCCATTTCGGAAATGCTGTCTCAAAATTAAATTTTCTGTTTACACTTTGCATATATTTCGAGCTAGTCAGGATGGCCGAGCGGTCTAAGGCGCTACGTTCAGGTCGTAGTCTACTCTGTAGGCGTGGGTTCGAATCCCACTCCTGATATTTTTTTTATATTGTAATTTGCATTTCTGAAATTTGGCCTCAAAATTTAATTTTCTGTTTACACTTTGCATATTTTACGAGCTAGTCAGTATGGCCGAGCGGTCTAAGGCGCTACGTTCAGGTCGTAGTCTACTCTGTATGCGTGGGTTTGAATCCCACTCCTGACATTTTATTTATATTGTGATTTGCATTGCGGAAATATTGCCTCAAAATTATATTTTCTGTTTGCACTTCGCACATTCTACAAGCGAGTCAGGATGGCCGAGCGGTCTAAGGCGCTAAGTTCAGGTCGTAGTCTACTCTGTAGGCGTGGGTTCGAATACCACTTCTGACATTGTTTTGCATTTCGGTTATTTTGCCTCAAAATTCAATTTTCTGTTTACACTTCGCATATTCTACAAGCCAGTCAGGATGGCCGAGCGGTCTAAGGCGCTACGTTCAGATCATAGTCTACTCTGTAGGCCTGGGTTCGAATCCCACTCCTGACATTTTTTTATATTGTAATTTGCATTTCTGAAATTTGCCTCAAAATTTTATTTTCTGTTTACACTTTGCATATTTTACGAGCTAGTCAGTATGGCCGAGCGGTCTAAGGCGCTAAGTTCAGGTCGTATTCTACTCTGTAGGCGTGGGTTCGAATCCCACTTCTGACATTGTTTTGCATTTCGGTTATTTTGCCTCCAAATTCAATTTTCTGTTTACACTTTGCATATTGTACGAGCAAGTCTGGATGGCCGAGCGGTCTAAGGCGCTAAGTTCAGGTCGTAGTCTACTCTGTAGGCGTGGGTTTAAATCCCACTCCTGACACTTTTTTATGTTGTGATTTCCATTTCGGAAATGCTGTCTCAAAATTAAATTTTCTGTTTACACTTTGCATATTTTTCGAGCTAGTCAGGATGGCCGAGCGGTCTAAGGCGCTACGTTCAGGTCGTAGTCTACTCTGTAGGCGTGGGTTCGAATACCACTCCTGACATTTTTTTATATTGTAATTTGCATTTCTGAAATTTTGCCTCAAAATTAAATTTTCTGTTTACACTTTGCATATTTTACGAGCTAGTCAGTATGGCCGAGCGGTCTAAGGCGCTACGTTCAGGTCGTAGTCTACTCTGTATGCGTGGGTTTGAATCCCACTCCTGACATTTTATTTATATTGTGATTTGCATTGCGGAAATATTGCCTCAAAATTATATTTTCTGTTTGCACTTCGCACATTCTACAAGCGAGTCAGGATGGCCGAGCGGTCTAAGGCGCTAAGTTCAGGTCGTAGTCTACTCTGTAGGCGTGGGTTCGAATCCCACTTCTGACATTGTTTTGCATTTCGGTTATTTTGCCTCAAAATTCAATTTTCTGTTTACACTTCGCATATTCTACAAGCCAGTCAGGATGGCCGAGCGGTCTAAGTCGCTACGTTCTGGTCGTAGTCTACTCTGTAAGCGTGGGTTCGAATCCCACTCCTGACATTTTTTTTATATTGTGATTTGCATTTCGGTAATTTTGCCTCAAAATTATATTTTCTGTTTACACTTCGCACATTATACAAGCGAGTCAGGATGGCCAAGCGGTCTAAGGCGCTAAGTTCAGGTCGTAGTCTACTCTGTAGGCGTGGGTTCGAATCCCACTTCTGACATTGTTTTGCATTACGGTTATTTTGCCTCAAAATTCAATTTTCTGTTTACACTTTGCATATTTTACGAGCAAGTCAGGATGGCCGAGCGGTCTAAGGCGCTAAGTTCAGGTCGTAGTCTACTCTGTAGGCGTGGGTTTAAATCCCACTCCTGACACCTTTTTATGTTGTGATTTCCATTTCGGAAATGCTGTCTCAAAATTAAATTTTCTGTTTACACTTTGGATATTTTTCGAGCTAGTCAGGATGGCCGAGCGTTCTAAGGCGCTACGTTCAGGTCATAGTCTACTCTGTAGGCCTGGGTTCGAATCCCACTCCTGACATTTTTTTATATTGTAATTTGCATTTCTGAAATTTGCCTCAAAATTTTATTTTCTGTTTACACTTTGCATATTTTACGAGCTAGTCAGTATGGCCGAGCGGTCTAAGGCGCTACGTTCAGGTCGTAGTCTACTCTGTAGGCGTGGGTTTGAATCCCACTCCTGACATTTTATTTATATTGTGATTTGCATTGCGGAAATATTGCCTCAAAATTATATTTTCTGTTTACACTTCGCACATTCTACAAGCGAGTCAGGATGGCCGAGCGGTCTAAGGCGCTAAGTTCAGGTCGTATTATACTCTGTAGGCGTGGGTTCGAATCCCACTTCTGACATTGTTTTGCATTTCGGTTATTTTGCCTCAAAATTCAATTTTCTGTTTACACTTCGCATATTCTACAAGCCAGTCAGGATGGCCGAGCGGTCTAAGTCGCTACGTTCTGGTAGTAGTCTACTCTGTAAGCGTGGGTTCGAATCCCACTCCTGACATTGTTTTATATTGTGATTTGCATTTCGGTAATTTTGCCTCAAAATTATATTTTCTGTTTACACTTCGCACATTATACAAGCGAGTCAGGATGGCCAAGCGGTCTAAGGCGCTAAGTTCAGGTCGTAGTCTACTCTGTAGGCGTGGGTTCGAATCCCACTTCTGACATTGTTTTGCATTGCGGTTATTTTGCCTCAAAATTCAATTTTCTGTTTACACTTTGCATATTTTACGAGCAAGTCAGGATGGCCGAGCGGTCTAAGGCGCTAAGTTCAGGTCGTAGTCTACTCTGTAGGCGTGGGTTTAAATCCCACTCCTGACACCTTTTTATGTTGTGATTTCCATTTCGGAAATGCTGTCTCAAAATTAAATTTTCTGTTTACACTTTGGATATTTTTCGAGCTAGTCAGGATGGCCGAGCGGTCTAAGGCGCTACGTTCAGGTCATAGTCTACTCTGTAGGCCTGGGTTCGAATCCCACTCCTGACATTTTTTTATATTGTAATTTGCATTTCTGAAATTTGCCTCAAAATTTTATTTTCTGTTTACACTTTGCATATTTTACGAGCTAGTCAGTATGGCCGATCGGTCTAAGGCGCTACGTTCAGGTCGTAGTCTACTCTGTAGGCGTGGGTTTGAATCCCACTCCTGACATTTTATTTATATTGTGATTTGCATTGCGGAAATATTGCCTCAAAATTATATTTTCTGTTTACACTTCGCACATTCTACAAGCGAGTCAGGATGGCCGAGCGGTCTAAGGCGCTAAGTTCAGGTCGTAGTCTACTCTGTAGGCGTGGGTTCGAATCCCACTTATGACATTGTTTTGCATTTCGGTTATTTTGCCTCACAATTCAATTTTCTGTTTACACTTCGCATATTCTACAAGCCAGTCAGGATGGCCGAGCGGTCTAAGTCGCTACGTTCAGGTCGTAGTCTACTCTGTAAGCGTGGGTTCGAATCCCACTCCTGACATTTTTTTATATTGTGATTTGCATTTCGGTAATTTTGCCTCAAAATTATATTTTCTGTTTACACTTCGCACATTATACAAGCGAGTCAGGATGGCCAAGCGGTCTAAGGCGCTAAGTTCAGGTCGTAGTCTACTCTGTAGGCGTGGGTTCGAATCCCACTTCTGACATTGTTTTGCATTACGGTTATTTTGCCTCAAAATTCAATTTTCTGTTTACACTTTGCATATTTTACGAGCAAGTCAGGATGGCCGAGCGGTCTAAGGCGCTAAGTTCAGGTCGTAGTCTACTCTGTAGGCGTGGGTTTAAATCCCACTCCTGACACCTTTTTATGTTGTGATTTCCATTTCGGAAATGCTGTCTCAAAATTAAATTTTCTGTTTACACTTTGGATATTTTTCGAGCTAGTCAGGATGGCCGAGCGTTCTAAGGCGCTACGTTCAGGTCATAGTCTACTCTGTAGGCCTGGGTTCGAATCCCACTCCTGACATTTTTTTATATTGTAATTTGCATTTCTGAAATTTGCCTCAAAATTTTATTTTCTGTTTACACTTTGCATATTTTACGAGCTAGTCAGTATGGCCGAGCGGTCTAAGGCGCTACGTTCAGGTCGTAGTCTACTCTGTAGGCGTGGGTTTGAATCCCACTCCTGACATTTTATTTATATTGTGATTTGCATTGCGGAAATATTGCCTCAAAATTATATTTTCTGTTTACACTTCGCACATTCTACAAGCGAGTCAGGATGGCCGAGCGGTCTAAGGCGCTAAGTTCAGGTCGTATTATACTCTGTAGGCGTGGGTTCGAATCCCACTTCTGACATTGTTTTGCATTTCGGTTATTTTGCCTCAAAATTCAATTTTCTGTTTACACTTCGCATATTCTACAAGCCAGTCAGGATGGCCGAGCGGTCTAAGTCGCTACGTTCTGGTAGTAGTCTACTCTGTAAGCGTGGGTTCGAATCCCACTCCTGACATTTTTTTATATTGTGATTTGCATTTCGGTAATTTTGCCTCAAAATTATATTTTCTGTTTACACTTCGCACATTATACAAGCGAGTCAGGATGGCCAAGCGGTCTAAGGCGCTAAGTTCAGGTCGTAGTCTACTCTGTAGGCGTGGGTTCGAATCCCACTTCTGACATTGTTTTGCATTGCGGTTATTTTGCCTCAAAATTCAATTTTCTGTTTACACTTTGCATATTTTACGAGCAAGTCAGGATGGCCGAGCGGTCTAAGGCGCTAAGTTCAGGTCGTAGTCTACTCTGTAGGCGTGGGTTTAAATCCCACTCCTGACACCTTTTTATGTTGTGATTTCCATTTCGGAAATGCTGTCTCAAAATTAAATTTTCTGTTTACACTTTGGATATTTTTCGAGCTAGTCAGGATGGCCGAGCGGTCTAAGGCGCTACGTTCAGGTCATAGTCTACTCTGTAGGCCTGGGTTCGAATCCCACTCCTGACATTTTTTTATATTGTAATTTGCATTTCTGAAATTTGCCTCAAAATTTTATTTTCTGTTTACACTTTGCATATTTTACGAGCTAGTCAGTATGGCCGATCGGTCTAAGGCGCTACGTTCAGGTCGTAGTCTACTCTGTAGGCGTGGGTTTGAATCCCACTCCTGACATTTTATTTATATTGTGATTTGCATTGCGGAAATATTGCCTCAAAATTATATTTTCTGTTTACACTTCGCACATTCTACAAGCGAGTCAGGATGGCCGAGCGGTCTAAGGCGCTAAGTTCAGGTCGTAGTCTACTCTGTAGGCGTGGGTTCGAATCCCACTTATGACATTGTTTTGCATTTCGGTTATTTTGCCTCACAATTCAATTTTCTGTTTACACTTCGCATATTCTACAAGCCAGTCAGGATGGCCGAGCGGTCTAAGTCGCTACGTTCAGGTCGTAGTCTACTCTGTAAGCGTGGGTTCGAATCCCACTCCTGACATTTTTTTATATTGTGATTTGCATTTCGGTAATTTTGCCTCAAAATTATATTTTCTGTTTACACTTCGCACATTCTACAAGCGAGTCAGGATGGCCGAGCGGTCTAAGGCGCTAAGTTCAGGTCGTAGTCTACTCTGTAGGCGTGGGTTCGAATCCCACTTCTGACATTGTTTTGCATTTCGGTTATTTTGCCTCAAAATTCAATTTTCTGTTTACACTTCGCATATTCTACAAGCCAGTCAGGATGGCCGAGCGGTCTAAGTCGCTACGTTCTGGTCGTAGTCTACTCTGTAAGCGTGGGTTCGAATCCCACTCCTGACATTTTTTTATATTGTGATTTGCATTTCGGTAATTTTGCCTCAAAATTATATTTTCTGTTTACACTTCTCACATTCTACAAGCGAGTCAGGATGGCCAAGCGGTCTATGGCGCTAAGTTCAGGTCGTAGTCTACTCTGTAGGCGTGGGTTCGAATCCCACTTCTGACATTGTTTTGCATTGCGGTTATTTTGCCTCAAAATTCAATTTTCTGTTTACACTTTGCATATTTTACGAGCAAGTCAGGATGGCCGAGCGGTCTAAGGCGCTAAGTTCAGGTCGTAGTCTACTCTGTAGGCGTGGGTTTAAATCCCACTCCTGACACTTTTTTATGTTGTGATTTCCATTTCGGAAATGCTGTCTCAAAATTAAATTTTCTGTTTACACTTTGGATATTTTTCGAGCTAGTCAGGATGGCCGAGCGGTCTAAGGCGCTACGTTCAGGTCATAGTCTACTCTGTAGGCCTGGGTTCGAATCCCACTCCTGACATTTTTTTATATTGTAATTTGCATTTCTGAAATTTGCCTCAAAATTTTATTTTCTGTTTACACTTTGCATATTTTACGAGCTAGTCAGTATGGCCGAGCGGTCTAAGGCGCTACGTTCAGGTCGTAGTCTACTCTGTAGGCGTGGGTTTGAATCCCACTCCTGACATTTTATTTATATTGTGATTTGCATTGCGGAAATATTGCCTCAAAATTATATTTTCTGTTTACACTTCGCACATTCTACAAGCGAGTCAGGATGGCCGAGCGGTCTAAGGCGCTAAGTTCAGGTCGTAGTCTACTCTGTAGGCGTGGGTTCGAATCCCACTTCTGACATTGTTTTGCATTTCGGTTATTTTGCCTCACAATTCAATTTTCTGTTTACACTTCGCATATTCTACAAGCCAGTCAGGATGGCCGAGCGGTCTAAGTCGCTACGTTCAGGTCGTAGTCTACTCTGTAAGCGTGGGTTCGAATCCCACTCCTGAATTTTTTTTATATTGTGATTTGCATTTCGGTAATTTTGCCTCAAAATTATATTTTCTGTTTACACTTCGCACACTCTACAAGCGAGTCAGGATGGCCAAGCGGTCTAAGGCGCTAAGTTCAGGTCGTAGTCTACTCTGTAGGCGTGGGTTCGAATACCACTCCTCATATTTTTTGATGTTGTGATTTGCATTTCGGTAATTTTGCCTCGAAATTAAATTTTCTGTTTACACTTTGGATATTTTTCGAGCTAGTCAGGATGGCCGAGCGGTCTAAGGCGCTACGTTCAGGTCATAGTCTACTCTGTAGGCCTGGGTTCGAATCCCACTCCTGACATTTTTTTATATTGTAATTTGCATTTCTGAAATTTGCCTCAAAATTTTATTTTCTGTTTACACTTTGCATATTTTACGAGCTAGTCAGTATGGCCGAGCGGTCTAAGGCGCTACGTTCAGGTCGTAGTCTACTCTGTAGGCGTGGGTTTGAATCCCACTCCTGACATTTTATTTATATTGTGATTTGCATTGCGGAAATATTGCCTCAAAATTATATTTTCTGTTTACACTTCGCACATTCTACAAGCGAGTCAGGATGGCCGAGCGGTCTAAGGCGCTAAGTTCAGGTCGTAGTCTACTCTGTAGGCGTGGGTTCGAATCCCACTTCTGACATTGTTTTGCATTTCGGTTATTTTGCCTCACAATTCAATTTTCTGTTTACACTTCGCATATTCTACAAGCCAGTCAGGATGGCCGAGCGGTCTAAGTCGCTACGTTCAGGTCGTAGTCTACTCTGTAAGCGTGGGTTCGAATCCCACTCCTGAATTTTTTTTATATTGTGATTTGCATTTCGGTAATTTTGCCTCAAAATTATATTTTCTGTTTACACTTCGCACACTCTACAAGCGAGTCAGGATGGCCAAGCGGTCTAAGGCGCTAAGTTCAGGTCGTAGTCTACTCTGTAGGCGTGGGTTCGAATACCACTCCTCATATTTTTTGATGTTGTGATTTGCATTTCGGTAATTTTGCCTCGAAATTAAATTTTCTGTTTACACTTTGGATATTTTTCGAGCTAGTCAGGATGGCCGAGCGGTCTAAGGCGCTACGTTCAGGTCGTAGTCTACTCTGTAGGCGTGGGTTTGAATCCCACTCCTGACATTTTATTTATATTGTGATTTGCATTGCGGAAATATTGCCTCAAAATTATATATTCTGTTTACACTTCGCACATTCTACAAGCGAGTCAGGATGGCCGAGCGGTCTAAGGCGCTAAGTTCAGGTCGTAGTCTACTCTGTAGGCGTGGGTTCGAATCCCACTTCTGACATTGTTTTGCATTTCGGTTATTTTGCCTCACAATTCAATTTTCTGTTTACACTTCGCATATTCTACAAGCCAGTCAGGATGGCCGAGCGGTCTAAGTCGCTACGTTCAGGTCGTAGTCTACTCTGTAAGCGTGGGTTCGAATCCCACTCCTGACATTTTTTTATATTGTGATTTGCATTTCGGTAATTTTGCCTCAAAATTATATTTTCTGTTTACACTTCGCACATTCTACAAGCGAGTCAGGATGGCCGAGCGGTCTAAGGCGCTAAGTTCAGGTCGTAGTCTACTCTGTAGGCGTGGGTTCGAATCCCACTTCTGACATTGTTTTGCATTTCGGTTATTTTGCCTCAAAATTCAATTTTCTGTTTACACTTCGCATATTCTACAAGCCAGTCAGGATGGCCGAGCGGTCTAAGTCGCTACGTTCTGGTCGTAGTCTACTCTGTAAGCGTGGGTTCGAATCCCACTCCTGACATTTTTTTATATTGTGATTTGCATTTCGGTAATTTTGCCTCAAAATTATATTTTCTGTTTACACTTCTCACATTCTACAAGCGAGTCAGGATGGCCAAGCGGTCTAAGGCGCTAAGTTCAGGTCGTAGTCTACTCTGTAGGCGTGGGTTCGAATCCCACTTCTGACATTGTTTTGCATTGCGGTTATTTTGCCTCAAAATTCAATTTTCTGTTGACACTTTGCATATTTTACGAGCAAGTCAGGATGGCCGAGCGGTCTAAGGCGCTAAGTTCAGGTCGTAGTCTACTCTGTAGGCGTGGGTTTAAATCCCACTCCTGACACTTTTTTATGTTGTGATTTCCATTTCGGAAATGCTGTCTCAAAATTAAATTTTCTGTTTACACTTTGGATATTTTTCGAGCTAGTCAGGATGGCCGAGCGGTCTAAGGCGCTACGTTCAGGTCATAGTCTACTCTGTAGGCCTGGGTTCTAATCCCACTCCTGACATTTTTTTATATTGTAATTTGCATTTCTGAAATTTGCCTCAAAATTTTATTTTCTGTTTACACTTTGCATATTTTACGAGCTAGTCAGTATGGCCGAGCGGTCTAAGGCGCTACGTTCAGGTCGTAGTCTACTCTGTAGGCGTGGGTTTGAATCCCACTCATGACATTTTATTTATATTGTGATTTGCATTGCGGAAATATTGCCTCAAAATTATATTTTCTGTTTACACTTCGCACATTCTACAAGCGAGTCAGGATGGCCGAGCGGTCTAAGGCGCTAAGTTCAGGTCGTAGTCTACTCTGTAGGCGTGGGTTCGAATCCCACTTCTGACATTGTTTTGCATTTCGGTTATTTTGCCTCACAATTCAATTTTCTGTTTACACTTCGCATATTCTACAAGCCAGTCAGGATGGCCGAGCGGTCTAAGTCGCTACGTTCAGGTCGTAGTCTACTCTGTAAGCGTGGGTTCGAATCCCACTCCTGAAATTTTTTTATATTGTGATTTGCATTTCGGTAATTTTGCCTCAAAATTATATTTTCTGTTTACACTTCGCACATTCTACAAGCGAGTCAGGATGGCCAAGCGGTCTAAGGCGCTAAGTTCAGGTCGTAGTCTACTCTGTAGGCGTGGGTTCGAATACCACTCCTCACATTTTTTGATGTTGTGATTTGCATTTCGGTAATTTTGCCTCGAAATTAAATTGTCTGTTTACACTTCGCACATTCTACAAGCTGGTCAGAATGGCCGAGCGGTCTAAGGCGCTAAGTTCAGGTCGTAGTCTACTCTGTAGGCGTGGTTTTAAATCCCACTCCTGACACTTTTTTATGTTGTGATTTCCATTTCGGAAGTTTTGTCTCAAAATTTAATTTTCTGTTTACACTTTGCATATTTTTCGAGCTAGTCAGGATGGCCGAGCGGTCTAAGGCGCTAAGTTCAGGTCGTAGTCTACTATGTAGGCGTGGTTTTAAATCCCACTCCTGACACTTTTATATGTTGTGATTTCCATTTCGGAAATTTTATCTCAAAATTAAATTTTCTGTTTACACTTTGCATATTTCTCGAGCTAGTCAGGATGGCCGAGCGGTCTAAGGCGCTAAGTTTAGGTGGTAGTCTACTCTGTAGGCGTGGTTTTAAATCCCACTCCTGACACTTTTTTATATTGTGATGTGCATTTCGGTAATTTTGCCTCAAAATTAAATTTTCTGTTTACACTTCGCACAATGTAATTGAATCCCACTCCTGACATTTTATTTATATTGTGATTTGCATTGCGGAAATATTGCCTCAAAATTATATTTTCTGTTTACACTTCGCACATTCTACAAGCGAGGCAGGATGGCCGAGCGGTCTAAGGCGCTAAGTTCAGGTCGTAGTCTACTCTGTAGGCGTGGGTTCGAATCCCACTTCTGACATTGTTTTGCATTTCGGTTATTTTGCCTCCAAATTCAATTTTCTGTTTACACTTTGCATATTGTACGAGCTAGTCAGGATGGCCGAGCGGTCTAAGGCGCTAAGTTCAGGTCGTAGTCTACTCTGTAGGCGTGGGTTTAAATCCCACTCCTGACACTTTTTTATGTTGTGATTTCCATTTCGGAAATGCTGTCTCAAAATTAAATTTTCTGTTTACACTTTGCATATTTTTCGAGCTAGTCAGGATGGCCGAGCGGTCTAAGGCGCTACGTTCAGGTCGTAGTCTACTCTGTAGGCGTGGGTTCGAATCCCACTCCTGACATTTTTGTATATTGTAATTTGCATTTCTGAAATTTTGCCTCAAAATTTAATTTTCTGTTTACACTTTGCATATTTTACGAGCTAGTCAGTATGGCCGAGCGGTCTAAGGCGCTACGTTCAGGTCGTAGTCTGCTCTGTATGCGTGGGTTTGAATCCCACTCCTGACATTTTATTTATATTCTGATTTGCATTGCGGAAATATTGCCTCAAAATTATATTTTCTGTTTGCACTTCGCACATTCTACAAGCGAGTCAGGATGGCCGAGCGGTCTAAGGCGCTAAGTTCAGGTCGTAGTCTACTCTGTAGGCGTGGGTTCGAATCCCACTTCTGACATTTTTTTGCATTTCGGTTATTTTGCCTCAAAATTCAATTTTCTGTTTACACTTTGCATATTTTACGAGCAAGTCAGGATGGCCGAGCGGTCTAAGGCGCTAAGTTCAGGTCGTAGTCTACTCTGTAGGCGTGGGTTTAAATCCCACTCCTGACATTTTTTTATATTGTAATTTGCATTTCTGAAATTTGCCTCAAAATTCAATTTTCTGTTTACACTTCGCACAATGTTTTCGCACATTTTACGAGCAACTCAGGATGGCCGAGCGGTCTAAGGCGCTACGTTCAGGTCGTAGTCTACTCTGTAGGCGTGGGTTCGAATCCCACTCCTGAATTTTTTTATATTGTGATTTGCATTTCTGAAATTTTGCCTCAAAATTTAATGTTCTGTTTACACTTTGAATATTTTACGAGCTAGTCAGTATGGCCGAGCGGTCTAAGGCGCTACGTTCAGGTCGCAGTCTACTCTGTAGGCGTGGGTTCGAATCCCACTTCCGACATTTTTTTGCATTACGGTTATTTTGCCTCAAAATTCAATTTTCTGTTTACACTTCGCATATTCTACAAGCCAGTCAGGATGGCCGAGCGGTCTAAGGCGATACGTTCAGGTCGTAGTCTACTCTGTAGGCGTGGGTTCGAATAACACTCCTGACATTTTATTTATATTGTGATTTGCATTTCGGAAATGTTGCCTCAAAATTCAATTTTCTGTTTACACTTTGCATATTTTACGAGCTAGTCAGTATGGCCGAGCGGTCTAAGGCGCTACGTTCAGGTCGTAGTCTGCTCTGTATGCGTGGGTTTGAATCCCACTCCTGACATTTTATTGATATTCTGATTTGCATTGCGGAAATATTGCCTCAAAATTATATTTTCTGTTTGCACTTCGCACATTCTACAAGCGAGTCAGGATGGCCGAGCGGTCTAAGGCGCTAAGTTCAGGTCGTAGTCTACTCTGTAGGCGTGGGTTCGAATCCCACTTCTGACATTTTTTTGCATTTCGGTTATTTTGCCTCAAAATTCAATTTTCTGTTTACACTTTGCATATTTTACGAGCAAGTCAGGATGGCCGAGCGGTCTAAGGCGCTAAGTTCAGGTCGTAGTCTACTCTGTAGGCGTGGGTTTAAATCCCACTCCTGACATTTTTTTATATTGTAATTTGCATTTCTGAAATTTGCCTCAAAATTCAATTTTCTGTTTACACTTCGCACAATGTTTTCGCACATTTTACGAGCAACTCAGGATGGCCGAGCGGTCTAAGGCGCTACGTTCAGGTCGTAGTCTACTCTGTAGGCGTGGGTTTGAATCCCACTCCTGCAATTTTTTTATATTGTGATTTGCATTTCTGAAATTTTGCCTCAAAATTTAATTTTCTGTTTACACTTTGAATATTTTACGAGCTAGTCAGTATGGCCGAGCGGTCTAAGGCGCTACGTTCATGTCGCAGTCTACTCTATAGGCGTGGGTTCGAATCCCACTTCCGACATTTTTTTGCATTACGGTTATTTTCCCTCAAAATTCAATTTTCTGTTTACACTTCGCATATTCTACAAGCCAGTCAGGATGGCCGAGCGGTCTAAGGCGATACGTTCAGGTCGTAGTCTACTCTGTAGGCGTGGGTTCGAATAACACTCCTGACATTTTATTTATATTGTGATTTGCATTTCGGAAATGTTGCCTCAAAATTCAATTTTCTGTTTACACTTTGCATATTTTACGAGCTAGTCAGAATGGCCGAGCGGTCTAAGGCGCTAAGTTCAGGTCGTATTCTACTCTGTAGGCGTGGTTTTAAATCCCACTCCTGACACTTTTTTATGTTGTGATTTCCATTTCGGAAATTAAGTCTCAAAATTAAATTTTCTGTTTACACTTTGCATATTTTTCGAGCTAGTTAGGATGGCCGAGCGGTCTAAAGGCCGGTTCATACTCACTGCGTATTCACTGCGTACGCAGCGCGGAGTTCTATAGGGAAGCGCAGTGTGTACTCAAAGTTCGTGTCTCTGCGCGCAGTTTTTGAAACTGATGAAAAGTTCGTACGCACCAATCGGATGCGTAGTCGGACACATTCAAATATGTTAACATTTGTCGGATGCGTACACGCAGCCCAGACTTGGCGAAAGATGGCAAACATGGGAAGCAGTACAAATGACGAAGCGCTTATCGAAGCAGTCCGCCTATTTCCCAATCTATATAATCCAAGTTTAAAGGAGTATCGAGATGTAGAGAGGGCTGTTACCTCATGGAAAGAAATCGGCAACATTTGCGAAAAGGATTGGAAGGAGTGCAAGGACAAATGGAGGAAACTGCGGGATGCCTTCGTAAAGGTGAAGAAGAATATGAAGACAAAAAGCGGCGATGGGGCCAAAAAACAAACGAAATTGCCTTACTATGAACCGATGGCATTCCTTGGAGACCACATCAAACACAGAGAAACGGAAACGAACATGGACATAAAGTAAGTAACTTCATTATGTTGCGCGTGTGTAAACGCAGTGAGTATGAACCGGCCTTAAGACGTAGCGAACGGGCCTGGCACTACTACTGCGAGGGACATATACCATGGTTTAGCCATCGGTCGTGGATCTGCTTGGATCACTGGACACTGTTTGGATCCCAGCGGGAAACAAGAGAGCACATCCAGAAGCATCACAACAACGGATTGTTTAGGGACATCCCAGGTGTTGCCCGATTGCTGAGACCGGCAACCCAGACACAGGCCGAATACGCGGCAAATTAAAAATTGTAAACAGTATTCAGCTTGATATTTGCCCACTCTGGTTCGAAATCTAGAGCCGCGTATTCCCAAACGTGTCCTTAAACAATATGCGCGACTTATTTACACGGGTATCATACTAGGCCGCAATGTCGCGTTGCAGAAAACTCCGTTAAAGATGGAAAAAACTAAATATTCAAACCTAGTTTTGTTTATCACTTGCTGGGTTTGCTCTTTCGAAAACACATGAATTAAAGAGATCACAATCTGCTTTTTGATACAAACCATTTTTTGAGTTTGAAAAAAACTCACCCTTACTGTCACATTTGTCCCGAAAACCATTCTTTCCTTAATGACTAACGAAACGGAGCGTCTGTATTTAAGTTTAAATGTTGCGCTTGTCATTCCAATTTTGTTTGGTTTTGGGGGTTTATTAAATCACGGATATTCTTATGAATGAACTCATCAAAATAAAAAAAGCCCCTAATGTCAGTATTCATCGGTAATTTTCGTTTTTTTATCGTCCCTCTGTCGCGGGTCACCGCTCATGAATAATGGATTTTATTTAATCTAGATTTGAAAATGACACATGCGCACAACTGTATGTCGCTTAAGAAACGGCGATATATCGCACGCAGCTGATCTGAAAACTGTGGCTCGGTAAAACGCGGAACTCTGATAATTAAATGCCTTGCCGGCTGAATTTTGCAAGAAAATTATCTGAGGAGTTATTGAGGATATAAGACACTTTGAAGGTTGCGATCACTTTGAAGGTTGGTTCTGCAGCCGTAAACATGCCCCCTCCCCACAGCGTTGGACCATGCTTGGACCATACAATGTGGCGATAACGCACAGACCAGCATGCCTGGGTTAATGCCGATTATGCGGCGATAAGAAACTGACCGAACACGCTGAAAATTGACGCTGAGTACCTGGCCGTACGTGCGAGCTCCGAGCAAAATGGGGCTCAGGCTGCCTGAAAAATGACGGATTTCCCATAACCTGTCTGCAAATTCACAAAAACACCGTGACCACGAAGAAAGGATTATAATGGCCTTTCGCTGCTCGGGTCTAACATCTTCGAGGGATAATATTTTCGCTGCAAAATTTAAACAACAACAGATCTTCGGACGACAGACGACGCTGAATATCTGCCATTTTGTCTTAAATGTCATGCTGCATCAAATTCGATGACGTCGGGATTCAACCGCGTTGTGATTGGACACTTCACATCTTAGCCCCGCCTATACTTATCTGTATTCGCATACGAAGTCATGTGCTAGAAATGTGGCGCAAAATATAGGAAAAACATGTGATTTTAAAAACCCAATGATCCAAGGCGAAAAAGTAGCCTCAGTTGATTTGCATAAATAGTGGCCATATGAGGTCGCTGTTCGGGCTGTATCTTTGCACGGGGCGCAAGCTAGCAGCATATGCTGCGGGGCGCGCGCACAGTGTAGGCCTATTTCTGGACGGATAACGACGGACGGATAACGACGAACCCGCCTTGACGAAGGCTAGAGTACCCCCGAAAACCGTTAGGTTCAGTTTGAACACTAATCATATGGAAGGCTATTTAGACGATTTAGAGGTATTTTGTTAAGTATTTGTGTGTATTTTGGCGACATTTTTCACCACATTTAAGACCTATTTTTAATCCTTTTCACATTAAAGAGTCGTATGCATTGAGGTCATCCTCGTTCACTAACTTTGCTTTTTATAAAACCGTATTTACAATGCATCGTTCCTACGGTGCGCTTTTTGAAATTCAAAAAGCAGTACGCCGTAGGTACGGTGCTTCGTAGTGGGATAATGGCTCGTAAATCCTACGATGCATCGTAAGTTCAGAAGAGTTTCGTGAAATCGACCCCAGGCTCGAGTAAGCGCGATAGGTCACGTGAGAGTTCAATCGAACGGTGTCAAACTTGCACTAGTAAGCGCGGGGCGGGGGGGAGGGGGTCGAACGCGCTAATTGTAACTTTTATATAATTATGACGGTCGTGTCAAAGAAAACAAATGTTGGCAATATTGCCCAGGCGGTATTTTCAATCACACAAAATTGGACTTGAACAAAAAACGTATACCTGGATTATTTTACAATATCTAGGGACCAATTTTCACAAGCCTCTTCGTTTTTGTGACCTCGGGATTTATATCGCCATCATCCTATCTCATCTATTTCTATTTAAACATTTTGCCACATAATATATGTAGATATACATCGCTTATTGGTTCATCAACATAAACAGAAAAACCGTTTTACTTAAAGAAAAAAGAAAGACAAATCGGCGGAATAGATTACCCTGTCACTCAGCTAGAGGGCTTGATTAGCTGAAGAAAGAAACGAAAAGGCACAAAAAACACATCAATACTCTTCATAATCGCTACAGAATGTTTATTTTGTCCCACTTAAACCATAAAATATAGACGCATCAATGCAATGACCGTTATACAAAATATAAAAAATAAAAACCTCTGGAATAATACACCAATCGTTGTATAAAAACCACTTAATCTCTCACCGCTAACAAAACCCCAGAAACAAAACTATAATAAAATAAAAACGTCGTGTACCGTTATGTGTATTTATACACAGCATTCATAAATACCGCGGACAGTTTACCTATTCCCATTGGTCTCGACAGCGGGGCCTATTTTCATTGCTCTGCTAACCACAACAATCCGCACTTACGGTCAACATTTTCCGCTAACCGCGCTAGCAGAAAAAAAATATATGTGCTCACTATGTAAGCACACAATCCTTAGTTATGGGATGTACGCATGCTCAGAGACCAAAATTCCTCGCTAACGCGTGAAACCGTTTTTACGGTAGCTTTACTTTTTTGTTGGTTGAAACACAAATGAGTGCGTGTTTCATAGCCCAGTTTGCACGCATCTGTACCAGCATCTTGCGTTCCGCGTAACATCGCGCAGTTAGCGTTAGCGAGGAATTTTGGTCTCTGAGCATGTGTACATCCCGTAACTAAGGATTATGTGCTTACATGGTAAGTAAATAATTTGTCTACCAGCGCGGTTAGCGGAAAATGGTGACCGTAAGCGCGGAATTATGTGGTGCAGAGCCAAGAAATTGAGCCCGGATCGATCACGCCAGCGAGGATCATACCCTAAACGTAGCTAGAGGGGTGTTTGAGAAAATCACGTAGTAATTGTTTAAGAAAATCGTCGGAAACGTATAATTATGGTTTTATTGACGTATTAACCGGAAGGTATTTATGAATGGGAATAAACATTTGGTTGGCCGGTATTAAACGTATGTTTAAAACTGGCTCATGGGCCTGAACATTGTTAATGACTCTCGCCTTCGGCTCCGGTCATTATTACTTGTCCAGGCCCATGAGCCGGCTTTGTACATATGTTTAAAACCAGCCAACCACATAATTTATTATCTTATTATTAGCCCATGGCATATACATTTATAGGTTTTCCCAGTTACTGTAACACTTGTATCACACAAATTCCTTATATAACGACACTATAATTTTGTCGCCAAACGTCGCCATTCTTAATTTCAATTTCCAAACAGGGCAATAGATTGAATTTAAGGTGCAGTACAATTCAAGTGTGTAGCATTCTGATTAGTTCTAAATCCGATATCGGCGTTGAATAACAATTTGGGTTTTTGTCGTTCATTTTAACACTTTAGTCATTTCAACTCAGCTCATGCAGGCGGTGCATTTCGTAGCACATTTCTGGGCATCTCTTCGTTTTTTGACATAATTTCGTCTTAGAAGCTTGATCTAAGATGGCTGTCAGGGATATGAGTTAAAATAACTGGAAAAACTTTAATTATAATATTTTCCAGATAAACAGCATATGATAGATGATTACACTTCTGATGATTATACTTGTAATAAATTTTCCAAAATGCGCCACATATACCCACAAGACGTGTTTCAAACGTTTTTGTCATTGTTATAACCTTAAAGCCATTACATAATAGTAAATAGAGAAAATAGAAGCCGAGGCTATTTGCTGTGTGTAAAAGTAACACATTTGGCTACAATAAATTCTTATAGTTATACTGTTTAATTATGATTCGAGAATCAAGTACGGTCCGTCACATTGATATGATATAATTGAATTGTTCACTTGATCCCAAAAGCATGACATTTGGCGCACAGTCAGAGTATGTCATGCGAAAGATATTTGGCTATAGGGCCACCGCAAATTTGACATTTGAAGAAAAACGATTAAGGTGAAAATAATAACAAGCAATGGCAGCCACTGTAAACATTTTGAAAATTGCTTGTTATTTATTCTACCTGTATTTCGCGATGGCCCTTTTGCCAAATACCTTTCCAATGACATACTATTGTGATTGTGTGCCAAATTGCATACTTTATCGTTTTTTCACACTGCCCGACTATGAGGAAGTTAAACACATATTTTTTTAAGACAGCGGCTTGGGGATTTCAATTTTACAGTAAAGAGTGTATTGTGATGCTGACCTATTTTAAGTTTTGTGTTCATAGATGCTGTAAAACCAAGAAAAATGGTGTTCTTGTAGTCTGGTTCCTTGACTACGAAGCAGAGCAATTTCGGACGTCAGGGAATCATCTTGTTAAAAAACCAGAGTAGTTAGCTTGCACCCATTCATAGATGTGTAACAGTATCGCAAATATAAAGTGAACTACTCAATTGAATGAATTGGGTTTGAAAATAGTCTGGTTTTTCAAACGACATCCGGCTGGCAATCGTTGAAAAAGATACAACATTTGACTTTTCTTGAAAACCACAGCACGCCAGATGCCGTGGTTTTACAGGATGCTTAATCGGGACTGTTAGGCTATTTATTTTACAAGTGAGGTATTTTTAGAACAATTGAGTAGTTTTATTTTTTTATGTTTAAAAAATGTATTATTATGCATTTTTTTATATATTCCTAGACAGTATGGTATTTGACATGATTTAGTTTGTACGTGGAAGTTGTTTTTTTAGTTTCTAGGTCTGCATGGCTGCGGTTGTCTTTGTCTTTGTCTGGGCACGTGGATAGGACAGGGAATAGGGAAGACCAAACCAGCCAGCATAACTGTAGGACGCTGAAATTGTATAGCCATAGACGACGACCATGAAGGGTGACGACTGGTTATTTGTTTGCTCGACGACTTGGAGGCCTCCTGCTGTGGGTAGTTCAAC
Organism: Crossaster papposus; assembly: GCA_037893245.1. Classification (NCBI taxonomy): domain Eukaryota; kingdom Metazoa; phylum Echinodermata; class Asteroidea; order Velatida; family Solasteridae; genus Crossaster; species Crossaster papposus. The sequence continues at coordinate 154,118 of JBAIAA010000808.1, read as the reverse complement.
AGTGATTGATGTGTAGTCGGTGCCAGATACAGGACTGTCATTAATAACATTGGTCTCATTGATCAGAGAGCCGTTCAGAGTCAGGTTTAAACGATAATCGGTTTTCACGACAATATTAATGTAATTGGAGAAACCACCAGTAGGTGTAACGAAGCCGAACTCGTAACCGTAGTTTTCGTTAGCAGGCACCTACTTCAAAGACGGATCAACTCTTATGCCGGCGATGGACTCCAGCTGCTGTACCACAAGGATTGGCTGGCTTGACGATATGAGTCCCGCCCCACTCAGACTTCCCTGCCAAAACTGTCCAGGTTCCAATAGCATCTCGTTCAGGCCAATTCTCGGGATGGTGAATGTGGTTCCGGTAAGGTAAGCAACGATAATATACGTGTTGTTATTACTTCGGGCCGAGGTGTAGATGTTTTCCTTCCCCCAGCTCGTGACGTGCACAAGTTGCCCTGTTGCGATGTTGCCCCCTGGTTCTGGATTGCCGCTAAACACGACAACTGGTTTGTCAGTTTGAATGATACTTCCCGTTAGGTCTCCAGTTGCCTGCTTTGCCCCGATGTAAAATAAATGCAGTTTATTTACCGTAAAATTAAAAACGCTATCAGCATTGTAGGTAACTTCATCGATACGTATAGGAGCGCTCAAAGTAATCTTAACCGAAGTAGAATCTTCTGTACCAATGACAGCAAAATGTGAAGAACTAGTTACGGGTTTGGCTGATACCACCACGTACTGCTGGCAAAGACTGCTGATTGGTATACAAAGAAAGCCGTCGCCTGAGTCGATACTACTGTGTAATCCATACAGGGCTATGTCATTGGCCGCAACGACCTCGATGGCTTTCATGCTGCGCCCGGTGTCAAAAGTCTTGAAGTTTTCGGGGATGTCAATCTGTTGAGATTCTCTAGGCGGAAGGAGTAGGTCTCTCTTATATGGTGAACCACCCGGTATTTCAAGTTTGCTGCTTATGTTAACCGCTTATGTTAATCACTCAGAGATGCTATCAAAACAAACAGTGGGAGTTGTTTGGTGAAGCTTGCAGGGAAACAAATGATGAAATGTTTACCCTGTGTTTTTCTGGAGCCGCACTGTGCCGTTGCTGCAGCCTGTTTGTCGAGAATGATAAAGAGCAAGAAAGCCGCACACACGTATTGTGCAATTTGATGATCCATGCTGTAAAGGGAAATTAAAAACATAAACATGTATTACAATTTGATTGGTTAAAATAGTTGGTTAAAATTGTAACCAACAGTGGGTACAAATGTTTCCAATGTTGGGTACATTTTATCCAACGTTGGGCAAAATCTTTAACCAATTTTTTGTTACCAACGTTTGTGTCACCTGGTAACCAACAGTTGGTTAAAATTGGTAAATTTACTCAACGTTGGTAACATTTGGTTACATCTAATCAACGTTGGGTAAAACGGCTCAATTTTACCAACTGTTGGTTACCAGGTGAACCACACAGCAGTTGGCAACAACATTGGTTAAAGATTTTGCCCAACGTTGGGTAAAATGTACCTATCATTGGTCAAATTGAAGAAAAAAATACACATTGTTGGTTAACATTTTAACCAATTTGTTTAACCAACACAATTCTCATACATGATTTTAGAGTGCACATCTCCCAAATCAAAGTACAGTTTATTTTAACACTAACAAAACACACTATTCGCTTGTGCAGATATTGCTTGAAATCAATATAATCAATAAAATCGGTACTTGCGCCACCTTTTGTTTAATTAATTGACATGAAACGACTAAAACAAAACTTATTTTCCTCAGAAAGGGCCACGGTGCACCGCATGACAATTTTAGCAGTACCCAGTATAACAAAAGAGAGAGCTATCGAGGTTATGTGGCTTGCCAAAAGGTACACGCTTAAAACACACAGTTGAATCAACATTCATAAATACCTGGGACAGTTTAGGCATTCCTATTGGTCGAGAGCCCGTCACGTGGCCGGTATTAAACGGACGATAAAGACACGGCTGGAAGTGTTTAAACCCTAGCTGGAAACAACATTCCGTCCCCAGGGCTCACTTTATTTCCAACCCTGAACCGTACCTCGTCTCCAATAATAACCCTATCAATCCCAAGAGTGCCATATGGACTCATTGAAGCATACACTCTCGTTACCATTGTGACTTTACGTCACACAAATACAATCGGATTTCATTCCCATTGGGCCCTGATGGCACATTGCCATTTCGCATTGAACTGAAATGTAAATAGCGCCCTCACTTTGGAGATCGGCCTCTGATTGGCGAGACCCCACGCGCGCGTCCTCTTGCGCGCGTGGGTATGAAATATTATAGGATATTAGGATTCACCAAATAGAGACGCCATGTGAACACTCGTCACAGAAAACCAGTCATAATGGCGGATCCATCCGACATTCTTGACGAAATATTCGCGGATAGCGGTTCTGATATATCTGATGAGACTTCCTTATCATCCACCACAGAAGAAAGTGACGATTCGAAAGAGTTTGTCGCTACCTGCTCAAAGTCAAAGTCATCCGACAAGCCGAATTTCAGGTGAAGAGGTTACTAATAATTATAAGTAGTAAAATGCTATGACTATGAGACTGAGTATGACTCGAGAACGTGAATTTAGTTACACAGGAATAAAGCGAATAAACAGTACAGTGTGTGAGCCTACACTTGTTGGGAATTTATATTAATGTAACATTACCCTGGCTCTAGATGTATTTCCCCCAAAAAAAGGGAAAATGCCTCCCTTTCAGTTACAATAAATCAGAAATGTGCATTCAAGTAGAACAGTACTGTGTGCACAAAAAATTCCTATTCAGAAAATGAGTCTTCAAACAAACAGCGCCCTCACACATCAATGTGCTTACCCAAGCACATTAAATATTGTGTGAGGGCGGTGTTTCTTTGAAGACCCATTTTCTGATTAGAAAAATAATATTAAAATGGTGATTTTTGTGCACCCTAATCATTTAATTTGTTATTCAAATTAAACTATTTTTGAACTCATGATTGTCGTATGCGCTATGCCTTTGCTGTCTAGTACCATTAGGAAGAAGTTTCTCCAATCAATATAGCGCCCTCTGACATTTCTTAATATGTTAATATTCTCACTTCAGGTCTGGATGGCATAAAACAAGCTCCTATAAGCGGCCACCTGCGAACTTCAGTGGACAAGTTGGACCTACGCAAGATTTCAGTGAGTGGACTATCACCGATGGAGACCTTTCAACTCTTTTTTTGCCATGCAGTCTGGCAGTTGATGGTGACCGAGACGAACCGATATGCCGATCAAAGTGTGCCTGGAAAAACATCCTGGACTCCAACAAATGTTCCAGAAATGAGGCGTTTTTTGGCATTGCTTCTGTGCATGGGGATCAACAAAAGGCCTCGCTATGCTATGCACTGGTCGAGGTCAGAAGTTCTGCGAAGCCCTGTGTATCCATCAACCATGTCCCGCAACCGATTTGACGCAATCCTGCGATTTTTCCACCTTGCCAACAATCGCTGACGAAACTATCACTGATGATGACAAACTGTCTAAAGTTCGCCCCCTGCTAGACATCGTATTGCCCTCGTTTCGTCGAATTTATAAACCCGGACGAAACCTCTCACCAGACGAGACTATGATAAAATTTAAAGGGCGACTGGGTTTCAAACAATACATGCCACACAAGGCTGCCAAATGGGGGTTAAAATGCTTCTCATTATGTGAATCCGAAACTGGGTATTGTTGTAATTGGCAGGTTTTTACCGGGTCCAAGGCCACATCAGACCAATTCAGACTGCCTTCGATCGCGTATGCTACCACGAACCATCCACGTAACCTTTCAGCATCAGGCCAAGTAGTCATCGACCTTTTGAAAGGGCTAGAACATAAAGGATATATTGTTTTTATGGATAATTGGTACACCAGTCCTGCCCTCGTTTATACACAAATTATGGCAGTTAGGATTTAGTTCCCGTGGAACAGTACGCTACACATCACAAGGGATTCCGGAGATTGCAAATCCCAAGAAGTTTCCCATACGGAAAGGCGATGACCCCCAGTTTTACACGAAAGCCGGGCAACTCTGCATTGTTTGGCAGGATAGAAAGCGTGTAACACTTATGACGAATTATGGCGACTGCAGTATGGACACAAAAGAAATTCGCTGCAAAAACAGTTCCACCGGACTTCGCGAGATTCACAAACCTTCTGTCGTTCAGGATTATAACCGGTTTATGGGTGGTTCAGATTTAGCCGCCCAATTATGGCAGTACTATGCACACCACCATAGATCCCTAAAATGGTGGAAACGCGTTTTCCTAAATATCCTCGATATCAGTTTGCTTAACACTACTATCCTTTTTAACTACCTGCCGAGCAACAAAAAAATAACTAGCTTGGAGTTCCGGGTGAAGGTCATCGAGGGACTTCTTCGTTCCAGCCCAGCACACCTTGGCAATGAAGCGTCACGTCTTTCGAGTCAACATTATCCTGGGAGAAGTGTGGCCGGCAACAAGCACAACTGTGTCGTTTGTAGTACGATAGCCAAGCGGAAGCAAACTCGTACTATGTGTAAAAAGTGTAAAAAGCCAATGTGTGTACTGCCATGCTTTGATAAGTATCACAGTTGTTTGTGATCAACATTTAGGAGTTTTTATATTGTGGTCCAGCTGTCCCCCCCCAATACCCCCCCCCCCCCCCCCAAAAAAAAAAAAAACACCCCAACGTTTAAAAGATTGTGTGCACACCGGCGACCCAACCTTTGAAGAACAATCTTTTCAATGTTGATTGGGGGGGGGGGGGGATTTGGGGGGGGGGGGGGGGGGGGGGTAGTCAAGTTTAAGTAATTACCCAAACATTCCTTTCGCCCATAAAAAATCAGTACTTGTAGTAAGTTCGAATTTATGAAGCACCGCTGACCAAAACAATCTACATGTATATTCTACTGTAATTGTCAGAACAATTAGCATTTGGGGAGTTCCAACCTTTGAAGAAAAATCTTTTATTATGCGAAATCATACTCATTTTTGCAGAGTGTCACAAATAACTTTGCTACCCTACACCTTAACTTATGAAATTGTCTTGTTATTAACACCTATATATTATATAAACGGGATTATTGTTTTTTTGTCACAAGATGGGCGAAACAATAACCACATGGTTTTTGCATCTATTTGGTCAATTTGTGGGATGTGGTGTGAAAATGAGTATGTTTTCCATCTCACGTTCTTCATTTCCGTCTCACGCTCATCGATATGGGTACCAGTTATGTACACTAAGGGTTGCTTGGCAGTACAAAATATTGGCGTGTTTTTGTCAATTTTGAAGTCGTGTGTCTATAGGGTGCCGGTAAATGAACTGGTTGACCTTCGAGCAACAATTAGAAATCATTCCAAGGAATGACTTTGGGGTTCCAACAGAAATCATTCAAAAAAAAACGAATTCATAAATGTTTTCCCACAATTGGCGGGGCCGGTAATCATAAGGTTTCGATATTTTTCCCTTCCATTTAACAATAATAAATAGACACTAGTGGCAAAATGTTGTATGTCAATTCCATTAGTAACTTGGGTTTTATGAACCACCGCTGAACAAAACAATCTACATCTAATTACACTAACAATTATCATTTTTGGAGTCTCATTTAATGGGCTTGCACGAGTTGCCTTTCATGAGATTGTCTAATGAGGGCGCTATACACTGAAAGTTTTCTAAAATGTGCCTGGTAAATAACTGAACATGCTATGCCTACAACTGTGGGAACCAAAGTATGTGTGATGAAATATGTCTTGGGGTTGATAGGGTTAAGAGCGGGTAGTGTTGGGCGCGTAAAACTCGACACCTTGGGAACGAGGTTGCCAATGGCAGTAATAGTCTGGTTTACAGTAAATACGCTTTATTGCATATATTTTGTTGAGAGCGACAGAGGCGGAAACATGTCATTTGACACAGACAGAATGGCGAAACCCCGACATTTACTTGCGACAATTTTCCGGAATTTTCGGGGCTTTTTGGGCTGAATTTTACAAAAAAGGTATTTATGAATGGGAATAAATGTGTGTTCGATCGGTATTAATCACTCTGTTTAATACCGCTTGGAGTCTGGGTGCTGATAATTACCCGAGCCGAAGGCGAGGGTAATTATCAGCACCCAGACTCCAAGCGGTATTAGACAGAGTGATTAAAACCTCTCGAACACACATTTATTCCCTTATTAAAAGTGTGCGGTTAGTGACTACTTTGTTATTAAAAGTTGAGATTTCAACCATTGAACTGATGAATTCAACACATTGAGTCATCAATTTTATGTGTGCAATTTGAACTTTTAAAGAGTATAGTCACTGACCGCACATTAATAATGTTGATTCAACTCTACGGCTGCGTTCAAATTCCCGATTCCGTGATTTTGACTGACAAAAGCCCCTTAATCCCCTTATCATTAAAGGTAGGATACACCATTTGCAGATATCGAAAACATTTACTACCGAATTATTAAGAAATATCTTACTCATTTGAAAGTAAATAATGATTCTAGGCATCCAGCAAAATGATGTGCTAGATATCCTGTAATTATTCCGAAAAGTATAATTTTATAAAGAAAAAATCGTGATTGCCGGATGGCGATCGCGAAAAAAACAAGGATAACACAAGAATAACTGTTCGACGCCGGTTGAAAACAAACGCCGTTGTTCTTGTTTTTTCGGCATCCATGATTGTAAAACTTCGGACAGGTCAGTCAAACGATATTTACTATTAAATACAACCACATAAATATACCCATTCATGATAATTCAAACAATTACCAATGGTGTATTTTACCTTTAAGCCAAACTTGTTCTCCCTTTGCGGAAAAATCTAACAATTTCGCAAGACGTCAGTGTTGCGTTTTTAAACAATACATGTAATTAGGCCTACTCCTAAAAAATTATCAACCACATTCATGTAATGTGATAATAACGCACCGGCGCTGCCAACACTAATAAGAAAATACAAAAGTAATAGGTGCGATTATTGAAACAGCTGGTTAACTGATGAGGCAGCGACTTAGAATGCACACACACAATATATGCCTATTTGTAAATAACGAATTTACAGTGTAGATAATTATAGGAACAAAAACTGGGAGGTAAAATATGGGGTAGAAATTACAGATACTTGACTGCCTGAATGTCTAGTTTGCACTGCCTATAGAAAAAGGAAAAAATAGATATGGAGGCGCGAACATTCTTGACTGAACATGAAGTAAGTAGGTAACAGCCAAGAAACTTAGAGTGTATTTACCTGTTTGGGTGAGTGTAAGCACTTCTGTACGTATATTGTCTGAAATCCAAATTCCAACTGTGCTCAGCCACCTTCAACCAACCGATATAAGTATTGTCATGCAGGCGTACCGCGGTGTGTTTACCTATACCGACCACAAGTGCGTAACTTACCGTGTACCCGCTCGTCATTATCTCGCAGGTCACTGTTCATGTTGTCAACATAATGTGTACCACAGGGGGTTTGGCAGTAACTTTGGGGCGAATTGTGATTCGTCAAGTGCAAAGAAGGCGGACATGCGCAGATTTATAAATCGTTAAAGATCAGCGGCGCCGAGTCGCCCGACCAAAAGCGCCGCGTCTTTCCAACATGGCGCCGACCATGCGCCAAGATGGCGCGGCCCTGTGTTCCAAGATGGCGGCGCCCAGGGACAAGATGGCGCATTTTTCATCTGTTATAGTATACTAGCAGGATGCCGCGCTTCGCGCGGCACCTGCTAGCTGGGTGAAATCGTAACTTATAGATACACCTTGTTGACGTCTTAAAAACACAATGGATTGTATGACAAACAAATCGCGAAACTTAGCGAGTAGAGTACCAGCTAGAAAGTATTTCGAGCGCACGAAATTATTTCGAGCTCACGAACAGATATTCTTGGAGCGCACGAAGTCATTTCGTGGCCACGACAACATTTCGAGCTCACGAAATAAGTTATTTTGAGTGCACGAAATAAAATACTCAAATTATTTCGTAACGGTGATTTGTATTCGTCATATGTCCCTTTAGGGGCTCCGTAGAATACCATCGACTCTGAATAACAAACAATCTTTGTAAAAATACTTCCCGACTTCCGAACTAATAATACTCAATAGGCAGTTCATCTTTGCTTGCATGCTGCCTGCGTCTCGTGATTTTTTAACATGAATCGTACGGGAAACAATACGAACCACTTCGGGGTTTCTGATTTACGTCGTTACGATTGAAAAAAACCAACAGACCGGCCGTCTGACAGTGCGCCCTCAACTGACGTAAGGCAGTCCCGTTTCTAAATTGAATATTCATATCCACGATAGGCCTTACAATTTCGCGACATTTTTCAACGATAAAAGTTAAAATTGAGGCAATAGCGATACGTTTCAGAGTGTTTTTAGAGAGATAATGTTGTAATATTTAAGTATTGACAATGTGAAAGGAAGAAATTTTGCCAGAAGGCAACACGAAAGGAATAAATCATTGTTTTTACGTTCCAAAACTGTGACTACAAAATGGTCGACGCGCAGGAATTCGGAGGCAAAGCCGAAGCCGAAACGTAGTCACGTTTCTAAATTGCATATTCATATCCACCATCGCCATACAATTTCGCGACATTTTTGCACGATCAAAGTTGAAATTGAGGCAATAGCGATATGTTTCGGAGTGTTTTGAGACAGATAATGTTGTAATATTTAAGTATCGACAATGTGAAGCAACGAAATTTGCCCAAAAGGCAACACGAAAGGAATAAATCATTTTTTAACGTTCCAAGCCTGTGACTGCAATGTGGTCGACGCGCACGAAATTCAAAGCCGAAAACGAAGCTGGCGCTCAAACTCCGCAATAACCAATGGAGTATAAAGGTCAAATAACACGGGACGGGCCGCCCAATCGCGAACAACAAACTCGGCACCAACTCGGCCACCGCGCAAGCAAGGCGGATACAATTAATTTGCGAAGGCTTCGCGTAACGCATGTAGCCGCCGCTTAATCGCAAACGGCCAACAATTCGGCAACCGAGTTACGGCAGTACGATTTCGGGAAGGCTTCGGCCCGAACTCCGGTCAAGGACAATGCAAAAATAACGCAATAGTTCGCGCAAAAAGGCCCGCAGACATCGACAGGCAATCGAAAAGCGATTACGCGTTTATCGGTAACGTCCGTTTCTTTTAAATCTCACCACGGACGAATACGATTTTTTTTAAATCTTATTCCCCGGGGGATTCCCCGGGGGATTCCCCGTCGCGAACGGTCCGGCACCCCGCCGCACCGACGCCGGCGGCACACGCGCGCGGCGACAAGTCGCCCGACCAAAAGCCAACATGGCGCCAACCACGCGCCAAGATGGCGCGGCCCTGTGTTTCCAAGATGGCGGCGCCCAGGGACAAGATGGCGAATTTAACATCTTTTATAGTATAGACTAGCAGGATGCCGCGCTTCGCGCGGCATCTGCTAGCTGGGTGAAATCGTAACTTATAGATACACCTTGTTGACGTCTTAAAAACATAATGGATTGTATGACAAACAAATCGCGAAACTTAGCGAGTAGAGTACCAGCTAGAAAGTATTTCGAGCGCACGAAATTATTTCGAGCTCACGAACAGATATTCTTGGAGCGCACGAAGTCATTTCGTGGCCACGAAAACATTTCGAGCTCACGAAATAAGTTATTTTGAGTGCACGAAATTAAATACTCAAATTATTTCGTAACGGTGATTTTTATTCGTCATATGTCCCTTTAGGGGCTCCGTAGTATACCATCGACTCTGAATAACAAACAATCTTTGTAAAAATACTTCCCGACTTCCGAACTAATAATACTCAATAGGCAGTCCATCTTTGCTTGCATGCTGCCTGCGTCTCGTGATTTTTTAACAGGAATCGTACGGGAAACAATACGAACCACTTCGGGATTTCTGATTTACATCATCGTGAAAATCGTGATTAAAAAACCCAACAGGCCGGCCACCTGACAGTGCGCCCTCAACTGACGTAATGCAGTCACGTTTCTAAATTGCATATTCATATCCACCATCGCCATACAATTTCGCGACATTTTTGCACGATCAAAGTTAAAATTGAGGCAATAGCTATATGTTTCGGAGTGTTTTAAGACAGATAATGTTGTAATATTTAAGTATCGACAATGTGAAGCAAAGACATTTGCCCAAAGGGCAACACGAAGGGAATAAATCAATTTTTAACGTTCTCAAGCTGTGACTGAAAGTTGTCGGCGCGCACGGAATTCGAAGCCGAAAACGAAGCTAGAGTACATGTATAAAGCGCGCGGGGCATCAGCTCAAATAACACGGGACGGGCCGCCCAATCGCGAACAACAAACTCGGCACCAACTCGGCCACCGCGCAAGCAAGGCGGATACAATTAATTTGCGAAGGCTTCGTGTAACGCATGTAGCCGCCGCTTAATCGCAAACAGCCAACAATTCGGTAACCGAGTTACGGTAGTACGATTTCGGGAAGGCTTCGGCCCGAACTCCGGTCAAGGACAATGCAAAAATAACGCAATAGTTCGCGCAAAAAGGCCCGCAGACATCGACAGGCAATCGAAAAGCGATTACGCGTTTATCGGTAACGTCCGTTTCTTTTAAATCTCACCACGGACGAATACGATTTTTTTTAAATCTTATTCCCCGGGGGATTCCCCGGGGGATTCCCCGTCGCGAACGGTCCGGCACCCCGCCGCACCGACGCCGGCGGCACACGCGCGCGGCGACAAGTCGCCCGACCAAAAGCCAACATGGCGCCAACCACGCGCCAAGATGGCGCGGCCCTGTGTTTCCAAGATGGCGGCGCCCAGGGACAAGATGGCGAATTTAACATCTTTTATAGTATAGACTAGCAGGATGCCGCGCTTCGCGCGGCATCTGCTAGCTGGGTGAAATCGTAACTTATAGATACACCTTGTTGACGTCTTAAAAACATAATGGATTGTATGACAAACAAATCGCGAAACTTAGCGAGTAGAGTACCAGCTAGAAAGTATTTCGAGCGCACGAAATTATTTCGAGCTCACGAACAGATATTCTTGGAGCGCACGAAGTCATTTCGTGGCCACGAAAACATTTCGAGCTCACGAAATAAGTTATTTTGAGTGCACGAAATTAAATACTCAAATTATTTCGTAACGGTGATTTTTATTCGTCATATGTCCCTTTAGGGGCTCCGTAGTATACCATCGACTCTGAATAACAAACAATCTTTGTAAAAATACTTCCCGACTTCCGAACTAATAATACTCAATAGGCAGTCCATCTTTGCTTGCATGCTGCCTGCGTCTCGTGATTTTTTAACAGGAATCGTACGGGAAACAATACGAACCACTTCGGGATTTCTGATTTACATCATCGTGAAAATCGTGATTAAAAAACCCAACAGGCCGGCCACCTGACAGTGCGCCCTCAACTGACGTAATGCAGTCACGTTTCTAAATTGCATATTCATATCCACCATCGCCATACAATTTCGCGACATTTTTGCACGATCAAAGTTAAAATTGAGGCAATAGCTATATGTTTCGGAGTGTTTTAAGACAGATAATGTTGTAATATTTAAGTATCGACAATGTGAAGCAAAGACATTTGCCCAAAGGGCAACACGAAGGGAATAAATCAATTTTTAACGTTCTCAAGCTGTGACTGAAAGTTGTCGGCGCGCACGGAATTCGAAGCCGAAAACGAAGCTAGAGTACATGTATAAAGCGCGCGGGGCATCAGCTCAAATAACACGGGACGGGCCGCCCAATCGCGAACAACAAACTCGGCACCAACTCGGCCACCGCGCAAGCAAGGCGGATACAATTAATTTGCGAAGGCTTCGTGTAACGCATGTAGCCGCCGCTTAATCGCAAACAGCCAACAATTCGGTAACCGAGTTACGGTAGTACGATTTCGGGAAGGCTTCGGCCCGAACTCCGGGCAAGGACAATGCAAAAATAACGCAATAGTTCACGCAAAAAGGCCCGCAGACATCGACAGGCAATCGAAAAGCGATTACGCGTTTATCGGTAACGTCCGTTTCTTTTAAATCTCACTTCGGACGAATACGATTTTTTTGTTAAATCTTATTCCCCGGGGGATTCCCCGTCGCGAACGATCCGGCACCCCGCCGCACCGACGCCGGCGGCACACACGCGCGGCGACGAGTCGCCCGACCAAAAGCCAACATGGCGCCAACCATGCGCCAAGATGGCGCGGCCCTGCGTTCCAAGATGGCGGCGCCCAGGGACAAGATGGCGCATTTAACATCTTTTATAGTATAGACTAGCAGGATGCCGCGCTTCGCGCGGCACCTGCTAGCTGGGTGAAATCGTAACTTATAGATACACCTTGTTGACGTCTTAAAAACATAATGGATTGTATGACAAACAAATCGCGAAACTTAGCGAGTAGAGTACCAGCTAGAAAGTATTTCGAGCGCACGAAATTATTTCGAGCTCACGAACAGATATTCTTGGAGCGCACGAAGTCATTTCGTGGCCACGACAACATTTCGAGCTCACGAAATAAGTTATTTTGAGTGCACGAAATAAAATCCTCAAATGATTTCGTAACGGTGATTTTTATTCGTCATATGTCCCTTTAGGGGCTCCGTAGAATACCATCGACTCTGAATTAATAACAAACAATCTTTGTAAAAATACTTCCCGACTTCCGAACTAATAATACTCAATAGGCAGTCCATCTTCGCTTGCATGCTGCCTGCGTCTCGTGATTTTTAACAGGAATCGTACGGGAAACAATACGAACGAACCACTTCGGGATTTCTGTTTTACATCATCGTGAAAATCATGATTAAAAAACCCAACAGACCGGCCGTCTGACAGTACGCCCTCAACTGACGTAATGCAGTCACGTTTCTAATTTGCATATTCATATCCACCATCGCCATACAATTTCGCGACATTTTTGCGGGATCAAAGTTGAAATTGAGGCAATAGCGATATGTTTCGGAGTGTTTTGAGACAGATAATGTTGTAATATATAAGTATCGACGATGTGAACCAAAGACATTTGCCCAAAAAGCAACACGAAAGGAATAAATCATTTTTTAACGTTCCCAACCTGTGACTGAAACGTGGTAGACGCGCACGAATTCGAAGCCGGCGCTCAACTGGTACTATGTTTACTCCGCAATAACCAAGGAAGTATAAATCGGGGCACCAGCTCAAATAACACGTGACGGGGCCGCCCAATCGCGAAAAACAAACTCGGCACCAACTCGGCCACCGCGCAAGCAAGGCGGATACAATCAATTTGCGAAGGCTTCGCGTAACGCATGCAGCCGCCGCTTAATCGCAAACAGCCAACAATTCGGCAACCGAGTTACTGTAGTACGATTTCGGGAAGGCTTCGGCCCGAACTCCGGGCAAGGACAATGCAAAAATAACGCAATAGTTCACGCAAAAAGGCCCACAGACATCGACAGGCAATCGAAAAGCGATTACGCGTTTATCGGTAACGTCCGTTTCTTTTAAATCTCACCACGGGACGAATACGATTTTTTTTTAAATCTTATTCCCCGGGGGATTCCCCGGGGGATTCCCCGTCGCGAACGGTCCGGCACCCCGCCGCACCGACGCCGGCGGCACACGCGCGCGGCGACGAGTCGCCCGACCAAAAGCCAACATGGCGCCAACCACGCGCCAAGATGGCGCGGCCCTGTGTTCCAAGATGGCGCGGCCCTGCGTTCCAAGATGGCGGCGCCTAGGGACAAGATGGCGCATTTGTCATCTTTTGTAGTATAGATAGATAGATATAGATATAGATATAAGATCTGACTAGGAGTTAGGGGTTAGGGGTTAGGGGTTAGGGTTTAGGGGTTAGGGGTTAGGGTTAGGGTTTTCCCAGACAACTTTAACATTACCGATGACGTCAACACCATCTGTGTTCTGATTGGCTAATGTACCAACCTACAAAATTATCGCCGCCCGGCCCCCGCATGAAAAACAAAATATTCTGGACGTGGTAAGTTTAAATATATGAATTATTCATAATGCGGCGTGTGTGCCGCCGGCGTCGATGCGGCGGGGTGCCAGATCGTTCGCGACGAGGAATCCCCCGGGGAATAAGATTTACAAAAAAAATCATATTTGTCCGTGGTGAGATGAGAAAAGAACATTTGCTTGCCCATAAAATTTAACACAATATTGGAACAGGATGAACCCGCCAATTTGTGAATTAAAGAATTATTTTGTCAAAGTGAACAAAGAAACTGGCAGAGCGGAATTCGAACCTGCTTCCTCCAGGTTACCGTACAGTACTACCGGCGCTCTATACCAACAAAGCTATCTTGCGCCCTATGTTGGCGGTCTCCGAAATTGTCAGTATCTTTGTTCGGCTGGGCGCTCAGTCATAAGTCATAAATCCAGAATTCCGTACAGCTAGGGATCACACCTAATTTTACGATACAACCTGTGAAACGACATTGTGGAGAGCACCCAATAAGGATACGACTTTGTAACTTATTCATCAAACAGGTTCAAGTCCAGCCTTGCCGATTTCTTTGTGCACTTTTAGGAATTTTAGGAACTAGTTTAATGCTATCCGCCCCCCGCCCCCCCCCCCCCCCGGTCAGGGTTGTGTTAAATTGGGTGTGCAGGCAAACCAGCTAATTCTCCCACCGCTATCAACCTTGCATTGGGGGAGGGGAGGGGAGGGGGGGGGGGGGGGGGGGGGTGGCAAAGAAACAATTTACAAACAACATTTGTATTCACATAATTCTGTATTCTGAAATGATTTAAAACTACGGTCCGTGCAGATGCGAGACTTTTGTCACTAAGGGGCGCTGATCACATTTCACCAAATACAGTATGGGCCTTTTCGAAACCTTTGCTTCGTCTTCGGCTTTGGCTTCGCCTCCGAATTCTGAATTGCTGAGAAGCAAATAGAAATTAAAGCAAATATAAATAGTATAACTTTTGGGTTCATATCGATGAATTGAATGTTTCTGAAGCACAACAGGCATCAAAATGTGGCAGGGGATCTCGCTGTTGGGAATCTAAGATCGCCTTAAGCCAAAGACAAAGACGAAGCCAGGGATTCGAAAAGGCCCTATGAGCTTGGTGCCAAACGGAGCCCCAGTAAGGAAGTGGCGTGGAACTGGTCTCAAAGTATGGGTAATAATAACAACACATATTGAAGAGACAGGGTACCACGCATAAGCTGAAATATGGCACCTGAACATGAAAACAAAACACTGAGAATATCGCCGAAAGAAAAGTCGCAAAATTTGGAGCATTTTTTACATTTTGTTGGTTAAAAGGTATTTATTAAAGGTGATAACAGTGCGAGGGCCCGGTTATTACTAAGGGAATAAATGGGTGTTCGAGAGGTTTTAATCACTCTGTTTAATACCGCTTGGAGTCTGGGTGCTGATAATTACCCGAGCCGAAGGCGAGGGTAATTATCAGCACCGAAGGCGAGGGTAATTATCAGCACCCAGACTCCTAGCGGTATTAAACAGAGTGATTAATACCGACCGAACACACATTTATTCCCATTCATAAATACCTTTTTTGTAAAATTCAGCCCCAAAAGCCCCGAAAATCCCGGAAAATTGTCGCAAGTAAATGTCGGTGTTTCGGCATTCTGTCTGTGTCAAATGACATGTTTCCGCCTCTGTCGCTCTCTACACAATACATGCAATAAAGCGTATTTACTGTGAACCAGACTATTACTGCCATTGGCAACCTCGTTCCCAAGGTGTCGAGCTGTACGCGCCCAACACTACCCGCTCTTATTTTCGTAGACGAGGTACGGTTCAAGGTTGGAAATAAAGTGAGCCCTGGGAACGGAATGTTGTTTCCAGCTATGTTTAAACACTTCCAGCCATGTCTTTATCATCCGTTTAATACCGGCCACGTGACGGGCTCTCGACCAATAGGAATGCCTAAACTGTCCCAGGTATTTATGAATGCGTGACAATGACCGGGTTGGGGGATGACGGCTGGTAATAGACCTCGCCTTCGGCTCGATCCATTACCAGCGGTCATCCTCCAACCCGTTTATTATCACGCAGTAATAACCGTGTCCTCGCACTGTTATTACCCAAGTAATGACCGGGTCCTCGCGCTGTTATTCCCTTTGATAGTTACCCTTTTAGCAAAACAAAAATTGTGAAAATGCTCCAAAAGAAAATGGTGACTTCCCTTTCGGCGATATTTCCAGGGTTTTGTTTTCATGTTCAGGGGCCATAGTTTAGCTTATGCGTGGTACTATCTCTTCAATACCCATACTTTGAGACCAGACTAGCTGTCTACTGATGCCCACTGTACTGTACAATAGCAACGCGCTAGCGTTAACAGACGACACGCGCGGGGATGATGCCGCGCGTGTAGATACAAACGTTCTACGCGAACATTTATAGCGCGCAGTATCAAGATTTGACGCGTCCTTGTTTAATATAAGCTACCGTTGAACTGTTGCATTCGGCCAATCATTGGCTTACATCGTCACAGTAACCCCGAAGTAACACTAATGTTATGATCCCAAATCTAACAAGTACATTCACCGCGAGAAAAGTCTCATTCCTCTCCCCAGAAAAGGAACCAAAACAAAGTGGAAACGAAACGAAGCAATAACACTTCTTCTCAGTCTTCTAAATTTCTGCCGGTAGGCTTCAGGCACCAAGGCGTATGCGGTTAAAATTGCAGCCTTTACCTTAGCATAGTCGGAAGATTGTTCTTCTGACAGAGTACTGTAAACCTCCTGAGCTTTTCCAACAAAAATGCTCTGCAATAACAATGTCCAAAACTCTACTGGCCACTTTAAACGATTCGCAATTTTCTCAAAGGAAACAAAGTAAATCTCTACATCCTTTTCGTTAAACTTAGGAACTAGCCTAATAATAATAATAATAATATCAGTATTTATAAAGCGCCAAATTGCCAAAGGATACAAGGCGCTGAGAAAAACAAAGGGGGAAAGAAAAGACAAAAGAAAAAGACGACCAGCTAGGAAGATGCAAAAAGGTGGGTTTTAAGAGCACGTTTGAAGGCTGGGACACTGTTAGAGGTTCTAATCAGGGTAGGTAAGGAATTCCATAGACGGGGAGCAGCAATTGAAAAAGCCCTGTCACCAGCAAGTTTATGGGTTCTGTGAACGGAGAGGGATTTACCAGTAGAAGAGCGAAGAGAGTAAGAAGAAGTCTGTAGTGAAAGAAGAGAGGAGAGATAATCCGGGGCACAGTGATTGAGGGATTTATACGTGTGGACCATTGTGCGGAATTGAATGCGTTGGGCGACTGGAAGCCAGTGTAATTGCTTGAGAAGTGGAGATGTGTGAGTGTATTTGGGCAGCTTAAAGATAAGTCTGGCACGTCGGTTTTGGAGCCGTTGAAGGCGAGCAACATCTTTCTGGGAAACACCGTTCAGGAGGCAGCAGCCGTAGTCCATCTTGGACAGAATTAAGGCTCGGACGGCATTATGGCAAGCGCTGAAATCGAGGAACCTTCTGATCCGGCTTAGGTTGCGTATATGCCAGTTAAGAGAACGACAGAGTTGAGTAATGTGAGCAGACATGGACATGCTGCGATCGAAGACTACACCCAAGTTTCTGACAGATGGAGAGGGATGAATTTGAGTGCCATTGAGATTAAAGGTGAGGTGGTCCAGGTTTTTTAGGTGAGTGGGAGAGGCTGCAATGAAGAATTCTGTCTTATCCGGGTTCATCTTTAACTTATTGATGACCAACCAGGATTGAAGCTCGTTGATGACACACCGAGACAAACGAAACAAAGCACAGGCCGCATCACCAGGACGGGAGGGGTTGAATGGTAAGAACAACTGTACATCGTCAGCATACATGTGATACTGGATAGAGTGACGTCGAATAAGTTGACCAATGGTGTGGGAGTAGTAAGTGAACATCTGAGGGCCGATGACTGAGCCCTGAGGAACGCCATATTTGAGCTTTGCTTCAGTAGAGAGGGCATCCTTAACACAAACCTGGCTAGATCTATCACTCAAGTATGTGTGGAACCACTGATGAACAACTCCATCTAGACCAAAATCACCTGTGAGCCGCTGAAGGAGGATATTGTGGTCAACTGTATCGAAAGCGGCCGACAAGTCAACCATAATGAGAAAAACGGCCTGGTGTGAATCAATAGCTCTGAGAAAAGCATCTTGAACTGTAAGAAGAGCTGTTTCAGTGCTATGGCAAGGCCGGTAGGCAGACTGCAAAGGCTCGGACAAGTCATTGGATTTGACAAAAGAGGCAACCTGTGAGGAGACCACCTTTTCAATGAGTTTACCAAGGAAGGGTAAATTAGAAACAGGTCGGTAACTCATGAGTTGCTGAGTGTCAAGGGATGGCTTCTTAAGGACAGGAGTGATCCTATACTTACGCTGCTGGTTCAACAAACAGTTCAACTGAAACTCAATACTATCGACTCGGGTTATTCTTCTCAATATGAAATCAGCCCTAGCGGTTTCCATCTGATCCCAGTGCTACTTCCAGCAACAATTGTCAGGTCACGCAGTAACAGCGCCACTAGCTTCATATCATCAATACCTATTGTGAGATGGTCTAAACATGGTCAGACGTGTGTGTATATCCAACGTAAAGATCCTCCTTTGGATATCACCATCTGTATGGACATTGCTGCCAATCCAGGACCCAGGCCCACTTGTTTTGATGATGATAGCGGAATTACTTCATTTGATTTGACTGCAACACAATCCAGCTGCAATTCTACTGGTTCAGTGAGTATAGGCCTATGTAACTATTCACGAAATGAACTCCTGCATCTTCGGTATATATCTCGCTGTCGTATCACTGATGTTCAACTTCAGCTGCTTAGAGCTAATGGCATTTTGAGATATAGAGGGAAACGTGCGGGCCATAAAAAATGCAACTCTAAAATTTCTGTCATCGTTGGTCATCGCCTGTCCATCCACCGACATGATACACCATCAAATGGGTCAGTTAACCGGACATTGGTTACACCTTCTCTACAGAGCTTCCCTCCGATATCATCTGGATGTTATTTAAAGTTCTGTATGATGAACGTCCGGTCATTAAAAAATAAATCGGCTGACTTTGTGGATTATGTATGCACAAGCAATGCGGACATTTTCGGGCTGACTGAGACTTGGTTAAAGGACATCGATTCTGCTCATCGATCTGAAGCTACACCACCAGGTTACAAGCTCGTGGATCATGCACGTGGGAGTAGACGTGGTGGTGGTACTGCCCTCCTTCTACGTGATTCGATGGAGGTTAAAAAGGTCGCTGCTGCTGAGAAAACGTCCTTTGAATTCTCGGAATGGCTTGTGGGGGTCGGGTCTCATCAACTGCGCGTCGTCGTCATTTATAGACCACCCTACTCAACCAACCATCGAGTAACACTTAACTCTTTTTTACGTGAGTTTTCCGACTACCTAGAAACTGTTTTACTGTCTACCGCGCCACTGATAATTACTGGTGATTTTAACATTCATGTCGATGATGTTGACAACTATGATGCGACATGTTTTTCTAAGTTATTAGAATCATTGAATCTTGAACAGTTTGTTGATCAACCTACTCATGTTTTGGGTCATACATTAGACTTAATTATTACTCGTAAGTCAGATTCAATAATTGAAAGTAAACCGGTTACCGATTACTTATTTTCGGACCATTATTCAGTTTTGTGTAAACTAAATTTAAACAGACCTGATCTATCTGTGAAAGAGGTATCTTACAGAAAGATCAATTCTGTTGATATGGAAGTGTTCAAAAGTGACATTTTTTCATCTGATTTGTGTAATGCAGATTTAGAACTGCGCAATTCTGACGATCTTGATCATTTTGCCACTTCATATAATAGCATTCTTAGTTCTGTTGTTCATCATCATGCACCGGTTCTGAAAAAAACTATCACTGCTCGGCCTTGCGTTCCATGGTTCAATAATGATATCAGAACGGCCAAAAAGTTGCGTAGGAAATGCGAACGTAGATGGAGAACAACTGGGCTTCAGCACGATTTAGACTTGTTTAAGTTGAATAAAAATAATGTCATCTTTTTGATGAATAGGGCACGTCGGGTTTATTATTCTAACCTGATTAGCGAAAATAGTCATGATCAGCAGAAATTGTTTAAGCTGAGCAGGTCTCTGCTAAATCTTGACAAGTCTTTCTTGCTGCCTTTACACACGGACGACATAACTCTCGCAAATGAGATGGGCAAATTCTTTGTTAATAAAATATCAAATATTAGGTTAAGATTGCGTAATGAAATCTGCTCACCTCAGATAACTGTTCCCATACTTTCATTAGTTGATGATGCCGATAGATTATCTGATTTTAGGCAACTTTCTGAAGACGATGTTTGTAAGCTAATTTTAGGCTCAAGTAAGAAATGCTGCATCCTCGACCCTATTCCTGTGAAGTTACTTACTGGGTCCTTGGACGTACTTTTGCCTGTGATAACTAGTTTAGTAAATTCATCCTTGCACATTGGTCACTTTCCAGCATGCTGGAAATCAGCAGTGGTTTTACCTTTGTTAAAAAAACCTGGTCTTGACTTACATTTTAAAAATTTTAGGCCTGTCAGTAATCTGCAATTTATCTCTAAACTGGTGGAGAAAGCTGTGTCACTTCAACTACAGTCACATTTATCCTTGAACGGTTTATATCCTATTGCACAATCGGCTTATCGTAAGTGTCACAGTACTGAAACTGCTCTATTAAAGGTTAAAAATGATCTGTTAATGGCTATGAATAAACAACATGTTACATTATTAGTTTTACTTGATTTAAGTTCAGCTTTTGATACTTTGAATCATCAAACTTTATTGAACACACTCCATTCCAAGTTTGGCATTGACGGGACTGCTCTTCTTTGGTTTAAATCTTATTTGTCTAATAGATCTCAACAGGTCTCCATTCGTGGTAAATTGTCTCAGAAATTTGACCTCGAAGGTGGTGTACCACAGGGTTCATGTTTAGGTCCCTTGTTGTTCATTTTATAAACTAGTAGTTTGTTCGAAGTAGTTGAAACTCAACTCCCAAATGTTCATTGCTATGCTGATGACACGCAACTTTATCTTTCGTTTTGCCCAAATGTTGCATCAAACCAGGCGTCGGCACTTTCTGCAATGGAGGGCTGTATACATGTCGTACGCAAATGGATGCTTGGCAATGGGCTGATGCTAAATGACGGTAAAACTGAATTCATTATCTTAGGTACTCATCAACAACTAGCTAAGGTTAGTATTGATGGTATCAATATCGGAGCATCCAGGGTTTCCACTACCCCCATTGTAAGGAATCTCGGTGCCTGGTTTGATGCTAACATGACAATGGCTACTCATATAACCAAAACTTGTGCTACTGCTTTTTATTATTTGCATAATATTAGACGTATCAGGAAGTACCTGTCCAGGCAATGCACCGAAACTTTAATTCATTCATTCATTTCCAGCCGATTAGATTATTGTAATAGTCTCCTTTATGGATTGCCTGATATTCAAATTAACCAGCTGCAACGTGTTCAAAATTCTTGTGCTAGATTGGTTTGTAATGCTTTAAAGTACTGTCACATTACACCCTTGTTTATCGATTTACACTGGCTTCCGGTTAGGTTCAGGATCGATTTTAAAGTGTTGTTAATAACTTATAAAATTTTAAATGGTCTTGCTCCCGCATACTTATGCCAACTTATCAAAAAAAAGGCATCTTCTTATTACAATCTTAGAAGTTCCATGGATGATACGCTCCTTAGTTACCCGGTGTGTCGGACTAAAATCACGCTCGGTGATAGGGCTTTTGAGTATGCTGCACCCAAATTATGGAATGCTCTACCATTAAATATTCGGAAGTCGACAAATCTTGCTGTTTTTAAAAAATCACTTAAAACACATCTTTTTACTATGGCATTTTATTGATACTGTCCTTTTGGATGAGTTGGACTAAAATCATGCTGGGTGTTATGGCATCTTAGTTTGCTGTAAATTATGGAGTAAAATGATGTGATTAATGTTTCTGTCATGTTAATGTGTAATTTTTAAATTTGTATATTTGTAATGCGCATTTGAACATCTTTTTATGGAATTTGCGCAATATAAGTTAATAATAATAATAATAATAATAATAATATAGCTTTGCGGAGCTCAGCCGGAAACACACCCGAAGACAGTGAGCAATTCACGATGCGACACAAAATCTGAATAAGAACAGGTAAATGTTGTTTGACTAACCATGTGGGCATAGGATCTAAGTCACACGATTTAGAGGAACATTGACTTATAATACGAGTTAGTTCTTCCACAGATACAAGATCAAAGCAACACATTTTACAATTCAAAGGTTTGTAAACAGTGGGGAGACAATTACCAGAGTTAATATTGTCAACTTCAGAACGAATATTATCAACTTTGTTTACAAAGAAATCCTGAAATTCGTTGGCAAGGTTAACAGAGGAAGTAGAATCAGGTAAATGACATTTGCTATTGTTAAGTAATGTGTTAACAACTTTAAACATGTCTTTATGATTACAGTCAGATAATTGTTCATTGTAGTAGTTCATCTTGGCTTCAGTGATGGTAACAGAGACATCACGCTGGGACTTGATGTACGTTTGGTGATCAGCCTCTGCATGTGACTTTCTCCATTTCCGCTCACTGCGTCGTCTTGCACGACGAGCAGCTTCCACAGTCTCGTTGAACCACCTGGGCTTGCGACAGACGGTGCGGGAACGGGTAGTTGGCGGAGCATGGAAGTCGAGAACTTCCCGACAACCACAGTTGTAGCCGGCGACAGTGGTAGTTCAAGGAAGCGATGATGGTAGTGAAGGCTTTAACTTCTGGTTTAGATGGACAGTCATAATGAATGTTGAAGTCCCCGAGAACCACACATCTACCAGGAAGATGCTCCAAGGCACATACGAAGTCTTCAAATTCGAGCAGAAAATCGGTGACAGAGGATGAAGGGGGTCTGTAGATGATGGCAAAATTTATGTTACTTTGTCGGTAAGTAACAACCGCATGTTCAAAAGTGCTTGACGGAGGGAGAACATTGTTCCTAAGCTGAAGGTTCAATGGGCTCTTGAAAACAAGACCAATGCCCCCACCACGGCCAGACTGACGAGGAACACTCAGTACCGAATAACCAGGTGGGCACATGTCACCCATAACCACCTGATCATCGGCTTTCAACCAAGTCTCTGTAAGGATCGTGATATCAGTATCGTCTTCAAGGATCATCTCACACAATAAATCCGTCTTATTCCTTATGGACTGTGCGTTCCATAGGATAGCACTAGCAGTCACAACATGTCTTAATCGGTGTGGGGATCGATCTACAGGGGTATCATTATCATAGTTACCAGAGACCAAGATGGTGGTAGATTTCTTGCCTGCCCGTTTTCCTCTGCAGGTAGGGGGTTTGCGATTTATACAAAGTCGGCAAATGTTGTTGTAGACATCAGTTGGGAGTCTAGTATGCTGCACAGTAGCAGTGTACAGAAGCTTTAGTTGGTCCACAGAATAGGACTTATTGTTATAGATGTGGCAGACCATTGTCGCCTGAATGGAGATGAACAATAAGAGTGCCGTGCACCCAGCCCACTGTTTGTGCATAGGCACCATGTGTGAAGTAAACCACTGTGTTATAGCAGCCATCAGCAGCAGATATGAGCAGAAATTTCAGTCGAAATAACGGCAAATCAGGTAATGTTTTTGGTCAAGTCAA
Organism: Crossaster papposus; assembly: GCA_037893245.1. Taxonomy (NCBI): domain Eukaryota; kingdom Metazoa; phylum Echinodermata; class Asteroidea; order Velatida; family Solasteridae; genus Crossaster; species Crossaster papposus. The sequence continues at coordinate 130,420 of JBAIAA010000808.1, read as the reverse complement.
ATTCAGGAAGGGCAGTCAGTGCGCACCGTTCGGAAAAGTCGTTTCTTTCATTTGCAGCGTATGCACGACAGTCGCAGTTTTGCATATATAATGAGCTTGGAGGGCACATTTTCAAAAAATCATATCGTGAAAACCCAGCCATGTAAAAATATAAAAACGTAATAGTATGAACGAGGAATGCTTAATTGTAATAACAAACGTCATGGATGAATTTTGTATTGTTCAGAAATAAGAAATTTCGGACTATAAAAATGAACATCGTTGTACAAAAATAATGGTCTCCGAAAAAGTCCCTTTTGTAGCATTTAACGAAATCGTGCAGACAAACCTTAATCATGCGTGTTTAGGTACATTATTCATCTACTCAACCGCTACTGTTGTTGTTTCTGAATCCACTCGAAACAGTCGGGGGCACCCTAAGTATCCGTCGCCGTCAGCGCGAACATTCTCGGTAAAAAAATCCGCCATTACTCGTTGTTCTAATGTGAGCCCGAACGTGATTGGTCAGAACGTGCATCAAGCGTGCCAACTGACTAATCAGCTTCTACGTAACAAAACGCAAGGCACCCATTTTGGGCAAGATTCCTTGCTCGTGTGATGCATTCACGGGGGCTTGTGTTGCCAACAAAGCGGTGCCTGACTATTATTCGTTAGTATGGTTTTTGGCAGGGTTTAGCTTCAGTTATGTATCTGTATCTGTATCTTAAAGTTAACGTCTCAGAAACCAAAACTGGCAAAAAACGCAACAGTTAATTGCTAGTTTAGGGATAAATAATGATGGCCTTCTAATCCAATGCTATGAATACAATATTTGACAGTTTTAAAATGAAATCTGTCTTTGTTTGTTTTGTTCCTGAACTCATATATATTTTTTGTTTTTGTTTTATAATACTTAATCTTTTAAGCATTTTTGTAGTGAGTTTTACTTTTCCAACGAATGAAAGTTAAATTCGTGACCCTGCCCACCCCGAATCTATTTACTGTGAAATCTCACTTAAAAGCTAGGAATTGCAGTGAGCTCCAAATAAAATATATTAAATATACAAGGAAGAATAAAAACACAAGAATAAACCAAATGACATTGTTCTTTTCTTTTTCTTTTGTAAATAGTACAAAACATTTATTTTAAAGTTTTTCTCAGCTGCATACATACATGACATGACATCAACAAACATGACAAAATAAATGGCGTCGTAAGAACAAGTAAAAACACAAGGCCTTTCCCCCGACATTTGATGATGACGTCACGTAAGCTAAAACGATACGGCACAAATAATGATTTTTGCAAAATGTTTGGCACTGAAAAAAACATCCACGGCTAAACCTGCAGAAGTATATGTGGTACCAATCGAAAGAACGATCCTTCGTCTATCAGAATATCGACTCCGTTTGTCTCAATCGTGCTCGAAACAGTCGGGGGCACCCTAAGTGTAAAGCTTATCAACGAAAAGTGTAAAACTTAAACCACATTTCAGACGAAGATTCACGTGTAATTGGTCTCTAAAATCTGGTAAAAATTGGTTTATTTTACGAGGAAAATGTTCAAGAAACTTACCACTCCATGCTTGACCCAACACTGCCTTCTTGCTGGGACCTCTAGCCAATGTTTCACATCGTCTCCGAGCGCTCGCGCATTCACGCGAAATCTCGAAGGGTCCGAGAGCGCCGCGCGGCTGCAAATGAAACTAGTGAAATATGCTAATTATCTCGCACTGTGCTCACGGACTGAGGGCTGTTTTAACATCCTTAGTTCTTACTTTAGCTTCGATTTCAAATAAATGATGCTCATGTTCTAGCTCTAACTTTTTTAATTCAAACTCTCGATCTTCTCGTTTTTGGCGTTCAGCGAATTCCAATTTCAGCCTTTCCTTTTCTAACTCTATCTTGGCAAGCTCTATTCGTTCGTGACTATTACTTAGAGTGCCTATTATATTTAACATATTTATAAAAGCGCCTTTTCCAAAGGATGCAAAGCGCTTGGGGAGAATGCAGAAATCATGAAAACATGACACACAATCAAGTTACAATTCACAAGGTTCGATTAAACAGATGTGTTTTTAAGAGTCTTTTAAACTGTTCGACGGATGAAGCATTCCGGATGGTAATGGGGAGAGAGTTCCAGCTTCGAGGACCGGCGATGAAAATGCCCGGTCTCCAGCCTTCTTTGAGGTTCGTAGAACAACCAGATTGGATTGTGAACGCAGACCTTCACGTTTGGGTTTGCTGAGGTCGAGTATGCCCGAAATGTATGGTGGAAAAATGTTGGACAGAGTTTTGTACATATTCAGTGCCATCCTAAAAACAATCCGCTGGTTGACTGAAAGCCAGTGGAGGTCCATGAGTAGAGGTTTGACATGAGAGTTCTTTGGCTTCAGATGGATAAGTCGAGCAGCCTTGTTTTGAAGTTTTTGAAGACGATTGAGATTATATTGGTTAAGTCCGGTGAAAAGAGAATTGCAGTAGTCTAGGCGTGAGAGTACAAGTGCACGAACAACAGAATGACAGCTGTCGTAGTCCAGGCATTTGCGTATCATTGTGATGTTGCGTATGTAATAGTTAATGGACCTGCACAGACCAGTAACATGTTGACTCATTGACATGGAGTTATCAAAGGTTACACCCAAATTCCGAACAGATGACACAGGATTGATGGTTGTGTCGTCTATCATGAGAGTGAGTAGCTCAAGACGTTTGGAGTTATGTGGCGATGATGCTATGAAAAATTATGTTTTGTTTTCATTTAGCATGAGTTTGTTGGTGAACATCCAGGCTTGGACATCCCGAATGCAGTTTGACAGCCTGTACAGACAGCACTCGGCATCACACGGAATAGTTGGATTGAAGTCCAGGTAGATTTGTATGTCATCAGCATACATGTGGTAGTTTACTCCATGCCGACGAAGGATGTCTCCAACAGGAGTAACGTACATGGTAAAGGCACGTGGACCGATAACGGATCCTTGAGGTACTCCAAACTCAAGATGATTAACATCCGAGTTGACACCTGCAACGTGAACCCGATTTGTTCTTCCTTTGAAGTAGGATGAGAACCATTGAAGGGCAACTCCAGTGATTCCGAATCTTTCATGAAAGCGTTGCAGCATGATATCATGATCTAGAGTATCAAAAGCAGCAGAGAGATCAAGCATTACTAAGAAGACAGCTCTGCCATTATCCATTGCTCGAAGGATATCATTGTGCACCTTGAGCAGAGCTGTCTCGGTGCTATGACCGACTCTGTAAGCTGACTGCAACGGGTCAAGTAGTCTATGATCATCCAGATATTGAGTGGTTTGTGAGCATACTACTGTTTCAATTAATTTGCACAGGTACCGGATGTTAGAAACTGGGCGATAATTCTTAAGATCATCTTTATCGAGTGACGGCTTTTTCAGAATTGGTGTAACTACAGCATCCTTCAGGCTTTCAGGAAATACCCCCGAACCTAAAGACGCATTAACTACCCCAGTCAGCTTGGGAAGAAGAGTAGTAATATGACGCTTGAAAAGTGATACGGGAATTGGATCCAGTTGGCAGGATTTATTGGTAGATCGCTGAACAACCATTGAGAGTTCATCTGGAGTGACAAGTTGAAAATCCGACAGCTGACAATCTGGAGAAGGCAAAGTAACAGTCAGTTGCGCATCAACATGGTGATTAGCAATATACAAATAAATGTTCTTTACCTTGTCAGTGAAGAGTTGACTAAATTCGTTAGCCAGTGCAGTTGGTGAGATCGAAACAGTAGGGGATTGTGGGATACTGCCAAACAATTCATTCACGGTGCGAAAAATGTTTTTAGGAGTCGAGTTGGTCAGAGAGTCTTTGTAGAAACAACATTTGACGGTAGCCAGTGTTTCACACACAGTACGTTTGGCCGTGTCGAAAGCAATTCTATCGGCTTGAGATCTTGATTTACGCCATTTGCGTTCAACGCGGCGACGCTCGTGTCTTGCTTCATCGATGGAGTTGTTATACCACTTAGGTCTGTGGCGCTTGGGCTTAGCACAGGATGATGTTGGTGCATGTACATTGAGAACTGTAGTGATGGCGTTGTCGATATCATCCACGAATTTGTCGACATTACCATCATGATGCACATGCTGTAGTTGATATGACAGGTCATTTGCAAACGTTGTGTGATCTATATTGCCATAATTACGAGACGTAGATGAAGTAATCACCGCTTTTGGTTTAGTGAGGTTAAGTTTGCACGAAACTATAGCGTGATCGGACATATCATTCATATCGACCATGTGGTCGATCAAGAACCCATCCTCGTTGATTCTGGTGACCAACCAATCTAAAGTGTGTCCTTGTACATGTGTAGGCTCAGTAACATGTTGTTTCAGTCCAGAGGCAGAAAGAATAGCAGACACATGGGCAACAACATGTTTCTCAGGACCGTCAAAATGGAGGTTGAAATCACCAAGCAACATAAGTTTCCCAGGCAACACATTCAGGCAATCAGCAAAGTTGTCAAAATCAGCCAGAAAGGTCGACGTTCTTAGTTGATTTTTTACAGACGGTGGTGGCCTGTATATAACAACGAAATGCACACTGTGATTTGTGTTGGACACAATTGCATACTCAAATGCACTTGACTCGAAAACTACATCAGAAACGAGTTTCAGGTTAAGTTGAGATTTATAGAGTATTCCAATACCCCCGTGTTTGTCCTCGGGTCGTGGAACATTGATAAAATGTATAACCAGGTAGAGTTATCTCATTTATCACAACAGGATCCTCTACGCCAAGCCACGTCTCGGTCAGAAAGATGATATCAATGTCATGGCTCAGCATGTGGTCGCATAGCAACAGGGTCTGTGAGCGTTCCAATGGGCAACATGATCCCAAAGTCTCATTCCTCTCCCCAGAAAAAGGAACCAAAACAAAGTGGAAACGAAACGAAGCAATAACACTTAATAATATAATTAATCACACAAAAATACAGAATTTTACAATTAAATACAGACTTGATGTAATAAAAGCACATTACCAGTATTTGCTTGAACTTAATATGAAGGGGCGAGCAGCTGGCATTAACGAAACAGTTCAGTGTTTTAAAGCAATGAAGCGTTGAAACTCCGGGCTCACTACGGCGACAACGACTCCTGGCGACAACGACTCCAAGCGACAGTGACTCCCGGCGACAACGACTCCCGGCGACAGGAAAAGGGGGGAATAGGGCTCTTCTATAACGGGTCCTTCCGTTAGCTAACAGCACGGTTAACATGCCATGTTCGATGAACTGTCACGCACGTCGGACGACACACCCATTATAGCAGGTTGACTTCAGGATCTGATAAATCGGAATCTAAGTCCCAATGTCCGACGAAATCGCCAGTCCCGGGCCAGGCAGCACAAAGTGCAAAGAACCACGCTGCTGTCTACATCGCCGAGCCACTCGACGACAAACAAACTGGACAGCAGACTCCCGGTCTCGGGTCCCCTGTCGCGTGCGGGAACCAAAACAGCCGGCAGTGAAAACAGCTCACGGTCCTTTCCGTCCGATGGTGAGGGATGAAAGGCACGCCCCATAATGTGTCCATCCATACCGTGACGAACATTCCATTTAGCGTGCCTTAAATTCCGGTAACTTGGTCGCTCGAAAGTTTGTCAATTGTTTGATAATTTGCATAAGTTTAACTGCTCGCCCCAATTGGGTTAATCTGCTCGCCCCAGATATTTACCTGGCTTAGGATTCTTGTTGTACAATGTACACAAACAAAACATACAATTTAAATACTGATGATCAACTAAATAACAAATACGATTAGTTAAATAAATACCTCATCTTAACATCACCACCCTTCAAGAAAATAATTTTACAAAGGAAAATTATTTGCGTTTCCTCTATTTTCCTGTCGTCTTAGTTATTCTAACGGTGCCCAAATAAATTAATAAATTAATTTAGCATGTTTTCTACACTCGAGAAAGAGTATCGGCAATTACGTTTTCTTTGCCAGCAATGTGAACAAGCTTCAATGCATATGGTTGCAACAAGAGACTCCAACGAAATAGTCTCTGGTTTTTGGTTTTGAATTTTTCCAAAAATACAAGAGGATTATGGTCGGTGTACACAGTTACTTCACTCGTACCACATGTCACAAAAAATGTTGCAATGCCAGGATCAAACTCAATGTTTCCTTCTCGACTGTAGAATACATCTTTTGATGTTTGTTCAACTTACGAGAAAAATAGCTAACTGGGCACTCTATTCCATCAATATTATCTTGAAGTAAAACAGCCCCAACTCCGATATCACTCGCATCAATGGCAATCTTAAACGGATGTTCAAAGTTCGGGGCTAACAGGTCTATTAATTAACACTGCCTTTAGTTGATCAAAAGAATTTTGACACGACTCTGACCAGATAAATTTAGTGTTTTTCTGCAACAAATTTGTCAGTGGAGCTACCACTTGACTAACATTTCTGACAAACTTTCGATAAAATCCAATCATGCCAATAACTCTACGTAATTCCCGTTTGTTTGTAGGAATAGGCAACTCTGCTATAGCTTCAACCTTTTGCAAATTCGCTCTTTTTCAAGTTTATCACCAAGTTTGCTCGAATGAGTGCGTCAAACAATTTTGTTATATGTTTAACATGATCATGCCAAGTATCACTGTATACAATAACGAACGTCACCTATATAAGCTACACAGTTATCTAGTTTTGCAGTGATATTATTCATAAGTCTTTGGAATGTTGCCGGTGCATTTTTACGATGATATAACACGTCTGGGGTAACAAAAGCGGACACTTCTCGAGCTCTATCTGTTAAAGGAACTTGCCAATATCCTGTAAGTAGGTCAATTTTACTAACATATTTGGCTTTTCCTACTTTATCGATACAATCTTCTATTCGAGGAATCGGATAGGAATCAGTTTTTGTTACTGCATTAACTTTCCGATAATCAATACAGAACCTCTGAGATCCGTCTGGTTTAGGTATCAAAACAATAGGTGAACTCCAGCTACTGTCACTTGCTTCAATAATATTATGCTCCAACATGTATTTTACTTCTTCCTTAACCATTTTTGATTTTTCTGGATTAAGTCGGTAAGGATGTTGTTTAATCGGCATACTTTCACCTACATCAACATCATGAATGGCTGCAGAAGTACTGCCTAACACATCGGTAAAGATCTGCTTATGTTCCCCAATTAACTGCACAATGTCACTCTTCTGATCTTCTGGCAAATAATTAAATGCATCATCCAAGTTCTTTAGGATTTCAGAATTTGATACTCTAGTTGATAAAGGATCCATCTTATTTTTTTCGAACTCTGGAACCGGCTCAACCAGATCACTAGACTGACTTATAGCCTACTCTTATTTACAACAGAAAATGTAGCTACTGGTTCACAACACTCTCGTTCAAAATACGGCTTGAGCATATTCACATGGCACAACCTTTTACGCTTTCTTCTATTTGGCGTGCTGACGACGTAATTAACATCATTAAGCCTTTCCTCTACTTCATACGGCCCACTAAATCTAGCTGAAAGGGAATCACCCAATACAGGTAACAACACCAATACCGTCCTTATCTCCAGGTTTGAATCTACGAGCTTTGGCTTTCTTGTCAAACTGCATTTTCATTGCTTTCTGAGATGTTTTGAGATTAGCACTCGCCATTTCACAGGCCTTAGTGAGTCTTTCTTTGAACGAGCTAACATAATCCAACAGGTTACATTCTTCTTTTTCATCCAAGAATTTCTCTTTAATGAGTTTAAGTGGGCCCCTTACTTCATGGCCATAAACTAACTCAAAAGGAGTAAATCCGGTAGACTCATTAGGTGTATCTCTGGTGGCAAATAAGACAACAGAAATACTCTTATCCCAATCTTCTGGATACTCTACACAATACGCCCTGAGCATGGTTTTCATTGTCTGGTGATATCGCTCCAAGGCTCCCTGCGATTGAGGGTGATAAGCGGACGAAGTAAGTTGCTCAATTCCTAATTCCTTCATGACCTGCTGAAATATTCCAGACATAAAGTTTGAACCTTGGTCAGACTGAATTTCTTTTGGCAACCCGCATCTTGTGAAAAAATTAACTAAGGCATCTACAACTATTTGAGCCGTAATTCTCTTCAAAGGTATAGCCTCGGGGAATCGTGTGGTCATATCCATAATTGTTAATAGGTAATTATACCCAGATTTAGTTCTTGGCAATGGACCTACACTGCAAATTTATTGGTCAATTATAATGTTGGGTAAACCGTTTTCACCACTCGTTGGTCAAAAATGCTGAATGTTGGTAAACATTATTATTTGCCCAACACATATCTTTGTCTTTTACTAAATTATTGGTCAATGAATGTATTACCCAAGAATTGGTCAAGGGGAGTGCGGCATGAACATAGACTTGCCCATGCCTAAATCTACCGGCAACAAGTGCATGCAATTTGCCACGAGTGATATGCATCTAAACCTTATATTAAAGTGTACTTTAGATTATCTTTAAAGTAATTTTCATTACTGGAATTGTTTTTGCATTTTAATTGCAAAATGGTAGGCCGTTGTTTGCTTTTTTCTTATTTGGCGGACTTGGAAAAAGTCTACTAGGTTTTTACCAACACAAAAGCAAAGTTCCCGCACCACCGGCCAATCGTGCACACAGCTACATGTACATCCAAACCGTACGTACGCAGTACATACACCCCCATGTACGCACGTAGTATGCAGTTAAGGAAGACATTGATGTTGGAGATCTCCTCTGGGAATAGGGCCTGGAAAGCCTCAATAAAACGTTCTCAGGTAATGTAAGAACTTAGAATGTTGTTTCTGTTAACATAGAACTATCCAGGCCAGGTGTGTCATTATTGCCTTGTCATATTCATCAAAGAGAAACAGTACTCCTAACTCCATATGTGTGCAAAATCATATTGAGTTTGGAGGATTTAGGAGGGTTAGGGTTAATCTGCAATTCCAAATTCGTGACGAACTAGCTACGATAATCGTAACCCACCATCCTCCCGATGGCCGAAGACCGGAGGGTTATGAGACAAATTGTGTACAAAATTACCGTTTTTGCAATTTTGACCATGTTTACATGTGGTTGCCACTGCGCCCCAAATTTGCCTCTTCGTGAAAACGCTAAAGTCAATCCGTGCACCTGGATAGTTCTATGTTAACATAAACAACTGTCTTAGTTCTTACATTACAGTGAGAACGTTTCATTGAGGCTTTCCAGGCCCCATTCCCGGAGGATATCTTTAACATCAATGTATTCCATAACTGCATACTACGTGTGTACGTGTATGTACTGCGTTAATTTAATGAATTTGCTGAATAAAATTGAGGTAAAAAAGGATTATGAAAACTGTTATTATTTCAGTCCTCCCAACTCGTTCGATAAAAGTCTTTAACCAACACTATTGCCACATGTTGGGTAAAATATCAACTGCCTCAATTCTTGGGTAATTTTTAACCAACATTTTTGTCAATAACTAGCCCAACAGTTGGTCATTAGTTTTTACCCATAGTTGGACAATGTTTTTCACCAACAAGTTTTGTCAATTTTTTACCCAGTAGTTGCATAGACCTATTGCCCAACAAATGTTGGTTAGAGTTTTGCCCAATTTTTTGAACAGTTGATATTTGACCCAACGTTGGTTAACAATGTTGGATAAACTTTGACCAATAAGATTTGCAGTGTACACAATCTACCAGTACTCTAGTAAACGTTGGAATGGGTATCAGTGGGGCCGGCTTAATAGCTGGCTGTGGCTTACCAACCAGTTGACAAGTATATGACACGTTCTACAATAGTCTACAACATCTCTGTGTAATTTTGGCCAATACATGTGTTGTAATATCCTAGTAGCTTGGGTTTTCTTAAAGTGACCTGCTACTGGCACCGAGTGAGCTAACATAAGTATTGTAACGCCCGTGCCGGTTGGGCGGTAGAGGGCGCTGGAGCGATTCCACGGTGGTGGGATCGCCCTGGTGGCTCCTGCTGGTGCGCCCCGAAAACCCGCCTTTGGATTGCGCAAGCGCCGAACTGGTTCTGACCAGTTCTGGTGCCGCGTGATGGTGTAAACCGAATGCCTTGTTTTGTTAGACGAGAGTCGAGATTAAACGGCTGAGAATCACCGGAAGAACAAGAATACTTGTGTCAAGAGTCTTTCTTGTGTGTGTAGTCGACCCCAGGCGAATCTTCGTTACATTGGTGGCAGCGGTCGGCATACAGAAGGACGGGAAAAGACCAGGTGAAGTGTTCATGTCTTCAGAAAACCACGATAACACGGCAGCCAACTCGCCCCACGGCGAGAGGGCAGGCCAAGGCATGGGCCTGGGGAGCGGGGCCCAGGAGCCGGTGCATTCCGTACATCACGCTGGTGGAGTTAGAGGCCTTCTCTAGGGAGGTTATGGGGACCTGGGAGTCTGGATGTTTCCTGGGGGAGGAGTTAGAGAAGGATGGCGGGGAATTTCGGGACATGCGCCAATGGCTGGGGGCTTCAGTGCGTCCACTCCGATTTGGAGAGAGGGCGCCCTTCCCCATATTTGTCCGGGTCCGCTACCAGGTTTGTGTCGGGGGGCCGCCCCATGCTGTAGACGGCGGCGCAGCAGACGTCTCGCTCCACACGGGGCGATTCCGAGCTGTGCCCGTGGATGCAGTGGGGGGCGGGGCCTCGTCCAGACATTCTCTGGATCTTCTGCAGGAATTAAACCGAGTCCGGGGGGGGCCCGGCCCATGCTGTGAACGGCGGCGCAGCAGACGTTTTGTTCCACTCGGAACGATTCCGAGCCGGGTCCGTCGGCGCAGCGGGGGCGGGGCCTCGCCGGGACGCCCACGCTCTCTGAGCCAGTCGTAGTCGCAAGAGGCAGTCACAGTCGCGGCCACAGGAGCCAGTCGCAGTCGCAGGAGCAAGTCGCAGTCGCAAGAGCCAGTCGCAGTCGCAGGCACCAGATACAGGAGCCAGTCGCAGTCGCCGGGGCCAGGGGTGTGCCGGGGCCAGGGGTGTGCCGGGGCCAGGGGTGTGCCGGGGCCAGGGGTGTGCCGGGGCCAGGGGTGTGCCGGGGCCAGGGGTGTGCCGGGGCCAGGGGTGTGCCGGGGCCAGGGGTGTGCCGGGGCCAGGGGTGTGTCGGGGCCAGGGGTGTGCCGGGGCCAGGGGTGTGCCGGGGCCAGGGGTGTGCCGGGGCCAGGGGTGTGCCGGGGCCAGGGGTGTGCCGGGGCCAGGGGTGTGCCGGGGCCAGGGGTGTGCCGGGGCCAGGGGTGTGCCGGGGCCAGGGGTGTGCCGGGGCCAGGGGTGTGCCGGGGCCAGGGGTGTGCCGGGGCCAGGGGTGTGCCGGGGCCAGGGGTGTGCCGGGGCCAGGGGTGTGCCGGGGCCAGGGGTGTGCCGGGGCCAGGGGTGTGCCGGGGCCAGGGGTGTGCCGGGGCCAGGGGTGTGCCGGGGCCAGGGGTGTGCCGGGGCCAGGGGTGTGCCGGGGCCAGGGGTGTGCCGGGGCCAGGGGTGTGCCGGGGCCAGGGGTGTGCCGGGGCCAGGGGTGTGCCGGGGCCAGGGGTGTGCCGGGGCCAGGGGTGTGCCGGGGCCAGGGGTGTGCCGGGGCCAGGGGTGTGCCGGGGCCAGGGGTGTGCCGGGGCCAGGGGCTTACCCTAAAAATTGTTGTAATGTAAATTGTTGTAATGTAAATTGTTGTAATGTAAATTGTTGTGTAATGTTGGCGTTGTGCGTTTTCCAGGGCGGTTGGCCGGGGTGCGGCAGCAGCGCCCATGGTCTTGTTTGGGGGCAAACAAGGTCTTCGTGGGGGGCTGTGTAACGCCCGTGCCGGTTGGGCGGTAGAGGGCGCTGGAGCGATTCCACGGTGGTGGGATCGCCCTGGTGGCTCCTGCTGGTGCGCCCCGAAAACCCGCCTTTGGATTGCGCAAGCGCCGAACTGGTTCTGACCAGTTCTGGTGCCGCGTGATGGTGTAAACCGAATGCCTTGTTTTGTTAGACGAGAGTCGAGATTAAACGGCTGAGAATCACCGGAAGAACAAGAATACTTGTGTCAAGAGTCTTTCTTGTGTGTGTAGTCGACCCCAGGCGAATCTTCGTTACAGTATTTCACTACGATAACTAGGTGGAACAACAATCTGATGTACGACTCTCCATTCTTCATTTGCTGGACTATCAGGAGGCCGCCATATTCTCATCAGAATCCCTGACTTTACGTAGAAACATTCTGGAACAGTATCGGCTTCTTCCGAGGTCAATGCATTATCTATCAAGATCTTTAGAAAAGAGTCTGTTTGTTGTTCTTTAATTAGCTCATTTCTTGTGAACATCAGACCTTTGGAATTAGTTTCATCCATATCATTATCTAAATAAAGAACGTTTCAGCCAATCTAACATCTGAATCTTCTGGAAAATGATAGGAATTTTTCACATCTTCAACAGCTTTTTGAGATTGTGATCTAGTCACGACACAGGCAGGAAATATCCCTGGATACTCTTCTTGTAAACATTCTGTTTCAACTCTAGCTTCTGGTTTATCTATCATTTGAGGCGAGGCACAAACTTTGTCACCAGCTATGTCATTGGGCATGTTCAGACGGTGGCGTAAGTTAAGCTAATCCAAAAATACTAAGTTATTCCGTTTTTAGTCCAAAACATGCTTGCGTTCAAACGAGAAAGTTACGCCATTCCCCAGGCGGAAAAGTGAGTCAAGTTTAATACGCCATCGTGGTTACGCAACGCAAAACACCACTTTCCCAGCCTTCCGGTTAAAGCGCGCGCGCGGGAAACAAGGAAAGGGTGCTTACAGCATAGACATGGAGTTTTTTTTCTTTTTTTCTCCATGTCTATGCTTACAGTATACAACAAGTCAAAGGTAAAATGCTCTGAGAGCATAATAAAAGGGCCAACGGGTTTCCAGTTAAAGTAAAATGCTGTGCGAGCATTCCAGCTAAAGTAAAATGCTGTCTCAGCACTGCACTCTCGTCAAAAAGGAAGTGGACAAGAGAATGCCAACGGGTTTTACCTCTTACCCCCCCAACAAGCGCAGACCGAGCGAAAGGTCAGCAGGTGTGGGCCTGAGTTCGGTGTGGGCGGGTCGAAACCGTTGCCCTCCCACCTCGCCCCCTCCTCCCATAGCAGCATGGACTCACAATCGGGTAGTCTAAAGCACCGACTCAATGAGCCAATGAGAGAGAGACACACGCATTGGAGGGGAAAGCGCTGCACTCTCTGCGAGAGAGAGAAGGCCGCAACGCAAGAGAGTGGGAAGGCGATCACCGGCTATCTAACGCAGTCGGTGGTCACGTAGCTGAATAACTGGCACGAAATGGACGGCGCGTAAACAATAACTCGTGCTCGCGCGATAGGGCGGATGAGCACGAGCTTATAAATAAGCTTATAATGGGCTTATTAACGGATAATCTCGACGCGCGCTGTGGGCCCACGGTGAAGTTCACTTCTTACCCGCTCTGTGCGCGCTGTGTATCAAGTAGTAAGTATGCTGCTGTTGGCGCTCACAGTGCACAAGTTGTTGAGTATTGAAGCAAGGTGACATCTTTTTTTTTTGAATCCGGCACACGTGTCGGATGAATTAGAGAAAGCGTGCGTTCGCTGTGTATTTGCGAGCGTTTGTGAGACAAATGCGCGCAAGGCACAGCTACGTACGGTGGTCTAAAGGCGGAGAAAGAAGGCGGTGCTAAGTAGAATTGTCATTGTCAACGGACGTGATGACCTGTTGCAGTGTATGAAGTGCAACCCTATGCAGGCACAGGCGCTCATGCATTGGGTGTAGCTGACAGATGCTGAAAGTACGCCGGCGCAGATGTGCATGCAAAGCGGAGCGAAGGCTGTCAAGTGTCTTGGGCTAGCTGGAGGGTGTAGGTTAGAATTATGGGCGTAGCTAGTATGCGCCAGAGTAGAAGAGCGTGCATAGCGGCACCTAGGACCTCTCAGACAGTGTCGTCAGTGCAGGAGAGCGCGCAGCGTATATCGAACATTGGTGATAGTACTCTTTATAGCAACGCAAAACCAAAATTGAACTCCATCCAAGCCGTAATGGCTATCTTACGATGACCCACCAGCATTAGTGTATGCAAATAAATGCAGTGATTACGGTACGGTGCTAACCAGTTAACATCTACTGCTCGGTGGGAGGGCAACGGTTTCGACCCGCCCACACCGAACTCAGGCCCACACCTGCTGACCTTTCGCTCGGTCTGCGCTTGTTGGGGGGGGTAAGAGGTAAAACCCGTTGGCATTCTCTTGTCCACTTCCTTTTTGACGAGAGTGCAGTGCTGAGACAGCATTTTACTTTAGCTGGAATGCTCGCACAGCATTTTACTTTAACTGGAAACCCGTTGGCCCTTTTATTATGCTCTCAGAGCATTTTACCTTTGACTTGTCCACTTCCTTTTATTTAGTAGCTTGTGTTTGAACAGTAAGAAGTTTTTCGCGCGCCGACAGAATGCAGTCACCGTCCGCCGCCATGGCAACAAGCTCACGCAAGCGCGCTTCGAGCGCGTCACGGTTGTCGGCGCGACTGTCGTAAGCGGCAAACTCGGCGTCGACAGCGGCCGACTGCAACTGCCGCAGACGCTCGCGCTGCTCTTTGCGCTTCGGTTGCGCCCGCTTTTGCGGTGGCGGCGCTGCGCTGCTTGGCTGCGCGGATGTGCTGGTGGCGGCGCGCTTGGGCAGATTTTTCACTGCAACGCTCGCGCGCTTCTTTTTGGCTTTCGCCGTACGAGCGCCAGCGACGTGACCGAGCATCGTCATGTCGGCGCCGGGCGACTGTACGATTTGCATGGCAGGCGTTGGGAGCGACGTCTGCTCGACCGTCACGGGCGGCGCCACCAGCGCTTTTGCGCCCGTTTGCGCCCACCACTGCGCATCCTCTTTGAAGAGGAGCTCGATGATGGTGGCCGGCGACGGCGGCAGCAGCGCTTTGACGCCCGTGTGCGCCCACCACTGCGCATCCTCTTTGAAGAGGCGGGCGATACGCCGCTTGTGCATTTTCTCGTATGCCGCCTAGAGGCGCGCGCAAATGTACTCGGAGGGTAGACTTGACCCAAGTCGGACTTACCATGGAGTTAAGACTACCAATTTGCTTTCGTCAATCCGGCCGAATAGTTATGTGCTTTGTTGGCCTTAGAAAAAAGGCGCCGTCATCTGGTTGTCGTTCCGCTATCGGCATCAACGCGATGTCATCATGTCAGTGCAGTAAATCCGACTTGACGGATCGGCCAATCAAACCCCCCGCGGTGATATGTAGTTATTCATAAATTATTTGCATACGCATCACATGGTTATGTGCGATGTATGCCAAATAAGTCCGCCAATCGGTACGGACTCGCTAGACCGCTAACGGACTATGGAGGAATGGTAGGCAGTACTGTCACTAGATGCTTTTTTCAAATTAAATAACTGCGTCCATACTTCGTTTATTTAGTTAGAGTATGGTATAGTGCAAACTTAACGGCCGGACAATGTACACGATAGCAAGACTATTAAACCGTTTGTACATTTACACATAATGTACACTATGCACATGTGTATGTACATTGTACATCACAATGTCCACGTATGTCCGTCACACAACTGGGTCAAAGTTCATATTATTACAGATATATGCTAATTCACATTGTTTGTCATTGTCAGATGGTCAGATTCGTATGACAACCCTCTCTGAGAAGTCGAAAATCAAAATTCTGTCCCAATAGAACTCATGCCCTTGATCTCCTGATCATTTTCGTTATTGGGTTCTTTTCGATTCCGTGGAGCGATCGCGAGTTATTCCAGTCGGACTGAAGAAGAAAGAAAGAATAAAATTAACGCAAAATCGGTGCACTGGCAAAGTAAGGGTGCCGCGGCGCTGCCACTTCCAGCCGGGCGAACCCGTTGGGTGTGACGCTCCCGCGTCACCCTAGATGTACATGTACAATATACATGCACAATGTGCACAACGTACTGCCATTTTCAAAACTCCAGCCTCTTCGCAATATCGGCTTTGTTTGTGCAGTTGGGCTATGGTAATGGAGCGCATGGACCGACTGGCCTAAGCTAGGGTTTGTAAAACGGTCTGGTAAATAAACCGTGTACATGTACATGTCCTTGTACCACCAGACGTGTACACATACATTGCACGTGCGGCAGGCCATACGTTATCAAAATGGCGCCCATGATGATCAATGCTAAAGTTTTTCTCGCGTTTTTGCTTGCCTGTATTCGGGATGAAAGGGAACGATCGTCGGATTCCGAGGCCGGAGAGTTGAATAATGAATCGTGTGCTGGATGGAGAGGCTTAGAAGACTGAAAAACAACCGATTGCGTCAACAAGACCACGCTACCCGTTGGCGTTTTTGGCAGTTTGTCAAACGAAGGCAACGGGCAATCAGAGGGTGCACCACCCACTGCGCAATAAGCCACTTCGACATCTCACGCGCGCAGTGCACTATGGGTAATGTCAAGGGTTATTGCAGATAAACAAATGGTGTCGCCGTTGGCAACGCACTCGTGTCGCGCGTGGCGAATGCCATGTTTCTATTTCTACTGTCGCGTTTTAGATTGTTTTTTTCTCAAATAACTTTGTCAATGTCCTCAGAGGATTCTTTTGCTTTGTCTTTAGATGTTATTGAACACTGGAATGTCGAGGCTTTGAAGGATTTTTTTTTAAATTAAGAGGAAATCCAGCGGGGGGAAGAAGGAACTCTGCTTGATCAGCTCAACGTTAGTCCTCTATCTGAAAGTTGACGAACTGACCGAAGACAAACACAGAACGAAGTTATATTCGGAACTTGGATGGATTATTGCCACACAAGTAATTTCGTTTGTGTTAATTGGCAAAGCAGCTACCAATACCAGATTCCACTTTCAAAATTGAATTATGTTGTTCATTGATACCATTTAATATTGAATTTACCATTTATAAATTATATTGATTTTATAACTAGCTGATGCAGAGGTTACACAAAATATAGTGGTGTTCAAACATTAGCCATTTGACAAATCTTGAATTGTTTTCGTATTTTGAAATAATCTTCATCTTTTATGTTACAAATTATGAAGGGTTAATTGCAGCTGCAAGTGGGTGTATAATAATATTGTTAATTAACTGAGCAGCTTAAACAATATTATTTTAGTCCGGCTTTATATCTTTATTATTTTGTAATACATGTATGTTCACTTTTTTCTTCTTGCACCTGTTGATTAAAGCACGATACCTTTAAAATACGTTCACAAACACATCAGCCGAGTGATTTTATATGCTTCGTGATAAAGGGTGAAAGCATTTTATTAATATTACATGTAAAAGGAAAGCCACCAGCCCTATACAATCATTATTTCACGTATAGTGTACATTTATATCTGCACACTTTATTTGGTCAACGAGTTATTCACAGCTGTACAGAGATACATTGTATAAATTTACACAATGAGGTCTGGTTAAAGAATACTAGAACAGCAAAGACTAATTATATCATTGGCTGAAGATACAAGTGTCTTGAGCATACACAATCGACGATTTTGCAACCCAGCTCCTGTTTGTTTTGGGATATTTCCTGTTGATCATCTTGTGTCAGCGACGACTGGTGTCTTAATTCATCACGCTTCTCAGTTGAGAATGGAATGGAGGTTCACAATCACATGTTCCGAAACCTAATTGGCATCCATGCTTTGTACACTGTCCTCCTTTTAATTTTTCAAGTTGATTATTGATCTTGCCGCAGTTTGTAACGGAACATATATCCTCAGGTTCAGCAAAAGATGGTCCTCATCACCTTATAAGGAAGACACATAAAAGAGAACAATAGAGTTGCCTAAGGCTAGGTATACATTGTACTTTATTTTCGTGTTGCATTTTGTCATTGTCATTATCACTTTGATCCCTAAATTTCCTTTAACAAATTAAACCCCTAGACCTACCTAATTAGGCCCTACCCGAATTAATTAGGCCCTCCTATAAAAAGTATAATGAAAACTCTACAAATACAATTCAAAAATACATTATCATGATGCAATTGACACTTTTTGGTACAAAATACACGCAAGTCTTTTATAGTTTTTCCTTTAGAAAAATGTTTCAGACAAAGATAAAGCTAAGTAGGTCGTGCCTGCACCCTAGAGAAATTATGCAGGCTGCCACATTTTTAATTATGGGCGCCCTATAGTATATCCCAAACGTAGTTTACACACGTACACACTGCATAAAATGTGATTGTGACTGCGTGGTCGACCGTATAAGTTTACATTTTAGCGAACTCGAAACGAGATTTGTTTTGCTCTATCTGAAGAAAAACAAAGTTAGGTAACATTAATTATCTCACCATGATTAAATTCGAGTCAGGATTCTGCTGTATTGGGTTTAATATAAACACGAGAAAAATTGTGTTTTTCCCCCACATGCTAACGAACGTGTATCGTACCCGCGTTATGCACGTTGCATACGTGCAGCGCGACTTTGTTTATCTCAAATTTCAGGTTGCCAAGGTAAGTAACGCATGCGCAGTTGGAATGTCGAAGTGGCTTATAGTCGTAGCCTTGTTGCCATTTTGTGATTGAACAATTAACGACGTTCGTTTGCTGGAGATGCGGTGTTTTCATATCTCCAGTGGGCGCGCTAGGTCAGCATGCATACAGCAGGCTCGCACTGCGCGCTGCATGCTTTCTAATTCCACACATCATATGCGGTATCCAGAGCTGCACCATATAGAAAACTAAACAGACCCCCGTACCACGCGCACCGTACCAGTCTCAAACGTTCGCTTTTCGATATATAGAACGGCACCTCGCAATCACTGTCATTAATTTATTTTTGTCATTTATTAATGTTACAGTTGATGCATTAACCGAACGGCGTTATTTGTCCAATCACAAAATGGCAACAAGGCTACGACTATTGCGCAGTCACCACCCGGCCTAATTGAAAGGGGAATTTCTACGCGCGCTCATTTGCATGAAATGTGCCCCCCACAATTTCTTTTGAAAACGGATGCCGTTTGGTGAAAGACATGGTGGGATTGTGTAAATATAGCATAGGATCAACTCCCTGGTTTTTGAGCTTCAATTTTAAGCCAGACTTGACAAAATTACGGTTGGAAAATGGGTCCTAATTGCCCTAGAATGTGGAGGGATGCCATTTGTAAAATGGCTGCTTGCAGGCTCGGGAAGTATCACTTTTCGGAAGGTGAGTTTCTTTTGGTGTGAATATTAAAAAATGTAATCGGCTAACCTACTAAAAATTGAAAAGAAATGGAAAGATAAAGACCAAGACAATAATCTGATTGTTGTTTGAGAAACCCCAGTGATGTCGGTGTGCATGAAACTTGGTCCTAAACATTGTTGATTTTACACTGTTTTCAATGGGACTTGAATTAGGCTGGTGCACCCTCAGATGTATTCTCGGCGCGGTGGCCATCATTGCGAAGGGTTCACAAATAAATCGCCTTGTCCGTGCCCGGCCAATGAGCACGGCGTGGACCTGTTACGAAAAAGGTCAATGTGAATAAACTACCTCCGGAAGTGGCAGGTCAGTTGCGTTCCAACGGTACTTCACGGCTCATCGCCGCGGTGGGTATCTTTAGCGCAACTTAATCTAATCGGCCACTTTTGGGAAGCGTAAGTTACGCCACTTTGGTGGCGTAACTTACGCCGCGCGGGTGGATTAGAGCGTTCAAACGGACAGATTAACCATAATGAAAACTACACGTCATCTGCTCGACCGAAACTTTGCCCGCATCTCT
Source organism: Crossaster papposus (assembly GCA_037893245.1). Taxonomy (NCBI): domain Eukaryota; kingdom Metazoa; phylum Echinodermata; class Asteroidea; order Velatida; family Solasteridae; genus Crossaster; species Crossaster papposus. The sequence goes on along the minus strand of JBAIAA010000808.1, from coordinate 110,728 downwards.
TTGTACAGCAATGACCCTCAAAAAAGGCCTCAAGTTTCACAAAACCTCGCGTACATTTTAAACGCCATATTTCATCATTTCGGATAGAATCGATTATGAAACTACACACTCTAAGCTTCAATATGATATATACACATTGTTATAATCAAGGCTAAGATAACGAAGCACTAGTTTAAGTTTCCCGGAAAAAAACCCTCATTTTCTCCATGTTCGGCCGTGTAAAATCTCAATTTTGTATGACTAACGTACACCCAAGCCAGCTTCACATAGGCGTAGCTCGAGAACCAAAGGTCGTTGAACTTTGGATAGAACGGTTATAAATAGCCGACGGCGTTAGCTTTCTAGTGATATAAGACACAACCCGATTGGATACATATAAGCAAAGCACTATAATATTAAAAGAAAATAGTCTCACCAATCACGAATTGTCTTACAGCTGTGGTCACCTGGCAACCTACCCCCATTTTTAATTATGGAATTTTCCAAAGCTAAGTCTCCGCTTGTGTTGTGTGGTTTAGAGGTCAACTCTCCTTGGCCTCCTCTCCTTGGCCTCTGCACACAGCTGACCACACAATGGATGCACAGGGCATTCACTGAGCTTTTGCTTAAAAATAAAATCGGGCAAAAGTTTTCATTATATGTTAGTATTTTTGGATTAGATTAACTTACGCCACCGTCTGGAGGAATTCCTCCATGGTTAGGGTACGTTCAGACGGTGGCGTAAGTTAATCTAATCCAAAAATACTAAGTTAATCTGTCCGTTGGAAGTTTGGAACGCTCTAATCCACCCGCGCGGCGTAAGTTACGCGACCAAAATGGCGTAACTTACGCGAAAGATAACGATCTCCCCCCGCTGCGATGAGCCGTGAAGTGCCGTTGGAACGCAACTGACCTGCCACTTCCGGTGGTAGTTTATTCACATTGACCTTTTTCGTAACAGGTCCAGGCCGTGCTCATTAGCCGGGCACGGACAAGGCAATATATTTGTGAACCCTTCGCAATGATGGCCACCGCGCCGAGAATACATCTGAATGCCCGTTGCCTTCGTTTGACAAACTGCTAAAAAAACCGCTAACTGGTAGCGTGGTCTTGTTGACGCAATCGGTTGTTTTTCAGTCTTCTGAGCCTCTCCAGCACACGATTTAGTATTCAACTCTCCGGCCTCGGAATCCGACGATCGTTCCCTTTTATCCCGAATACAGGCAAGCAAAAACGCGAGAAAAACTTTAGCATTGATCATCATCGGCGCCATTTTGATAACTCATGGCCTGTCGCACGTGCAATTACATGAACAAACGTGTGTGCGTGTGTGTGTACATTGTACATGTACACGGTTTATTTACCAGACCGTTTTACAAACCCTAGCTTAGGCCAGTCGGTCACTGCGCTCCATTATTATAGCCAAACTGCATAAACAAAGCCGATATTGCGAAGAGGCTGGAGTTTTGAAAACGGCAGTACGCTTGCGCTCTAATGTATACTGTATACTGTATGGACATACAACACTGTCCTTGTTTCCCGCGCGCGCGCTTTAACCGGAAGGCTGAGAAAGTGGTGTTTGCGTTGCGTAACCACGATGGCGTAACTTGAACACAAGCATGTTTTGGATTAAAAACGGAATAACTTAGTATTTTTGGATTAGATTAACTTACGCCACCGTCTGAACATGCCGATTTTGGCAACAACCCCAGCGTAGTAAGTACATAGTTTTTCTCCATTTATCTTATAGTTTAATTATTACTAGTTTAATATCTAATTGTTTATTTCCTTTTTTGTGTACCCAATTTACTTTATTCTACCATTTATATTAGTTTATAATTTCCCCTTATATTTTGTTGTTTTTCAGCAAAACCTTCCTTCCTTCCTTACTTCCTTCATACCGGCGTACTTCATTACTTCCATCCTACCTCTGTACATCATATTGTACCATGGGACAATTTTCTTGACAACCTTTCGACAATGTCGAAGTCTATAGCTGTAGTCGGCTATATTAGTTTTGTTCGATTGAACTGGAATTCTATGAGACTTTTTCGTTATGAATAACAATAATGAGAACGGTGGTGATGGAGATCCCCCAGAAGGACAGGATGAATTTACTCAAGATGAAATAAACGTCGGTGACTCTGCAAGCCAGCACAGTTACCGATCACACCAACCCTCACGTGCCGGATCAATTACTTCATCAGTGAGCTCGTCGACCTCGAGTGCCCACTTAAGAGCCAGAGTAGAAAGAGCTGCACTTGCGGCAGAGGCCAAGGCCCTGGACGAGCAAAATGCCCTTGAACTTGAAACTCTTCAAGTTCAAATGGAGATCGCGAAATCGAGCTGAAGGTTAAATACGCCAGAGCCGATGCCCTGGCCCAGACGTATGCTGAGGCTGAGAACACAACTTCAGACGTGTGCTTCAAACCCAACCCAACACTTCAACCTACACCGAAGCGCCCTCTGGAATATGTACATACCCTATACCAGTCTGCACAGCCCAGCTATACGCCAACACCATTTTCCATTCCCACACCCGCTGCTGCTACATCATACCAACCTGACATGGGAAATCTACTACACGAACTGATCAGTGACACGCGCGTTCATCAACAATCCCCGGTGGACGCATTTCAACTTCCTAAGGCGGAGCTCACAACGTTTGATGGCGATCCCCTTAGATACTGGACATTCCTTCGAGCGTTCCAAAACACTGTTGCGAGGGACACGGTAAGCGACGGTGCTAAATTGACGCGCCTGCTCCAGTACTGCACCGGTAAAGCAAGAAAACTTCTCCCGTGCTGCACCGTGAAAAAACCTACAGAGGGCTATGCTCTCGCACTCCAACTTCTCAAGGAGAGATATGGCGATGAGCACACCATATCACAAGCATGGATTGACAAGGTAACAACAAGGCCCAATGTCACAGACAAGAAATCCTTGCAAGATCTCGCCGATGACTTAAGATGCTGTCCCGAGACCCTTGACACCATGGGGCATCTCAATGAATTGGACAACAGAACCAGTCTACTTCTCATTGTTGACAAGCTACCGGTACCATACCACCTGATAGCCAGATGGCTACGAGAGGTACACAAAATAAAGATTACCAAATCAAGACCCCCAAATATTGAAGACGTCATGCAGTTTGTGACAAGGGCGGCCGAGGAGGTTCGAGACCCAGTCTTTGCCAAGATCACCCAGAAGGGATCAGCCAAAGGAGACACCAAGCCAAGGTTTAACAAGACGAGCGGCCAACGGACGAATTTTGGCGTCCAAACCACATCTGCGGCAACAAATCCTTACGGCAAACCCAGAACAAGGCCAGCCTCATCATCACCTCATGATCCCTGCCCCAGCTGCGGACAATCCCATCACCTTAACCAATGTGATGCATTTAAGACGCTCAGAGTTAAGGATCGGCTGGCCTTTGTGCAGAGCAAGAAATTGTGTGTAAACTGCTACAAGCCAGGACACTTGGGTAAGGACTGCCCACGACCCTATGTGTGCTCAATCCAAGGATGCGGCAAAAAACACAATAGCAGGCAGTCGTGTCTGTGAAGCTTGACAGAATGATCACACTCCATATGCAATTACAATTTGCAGAGTCTATCTTCTGGTCTGATAGTATGATTGTCCTCCAATACCTTAGCAATGAAGATAAGCAGTTTCAGACCTATGTCGCCAATCAAATCGCAATGATCCAAGATCAATCCTCCCCAAACCAGTGGAGATATGTTGATTCTGCCTCAAATCCAGCAGATGACGTATCAAGGGGAATGGCAGCCCAACAACTTATCGACTGTGAACGCTGGTTGAATGGTCCAGCCTTTCTACTGAAAGAGGAAGATGCTTGGCCAGTTCAACCAGACCTCAAGTCCCTTCAGCTGCAAGAAGAGGCTGAGGTTAAAAAGGAACCACTGGTATACGCGACCAATACCAACACCACACCAATGTCCGATCATATGGATGACTTGATTGGCCGCTTCTCATCCTAGTACACTCTGAAGAGAGCAGTGGCTTGGGTCCTCCGTGTGAAACAGTTGTTGCGCATGAGAGCTCTCAAGCTGACTGACACAATCACCCTAGCTGGCAAGTCTCTGTCAGTTAAGGAACTCCAATATGCCGAAGCAGCAATTGTCCGCCACACTCAGCACACTGCGTTCAACGAAGAGCACCTAAAGTCAAATTGCCTTTAAAGGTTGTCCCCCATAACCTCGAACAACGGTATCTTATGTGTCGGCGGACGCCTGACGAATGCCAACATACCACACCAAGCTAAACACCCATGGATCATGCCAAATAAACACCGAGTGACCGAGCTCATCATTCAGCAATACCATCATCAGTATGGACATTCTGGTGGCGAAAGGATCCTTGCTGAGCTGCGCCAGAAGTACTGGATCGTAAAGGGACGCATTGCCTTAACGCGCGTTCTTCGCCGCTGCCTAAAATGCAAGAAGAAGGCAACCCCTGAAACCCAAGTGATGGCGGACCTGCCCAAGGATCGAGTGACCCATGGAGCAGCACCATTCAGCACAGTAGGTGTTGATTTCTTTGGCCCTTTCATGGTGAAGAGAGCCCGCAGTGAGTTGAAGCGATATGGATGCTTATTCACCTGCCTTACAACTAGAGCCATCCACATAGAGCTCTGCCAGAGCCTGGAGACCGATTCCTTCATTAACGCACTCCAGCGTTTTATAAGTCGCCGGGGACAGCCAGCCCAAATCCGCTCACATAATGGGACCAACTTCGTAGGAGCGCAACGCGAACTTCGTCGTGCTCTACAAGAGTGGAACCAGCACCAAATACAGAGCTACCTGCATCAGCGAGAAGTTCAATGGATTTTCAATCCATCAGCCGCTTCGCACATGGGTGGAGTTTGGGAACGACAGATACGGACCGTTCGGTCTATCATAGGAAGTCTCCTTCACCAGCAACTGACTGATGACGAAGGATTAAACACTCTGATGTGTATTGTTGAGGGAATAGTAAACGGACGTCCAATCACAAAGCTTTCAGATGATCCCCAAGATGCCTCACCTCTCACACCCAACCACCTGTTACTCCTTCGATCTGGTCAGACCCTACCACCTGGGCACTTCGATAGCAAGGATCTCTATAAGAGACGCTGGCTCCAGGTCCAGTACCTCGCTGATGTCTTCTGGACCCGATGGTTGAAGGAATACCTCCCATCACTGCAGCACCGCCAGAAATGGCTACACCCGCAGAGAAATCTTCAGATTGGAGACCTTGTTTTGATCCGTCACGAGAGCACCCCACGCAGCAAATGGCCTTTGGGCCTTATTGTGGCCACGCACCCAGGGAAAGATGGATATGTCCGCTCCGTGCATGTCAAAACCCAAGCCGGAGTGTATGTTAGACCGACTGACAAGATCTGTCTTCTTGAAGCCGAGTTGACACCACCAACTGCGGCGACTGATACCGGCCAGGATGAGGACAATAATGATAACACTTAGTTATTAGTGGAAGCTATAATCAGCTTTTAAAGTTTCCTTACATTTAGGAACTAGTCTTCTTCAACTTAAATCTGCTTAGTATTTTATAGGGAGATTTTGAGCACAACTGTCGTTGACTTTTGTGGATGACACAATCGGATATGTCATCGGGGTCGGTGTAGCAGACGTTGTGTATTATTTACCTTTTCTTATTATTTTGTCTTTAATTAATACCATTTAATCATCTCTAGGTTTAGAAATGATTTTATCCTCATCTAGCTTAGATCATGTACAATTTAGTGTAAAATCCCTTGACCACAGTCCCCGATCCATATCCCTGCACGACCTTGTTTTGCCCAACTCTGCCAGGCCTGGGTGGCGGTCCCCATAGCAACCTCCCCCAACTCCAGAGCAAAACATTCCCTAAGGTGCCATAATTTCACCCTGTTGGGACACTGTCTGAGCATTGACCATAGTTTTGGTGCGGTGCACTCTGTGGCTGCAGGATATATTGACCAGTTGTAGCAGTCAATCTTTTTATGTTACCTGCAATTTGTATTCCTCAGGTCTTGAATACCCGACCGGTCCCTGCGAGCCACGCTACTACTGCCCTCCGGGTCAGAGTTCACCCCGGCCCTATGACTACAACTGCACCATTGGCAACTACTGCCAGCTCAACTGATCCGAGCCCATCACCTGCGCCAACGGAACATACGTGAACCAGACGAGTGCTTCGTCTGCCCGGACGGATGGTAGGAATCCAATTAATGATAATGGGATAAACCACAAAGAAAACACTTATCAGTGTACTTATTTGGTTTTCAAAAGAAATGTCCAACTATAAATTTAGGAATCTCTGTCTCTCTGTCTATGTGTCTGTCCGTAAATCAATTATCTCTAGAACCTGGTACTGTATGACATTGAACATTGGCAGATGTATTGCCTTAGGACCGAAGAGTGTGCAGTTACAAGTTTGAAGTTGTTTGGACGAGCGGTTCTCCAAAAATGCTGAAAAAAAGCAGCAATACCGGAGGCGTAGACCCGCAAGCGTGGCGGCATAGACCACCACACACTGCTGCACATTTTGAACAGGCACTGCACTCTAAATGGCCATGTTTGAGGGTCTACCAGAGGCAAAGCAATTTGCCCTTCTGAACAGAAACTGCATCGGCACTGCACTAGTTTCTTTAATTACACTTTTAAAAAAGTGAAGTCTGTGATTAGCCATTATGGCTTCTTAGACAAGCATTTACCTCTGTTTTCCTGGAAAGCTAGTCCATTCCAGGTTACTCCCAGTCCATCCCAGGTTACTCTCTAGCTAATGCCGGAACCCATTTATACTCCTGGGTGAAAGGAGGCAAGTGGGGGTGAAGTGGCTTGGCCAGCAGCTGGATTTAAACTACTGACCTTCTTATCATGAGTCACTAAACCCTGAACACTAGTCCACACTCTCCCTTCTTCAGGCAGCATAATAATTGTTCCTAGCATGGCAAAGGGTGAATGGGCGTATCTAGACCCCTCGCGTCATGATTAGTCAGTAATTTTTACAATGACACAATATTGTTAATATACTCAGTCAACTAGTTACATAAAGATTCTGTGCTACAATTTATTATTTTGTAGAAACAAAAACAGTTTCTGTTGACCTCTCACAGCAGCTTACTAGATAATGGGTTGGGTTATAGATCGTAATATCTGGGTTGGGTTCTGTCGCTGCTCATTTGTCATTGACTATTTTTTTATTCCAAGTTTATTGTCGGAGTGAGTTTAATTTGGGGGAAAGCAAGGCTCCAAGAACCTAAGTGCATTCCACTTAGTGTGGTCTAGAGACGCCCATTGATGATAATTGTCCTTTACCATGCTGGCAAAAAAAATATGCGTTCAGGCATAATTCCTCAAAGGGGAATATCTCCTGTCGCCCTGTGCCCCATGGGATACTGGTGCCCGGAGGGCACTGGCTTTGACTGGCAACCCTGCCCGCATGGCACGTTTGGCAACGAGACGGGCCTGTCGTCCGTGGATCAGTGCGAGCAGTGCCTGGGAGGGTTCTACTGTGACCGACTTGGGGCTACCGAGGTCACCGGCAGATGTGATCCAGGTAAAGGGTTATAAGAATGGTTTGGTGAGGAGGGAAAGTGCAGAAATTTGTATCTTCTTCAGAATTTTGGATGATCCCCTAAACTGTTCTAAAAGTGTTCTAGCCATTGTTCATAGTGTCAAGTGCGGTTTATATTTCATGCGGATGCAAACCGATTGTTGATGTCATACATTAGCTACAAAACATTAGCTACAAAACTTGTGTTTGCTTTCAGTTTGGCGCCTTTTTTCCCTTGATATTTTCCCTTGATATTTTCTTAATAAGATACATTTCTGATTTCTAGAAATCCACCATTAGTAAAATAAAACAAGGCTCTTTATGTACTTTAGCTTTGAAAAGGACATCACATTCTATGTAAGCTGATTGTGTAAAGGAAGTTGACATCTCCAATCCTACAAAATCAAATTTAGCCTTGTGAAAATTACATAAATTTTCAATTTTTGGTGTATTTCTTTTTCTCCAAGGCTACTACTGCACCTACGGCGTGGACCGCACCTAGCCCGACGACCTCTCCCCGACCCTGATCAACGGGACCTGCCAACTTTCTGGGGGGTACACCGGGGTGGGAGGGGTGTGTCCCGTGGGCCACTACTGCCCCGAGGGATCGCCCATGCCCATGGCTTGCGAAGCAGGCAGTTACGCCAATGTCACAGGCCTGGCTGCATGCCTGGGCTGCACCGAGGGTTACTACTGTCCTGAAGGTAAGCGTGAATTGAAAAACAAATACAAAATACAAATACTGGCTGTGTAGTAAAACTAGCCCCCTCTGGTGACCCATGGAACATTCTGTTTTTCCAAGGCGAAGCAGAGGGTAATGGAATGTTCCATGGATCACAGAGGGAGGCTAGTTATAATAAACCACAAGTTGAAGCAGTCAGTATTACTTTTATAACACCTTATAACAGATTCTGCTGTTAAATTTCAGGAGGTAACTGTGTACTATGACCTACATGCAATTACAATTTACTTGCACTTTTCCAAACTACCGATTCATTGTAGTGCCCTGGAACAATATGTGCAATGCCTAATGGGCATGCTTCTTTGCATCGTTGTACAGTCGTGCATTCTGATTTCTGAAAGCAGAACCCTAGCTTTCTTGTGTCAGTGTTTTATAGTTTTTATAAATAGTACCCAAATTTTGTTCTTTAATCAAAATTCCTATCCATTTCCATTTCAGAATCAATTTCCTACGATGACAGGCCCTGCCCGATGGGCCAGTACTGCCCATGGCGCACCCAGACCATGTATCAGTTCCCCTGCCAGACGGGGACGTACCTCAACTCCACCCATGCCACGGCCCAGAGTGACTGTCTGGGGTGTCCTGGCGGCTGGTACTGTGAATTGGAAGGGCTTAATGAGCCCACGGATCAGTGCAGTCAAGGTAGGCTGCTGTCGGTATACAAATAATAAGGGAATAAATATGTGGTCGGCCGGTTTCAAATGTATGCTTAAAACTGGCTCATGGGCCTGGAAGGCGGGGGTCATTAACCAGTTAGTGCCGGACGACATATAGACACGCATATTTTTCCGAGATTCATAACGGATGACGCATAAACACGTCACGAGCAAGGCCGGAAATGTCTGTCAGCAGCGAGCTAGGCCGAAAACGCATGGGTGTGCTACCCGATACAATCGGCCTGAACCCGCCTCGGATCGAGTTTTGTTTTAAATAATTCCGTACCGCGGCTCGGTGATGTTAAAATAATCCTGGCGCAAACTGGTTTTAAAAAAATACCTTTCGGTAAAATACATCAAAAAAGTCTAAAATATAAGTTTATTAAACAAATATACTGCCTAGTTTTGTGAAACACCCTTCTAGCTACGTTTATGGTATGATCCTCACTCGCGTGATCAGTCCTACATGTAAACAACTCCTAGTATGGAATGCAAGATGCCTGTACAGCGTGAAAACTGGGCTATAAACTTTGGTCATGGATGCAATAACCTTCATATCAAGTTAAATTCTTTGAAAGGCTGGAATTATAAAACTTGTCTCATTTGAAAACCTGAAGTTAAAATCAAACTTGGGTCATAGATGCAATATGGAAACTTCCATGTGGTGGTGATAGTAAAGGTCACATACTGAGGTCAAAGGTAATTTTGTGGTCGAGTTGAAAAATTGCGAAAGTAGGCCAGACTTGTGGTTTGAGAACCACTCTTGTTATTTGTGTCTCATTGGACGAAACTATCGTTTTTTACCCTAAATCACAGGTTGGTACTGTTCCGCTGACGCCAAGACCCCCATGGACACGGCCCACGGCGGCATGTGCAAGCAAGGGTTCTACTGCCCAGGGGGATCCTACCGCAGGCTGAAGTGCGATCCGGGAAAGTACTGCCAGACGTCGGGCCTGGATGCACCCACAGATAACTGCATGGCCGGTGAGTGAAAATCAGGGAGCTGGTTTAATCAAACGGCGTTCAGAATGCTGTCATGAACTTCCTGGCTACCTGCTGTGCGTTGTACTGTAGCCGACTGTTGTAATAACCAGCATTGCGATCATTGATAGGCTGGCCCCAAATTGTCACCAAGACAATTGGAACTATCATTGAGGAAATCACGCATTTGTCCCCTGAAGGAGTACTTCTGCCAAATTAGGCTGGAGCTTCTGTCTGTCATCTACGTAGAGGCCTACAGCTAATCTGATTATATCATAGCTTTCACATTCCCCTGACCAACTCTCTCTGCAACTTGTGCACGCAGTCAAAACAGGCAGACTATGTTAAATAATAAGGGGCTTTTAACCCTAATGTCACCTAATACTACATAATAACAGTTTAGATTTAATCTGCACTTTGCGTCGTTTCACAGGCTTCTACTGCACGCTGAGTGCCAACGACTCCTCCCCGACTGACGGCATGACCGGTGATGTCTGCCCCAAGGGCTACTACTGCCCTCTAGGGTCAGCCGAGCCCCAGCCCTGCCCCACGGGGACCTTCCTGAACAATACCCGGAATGACGCGGCACAGGACTGCCAGGCTTGCACGGAGGGGACGTTCTGTCCCGGTAGCGGGCTGGACCTGCCCCAGGGACCCTGCGACGTCGGCTACTATTGCCCGAGCGGGCAGAATGTTTCGGCCCCACTGGAGTACAGGTAAGACAATGCTCACCAGCTATAATAGGCACATTTGTTGACAACTGAAAAAGACAAATGTCTGTGGAAAGGGTGGAATGTCCTCTGTTCAATGGTATAAGGTTCATTATGTCATTGCCATGAATGACTGAACAAACAAGACAGTTAAAAGGACCGAAATCAGCACTGTGACAAGTTGTATACTTTAGTGACAAAGCTGAGGTAGGTGTTTCTTTTGCTGTTTGAACATCTTAGTAAAAGTGACATGGCAATCAATCAGATGTTCTGATCCCTTTTTTTCTGGTACACTTACCTGACAAATTTAAGGTGCTGTGCCCTCAACATTTCACGTTCCTGTGAATGCATATTTGGAATCTTCGTTTCCTGTCTCTTACCTCTTACTTCCTCGCCTTATCATCCCAACTTTGGGCCTAGTTTATACAGAATATCTGTATCTGTGTTTGATTTGATTTGCAGATGTCCAGCCGGCTACTACTGCGAGTTGGGCTCGGCCGAACCGAACCCGCTGCCGCAACGGCACCTACAACAACGAGACGGGTCAAGGGTCGTGCTTGCGTTGCCCTGGCGGGTTACTACTGCGACAGCACCGAAGAGCCTGTGGTGCAGTACAACGAGACCAACGTGTGCCCCATGGGATACTACTGTCCGGGAAGGGACGCGGTACGCCACAGAGTATCCCTGCCCTATTGGGACCTTTAATAACTTCACAGGTTAGTTCTGTAAAAAATTGAGAGCTCCGAAAAAAATACTGATTTGTTTAACGTTGAGTGATTTGTTAAATGGTTTCTAATGTAACTACTGCAGGTAGTTTATTTCATAATTTGTTATAATGTGGTTATTTAAAAGTAGGCTACACCAATGGCTTGAATTATCAGGAATGGGTGGATTTGGGGGGTTGTATTTTATAGTAAATATTGTTTTGGTTACAACCATGGATGCCGAAGAAAGCAAGAAAAACAGCTTTTGTATTTAACCGGCGTCAGGCAGTGGTTCTTTTTTTTTCTTTCCTTTTTTGTTGCGATCGCTGCCCAGTGATTGTGATTTGTGTTTTATAAAATGCAATTTTTTCGGAACAATTATATGATATCTAGCACAATCATTAAAAATTCCGGAAAAACTTTATGTGTATACACGTCATCCGACACAAACTGGTTATTAAAAAAGAAACGTGGTCGCAACTTCCTTTCTTCCATTCCTCGAGTGTTTCAGCTGTCTGTATGGCTAGCCATTCAGGTTTAGGTGATTGTTGGCCATTTTCTGATCAATTGGTATTTTGCCATTTCAAATGACAGGTCGGCAGGACGTGAACCAGTGTATCGGGTGCCTGGGTTGATTTTACTGCCCACTGACAGGCATGCCGTACCCCGTTGACCAGTGTGCGGCTGGCTACTACTGCCACGAGTATGCCGAAACATAGACTCCCAAACAAGGTCAGTGGGAAATACTGGGGCCAACCAGGAGCTTGATTGCATAACTTTGCGTTGTGAATTTAGGACCATGAAATTAAAACTAGCTAGCCAACGTAATTTGAATTCAAGTTGTAAAGTAGGTTATTTGTCAAAGTAGGCGAGACTTTTGGTTTGAGGACTGGTGTTTGTTTACCCCGCAGGTCTGACTGCCCCAGTCGCCCATTGCGACCCTTGCTTCTACTGCCCAGAGGGCCAGAGCGTACCCAACCCTGCGGAGTACCAGTGCCCCATCGGGCTCCACTGCCCCCACGGTAGCTCCCTGCCCGTTCCATGTCAGCCGGGTACGTTCAGCAACCTCAGCCAGCAGGCCGAGTGCCTGGAGTGCCCCGAGGGTTACTACTGCATCCCCGAGGAGGTCATTGAAGGTGCGTTGAGAAATTGTTGAGGCTCTGTCTTCTCCCCTCCCCCCTCTTCCCACAACCTAATTGGATACGGTGGGGTATAGCAGCGTGGGCATTGAGTATACAATAATAATAATAATAATAATAGGGGGCTAATCTTCCTTACTGCCGGCTGAGAAGCTGAGGTGCAAAGGATGTGACTACAACTTGGTCAAGTCGATGGCATGTACCGATAGACAGTCGCCATACGATCGAAGGATTTGTGATTGTGATTGAAGCTTGAAATTGTGCGCTTAAGTTGGACTAACGCCATTAAAGCAGTTATGCTTCAAGGTTACCTTAATTTTATAAAGTAAGAACAAAAGATTCAGATACTCTAACCCTTTTCAGACTTTTAAAATGAGAAAACAGTGATCTTTTTTGACATAGTTTTGTTTGAACCTAAAAGATTATAGGACTAACGGGAGTCGGTGTCCGTAAATTGGGCAATGGGTTTTACCTACATCGTGTGCGCAGCTCAGATTTCGGGCACATTTCTTTGGTCGGCCGATTTTTATTTTGTTTGCAAAGGCCAGTTTTATTTCTGTTTATAAGATAATAGAGCCACCACTGAAGTGGTGACTGATGTAGATGGACTTTTTAGTACACATGGCCTTATATTACAACAGCAGTACACCATCATGGACAAATCAATCGGATTCCCTCGGCAGTGCTTCAAAGCTCCTTGCCAAAGTCCTTCATAATCCAGCAAAAGTCAGGCCTGCAGTAATGTCAAGTGGATACAGACATTCAATATTGGATTTTAGCCCTTAAAGGCCTTTAGCATCATGTATTTACACTACAGACTCAGTGCTGTCCTGGGGGAATCGGGACTCGAACCCACAACCTCTTGCTTTCTAGTGCAGATGTCTTACCACTCGACCACCGAAATGCAATACACACGATTTGGGTCACAATTTTCTGCTCGTTTTCTTGCAGGGAATTCCTCATCCGGTTTCAACCTGTGCCACCGAGGCTACTACTGTCCGGTCGGCACCGGTATGAACTGGATGGCCTGCCCACCGGGCACCTACAGGGGACTACTCGGTCTGAAGAACGAGACGGAATGCACAAGCTGCCCAGGTAAACCAGAAAACAATGACTATATTGTAAGTAGAGCTATGCATAGGAACCGGATACCCGAGTAATCAACCGTTGATGTTAATGGGAACCGGTTCCAGATTACAGGATCGGGTACTGTAACTAGCTTTACAAGTTACTTAGTAACTTCTCGGACAAGGATAGAAAAAGGCACAGTTGTATTCAAGTCTCTTCAAGTCGTTTCACAAGTCCAGTCACATATACTCTTCCCTTAGTACCCCATGCCTATACACTCCCTAGACTATTGTTACCTAACGCACCCCCCCCCCCCCCCCTAAAAACCTCAAAAGAAACCACAACATTCCGCAAGCACAATGACCTCTGTCCCATATGTGATGCGATCAAGCAATATCAGTCGGAACTCGGCAATTATTGTTTTGAGATAGGGCCAAAATATGTTTGTAGGGGTGGACAAATCCAAATTGACTTTTTTACAAAAACAGATGGGTAAAATATTTTTCTTTTACATGAAAATACTCTTTTAACCAAATTCAGAAGGGAAGTGATACAAAAACTTAATTTTCTCAGTTTTTTTATTTTTAACGTGCTGGTGTTCAAATGGTTGTAATTTTTTAACCAAAGGTCGTATTCACATGGGTTTTTTCACAGAAATGGAGCCTGAAGTACGCTACAAAAGAATATGTAAAAATCCCAAAAATGACATGGGCCTACTTCAGACCGATTTTGCTTGATTGCATCACATATTGCTTCATATGTATACATCTCCCCTAAAAACCTTAAAGGAATTCCAGAGAAACCACAACATTCTGCAAGCACTATGACCACCACAAAGGAAGGGGGTTTTCTCTATCTTTCTCTGGTTTTCTTTGTTTTTTCTTGCTTCATATGCAGTCACAAGTCCTCTCATAAAGCCAATTGCAAGTAAACTGGTTGAGAAATGACAAAAGGAATGCTTTTGTTAACAGTTTATTTGAATAGCTAGTGACTGGACTTGAGACTAAAGGACTTGTGATGGACTTGCAGGGACTTGAATACAACTCTGGAAAAAGTTTTGAATGCAACTTTTGGGGGGATTTTCAAAATGAAAATCAGGCTACATGAGCAAACAAACATATTTTCACATTTTCGAAAATTGCAGTAGACACCGTAAAGCTCTCAATGTACACAGTTGTATCCCGCTGTATTGATGCACCATTACAATCGTTTTATTTCCAGCAACCACAATGTATGTGAATTTTGTATAAATGTAGGTTCATGGATAGCAAGCTGGATAGTGTGGCTTAATTTTCCAACAAGTTTGAAGTCCGCAGACCAAATTTAACCAGTTCGCGCTGGAGGACGTAGATACACGCAATTTTTTTCCAGATTCAAAATGGATGACGCATAAACACGTCACGAGCAAGGCCGGAAATGTCTGTCAGCAGCAAGCAAAGCAGGATTTGCATGGGTGTGCTTCCCGGTACCATCGGCTTGAACCCGCCTTGGATCGAGTTTCGTTAAAAATAATTATGCGCCTCAGCTCGGTGATGTTAATATAATCCTGGCGCGAACTGGTTATAAGTAGATATCTGACAACATTTAAGTATATAATCTGACCTTATCTTTTATTCCCTTGGCCTAATCCTCCTTTTGTTGGTTGTTCCAGTCCACTCTGTCATTTCTCTTTTGTGTTTCTTCTCCCAACCATGTTGCGCATCATGCTTGTGTGTCCCCCTTTGTAGGTTTGTTTCATGTACACAGCCATTTTGACTCTAAAGAAGATCTAGTTAGATCAAAATAGTAGGCCCCCTTGTTTGATTTTTATATTTCAGGTCATTTCAACCAGTAAGCGGTTGGCAGCAGTTTTTAATCTTATTCAATGATATAAATCCAACGGAAAAAAATAAATTATAAAATAAATTATGACCACGGGGCCTTCTCCAGGCAGCGGGTCGTTACCCGTGATAGAATCGGAGAGCAGCATCAAGGGCTAGCTGGGCCAGGGCCTGGGGATGGACGAATGCCGAATGTCACTCAAAAGAGAGTGACGCCAATTCAGAATTTCAGTCGCGATACTTTGGAGCCGTAGTACGTTGTTGAATGGTTTTCCAGTTGTAATTGATTGGTGTTTTTCTTCTCAATCACAGGTGGCCAATATTGTGATGGCATCACCTTGGTCGCTCCCACCAACTCCTGCAGTCCTGGCTACTTCTGTACCTCTAGGGTTGACCGGCCCAACCCAACGGCATTCATCAACGATTCCTGCACTTATGAAGGTATACTAGCTTCAGACATGCAACATTTCCTCCATCAGCTGATTTGTTTGCTTTTCACTTCGCGTTGAAAAAAAATAAAACAAAGCACTTTCTCACAGTGCATTGGCGTAGTAGTCTGGAGCATTGGATTTGTGGTCTGTGGGTAATTCTGCATGTTGTGGGTTCGAGTTATGGTACTTCTATGCCTAATGTGGGTAGAGGCATTATATGCCTTGCAATGGACTTAGTTATACCCATCCTAACCCTATTCATTCCCTCTGTAGCCCACACCTCGATTGGCCTTTAGAGTAGGGTCCATAATGTATAAATACCAAATTTTGTATGTACAAAAAAGGATTAGGGAAAAACAGGCTAGGTGACAGTAAAGTTTGACATTTTGTGTGTATACGTCTATGGAGATGTCTCCCAAATATCGGTCGGTAGGAAATATTATTATTACCCTTTTATAGTCACATTTTGGTCGTTGGTAAGAGTAAAAACACGATTGAGTTGTGTTTTTTAATGTGACTTGTTCAGATTCGCATCAAGCAGGAGAGGCAGCATAAGGTGGAGCAAGAAGCCAGGAGTGCCAAGCAGCTTGAGGCAGCCAGGATCTCTAATCTAGAGAGGATGGTAAGATTCCCTTGAGCTAAAGAAGAATCTGCCCCTTCTGTCTTTGATTCGAATGGGCGAGGACGCTGCGCGTCCGAACCCTTTTGAGTCGTTTCTCCGACTTAAACTACGTCTCTTTACACCCATTGTCAATAATTTGTCAAACATTTCAATTCTTACTAATGCTTTAAGGTATAAGATGAATCAAGTCCATTATTCAGTAGTACGAGCGCTACTAACTTGTGTATGTGAAAGCTTTGCCCTGTCTGGTCTCCATGTTGCGTAACCAAACAATATAATAAAGGTTGGGTTTATAAGGGCGTTTCAAATGCCCAGTACGTTGGACATCGAAGTCATTTGATGGTATACATTTGTGTGCGTCGGATGTCTCTACTCCAACTTCGCTAAAATGTCTTCCAGTGACGATCCGTACATATTTTTGAGTAGGAATACGTTTGGAGATATGTTGTGTCACCCTCAAGAATTGACTCGCCAATTTATTTCGATGGCGATTCAAACATTCAAGTATTTTGAGACATATCCGATGAGGATTTATACACCAATGATGATTTATACTCCAATGAGGATTTATATACTAAAGCGGCAGATTGAGAGGGTTGTACATTATTTAAAAGAATGTACAGTAAACTCTACATTCTTTAAAATAATCGACACTTTTCTGAAGTAGTTTAATTAAAGTGCATATGATGCGATCAAGCAAAATGAGTCGGAAGTCGGGAATTAAAGGTAGGATACACCATTGGTAATTATCATGAATGAGTGGATTTGGGGGGTTGTATTTTATATTAAATATCGTTTAACTGACCTGTCTGAAGTTTTACTATCATGGATGCTGACAAAAGCAACAAAAACCACCTTCGTTTTCAACCGGTGTCGAGCAGTGGTTCTTATGTTGTTATTGGGTTTTTTCGCGATCGCCGTCTGATTTTTAGCATATAGAATTACATGATATCTAGTGCAATCATTTTGCTTGATGCCTACAATCATTATTTACTTCCAAATAAGTAAGATTTTTTAAATAATTCTGTAGTAAAAGTTTTTGATATTGGCAAATGGTGAATCCTACCTTTAACGAGTGAATAATTTAAATATGGCCACAATATGTGCTAGAGGTGGAATTTTGGGGTAAGTTTGTTCTTGTATTTTTGTTGGGTCGGGTCGGTTAGAAAAGTTCCGATCAGTTTTGATTCAAGAGAAAGAGAAAGGGCATACCCGTGTAAAATCAGGCGCGGATCCCGTACACGATTGGCGACACGCAATTTCGACCATTTTTGCCAGACTAGTCGCCAGATTTGCCCAATTTGCACCACTTTCAAAAATCATGACACACATCTGAAGAACACAGATTTGATCTGCAATGTGTAATGCCTCCGTTCATTACACTCAAAACATCATTGAGAAAATATTTTGGGGAAAAAATGACCAAAACGGGAAAGACACGTTTATTTCCGTTTACACGTTTTATTTAAAGGCGATACAAAAAAAAAAAAAAAAGCCTGCCCTCCTTAATTTTCCCCCCCAAAAAGGATGATCACCAACTAATTGTTTTTTATTTGGCCTAATGTACCGGCCAGGGATGTATATTCTGGTGATTACTTGCCGAACAGGGGCTTACACACAGGGCTAGGGGTGTGGGCTGTGGGGGTGTACAATGATTGAATTTTATTTCCAATCCACACACCTGCAGACTGAGCTCTGCTGTACGCTGTACACGTACTATGAATTGGCCTAGGCCTCCCCATCCCAAGCGCAGCCATGTGACTAAATACTTTTTGGGGCCATGTAAATTCTGTAAGATATTTTCTCAAAGAGCAGAGTATAATTCTCCCTTTTCATAATTTAGCATCAATATTTTCCTTTAGTACGCCTTATGCATTACAATTGTTGGCAACTTCTGTTAAGTTTTTATCCGGCTGTCCAAAACACTTTTTCAACGCGTCGAAAACCTCAGTATGTCAAAAACACAAATATTCACTTAAATTTTTTTTTTTAAGTCAAACACATTGTATTAATTGCTGATAATGGCTGATAATTGCTGAAAAAATTGTCACCGTTATAAGATAATGATATAAGACAAGTGATGTGTAGGCACAACATGTCTCTGCATTATGTTAACATTCTTTATTTTCTCATTATGCAGAGAACCAGATAGACGAGGAGGCTTTCATTCTGTTGGATGCGGTGACAGTCAAAGAGCTTGTCAAGCCGGTTGGGCCAAGAGCAAAGCTTTGGAAGAGAATTTTGGAATTGAAGAAAGAGCAGGTATTTTAACTAGTCAATCCACCATGGGTTTTATGTGCTTCAAATGCCAGGCTGTGGTTGATGGTGATTCAAGGAACCTGATATGGCATTTCAGGAACACGCATGCGATTGTGCAAGGCCGATTTTTTTCAACGCCTGTTACTTGTGGACAGGAGGGCTGTATGCAGACATTCAATGATGTGTGTGCCCTGAAGAGGCATCTTGATAGAATTCATAATAATGGCATCATTGATGGACCAGATGTGGTGTTTCAGGATGCTGTTCAAGATAACGATGAAGACGACAGGGATGATGATGGCATACAAGATGAGGTACAGGGAGATATGTGGGATGACCTAACCAAAGAGGAGCTCACCCAGAGAATTGCTATTTTCATTTCTAAAATGAAGGCTACAAGCAGCATAGTCCAGTCAACGATCAACATGGTAGTTCAAGATTCTTCTTCAATAATGTCAGATGTTGTTGGAATGTTGAAATCCAAGACTAGTCAGTTTGCTCTTAGTAAAAACATACATCCGACAGACAATGATTATCAAGCCCTGATCCAGACTTTTGAAACTTTTCAGGATGTTTACCATAGTTTGGACACGATTACAAGCAGAAGAAATATTTTGCCCAGAGTTGCAATTTTGTCAGCCCCCAGGATGTGCCAATCGGAGTTGGTTACTTCCCTCAGAAGAATCGTGTTACTGGTCATGTTGATCAAGTCATGTGGCACATAACTTTTCAGTACATTCCTCTGAAGCAGTTATTGACATGTATTCTGCAGAGTAAGAACTATATGGCTGCCATCAATGAGTATAATCCCACTGATGATGGTTTACTTAGGGACTTTCATAATGGTGTATACTGTCAGGAGCATCCATTTTTCTCTGGGATCAATCGTCTAGGGCTACTCTTGTATGTTGACGAATGCGAGGTTGTCAACCCCCTCGGTTCCAAAGCAGGACTGCACAAGGTTGGAGTCATTTATATGACCATAATGAACATACCACCCAAGTTCAGGTCTTCTTTGAGTAACTGCTTCCTTGTCGCAATCTACAATGCAGGGGATGTCAAGACATATGGGTATGATGCGATTTTGAGACCTCTTGTGGAAGACCTGAAGTCTTTGGAGAATGAGGGGATAGACATCTTAACTGATATTTTTGAGGGGACAGTTAAAGTGAGCATCACACAGGTTGCAGGAGACAACCTTGGAATGAATGGAATCCTAGGTTTCGTGGAAAGTTTCGTGGGGAATTATCACTGCAGACATTGTAGAATGCATAGAAATGAAATGCGAGCAGCTACAACGGAGAGTGCCCCCCTACTGCGTACTCAGGAGTCTTATCAAGCTGATATAGCTCTACAAGACCCCTCCATGAGCGGTATCAAGACTACGTGCCTCCTCAACGACTTGGATCATTTTCATGTAACTAATAATCATGCACCGGACATCATGCACGACCTTCTCGAAGGTGTCTGTGGCTTAGAACTGCATCTGGTTATTGCAGATTTGATTAGGAATGACTACTTTGACTTGGATATGTTGAACAGCAGAATTACTAGTTTTGACTATGGAACATTAAGAGTCGAAGAACAAACCCTCAGTTTTGCAGGAATCAAAGCTACAAAGGCCAGATGGGGCAACTGGTCAAACTGCGGCTCAAATGTGGTGTTTGTTCCGACACTTGCCATTGTTAGTTGGAGACCTGGTTCCAGAGGACAACGAGCACTACGAGTTGATTTTATTGCTTCTGGAATGTATGGACCTGATCTTCTCCTCAGAATTGAGCATTGGAGATACCTATTACCTCAAACAGATCATAAAGGATCATCACGATCACTTTCTCTATTTGTATCCCGACCGCCATCTCAAGCCAAAGCACCATTTCATGACACACTATCCTCGTCAAATACGTATGCTTGGCCCATTGATTAGGTATTGGACTATGAGGTTTGAAGCCAAACACAGCTTCTTCAAGCGTCTTGGGCATATTGTATGCAACTT
Source organism: Crossaster papposus (assembly GCA_037893245.1). NCBI lineage: Eukaryota > Metazoa > Echinodermata > Asteroidea > Velatida > Solasteridae > Crossaster > Crossaster papposus. The sequence continues at coordinate 90,064 of JBAIAA010000808.1, read as the reverse complement.
CAAGAATATCCTCAAAACATTAGGCTACAGACAACAGATGTACCTCTGTCATAACTTGTTCACAGGAAATGGCCTTGTTGACAGAGATACAGAAATTGGCCCTGGTTCCACTGTTCTGGTAGCATCACTGCCCAATGCTAATTTATTGAGCACAACCCTTGGAGTACCTCTACTCGATGGCATTTATGTTGCAAACTGGTGTGTAGTGTATGGAGTTAAATATTCCAAATCTCTTATGGTAATCACTGGGAAATCTGAGAATGAACCACTATTCCAGAAGATTTTGTACGTCGTATGTCTGCAAACTGGAGTGAAGTTGGTCACAGAAAGTTGGGAGACGCGTCACTATGATAGACACGCTCACTGCTATTGTGTGCAGCCATCTGAAGAACTTAAGTGGTCCATAGTATCAGTTGATGATCTACTCTACCACCAACCACTGCATGCTGCCAAAAGCTACAAGCCAGAAGTTGGGGTGTTCTACATCTCTGTCAGACATAAGATACATTAGAACTGGTTAGTAGTCCATCACAGTGTTTACGCTGGATTGCGGGATTCCCGCAAAAAAATGCAATTCCCCCTGAAGAATTAAGTCAGGGCTTGACGTTAACTTTTGGGATGTAAAGATAACAATCACAATATCTTCTGTTTGGAGCCAGAAACTAACATCAAACCCAGGGCATACAGCCTATTGCATTCAATATTTCATCCATCATGTATAAGCTGAATACTCGTACATCCTCCCCAGTTTTGCTGTCATGAACCTGCTCAGTTCTCACCTCCGTCTACTGTAACTCTGTGTTGTGCCACCTGAACACAGTAGTCAGACGGCACCATCTTTTAATTTCTGTCATCGTACTGTACAGATGATCGATACATCATGTACAGTTAGTCATCACTTTTCATTTCAGTTCAGTCAGGTAACCTTGAGGCATTTACTTAATTGAGCCAACCTAGGCTGACAGTACATTTCCACTAAGCTAAAGAGTGGCATACAAATACTTTTCGCCTGTGACAACTTTTTTTGGTGATGTCTGCATATTTTCAAAATCTAGGACCCGATGACTCCTCTGTTGACGCAAGTTGTACTCAAGTTGATACCCACTCCTGCTCCTCTCCTTCAACGAGTGCTACTTCTTCACCTGCCTCCGTCAAGTTTGCCAGTCCGCTACGGTCGACATGTCTTCCTCCTCTGAAGAAGTTCAAGGCTGATTTTGTAAGTAACATACCTGCACTCTAGCATATTCCAATGTAAGTGTGTGGTCACCTGGATCTAGTCCATGTGAAGTATGGTACTGTCCGTAGTACAGTGTTGGGTTTGCAAGTTTTTATACGCTAGAGGTTCAACCATGTTCTTTGTTTAAAAATAAAATGAATTTGGGTCTGCATATTTGTCACACAGTTTATAGTTCCCGAGGGTTGTGACAGGACTCAACAGTGAAATGATGATGAATTGATGATACACATGTGACTAATGAAAGTTGGGCTGAAATAATAATAATAAACTGTAAGACAAGTGAGAACAGTTTGGAAGTGTACTGTATACCACAGGTACATATTACTTATCTATTCTTTTCTTCTACTGGACAGAGTGTGAAGCAATACCTAGAGGAACAGCAGGATGAGATCGGCAGAGAAATTGTTGCGGAAATAATGTCTGGGACACTTTCCAGGCGACTGTGTTTGGAGATGGTGCGGATTCTTGTTGCTTACATGATAAGCCTATATGGTGACAGGTATGTTGGTCATCACTTATTTTTCTGGTCCCTCCCTCTAATCCCCTCCCCACCTACAATTCTTTCCCGGATGAGTTGTCTGGTCAAGACTATTCACTGCCTAATGTTTGGAATTTCTCCCCCAGTGCAAAGCTTAATCTACAGTCCTTTGCAGCGAGGAAACGGCACAGAGTACATCTGAATGAGAACGTGGCTGTAGGATATGTTACTAACTTGTGTGTGATTCAATATATGCAAATTTTTGCATCCAATTGTACAAGCAGGGTCCTACTTGCCAGTGAGCCAGACCCTCTTAACTGGGCAGTGCATCCAGGATTTCAGTTGTCCAGTTTTAAAGATGACTGTCCAGTTCGGCCCAAATTTTTAATTTCTGCATTTTAATTTCACTATAGACCAAAGAGTCATATCAAGTTGGCCGTTGCACAGTCAATTGTGGAGGATTTTCCCAGCTTGAAGGACAACGAAGGTGAAGGTTATGTAAGTAGTACATTTTAGTTACACCGAGGGTGGGCTTGATCATTTGTGATAAAGCTGGGATATAGGGTACATTTTGTAAAGTGACCAAGAATGAAATTCACTAACAAGCATTTTGACTGAAAGTTTTGCCAACCCCTCTTAGCTACTAGCCTACCACTTGTTGGGCATAGATTCGAGCCAACACTATCGTTTGCAATCTCCTAATATTAGTCAGCTAGCTTCAGCTACTCAAGTAGATCATTCACAATGCAAAATTTTCACTTCACAGGAAGCTTGGTACACTCCTGGAATAGGTCGCCATTCTGCTACAGGCTGGCTGGAGGAACGTCTAAGAAACGTCAGACGTGGCCCCTCACGGACACCTAAGAGCTCTCCCCAAAATGGACGGAAAAGGACCAAGCTATTGAGTACAGTAAATCTTCCAGGTAAGGAAGTAGTACAGCATGCTAGTGGCAGTACCCCTCAGTGACCCGACAACGACTTATCAGTCAAGTTCAGCGATGTTTTCGTTTTATGGAGGATGTGATGCTGATGTACAGAACAAAATTGCAAAAGCTTCTTATAACTTATCTTGTAGTGCTTTTATAGTCCACATCTGCACATGAAAAAATGCGATACTAAATTTAAACTGGGGCTACAAAATTGGCATAGAATCATTAAAAAAAAATACATGTATTGCACGAAAACCCAAATTTGTTGCGCCCGAATTCTTATCCAAATGGTTTTCCTAGACCAGGAGTATGCCAAATTGTTGAGGCGCTTCGCCTGGAGCTATGGCATGAACCACCCCTCAGAACCATATTTTAATCTTGCATGACCTTGCATTTCATTTATTGTTGACAGAACCCGATATAGATCCACAGGAGTTCGAGGGGATGAAGGAGTGGCTTCGCCACAATATCCAGCCGGCTGAAAAGGTGAGGGAGTATATGGAAAAGACCGCTACCATGCGAGCAGCACTTCTGAAGGGTAGCGGGAAACCCCTGTCGACAGTGATACAGGAGTTTCCTCGTCTGTTCGACACACCTGGCATGGTTAGTTTAATTACATTTCACACAGTCGGAGAAAAACTAGTGATGAGACAGCATATTGAATTTTTTTTTAGTGTTTCTCAAGTTGAGGAGCTGAAATAGGGTACTGCTTCATAGTCTTTCCTTTAAAACAACTACACCCCGTACTGCCAACATGTCTGCGCACATGGGTAAAGAGAAACAGTATGGTGTGTTTCACTCGAATGTGATAACACCAGGTATCTATGTATTGCTGGGTGCTACTGAACAGAGATTCCACCCTGACACCTTTGGAACACGAGACGAGTGCTGTAGCCACTCATGTGCATGGTTGTAACGTGGAAATACTGTGGATTACCAGAATACCTGCCTCTTCAGACCAAATAGGTTAGATTTATAATAATTATCCATTGAAAGCATACATCAGTTTTGTAGGTTTTTCACAACATTCATTTACAGGCAATTGAAGCAGAGCATATCTACTCGAATGAGTCATCACAATGAATGGAACCATTCCATAGCGATGTCGACCAAGAGAGTCGACTATGAAGTTGAGACATTATTTTTCTCTGTTTCAGGTGGAGTTGGATTTCCGCCTCGTATTTCCCGATGTGGCAGAGAGGATCTACCTGAAATGGACACCGGCTTTTGCCAAGAAAGTTATCCATTACGCCAATTCCCAACGGAACTGGATGCGCTATATGTCTGTCAAGGAGGACAAGTTGGATACAGGTATGTGATTTTTTGCACACAAGTTGATTTTAGAAGTTGAGGTTTAAAGAGTTTATACATAATATAGATAGTTGTATAAGACGAAGGGATATTCCACTGAATTTGGTAGGGAGGTATAGATTGCCTGATAACATTTCCCAATTTGAGTCCCTGTCAGAAACAGAAAGCTTGGAATATGCACACTATATGGTGGGTTTGGCAATTACCAAGGTTTTTCTGTAAAGCGCTTTGAAACCGTACTAATACTGTGAAAAGCGCTATATAAAAGGTATATACATATTAATATATTATATATGTTTGATCGGGTACCTCAGATGAAACACATGCGTGCATATCGTGTCCAATCAAATGTATTGAAACACGCTGGGAGTGTTCGTAACGGACCTTCAAAAACGTGTTGGTGTGTGTTTTGGCCTAAATGTATTTCAGCCATTGTTGTTTCGACAAATTTGGAAGCAGGTAAATAAGTGTGAGTTAGTCTTGCATACGCACTGTGGACCTCCGAACAATATAGGTCCACACGATGCGGGAAGAGGTTACGGTGTGTGGACTTGCACACGTCCACAATCCGTTTTTCAGTTTCCGAAAAATAGCACTAGAGGAAAAACGGGTTAGGGTTATATATAGAAAAGATAGAAGGGACAGCTGAGAGGCCCATAATCCTAATTTGAGGGTAAATTTGTTTTGGGGAAGCGAGAAAAATGAGTATTTAGTCAAAGTTTGTTAACTACACGAATACAAAGGAATGTCCACAGTGCGTATGTAAGGTAAAGCTATGTGTGCCTGCTTGTGTTTAAGTTCCACTTCCACTTCCACTCCGCCTCCATCCACGTGGAAACTGTACTGCTTGCTACTGGATGGTGGATGCATTGAATTGCTGAATGTGTTACGTGCAGATTATTTTGAACATATATTTAATATCTTTAACAGATGAGAAGAAAGTGAATATTTCGCTCCAGCTGCTGCCTGCCATCCTCTCATGTGGAAAAAGACTCAAGCAGTTGGCGACGGTGCAGACAGCCATGACATCCTACATTGATGTGCAACCAGTGAGTGAGATTTATAATGCAAAATTAGGAGCATGTCAAATGTTCATCTTCATCAATTTTTGAAAGCAGTCTGGTACTGTTGTTTAAATAATCACCAACAAGTTGACAGCTTCAATTGAGATGGAGATGCAAGTAAGTGGGGTCTGTGTCTTCCCGTTATTCTGGGAATGGGAGTGCTTCTGAAATGCAGGTGGTACACTTGGAATTCCTGTGGTATCCACAGTTGAACAGGGATGTAAAATTACACTGCCCTCTGCACTTTTCAACCAATGCATGGACTGAATATTTCACAGCCATTGGTCTGTAGGTTTTATATGGTGATGTCCAGATCATTGACCGGGACTTGGTGGGAGTCTCTAGTGGAGTGTTCAAATGAAAAAAAAGTACCATCCGTTCGAGAGATCATGTATACTGTCGTTGGAATCTTATCCTGGTGATGGGTGAGAAAACACCCCAAATCGTCTGGGGAATTTTCCTGGGGGTAATATACGGGTACTGGTTCCACTTGCTGTAAGCCGGACTTTAAAAGACTTCTTGTCCCTGATCGTAGAATCATGAGAATGCTGGTTTGTTTTGCTCACAAAATTTGAGCAGGTGACAAATAATTTTCAGCTCTCTTGTGCTCCCTCCTTGTGCACAGACTGGATTCCTTTGTGACCACTCCAATTTGCTACCCTGCATGACATTGATACTAGTCCTATGTTCAAGGACAGGGTGCTCGGGGAGTCCGAAATGGTGAAGGAGAGTGGGAACCTTGAGTAGAGCGCACCAGCCAGGCGAATAGCATGGTGCCAGCCTGGCATGTGGCCTGATTAATCGATCCAAGAGTGCTATCAATATTCAATGATGCATGATTTTGGATGTCACTTTATTAGTAGCTAGTAAAATATTCCCCTAAAAAGATGACCTAATATTTTCAGAAATGGCTGTGGAATGATAAATCTTGTAAAAGACAGTTTATACACCCATCGACTATGGTTTGTGCAGAAAATAGGACAGGAGATGTTCCTATGCTGCTTTATTCATTTGCCCAATGAATAATCTACTCTCTACGATAATCTACTTACAGTAATAGTTGCTTTTGAATGTCCTAAATATTATATTATTCTCTTTGTCATCAGGTCGGGACTAATATACCCCAATATTTGGACAAGAGGATAACCAACTCTCAGCCTTACATACTAATCCTTGGTGACAGGGAGGAACCTCAGGGGATATTTGTGATCACAGAGAGGAAGGCACTTCCACAGACATCACTTCTGAAGGCAGTAGATGTCTGTTTTAAACTTTTCTACCTTCTGGATCTGCACTACCCATGGCAAGCAGCAACCACATGGGAATTCTTTCAGAAAGCCATTTATGGTCTGGGAGAAGCTGATGACACGACTTCCCCTTCTGTCATTGCTATGAGAGCAAGCCTGAACAATGTTCAGTAGGAATTTCTCAGATGGGGATGTTGAAAGACGGTCCATGTAGCCTGTACATAGTCTTTTTGCTACTGTTATAGTTCAAGTAAATCTCATTACCTATCTGTTTCAGATCTAGCTCGATCTAACATAGTTCCCTGTGCTGAACTTCAATTTCATTAGCCAAAATGATTTGAGCACTTTCAGCACAAAGAAATAGGTTTGCATGGGACACACAGAAAAGTCCAGGATCTGCCAATAGATTCTATTCTTCAGAACAAACTAAGGATTGCTAGGATTGCTCGGTATAGAGCGAGGGGCCGAATTCCATTAATTGTTGATGCATCAACACTGTTGTTAGAGTGAATGAGATGTATTCTGTGTTAAATTAGAATCTTGTATACTTTTTATGCAGTTTATTACCAATATCACATTGTGAGGGGGGGGGGGGGGGGGGTAGGAGAGGGCACACCAACATATTCCGTCCATATTTGGCTCATATTCTTTCTAAGAACTGCGAAAATATTCTTACCATATTCTTATTATTTTTCACAGTGACCCACAATCTTTGTAATACATAGTCAACTGCATGATATTGTTCCATCCCATATCAACTAGTTTGTTTATATACATTCCATTCATAACACAAAGAGTTTACACATTTTCCACTAAGATCTCTTCTTTGCTGTGTAAGCCAGAAATGACCCTCCGTGGGGAGAAGCTTGCTGGGAACAAACAGCACTTCATCATTAAAATGAACAAGGTTTTATACACTCCATGCTTTTTGTCGCATACAGGAAATGCCTTACTACCAGAGTTGTTCTCATAGGACTAATGACAATAAACTACAGTACTCGTATCACATGACAGACTAGTCCCCAGTCATGTTCAAGTACCAACAAATAATTGTGCGGTAATTTCTGCTGTTGACGTTCATTCTTAGTATATTATATCACCATTTAATATATATGGCTAGTGCCCGCTGGCTTGAGAAGATTTACATATTCCATGACCAGGAATCTAGATTAAAGTGGTCATCAATAATAATAATAAAATGGATTTATATAGACACAAAGACTTCACAATGAAACAATTGTGTCTTGAGTGTCCTCTTAAAAGTTGATAAATCCGAACAAGCCCGATTTATCTGGTTCATCAGAATTGAAGTGTCTAAACATTTAACATGATATAATAAGGTTTAATTATATCACTAGAGCATATGCCAAGTGTCCCCTGTAATATGTGTTAATTTGTTTTCATAGTTTTTAAGTTTTTTCTTGTCTCATTATTTCATTCTCTTATTATTATATATATACCATACAAGTATTGATGTGATCTTGCCAGGTTTTGGAAGACGGGTAGTAATAAATGTACACCACAAATATCTTTCTCTTCATTTTTTAATTATCGCATGGCATGGACTCTTCAAGGATAATAACATGAGCGGCTTGTCGAGCATTTCCCAGCTGGAACATATAGGAGGATAGATACATACGGTAGTATTCCCAGCAGAATGAGAGATTTACATTTCCTGGTCGTTCTATTGACTAATTGCTAGCTGATTCAATGTTCATTTCACCAGGGATATGTTGTAGTAACATTTTCTGGGTTAATCACACGGGATGGATTCCTGGTCATTTTGACCTTTTCCTGGTTGAATTATCCTGGTGAATGACCAGAAACATGTGAAATTAACATATTTCTGGTCAATCATTCTACCAGGGATTTCCGGTCACTCCAACCAGGAAAACTGGTGAAAACACTTGACCACGATTTCCTGGTTAAAACGACATGGAGCCCTGGTCATTTTGACCTTTTCCTGGTTGATTGTCTGGTTGAATTATCCTGGTAAATATGACCAGGAATATGTGAAATTAACATATTCCTGGTCAATCATTCTACCAGGAATTCCTGGTCACTCCAACCAGGAAAACTGGTGAAATAACTTAACCAGGATTTCCTGGTTACAATGACCATGAATGCGTCGGAGGACCCGTGACCGCACTCCTGGTCAAATATTGATACTATCCTGGTCAAATTTGACCAGGATGTTTTTAGAGTGTATGACTATTCATGAAGTAACTACCAGTGCGTGGTTTTTTTACATGTTAACGTGCATTCTAAAGTGCCGGCAATACTGAAATAGTATAGATAAGTTGACAGAGAGGGGTTTTTGAGAGAAATACTCTCGCAAACGTAACTTCTTTTTTGCATTTTTATCCCTATTCCAGATAAAAATATCAAACAGAAGTTAATTTTCAAATGTATTGCCATAAACAAAAACCACTATCCCTCCTATGGTTTCACCTTTCAAAACCTTTCAAAATCTGCTTACTGGGCAAAATGGATATAAAAAAGTATGAACCTTTCAAAACGCTCCAGAATTTGTTGCTACTGCACTACCACACCTTTCAATACCTTTTGAAAGGAATTGAAAGGTAGAAAAACTGGGCTATGGTATACCCCTATGATACAGGTATGAGAAGTCAATCAGAAAACGGCCAGACCTTCCAAAACCTTGCGAAAGAAAATGAAAGGTGGAGCTATTGCTCAACCAAATATCAGTACAGTTGCTATGCATACATGGTTTGACCTTTCAAAACCTTTTGAAATGTTTTGAAAGGTAGAATTACTCCCCAGCACATTATATAGAATATCTCTCACAGAAAACAGCTAAACATTTCAAAACATTTCAACTTTTATTTGGTATGGTATGCCCCAAAGGTTTAGTTTCAGCAGATCGCAGCGAAGCGGCTGCTCTACTGGGCACGACACCCCGATCCATACCCAAGTCGTCTGCAAGTGATCTGGTGTCCCTCTCGAAACGGCGGACGGGATTCCGCTCCAAATCGCTAACGCCGGCCGCCGGCTTGGGCGGCCGGCCGCGGAGTGGGAAAGTTGGTTTTCCCCTTTCCCAGTAATCACAGTCCATGATTACTGCAGTAGGGTTTCCCCTTGACATATGATACCTCACACCAGTTTGTTCAGAGAGTTGTTTTACCTTTTAAAATCTTTCATAGGTTTCTTTTGTCAGACAGCTTTCTCACCTTTCAAAACCCTTTAGTCCAGGAAACTTGAAAGGTCTGACAGCTCTATGGTAACTGCACGGTATTGTAACGCCCGTGCCGGTTGGGCGGTAGAGGGCGCTAGAGCGATTCCACGGTGGTGGGATCGCCCTGGTGGCTCCTGCTGGTGCGCCCCGGAAACCCGCCTTGGATTGCGCAAGCGCCGAACTGGTTCTGACCAGTTCTGGTACCGCGTGATTGTGTGAGCCTGAAGTCCATGTTTTGGTTGGCGAGAGATCACAATAAACCAGAGAGAATCACCGGAAATACTGAGAACTTGCGTCAAGAGTCCTTCTTGTGTGTTGTGTCGACCCCAAGAGAAATCTACGTTACATTGGTGGCAGCGGTGGGATACGAGAAGACGAGAAAAGACCAGGTGAAGTGTTCATGTTTTCGAAAAACCACGATGGTACGGCAGCCAACTCGCCCCACGGCGAGGGGGCAGGCCAGGTTGTGGGCCCGGGGAACGGGGACCAGCCTAACGAACATTCCGGCACTCCGTGCATCACGCCGGAGGAGTTAGAGGCCTTATTTAAGGATTTGCCGGAGAGCTCGGGGGGGGGGGGGGGCTGTGGTTTCCTGGGAGTCAGGGTGTTTCCTGGGGGAGGAATTAGAAAATGATAGCGGGAAATTTAGGGACATGTCCCAATGGTTGAGGGGCGACGGTGCGTCCACTCCGATTCGGAGTGAGGGCGCCCTCCCCCAAAAATTGTCTGGGGTCGCTACCGAGCCCGGGGGGGACCCGGCCCGTGCTGTAGACGGCGGCGCGGCAGACGTCTTGTTCCACGCGGAGCAATTCCGAGCGGTGCCCGTCGATGCAGCGGGGGCGGGGTTTTGTCGGGACATCCCTCAGTCGTTCTATACAAATTATTTAGAGTCCTCGGGGGGCCCGGCCCGTGCTGTAGACGGCGGTGCGGCAGACGGTTCGCAACGCTCGGAGCGGACCCCTGCCGTGCCCGTCGGCGCAGCGGGGGCGGGGCCTCACCAGGACATCTACGGCTCATATTTGAGCCCGGCGGGTTTTCAGTCTGAGGGGGGGCCGCCCAGGGCTGTGGACGGCGGCGCGGCTGGCGGGTCGCTCCGCTCGGAGCGTTCGCGGGTCGTGTTTGTCGATACAGCGGGGGCGGAGAGTCGTCTGGAGACAGGTCACCAGAACGGCGCCCTCTCAGGGAGCGATGGACCACACGGGGAGCCATTGTTCGATGCCAGCAGGGAGACGGGAGGCCGCCCCGGGACGACGGGGCAGGGTTTTCCCCAGCGAGCCAACGGAGCGGAGTTGCTTCGCACACCAGGCAATGGAGCGGAGCCGCCGAAGTTGCTCCTTACACGGGGCAATGGAGCAGAGCCGTTGGAGTTACTACTCACGGGAAGCAACGGGACGAGGCTGCTCCGCACACAAGGTAATGGGGCGGAGCCATCAGAGCTGCTCCTCGTGGGAGTCAACGGGGCTGAGCTGCTCCGCACACGACCCAATGGAGCGGAGCCGTCAGTTCTGCTCCGCACACGTAGCAATGGAGCAGAACTGCTCCGCACACGATCCAATGGAGCGGAGCCATTAATTCTGCTCCGCACACGGGTCAATGGAGCGGAGCAGTCGACGCTGCTCCGCACAGGAGTCAATGGAGCAGAGCTGCTCCGCACACAAGTCAATGGAGCGGAGCAGTCGGCGTTGCTCCGCATGGGAGTCAATGGAGCAGAGCTGCTCCGCACACAAGTCAATGGGGCGGAGCAGTCAACGCTGCTCCGCACACAAGTCAATGGAGCAGACCCGTCGGCGCTGCTCCGCATGGGAGTCAATGGAGCAGAACTGCTCCGCGCACAGGCCAATGGAGCGGAGCCGTCAACGTTGCTCCGCGCACAGGTCAATGGAGCGGAGTCGTCAACGCTGCCCCGCACACAAGTCAATGGAGCAGAGCTGCTCCGCGCACAAGCCAATGGAGCGGAGCCGTCAACGTTGCTCCGCACACAAGTCAATGGAGCGGAGCTGCTCCGCACACAAGTCAATGGAGCGGAGCAGTCGGCGTTGCTCCGCATGGGAGTCAATGGAGCAGATCGAGCTGCTCCGCGCACAGGTCAATGGAGCGGAGTCGTCAACGCTGCCCCGCACACAAGTCAATGGAGCAGAGCTGCTCCGCGCACAAGCCAATGGAGCGGAGCCGTCAACGTTGCTCCGCACACAAGTCAATGGAGCGGAGCTGCTCCGCACACAAGTCAATGGAGCGGAGCTGCTCCGCACACAAGTCAATGGAGCGGAGCCGTCGACGCTGCTCCGCACACAAGTCAATGGAGCGGAGCCTGCTCCGCACACAAGTCAATGGAGCGGAGCCGTCGACGCTGCTCCGCACACAAGCCAATGGAGCGGAGCTGCTCCGCGCACGAGCCAATGGAGCGGAGCTGCTCCGCACACAAGCCAATGGAGCGGAGCTGCTCCGCACACAAGCCAATGGAGCGGAGCCGTCAACGCTGCTCTGCACACAAGCCAATGGAGCGGAGCCGTCAACGCTGCTCCGCACACAAGCCAATGGAGCGGAGCTGCTCCGCACACAAGCCAATGGAGCGGAGCTGCTCCGCAAACAAGCCGATGGAGCGGGGATGTCGCACACGCAGGCCGGCGTGGCGCCGGCGACGTGCTCAAGGAGGGGCCGTCCCAGTGGGGAGACTCCGGGGGAAGCCACCACTCGGTGCCCCCTGGTGGACCCGGGCTGGCCCCCACCATGGGCGTTGGGAGAGCCGCGCCGGTGCCGGCGGCAACGGGAGTCGCCGCAGGACCGGAGCCAACGGGGATAGGTGGCCGGAGGCCGATGATGCTCCCAGATAAGTTTGACGGGGTTGCATCCTGGTCGGACTACTTAATCCATTTTGAGAGTGTCGCGACAGTCAACCATTGGAGTGAGGCCGAGAAGGCAATATACCTGGCGTCTCACCTGAAGGGTACGGCCCAGGAAGCACTGGCAGACATGGCGCCAGAGGCACGGGGGGAATACTCCTCCATCTTGGAAAACTTCGAGCACCGGTTCGGCGTGACGGCACAAGTCCCACTACATCGGGCCCAGTTGTCCATGCGGACGAGGGGACGCGATGAGTCGCTCAGTAGCCTGGGGCAGTCCATTCGACGGCTGGTGCTGAAAAGCTACCCGAAACTGCCGGCACAGGCCCGGGAGGACTTGGGCGTGGAGGCGTTTCGGAGGGCCTTGGGGAAGGAACAACTGCAGCGTCACCTGTTCTCCCGTAAGGCGGCGACCCTGACTGAGGCTGTTACGCTGGCGACTGAAATGGAGGCGTTCATGGAGTCCCAAGAGTTCAGCCGGAGAGGGAGGGCTGGAGAACGGGATGTGAGGTCGGTGGAGCAGCTTCCTCCGGCTCCTGCCGTGGAGCCTGAGGCGGTCCTGCCAGTGGGGTACAAGCCGGAGACGCGGGCCCAGGTGGAGTGCTTTAGGTGCCATGAACTCGGCCATTTCAGGAGAGACTGCCCCCGCCGAAGGGAGAAAGGCGGTCCCCCGCCGCGCCGGCCCAGAGCCGAGGGAGCACGGAGACCGCCAGTTCCCGGGCCGACAAGCTCAGCCGGGCCAGCCGCGACGGGGACGCCCGGAGCCAACTACCTTGAGGGGATGGTAGCCGGGAGGCCGGTGCGTTGCCTTCTCGACACGGGGGCAACAGTGAGCCTGATTGCGGAGCGTTTTCACCGTGCCTGGCTCAACACTGAGGGACGGAGTCTCCGTCCCGCGGTCCCAGGCCTGAGAATGGCGGACGGCAGTCCTATGCCGTTGAAAGGAAGGGGGAACTTTGAGTTACAAGTGGGCGACCTCCGCGTGCACCACACCTTTACTGTGGCCGAGATCGAGCCGGACGTGATCGTGGGAATTGACTTTCTCGCAAAGTACCACTGCATGTGGAATTGGGACGACCACACGGTCACCCTCGACGGGAGGAAGTTTTTCCTGGGGGGTATCACACGTGAGCCTCTCGTGGCGAGGGTACAGGTGGCAGAGAACGTGGTGGTCCCGGCCGGCCACGAAGCGATCCTCGCCGGCAAAATCAAGAACGGGTCCCGAGTGGGAGTCGGAATGGTCTACCCCAACTTAGAGGCTACGGACAACTGCCGGGTTGCGGTCGCCACCGGCCTGGTGGACACACAACATGGAGCCGTGCCGGTGAGGGTTTTCAACCCGACGGCCGACCCAGTGACGATCTACCAGGGCAGCCGGTTGGCTCTTTTCTCACCGGTGGAGGAGTTGGACGTGGTGGAGCTGGAGGAGGGACGGCGGGGGTCTGCCGTTGGCCGTGCTCCGGCGGACGCACGGCCGGAGGTTCCTCCTCACCTACAAGACCTCCTGGAGCGAGGAGCGGCGGACCTTAACCGGAACCAACGTTCCCGACTGGCAGGGTTACTGACAGAGTTCGCCGGAGCTTTCACCGGCCCCGACGGTCGCCTTGGGCGCACGGAACTGACCAGACACGCCATTAACACGGGAGACGCAGTGCCTATTCGCCAACCACCCAGGAGGTTGCCGCTCCACAAGAGGAAAGAGGCCGACCAACAGGTGCAGCAGATGCTGCGGGATGGCGTGGTGGAACCCTCTGGTAGCCCCTGGTCGTCGCCGGTGGTGTTGGTCCGAAAGAAGGACGGGACTGTCCGTTTCTGCGTGGACTACCGGAGAGTCAACGAGGTGACAATAAAGGACGCCTACCCCATCCCCAGAATCGAGGATAACCTTGACGCCTTGAGCGGAGCCAAGTGGTTCAGTACCCTCGACCTGGCCAGCGGCTACTGGCAGGTCGGGATGGAGAAGGAGGATCGGGAGAAGACGGCCTTCGGCATGCAGAACGGACTGTACCAGTTCACCGTCATGCCGTTCGGGCTGTGTAACGCTCCGGCGACGTTCGAGCGCTTGATGGAACAGGTGTTGAAGGGACTCCAATGGCAGGTGGCGGTGGTTTATTTGGACGACGTTATCGTGTGGGGGGCAGACTTCGAGGAGCACCAGAGGAGGTTGGCGGTGGTCCTGGAACGGTTCCGGGCCGCGGGATTAAAACTCAAGCCCAAGAAATGTAACCTGTTCAAGAAGGAGGTGTCTTTCCTGGGCCATCTCGTGTCAGCCGACGGAGTCACGACCGACCCAGAGAAGGTCGCGGTCATTAGGCGCTGGCCACAACCCGCGAACCTGACCCAAGTCAGGAGCTTTCTGGGCCTCGCCTCCTACTACAGGCGGTTCATCGTAAACTTCGCCGAGATCGCCCGCCCCCCTCCACGCCCTGACCGCCAAGAGCCAGAGGACATTTTCTTGGTCTGTCGCTTGCCAGTCAGCATTCGACCACCTGAAAGACGCGTTGACCACGGCACCGGTGCTACGTTACCCGGACACGGAGCACCGTTACATTTTGGATACGGACGCCAGCAACTGCACCATCGGAGCAGTGCTGGCACAGGAAGGGAAGGAAGGTGAACAAGTGATCGCGTACGGGAGCCGCACATTGTCCAAGGCCGAACGCAACTACTGCACCACTCGGAGAGAGTTGCTGGCCGTAGTCCATTTCGTCCACTATTTTAAACACTACCTCCTCGGCAAACGGTTCTTGCTCCGAACAGACCACGGATCCCTCCGGTGGCTGTTCAACTTTAAGGAGCCGGAGGGGCAGACGGCCAGGTGGATCCAGAGGCTAGGGTGTTACGAGTTTGACGTGGAACATCGGGCCGGGAAGAAACACACCAACGCCGACGCCGTTTCCAGGATTCCGTGCGGTCAGTGTGGACGTTCGGGCGAGGTCAGCCATGAATGTTACACCAAGGGACCCCTGTTGGGAGCCATTGGGGAGGCGGAGCTGGAGGAGACCGCCCCGGTGGAGGGACTCCTGGCGGCTTGGGACTCCGTGGAGCTAAGGCAGGAACAACGCGACGACCCGGAGTTGAGCCGAATCGTCCACTGGCTAGATGAGGGGGCTCCTAGACCCGGCTGGTCGAACGTGTCGGCACTGGACGAGGGCACGAAGTTCTGGTGGGCAAAGTGGGAGACCCTGCGACTGTCCCACGGGGTGCTGCAGATAAGGTGGGAGCAGCCCCAGGACGGATCCCACAAGTGGAAGGTTGTAGTTCCGCGGACGCGAGTGGAGGACGTCTTGCGGTTGACCCATGATTGCAGGACGTCGGGACACTTGGGTGTCGCCCGGACAGTTGCTCGGCTGAGACAGGCACCGGTGTACTTCCGGGAGATGCGACGCCAGGCGAAGGAGTGGTGCCGGAAATGCCACAAGTGTGGATCAAAGAAACCGCCCCCTCGACCCCTCCGGGCTCCACTGCAGCAGTACTTGGTGGGTGCGCCGATGGAGCGCATCGCGATCGACCTCACAGGTCGCTTCCCCAAAACCAGAGCTGGGAATACGAGCATCATGGTGGTGGCCCACTATTTCACCAAGTGGGTGGAGGCTTTTCCGATCCCGGATCAGACAGCCCTCACCGTGGCCCGAACCCTCGTGGAGCAGGTTATCACCCGTTTCGGCACCCCCCTCGAGATCCACACGGATCAGGGGAGGGAGTTCGAAGCCCGGCTGTTCCAGGACACCTGCCGTCTCCTGGGCGTCCACAAGACCCGCACGACGCCGTTCCACCCCCAGTCCGACGGAATGGTGGAGCGATTCAACCGCACCGTCAAGACGATGTTAAGTCTGTTCGTGCGGGAAAACCAGGATGACTGGGACGAACACCTCCCATACGTCATGATGGCGTACCGTTCCTCCCAGCACGACAGCACCAAGTTCACTCCGAACATGCTCATGCTCGGCCGAGAGGTGCGACTTTCGTTGGACTTGGTGGTGGGACAGCCGGAGGAGCCGCCGGTAGAGGCAACGGAGCAGGAGTATGTAGACGAGCTGAGGGCGAAGATGGAGCGCGCGCACAAGTTCGCTCGACAGCATCTGAAGGGGAGCCAGACATACCAGAAACAACATTACGATCGTCGGGCGGAGGGTGCCGGCTACGAGCCCGGACGTGCCGTGTGGCTCTACACCCCCTCCAAGAAGGTGGGTCGCACGCCCAAGCTGCAGTGTTGGTGGGACGGGCCATTTGTGGTGTTGAAGAGGACCGACGACGTCACCTACCGGATCCAGAGGTCGCCTCGCGCCAAAGCCAAGGTGGTCCATTTCAACCGGCTAAAGCCGTACTTGGGTGACGCCCGGGTGGACTGGTGGAGACGGGCCGCAGGGGGCCACCCAGTGGAGCCCAGCCTAGCCGCGGAGGAAAGACAGCCGCCTCCAGGCGGGCAACCATCACCAGCATCTAGCCCAGAGCCCCAGGTTCCTTCGGCGGGGCCGCCAGGGGACAGGGATGACCCGTCGGATGTGGTGGAACTATCGTCGGAAGGGCCAGAGGCGGAGGCGTTTCTACCCGTTCCGGAGGCGGGTGTCGCTCTTGACGGGTTAGAAGAGACGGGCGCAGATCTGGGGCCGGACGAACCTGAGGAGGATGGTGCTCAGTCGCCTTCTCCGCCGACGGAACCAGGCACCGAACGGTATACTCGCGCCGGCCGGAAAGTAGTCCGGCCTAGCCGATATTGTCATGCATTAACTAAACCTTCTTCTTCTTCTTCTTCCACCCGCAGGATGGCCCCCGTGGCGTGTCCTCACTGTGGGAAGACCTTCACCCGCAGCAGCAACCGCCGCAGGCACGTCCGCACTGCGTGCGAGGGGCTCCACGCGGAACGCCCGTACGCGTGCGAACGGGGCTGCGGTCTGCAGTTCTACCGGGAGGACGTCCGGGGGCACCACCATCGGTACTGCCAGGGCGGGTTGGTGGCCGGGGTGATGGCGGCGGCGGACGCCCTGGAGATTCATCCCAGCGATGTTGAGATGGAGTTCGGAAATCCTGCCGGTCCGGAACTTTCTCCACCTCGCCTCTCCCGACAAGGGAGCCCCGACCTTCTCCGCGGTGGACGGGGTCAACCGGCCGCTGCCAGCCCCGCGTCACCACCCCGGGCCAAGAGACAACGGGGCCCAGTTCCGGCGAGGGACCCGGGGGGCCACCTCCGCGCGGAGCGACCTTCCCGGTCCCCTCGTACGGAACGGAGCGAGTCGACCAGCCAGCCGCGACCAGAACCAGAAGAACTACCTCGACCACCGGGGAACCACCTCCGCTCGGAGCGGTCCCCCCGGCCTCGTGCAAAACGGGACGAGTCGGCCAGTCAACCACGACAAGAGCGGGAGGAGCTGCCTCGGTCGCCGGGGGACCACCTCCGCTCGGAGTGTTCCCCCCGGCCTCGTGCAGAACGGGACGAGCCAAGCCGGAGCCAGGAGCGGCTACCTCGGCCGCCCAAGGGCCGTTGGTCGGGACGACGGGGTCATAGACACCGCTCCCGCCGTCCGGGAGAAGACAGCACCACCAGACCCTCCCCGCCAACTCGGGCCGAAGGAGGGACGCAGACGGAGCCTTCGACGCCCCCGCCGTTGGCCACGTTCCCATGGAGTGGGCAGCCCCGAGTCTTACCAGCTGGGTGTCGGGTGGAGCTGCCGGACGGGACCTGGATGCGGTTGGACATAGACGGCGTCGTCCGGCGGCCACACGGCGTGAGGGAGATGGCCACCCACATGCCGGTCCCCTTATGCGAGCACTTGCGGAACGAATGGCGCCTGGAGACCACGCCCACCGGTTTGGACAGCGACGGCCACCGACTGTTCCGATCGAGCGTGGTCCACTCCTATAAGGTTCCAGGGAGGCTCCTCCAGACATACGAGGGCCAACAGTACGGCCAGTACTTCGTGCATCCGTCAGCGGCGGACCAGCCTTCTCTGGGAGGACTGCTACCCCCTGGAGCACCCCCACCTCCACGCTACCCCGACGATGTGCCGCAGGAATTCTGGGAACAGCTGTTCCGACAGACAGAAGTCCAGCGCCAGCCACCTCCTACCTCCTAGACGAGAACTCTTAACCAGTTTGTTCTTGTTGTTAAGCCTTAAGCTGTTGTTTTTTTGTTGTTGTAATGTTGGCGTTGTGCGCTTTCCGGGGCGGTTGGCCGGGGTGCGGCAGCGGCGCCCTTGGTCTTGTTTGGGGGCAAACAAGGTCTTCGTGGGGGGCTGTGTAACGCCCGTGCCGGTTGGGCGGTAGAGGGCGCTGGAGCGATTCCACGGTGGTGGGATCGCCCTGGTGGCTCCTGCTGGTGCGCCCCGGAAACCCGCCTTGGATTGCGCAAGCGCCGAACTGGTTCTGACCAGTTCTGGTACCGCGTGATTGTGTGAGCCTGAAGTCCATGTTTTGGTTGGCGAGAGATCACAATAAACCAGAGAGAATCACCGGAAATACTGAGAACTTGCGTCAAGAGTCCTTCTTGTGTGTTGTGTCGACCCCAAGAGAAATCTACGTTACAGTATATAAGAGGGCTATTATCTTCTACACTAGTTGGCCAAGATACGGATAATTTATTTTTGCGGTATCGTCTGCACTTTAGAATATACATGTTTACTTGCCAAGGACACACGTAGTTACTTTCTGAATGGTCTTCTAATGATCATAGTCCTTGACTCTTAAAACATGGGTATAGACATCTTTGGGCCAAAAATCCATGTGTCCGTCATGCGTTGTGCGCACTTCGTGATGCTTAACAATCACTAGGTCGAAAAGCAACACGCATGTGTCCGTATTGCGCTATTCGTACTGCGTCATCTGTTGAATTTGTTTTACACTTCTAGAGAATTCAAAGTTTAATAAATGTCCCAAGCATGTTGAGCAAGTCAGTATACCAGATGTTATTCAATTTTAATTCGTATAATCTTTCAAACAGCAATGAGGTCCAAGTCCAGAGCCACAGGGTGGCAAGCAGTGTGAGCGCTAGCACGGGGGTGTGGCCTCCCAGCACCATCACGCCAACAAACTACTACCAGCAGAGGTCAGTCACCCCTGACCCCTGGCCACCGGTGGCCAACAACGAGAGGTACGAGCGAGTCACACTAAGACCCAAGACAGTGAGTATATGTAGAGCACTTGGAACTATAGTGCACTCCATTTAATGAAGGTTTGATTTTAGCTCCAGACACTCCGTTCAACGCAGATTCAACAGATATAGTTTGTTGGTATCTGTACCGGGTTGTGTTTAATGTGTTATAATAATAGATGAAAATTGAAGTGACCGACGCAACATTGATGATGCATTTCAACAGGGCAATATCTTGGTACTTCATATCCTGTCTGTGCATGACAAAACATGTACATGTACATGTGCGTACATACAAATCTGCCCTGTCGGTTTGTCATGTTATCACCTACAAATAAACGTCTAGTTTTTTTTATAGTTTTTTGTTCATTTTTTTCTCCTTTTTTTTGACCCCTGTCTACAGCATTTGGATGTGCTTTCATTCTGCATGGTATTTTGGGCACTATCACGTCAATCCACTTGCCTTTATACGTGGCACACACATGCATGTAGACCAGTAAATGTGTGTTGGATATTGACATTACGCCCCCCCCCCCCCCCCCCCCCTTAACAAGTTCGCGCCGGGATTATTTTAACATCGCCGAGCCGTATTATTTTTAACGAAACTCGATCCGAAGAGGGTTCAGGCTGATAGTGCCGGGAAGCACACCCACGCATTTCCGGCCTTGCACGCTGCTGACATACATTTCCGAACTTGAACTTGGCGTGTTTATGCGTCATCCGTTTTGAATTTGGGGAAATTTTTGCACGTCATCCGGCGCGAACTGGTCAACTAGTGTTCTGCCACTGTTTATACTAAAATATTTGGGAAGCTGAAGCTCTATATCTTCTGGAGTACAAGTCCGATTGGTTGAGATGTTGCTGTAGATCAGCAATTGTTATACAATGTAGATAACCATTTAATAAGTGATGTCAAGATGACATCATTGTATCTCACTACGGAGACCCACGAACAATAGAATACAATTTTAAAGGTAGGATACACCATGGGTAATTGCTTGAATTATGTGGATTTGGGGGGGTTATGTTTAACTGACCTGTCCGAAGTTTTACAATAATGGGTGCTGAGAAAAGCAAGAAAAAACAGTTCGTTTTCAACCGGCATCGGGCAGTGGTACTAATGTTCTTGGGTTTTCTTTTGCGAATTATAAAATATAAATGTTCGAAACAATTACAGGATATCTAGCACAATCATTTTGCTGGAAGCCTAATTAAGATATTTCTTAATGATTTGGTATTATTTTTGGTAGATATATCTGCTAATGGTGTGTCCTACCTTATATTTCGTATATTTGTTTATATATTTCAAATAATCCACAAAGAGAAACTGACTAGGTTCATTACCATACAGTTTTAGATTTGAACTAAAGAAATTGATTGGAGTGGGGCTTGAACAAGCAATTGATAGGTGCAATTAGTCTTAATAAGGATGTTATTGTAGTTAATTAATCATAAATGTTCAGAATGAACTTCTTCCTTTGTTTTAATCTCTACATGTTTGTATGTCTGGCAGGTCGGCAGCAGGCTGCGTAAGAGCATCGCTGACCATCATGCACTCTAGTCACCACGAGACCATCATGCACCCTAGTCACCACCTGCAGGCTGAAGATCAGCAACGTCACAAGTACAAGCTGTGATGACCCATTCTGACCTGCTTAATTGACCTATCGTCGTTTGTGCAGCACGTGGATGCAAGGCGCGAAACACGCATAGTATTACGGAACGTCATTGCATACACGCTCTCTCTGACTGGATACACAAGTTGTCTCACATAGTCAAATTTCTGAGACAACTTTGCCTATGTGTGCACATGCAGGCTTTCGTTAGACCACTTATCGATTCAGTGGAAAAAATAGCTTTTCCCATTTTCCAGTCGCATATCTGAATTTGCAGACTCCCTAGATCACACTAACATTTTCACCATCCGAGAATAGGAAAAACTTAAGAAATATAAACAGAACCAAAATATACTCTAACAGGCTTCGCCAATGTGCTGCAAACACGATTAGTAATGAAACACTATAACGGGCCAGTTAAGCGTTGACGTGTATTTTCGTATCACTTCAACAAACAGGCCGAATAATGTACGTATTTGGAATGTTTCTTCTTTGCCCAATATTATATTGATTGGAGGTTATGGACGTCAAAAACCGCACCTATTCCTACAATAGTGGGTTTATTTCTTTAACTAATAGTTTGGTTGTGATTTTGATTCAGCAAACCGTTGCGTATTTTATTTAATTGTTGGGTTCATGTGTTGACATAATTTTGAGGTGTCACTTTTTTATATTTACATGTACAATGCTATTGCCAATTTCCATATTCATAAGCAAAACTTACAAACGCTTTTGTATTTTGCGATACAATTCAAATGTGTTCAATCGTCACAATATTTTGCATTTACAGTTGGAAACCAAGTAACATGTCTGCTTTAAATGACATCGATTAGTGCACTCAGTTTAGAAAACAAAGCATGGAACATTACAAAAGTGCAAGATAAATACAAATTGCAATCGTTTACGTTCATTTCAGAGGAATAGAAATTTGCTAATTTCCTTGACGATTTATTTTCCATTTTTACAGTCAACATTTTATTAATTCATGCAAATGTAAAATAGTGCGAGTACGTGATACATATTATAACACCTCACTCACAGATTCTGTGTCTTGATTGGCCGAGAGCGCGTCACTTGCTATTTGTACTAGCGCTATCCAAAAAGACTACCACGCAAAAAGAACTATGCGCATAGCAACGAAAGCGTGACTGAAACCCAGACGTGTGTTTCGGTGCATTGCGTAAACATTGCTCTATCACCTTCGCACCCGTTCATCAAGGCAACAAAGTACACGTATGATCGAGAGACGTATAATTCGGAGATTTTTTGTCATTACTATACTTTCAGGAAGCTTAAATTGTGCAGAATCTGTGAGCGAGGTGTTATAAAACAAATATTGACTGCTTTATTTCGCGGTATAGTAAAACTAGCCTCCCTCGGTGATCCATGGAGCATTTTCCCTCGGCTTCGCCTCGGGAAAATAGAATGCTCCATGGATCACCTCGGGAGGCTAGTTTTACTATACCACTCAAAGCAGTCAATATTTGTATAATAGACTGTAAACTTTACCTAGCACACAAGTTTGCCGCATTCAATCGCATATAAATAGTTTTGCTATATGCTCAGCACTGTTGATTGCATTACACTTGTCTTGCTTCCTTGTTTAACCAAAAAATAACCCTATCCGTCCTTGACAACGGTAACAAGTAAGTTATATTACTTTTATTTATTCCGTTTTAGCAAAAATTAAAAGGTAATGAGAAAACTCTGCATTGCTAAGATTTCTAATACATCAAATTGAAAAAAAAACAAAAAAACCATGTCTTGTGATTATAAGCATGCATTAAGATGAATAGGCTAAACACGGTGTCTTGTCATTTAGGTGACTATAAGCATGCATTAGGATTAATAGGCTATAGTGTTACTACATTGTTTTAATATTGGATTCCCCGGCTATTTTAAAACAGTTTTCATTCAAATTCACCAACGAATTCGATCTCCAAATGCTGCTTTTAGGTAGCAGCTTAATAGACGAATCTGAGTTCGAGTCAATGTTTAAATAGAGGGACCAACATTTGAATGTGAGAGTTCGTAAATTTGAATGAAAAAATGTTTTAAAATAACCGGGCAAACCTATACATTACGTATGAAACTGATGAAGCAGGACTATATCGCAGGCACACAACGAAGTCAGTTGTCACGCCATTCCTTGTCACTCGACGTTGATTTTCTTATGTATAACATTAAAGATGCGTGTTTTGGGGGAGAGAGTATGGTTATCAATCAGTCTAAAGTGACTTGGCAAATTTAGAATTGAAAATCTTGGAATATGCAGCATTTACAGAGCTAACAACTTTATATTGATCACTTTTAGTGCTTTAAAATATAAAAATGAACAACTGACAACATATCATATTAATGTTATATTTAACAGAAGCTATAATTGGATAATGTTTGTGAACGGCGATAGATCAGTAGGAAAGAATCTAGAGTTGATTTTTGTTTACACACGGAAACGAGTAGGTGAAGATTTTTATTCTGAAAGACAATAATCTACACCAAAGTGAACCAATATTCTGTATGAAAAGTAACAACGTTAATTTTATTTTCTAAATTATTGATTGGCATACGGTGGCCACAACAGGAATCCAACTCGGTGTCATCGTTGCTGTTTATCTGAAGAAGAGAAGAACAGTTGAAGTTAACTCGCTGAGACAATCTCCTGCAGCAGTTGGTTCCCACGATGGATGCGGTATTACACCGTTATGATCGTCTTGGCTCTAACACAGACCCGTGTTATATAGAGTCGAAGTGCCAATAATTAACACATGGACAACTAATAATATTCTTTGTTACCAGGCGAAGTTCTAAAGTTTCAAACATTTGTCACTCACAGATCATTAATATAATTCAGTCAAAGTACCATTATAATTATAGCCTTGAAATAATTATCAATATATTATCTTACACCAGGCGAAGTTTCAAACATCTGCAAAACATCTATGTTATGCAGAGTCGAAGTGTCAAATAACCCAACGAATAATGTATTTATCACCTGGCAAAGTATTAAAATTCAAACAGTTGTTGCTCACGGATCATAAATACCGTCAGTGCCAATAGATACAGCATTTAAATTTACATCACTATATTTATCTTACACCAGGCTGTAAGAATACGACTGCCAAAAGAAGGAGCGGCAACTTTTCAAACGTCTATTTTGTTACGGAACTAATTTATTAACTTCGCAGACGGACAAAACATTTGTATACATTAAATTACCTATTTAATTTAAATTACAACAAACTTACAGTCTAGTAGATATACAACTATTAAGAAAATTCAATCATTATTATCACACTTCTTGCGAACGCATAAAATTACCTATTTAATTTAAATTACAACAAACTTGCAGTCTATACAACTACATGTATTAAGAAAATTCTATCATTATTATCACACTTCTTGCCAACGATTTTATACCGTGGTTTCAACAAATTATTATTTAAATACAGTTGTCCAGCTCCCCATGTTTGGTCTGCTAGTATTAGCCCCTCAGCCCGATATCTCCAGCTTGCAGGCATGGATAGCTGTTCTGGGTTGTGACCATCAACAGGTAGGAAATGTGGGGAGTAGCGGCGACTCGGACAAAATATGGCGAAATAGTTGGACGTTTTTCCTGTGGCCATCTATCAAAGAAATATTCCAAAACCGTACAAGTATACTGGTCTCTTGCTTATTCAATTACAGCAAAAGAAAATAAAGTTACAAATTACAAATTACCCTATTATTACAAATTATCGACATTCAAAATGTTCAAGTTTAAGTGATTCAGTCACCGAATCCAAACTATAAATGCACAACTTATATACATCACAAATAGTATCCTTCACGAGTTGAATTTGATTCACAAACTTTCAATGATTAATAATTAACATCACACTTACGAATCTCTTCTAGACGGGTTGAATCCTGCTCCACGACACCGGCCTATCTTGGCAAACAGCAAACCGCAGTTTGGGCAACTTAATTCTAGGTCCTGTTTTGACCAAGAGTGTATATTTTGCTCCATTATAGACACCTGATATTGTGTCATCTGTGGCAAAAGTGCCTGCAGGTTTGAGTCTTGGCCATTTAACAAGTCAAATCTTAGGTGAAGCTCACATTAACGTGTTGTTTTGGTGGAAGCGTCTAGCTTTCTGCCCTACTACTTGCACTGTTACTTTACACATCGATTTCACTGTTTACACATGCTCAAACTAACTTTAAATTACAATACCCTTATTGTTAGTCTGCCTAACCTAACTATTCTACCTAACCTAACAAACAAAAGAAAAGAGACAAAACACAGGTAAATTCTGGTTTATTGTTCAACAAGGATGGGGTGACGATTATGTAAGAAGGGTAACAACACTACCTCAACCTACACAAAGCTTCTTGAAAACCTGATACAATAAAATACCTACTTGGTAACTTATACTGGGGATTAACACAATAGGAATATGTACAATGGGATAAGTAAAGATAATTCATGGCCTTGTCAATTCTTCCAGATGGGAAAATTAAAGGGGATGTTTGCACATTACAAATAAGAGGGAATAAAATACAAATACTAGCTCTTTGTTACCAGGCGAAGTTCTGATCATTAATATAATTCAGTCAAA
Organism: Crossaster papposus; assembly: GCA_037893245.1. NCBI lineage: Eukaryota > Metazoa > Echinodermata > Asteroidea > Velatida > Solasteridae > Crossaster > Crossaster papposus. The sequence goes on along the minus strand of JBAIAA010000808.1, from coordinate 64,458 downwards.
GTACCATTACAATTATAGCCTTGTTATAATTATCAATATATTATCTTACACCAGGCAAAGTTCACAAGTTACAAACATCTGCCACGTTTACATGTCCAATAATTTCGTCTGGCACGCTTTCTTTTTAAAGAAAATTACAAAAGAATGCCATTTTCAAATAATTATGCGTCTCAGACTCAGAGAAGCACTTTTGGACAATGTTCGAACGACGCGCGGCGCACGCGTTGGCGCTATTATCGGTTTAGTGCGTAAACACGCAAGTAACTGCAATTCACTGGCTGAAAACGCGCCCTTTACGCAGAATGTGGTCGCAGTTAAAATTGTGACGCAGCAAATTTTAAATTGAAATCGAAATCTTAGAATATTTTTTTATCGGAATATGCAGCATTCATAGAGCTAAACACTGCATCAGGTTGTTTGTCAAGTTCCTTGCTTTAAATTTTGAGCATTTAAAATGAGACATCAAACGTATAAATCTGATAATGTTTGACAGTTATGAGTTATTTCGCTCGTACATTTATAACAGTTAATACTCAGTAGTTTACAATGTATGTATTACCTAATTTGTAGTGTAACTTTCTATAATAATTTATATCATGGGCTATTTTGATGTCTCATCGAAAAGCTACTTGGGCAATGCAAACGGATCCATAATAATTATGGGTGAGGGAGGTGTCATTATCCAAAAGATGGTAATTTAATGCAGGACTAGGATATTTCTAAGCCAAAGTTTTAAGGAAACCTATAGACCTATAGTTTCCAATTAAAGGATTTCAAATTTTACAAAAATCGCATATCGGTGTGTTGTACTTTGTAATTTGGCAAAATTAAAGTAATTAAAGTTAAACAAGATAAAATCTTTAGAATATTACCGACGTTTCACTGTTCAAAATATGGTTTATCAGTAAATACAACTACGTTCTGACGGTAACAAAATACGGTAGATGGGTAGCATCTTGCTGCACGCCTTTCGACCGTACATTGTACGGACATTATTTTGTACACTGTACATTCCTATAATTTTTCAGGGAATGCTAATAAAATACTGCGAAACCCAAATCAACCATTTTTTCCTAACCCCAGATTCTTGTCCTCAGGTTGTGGGTTCGAGTCCGGCCTGGGACTATATTGTGCGTTTGCCCTTGGGCAAGGCACTTTGTCACTCATGAGTGACTGGGGATCTTCGAGGGCAGAGATGGTTTAATATTGTGGTTGATTTAACTGCTTCGCGCCGAAATGGCATACTCCCCAGGAAGCTGAGATGGTATTTGGAATGTTTCGTGGGCCACCGACCGGGGTCGAAATGTGACCTCCGTTGCAATTCAGCTGCACAGCTGCACAACTGCCAGTAAGGATGATTGTCCCCCATCATTATTATTATTTATAGTAGTAGTAGTAGTAGTAGTAGTAATATTATTGGTTTGAGCCAAAACAAAGTCGCCCGGCTGATAGATACTCACAAAAGGAGAGTAATTCATCAAGACTTCTAGCAGTACGGTAGGTGAAAATTGCATATTAAAACCCATTTTAGGACATACTCTATTTTGGGTCGGAGACTGGACATTACTTAGGCCTATAAGTGGGGGTGGAAAAATTGAAATTACTATTAAGATAATACATTAACCCAATCTCATGCTCATATTTTGTTCTAGTTTCCGCCTTAGCAGTCTAAGCAGTAAATACAAAGCAAAAATGTTGTATTTCACTTTGAACAAAAGAAGTTAAAGCTTAGATATTGTTTTTTATAAGTAGGTAAATCTTTGATTAAAAAGGGTAATAATGATAATCAAACGTAGAACTTGTTTCTAAAAATCAATTTTTGTTTCGCAAAAAATTAGAAGCCAGAGCATGAACATCTATTCTTTGATGAAAATCTGGCACATGAATGTGACACTTCAGGGTGGATTGGGGAAAAAACGTGGATTGTATGTAACGATCAAAAGTTATGTCATATCAGCATATACCATATCATATTTATTTCCACTTAATCAAAAACAAATGATTTACAGACGATATAAATAAACGTATACGATTAAGCGGTGGGCTTCTCCAAAAAGCAAGCTTGTCAAGTGGAAAGGCCCTTGATGTGTAGAAAGAAAGTAATTATGTCATGATAAATAGATATTATACGGGTTCCATTTTAACTACACAGAAGTAAACTTATGTTGCACATAAAATGACAAGGACCAACACAAACAGGACATAACAAATACAATTGTACAATGTAACCTACACAGGGGAACGTACAATGAATCTACATGTATCGCAGCTAATTATAATAATCAATGTTAAGAACGATATTTTTCCAAAAGCAGAAGTTTAATTTTTTTCTTAAATAAAAGACGACTACGAATACTTCTTAGAGTTTGACTTAGTGAATTCCAATATGTTGTACCCTGATACATGACAAATTTCTTTGCAAGAGCAGTACGTATAAAAGGAACATGGAAATCTTTAAACTGTCTGGTATAATATTGATAAATAACTGCATTAGTCACAAACATTCGTTCAAATGAATTAGGTAATTTATGAGCTACAAGCTGATGCATAAACATTCCTAGCTGGAGTGAATACATATCATTAATTTTAAGAGTATTGTGATTAAAAAACAATGGATTAGAATGAGCTCTAAATTCCACACGGTCAATAACACGCAATGCCCTTTTCTGCAAAACCAAAATTCTATTAGAAAGACAAGAGCTTGTGTTGCCCCAGGCCAGAATACCGTAGGAGATATAAGGCAAAATTAACGCATTATAAATATTATACAAAATATTAGAGGGAAAAAAATATTTTAATTTGTTAATAATACCAATATTTCTTGAGATTAATTTACATAGATAATTTACATGACATTTCCATGATAATTGTTCATCAATAAAAAGACCAAGAAATTTAGTACAGTTGGTTTGATTAACAGGATAATTATCGTACAAAACATCAGTAGGAATTGAACTGGCTGTATTGCTAAACAACATAAAACATGTTTTATCAATGTTGAGGGATAATTTGTTGTCTTTAATCCATTTAGAAACACCAATGAGTTCTGTATTAATGACGTTAACCAGTGTACCCAAATTGTTATGCGAGTAAAATAAATTCGAGTCATCTGCAAATAAAATAAATGACAAGGTACTAGAAGATTTCTCAAAATCGTTAATATATATTGAAAAAAGAAGTGGTCCCAAAATTGATCCCTGAGGAACTCCACAAACCAACTCTTTAGGTGAAGACTGGTTATCATTAAAAAGTACAAATTGTTTACGATAAGTGAGATAATTTCTGAACCACTCCAAGGCAATCCCTCTAATTCCATAAAAGGAAAGTTTAGCCAAAAGTATATCATGGTCTATTGTATCGAATGCCTTGGAAAGGTCCAGAAAAATTTCCAAAGTATGAGAAGACTGTTCATGACCAGTAATAATAGTATTTATCAATTGTAAAATAGCATGAGATGTTGAATGGTTCTCCCTAAACCCATACTGCAAATCAGATAAAATATTATGTTTGGTTAAAAACCGAGGCGTGCGAACGTAAATAATACGTTCAAGAATTGTAGAAAAGGTTGTCAGAATGGAAATAGGTCTATAATTATTAACTAAATGGGAATCACCTTTTTTTTAAACGGGAACAACTTTAGCAATTTTCATGGAATCGGGAACAATACCTGTACTTAATGACAAATTCATAATGAAAGCAAGAGGCTTGGAAATGGCAAGAAAAACAGCTTTGATAACAGTACTAGTAATCGTATCATGACCAGAACTTTGCTTATTAGTTAAATTAAAAACAATAGTATATAGTTCATGTTCGGTTACTGGATCAAAGAAAATAGAAAAGGGATTGGGATTATATAGGTAATCATGGTAATTCGAATCACAAGGAGGGATTTGATTGGCAAGTTTGGAACCAATATTAACAAAGTAGTCATTATAATGCTCTGCAATTAAAAGGGGATCATTCGTACACAGGTCATTAATCTTAATACTCGGAACTTCAGATGACTGAGTTAATTATTTTCCAAGTGTTTTTAATGTTGTTTTTTTCTTTATCAAATTGCCGAGTAAAATAATTTTCTTTAGCAGAACGCAGTATAGTTGTGAGTTAGTTTTTATATCGGGTGTACTTTAAACGATTAAGATAACTAGGACAAGAAAGATATTTACGATAAAGTCTATTTTTATAATTGATAGATTTCAGCAAAGCTGGCAAAATCCATTTCGACCGAGGTTGGGTTTTTCTATTGGAATGATTAGTCCTAATAAGAGGGATATTTTTTTCATACAAATTAATAAAAATATTCATAAATGTATTAAAGGAAACATTAGGATTATCAGTATTGAAAACCACAGACCAGTCACAGGAATCCAGGGCAGATTAATGTCAATAAGCCATTTGCGCGTGACCCCGAGTTAAATTTAAATATTATCTGGTACACTGACTTGTTCACACAGCTTGGCACAGTTTAACTTTAAATTCTCCAGACCAAAGACACTGCTGCTATATCATGTGATTCGGGGAAAGCTTTTGCATGGTTACGTAAGAGACGCTCAGCACCGATACATTCTTTACAATGGGTGAGAATGGCAAAAAGACACCAGACCATTCCAGAGCTGGGGGTTGCTAGCGTAAGGCTTGCCCCGAATCACGTGATATAGCAACAGCGTCTTTGGTCTGGAGAATTTAAAGTTAAACTGTGCCAAGCTGAGTGAGCAAGTCAGTGTGCCAGATGTTATTCAAATTTAACTCGGGGTCACGCGCAAATGGCTTATTGAGACATGTTTACAGATGTACATCTCTTATTTCACAGATTTTAGACCAAAAGCAACATATACCGGTACGTTGTCTTCAATGTGAAATCACTCTTTTACTACCAGTTTAGGATATTACGCCTAAAAACAAAGGCAGACCGTCACCATCATCTACAATGTCATTGCAACATCAGCGAGCTGTCGGTTATGTCGCGTGGAATTGATGAAAGTACGGACACATATGTATGAATGTTTAATCCAACATGGTGGACCAGCAACACCTTGCCAATGGAGGGCACACTACAAGGATACATCTCCCATCTCTGGAAAAAACCTTATTAAAGTGTGTTATCGATTGCTTAACTTCAAAGGGATTTTGTCCTCTGTTTGCTGCTTGTAATACAATCCCCCTGATTTTGGTTTGTTTGTTTATTGGGGTGTTTGGGGTGTTTGTTCGTTGAGGTGTTTTTTGTTTGTTGAATCAGGTCCTTTGCATTTACCCTGTCATGTAAGCCTAACATTCGGAGTAAATGTATCTTATAAAATGGTTAGGCATTGTTTAAATGACAAAAAAAGTAATACCACAATGAAGCAGATTTGTGAATGTCGTTTAGTTTGGTTCAGTCAGAGAGAGAAATTCGTTAGTGTCCATCATTTATGTTCGATAGTCTTTCATCCAGACAGGAGGTTTCCTATACACCAATTAGATCGACGTAACTGTTGTTCTATTTGCTGGTCGGTTTTCGCGCTTGTTTATGTCAGTATAAGTGGTAATTTGTCGTACACTGTTTGTAGACGAGGCGTATTAAAGTTGGTAGTTAATCCAAAAATGTGATGCGATCTGTGAAAACCCGTCGGATCTCGCAAAGTTGCAAAAAAAAAAATTTGTAAGGGATTTTCATTGCTATTCTGGTACCCTATCGTTAAACGCTGTTTTCTCAAAACTTCGCATCGCCAATAATCGACGTTCATTTTAACGTAACTTTTGATGTAGAGGTCCTAGAGAATTGAAAAAGCATTAGAAAGAGGATGATCTCAGCTTTAAGATGATGTAAAGAACTCATTTGTTTAAATGTTGCCACCACGTGGCGGGTTTTCACAGATCGCATCACAAATACTAATGAAGTTATGCCTCCGTTGGAACGCTCTATAATCCACCCAATTGGTGGCGTAACTTGCGCTTCCAAAAAAATATGGATTTAGCGTAAGTTGCGCCAATAAATATCTCCACCCCCACTCCCACCCCATCCCCATAGTCGGTAGTTTTAATGCCCCCCCCCCCCCCCCCCCCCCCCCACCGCAGTTGTTGCCAACATTGCCACGACCAAGCGAGGGCTAGAATTACACACTTAGTGCACAGTTTGAGTCAAACTCGTTTTCGGCCATCAGCCTCGGTCCAACAATTTGGCCAAATGATCGAGAGGAGTAACGTTCATAGCGATTTTTGGCAAAGTATGCACACCAGAATTGAGAAATGTTTACATTTTCAAAATGGCCGCCAATATGCTTGTTACCGGATTAATTATGCGGGAACAAGTATATTGGCGGCCATTGAAAAAATAAAAACTATACACGCAACAACCATCACTCGCAAACCATTCGTAACAAGGTCAAAGTGGGCCATAAATTTCATATTTTCCCCATACACTAGGTCAAACTGTTCTTAATATTTTAACCCTATATTCAATTCCATACATTAGGGCAACTTGGGCTATATATGTTTAACCCCATATCCCCTACTACTACATATTCATTACTTCATTATACATATTTATTAATTGATGCATAATTACATATTTATATCATAACTATATATTCATGTGACCTTTATCATATTTCATACCAAAGGTCAAAGTGTGCCATATAGGCCCACTACAATACTGGAGTGAGTTTTATTTAAGGGAAGGTAAGGATAGATACGCCCAGTTATGATAATTGCCCGTAACGATCCTAGGAAAAAAAATACGCGAGCCGGTGTGAAAGGTAATTCTGTCCCCCCTGGTAAATGTGTCCCCCCGGACAGACTTACCAGGCCGTGACCCGGTAAATCTGTCCGGGGGGACACATTTACCTAGGTATTTCTGTCCCCCTCCAGGTAATTCTGTCTCCCTGCCCAACGTTAAACGTGTCCCCCTGGTAAAATTGTCCCGTGCAACGTCACAAGTCTAGCACCCACCAGACGCAACAACCAGTGTAGTACAGGTTCACCTCTTCATGGTGCATCATTTGTGGCAGACTGTAGGATGTGTAGCGTACTACAAATTACAGGTGGTAAAAAGTGCTGCCACATTTCGTGCTGGGTATACAGAATTTGTACGCGTGCAAGAAGTCTGAAAATACTGATTACCGCTAATTTCCCTTTTGCGCAGAAACGTAGATCGGTTGATTTAATTAATACAGTTATTTATATTTTTATTTATATTTTGATAAATCGATGAAGGGAACAGAAGTCCAAATAATAAATACCATGTAGGCTTTTCATTGAAATAACATCAAAATAACCACTTATGTGTGGAACATTGGGGGACAAAATTACCTAGAGAGGGGACAGAATAAACTGGAGGGGGACGGAATTAACGGCTCTAGGGGGAAACTTTTACCTAGGTAATTCTGTCCCCCCGGACAATTTTACCGGGGGACAGAATTACCGTCCACACCGGCCGCGAATATATTTTTCCCAAACCTAACTGGCATATTTCATGAATTATTCAGTAGTTTGGATGAGAAGTTGTTGCTATTTAGTTAACTTGTTACATTAAATCACTTTAAAGAACAGCTGTTGTACGTAGTTTAGTGGATAGTGGGATGGGCTATGGATCAAAGATCCCTGGTTCGAATCCTGCTGTAGGTCACTTCGTTTTTCCTATAGTCAAATTGATATCTTTGGAGTATTTTAAATATAAGAAAAAAAAGAGACCTAGAACCTAAGTGTTGTACAGTGATCAATGCAACTACTGAATAATTCATGAAATCTGCCACAGTGCCAGTAAGTTCGAGCCAAGCCAAGCATAACCCGTACGTAGCCTGTAATCTCTAGCCCCATTTCGTAAAAGCCCCCAATGCCTGCGCGCGCTTTGCATATGGCGCCCTCATCATGCACCACCTAGCTCCTGAACAAAATAACGCGAACCGCTACACCGGTTAGTATTAACAGTGCGCAGCCTTCGGAAAAGGGCTTTCGTTTATTTGCAGCGTATGCATGGGATCGTTCGGTTTTGCATATATAATGAGATCGGAGGTCACATTTTCGAAATTGTTTTCGTATAAACCTGTTTTTAAAAATGTTATTTAAGTCGGGTATACAATAGCCAACATTTCAATACTTGATTTAATTGCTTTTTAATAGATTTTTAAAGATCATTTTTGTAGATTATAAGGGCGAAAAGATTGACGTCAGTGTACAGAATTGACGGTCGAAGTAAAACGGTTGTTTTTTTCATGAAAATAAATCGTGCAGACAAATCATTCATACATGGGATAAGTTTTGTTATTCATCTTTACATATCCCTTGACCGTATTTCTGGAGATGATTCGAAACAGTCAGGAGCACCTAAACAATATTGAACTTTGCGAGCTCCAAATTCACAAAATACTACGTCGTGGAAATGTGCGAATTGCACAAGAGCGCGTACGTGATTGGTCGAGACGCCAAACCCTCACACGCGTTCACCAATCACGCAAAGCAAGAAATACCGCAAGGCAGCGTGGCGGGAACTGACACCTCGACGTCGTATGGGATTTCATGTACAACTAAAAAGGGTTAGGAGACTCCCGACTAATAGACTGGTTTATTCGCCTGGGATTGTGGCAGCACTCATTCGTGTTACAATTTTATTCAAACCAGATTTCACCAGTAGTAATTCATATAAAATAATAAAATATAGGCTAACCTCTGTTTACTGCAGGTACATTTACAGAAATGTTTTAGCAGTTTTAGCTGTGGATTTTTAAGAAGTTTGATTATACAGCTAAAATATTCATGTAAACGTACCTGCAGTAGTGAGGTTCTTTTTTTTCATCTTCACTTGTCAATTTGGACAATGTATCATTTTTATTTTTACTTGAATGAGAATTAGGCCAAGTAATTGGAATTTTAAAGAGAGAGGGAAAAGACCCTGGTTAAATGCCAGTTTTTGAAATGGTCAACACCTTTTTCCTCAAGATGGTTATGAATAGTGTTCAGAATTCTATGAAGTGAATAATTAAAACTGATATTTTGTTAAGTTTGATGAAAATGTCAAAATAACAACAAAAATGGAAGGGGGCGAGGGCGGGGGCGGGACGATAAACTTTTTTAAAAATAGGCTTATATTGTTTTTGTTTTTATGTAAACCACGCGAGACCCACGGGGAAAGAGTAAACAACTGAATGGTTAAAATGAGAAATAAATATAATCTTTCCTACAAGTTGAGCAATAATTTATATGCAAACAAATACATTCCTTGCAGTCTCGCTAATGGTAACATTCCTTCCCTTCATAATTCGTATTAACAGAACAAAGAAATGAGTTTGACTTTTATTGTCTTTTGGCCAAAACCTTTATTTTTTATAAAAGACTTGATACATTCTCAGCTGCAAAAGTGTACTACAATAGCATTTTAAACAATTTTGCTAACTTGCAAACAGCATGAAATATATTGTCAAGTACCAGAACATTACAGTTACACAAGGCAATATAACTGATATTAAAATACAACAATTATTACAAAGAATTACACAAGTTTATTTCAATTCATGACGGTGGCAGGAATTGAATATGGCAAATGGCGATAAAAAAATGAACCCTCTTGACATGCATGGTAAAAGACAAATTACTTTCTGAATACAACAGCAGGCAATAATTAAGAGTCATGAAGCACACAGATGTAATACCCGTACCGAACTCAAGTATGCATGCAACCATTTTTTCAACCAAGAATTATTTTTAGTTGTAAAGTTCAAATAAAATTAAAAATTTAGCAAACATAAATAGCACACTTTGGAATGTCGAATAAATAACTCAATGGGCAAGTTGGTTGGTACTTAGACCATGGAGGACTCTGCTCTTATTCCTCCATGCTTAGACATAGAAAGCACAGTTTCTCGGAGACAAGATATTGTAGCACCAGGTTTGGTCACAACTGACGGAATAAACCAATCACTGTAGGTTGTCTGGCAGATACCTTGTAATGGAGTCACCCAGTATTTTTACAAGGAGCCAAGGTAGATCGCTCGGAGTGATGGGCCTGTCATATGGCAAATGAGAGGAAAGGATTATTTGTTTACGTTTTTTGTTTACAGAACTATATACACATTATACAACATTTGCACCAACAAATTATTATGAAATACCTTATTCAACTGTTGGTGAATGATTGTCTAAAGCATCCTGTAAAATTATGGTATCTGGCGTGCCGTCATTTTCAAGAAAAGTGGGAATTTTTATTTTGAATAATTCCAATGCTGGTCGGCCCATCAGCATTGGACAAAAACCTGGCTTCTTTCAAATAACTATCCCCAATTTAATAGTTTGCATTTTGTTAGCAATCGATATGAATGGCCGGGTACTAAGCCAGCTACATTGACCGTACAATTCCCCAACATTTATAAATTGCTCCGTTTCATCTTAGACTTATCTACACCAGACTACACCAGCCTAAAAATTAAGTTTAAAAGTTTACTAAAAACTTAAATCTCTAGAAAAAAAAACACTAGGCCGAGTCACCATGACTGCAGGGGATTGTGCACGTACATATAGAACAGCGCCCTATTGCCGACACCAAAATAATTGCCTGAACACGAACGTGATTTGAAAACCGCAGTTATTGCACTTGTGACGTCATCATATTGCGAGTCTTACGGCAAAATGTGTGACTTTTGCAAAAGTTTGACATCAAAATGTTCGCTCATGGAAAAATTTGCAGAAGTGATTTCGGTATCGTTGAAATGCGTTACGTTTTGCGACAGTGACAAACACCACAATTTTTCCCTAAATATCTCGAAACAGCCAGGAGCACCCAAAATGTGGGGCCACTCCCGAAAAAGTCAACGACTTTCGGTACATTTCACATGGCGATTTAACTAATTTTTCGAAACTTTAAACGGCTAAAATGCATTTCTTTTAATGGAAAAAATATCGTAAATTCACTTACCACTCTATTTTGACCCAACACTGTCCACTGAAGGGTTTCCTGCACGGTTTTGAAGGGGTACTACTGAAAACTCGCCAAATCTCGAATGGTCCGAGACCGTCAAATCGCTGCAAATAAACTTTAGCGATATGCCTCATTAACGAGTACCCTGCGCACTGACTGTAACTTAATTGTTACATTAAATCACTTTAAAGAACAGCTGTTGTACGTAGTTTAGTGGATAGTGGGATGGGCTATGGATCAAAGATCCCTGGTTCGAATCCTGCTGTAGGTCACTTCGTTTTTCCTATAGTCAAATTGATATCTTTGGAGTATTTTAAATATAAGAAAAAAAAGAGACCTAGAACCTAAGTGTTGTACAGTGATCAATGCAACTACTGAATAATTCATGAAATCTGCCACAGTGCCAGTAAGTTCGAGCCAAGCCAAGCATAACCCGTACGTAGCCTGTAATCTCTAGCCCCATTTCGTAAAAGCCCCCAATGCCTGCGCGCGCTTTGCATATGGCGCCCTCATCATGCACCACCTAGCTCCTGAACAAAATAACGCGAACCGCTACACCGGTTAGTATTAACAGTGCGCAGCCTTCGGAAAAGGGCTTTCGTTTATTTGCAGCGTATGCATGGGATCGTTCGGTTTTGCATATATAATGAGATCGGAGGTCACATTTTCGAAATTGTTTTCGTATAAACCTGTTTTTAAAAATGTTATTTAAGTCGGGTATACAATAGCCAACATTTCAATACTTGATTTAATTGCTTTTTAATAGATTTTTAAAGATCATTTTTGTAGATTATAAGGGCGAAAAGATTGACGTCAGTGTACAGAATTGACGGTCGAAGTAAAACGGTTGTTTTTTTCATGAAAATAAATCGTGCAGACAAATCATTCATACATGGGATAAGTTTTGTTATTCATCTTTACATATCCCTTGACCGTATTTCTGGAGATGATTCGAAACAGTCAGGAGCACCTAAACAATATTGAACTTTGCGAGCTCCAAATTCACAAAATACTACGTCGTGGAAATGTGCGAATTGCACAAGAGCGCGTACGTGATTGGTCGAGACGCCAAACCCTCACACGCGTTCACCAATCACGCAAAGCAAGAAATACCGCAAGGCAGCGTGGCGGGAACTGACACCTCGACGTCGTATGGGATTTCATGTACAACTAAAAAGGGTTAGGAGACTCCCGACTAATAGACTGGTTTATTCGCCTGGGATTGTGGCAGCACTCATTCGTGTTACAATTTTATTCAAACCAGATTTCACCAGTAGTAATTCATATAAAATAATAAAATATAGGCTAACCTCTGTTTACTGCAGGTACATTTACAGAAATGTTTTAGCAGTTTTAGCTGTGGATTTTTAAGAAGTTTGATTATACAGCTAAAATATTCATGTAAACGTACCTGCAGTAGTGAGGTTCTTTTTTTTCATCTTCACTTGTCAATTTGGACAATGTATCATTTTTTTTTTTACTTGAATGAGAATTAGGCCAAGTAATTGGAATTTTAAAGAGAGAGGGAAAAGACCCTGGTTAAATGCCAGTTTTTGAAATGGTCAACACCTTTTTCCTCAAGATGGTTATGAATAGTGTTCAGAATTCTATGAAGTGAATAATTAAAACTGATATTTTGTTAAGTTTGATGAAAATGTCAAAATAACAACAAAAATGGAAGGGGGCGAGGGCGGGGGCGGGACGATAAACTTTTTTAAAAATAGGCTTATATTGTTTTTGTTTTTATGTAAACCACGCGAGACCCACGGGGAAAGAGTAAACAACTGAATGGTTAAAATGAGAAATAAATATAATCTTTCCTACAAGTTGAGCAATAATTTATATGCAAACAAATAAATCCCTTGCAGTCTCGCTAATGGTAACATTCCTTCCCTTCATAATTCGTATTAACAGAACAAAGAAATGAGTTTGACTTTTATTGTCTTTTGGCCAAAACCTTTATTTTTTATAAAAGACTTGATACATTCTCAGCTGCAAAAGTGTACTACAATAGCATTTTAAACAATTTTGCTAACTTGCAAACAGCATGAAATATATTGTCAAGTACCAGAACATTACAGTTACACAAGGCAATATAACTGATATTAAAATACAACAATTATTACAAAGAATTACACAAGTTTATTTCAATTCATGACGGTGGCAGGAATTGAATATGGCAAATGGCGATAAAAAAATGAACCCTCTTGACATGCATGGTAAAAGACAAATTACTTTCTGAATACAACAGCAGGCAATAATTAAGAGTCATGAAGCACACAGATGTAATACCCGTACCGAACTCAAGTATGCATGCAAGTATTTTTTCAACCAAGAATTATTTTTAGTTGTAAAGTTCAAATAAAATTAAAAATTTAGCAAACATAAATAGCACACTTTGGAATGTCGAATAAATAACTCAATGGGCAAGTTGGTTGGTACTTAGACCATGGAGGACTCTGCTCTTATTCCTCCATGCTTAGACATAGAAAGCACAGTTTCTCGGAGACAAGATATTGTAGCACCAGGTTTGGTCACAACTGACGGAATAAACCAATCACTGTAGGTTGTCTGGCAGATACCTTGTAATGGAGTCACCCAGTATTTTTACAAGGAGCCAAGGTAGATCGCTCGGAGTGATGGGCCTGTCATATGGCAAATGAGAGGAAAGGATTATTTGTTTACGTTTTTTGTTTACAGAACTATATACACATTATACAACATTTGCACCAACAAATTATTATGAAATACCTTATTCAACTGTTGGTGAATGATTGTCTAAAGCATCCTGTAAAATTATGGTATCTGGCGTGCCGTCATTTTCAAGAAAAGTGGGAATTTTTATTTTGAATATTTCCAATGCTGGTCGGCCCATCAGCATTGGACAAAAACCTGGCTTCTTTCAAATAACTATCCCCAATTTAATAGTTTGCATTTTGTTAGCAATCGATATGAATGGCCGGGTACTAAGCCAGCTACATTGACCGTACAATTCCCCAACATTTATAAATTGCTCCGTTTCATCTTAGACTTATCTACACCAGACTACACCAGCCTAAAAATTAAGTTTAAAAGTTTACTAAAAACTTAAATCTCTAGAAAAAAAAACACTAGGCCGAGTCACCATGACTGCAGGGGATTGTGCACGTACATATAGAACAGCGCCCTATTGCCGACACCAAAATAATTGCCTGAACACGAACGTGATTTGAAAACCGCAGTTATTGCACTTGTGACGTCATCATATTGCGAGTCTTACGGCAAAATGTGTGACTTTTGCAAAAGTTTGACATCAAAATGTTCGCTCATGGAAAAATTTGCAGAAGTGATTTCGGTATCGTTGAAATGCGTTACGTTTTGCGACAGTGACAAACACCACAATTTTTCCCTAAATATCTCGAAACAGCCAGGAGCACCCAAAATGTGGGGCCACTCCCGAAAAAGTCAACGACTTTCGGTACATTTCACATGGCGATTTAACTAATTTTTCGAAACTTTAAACGGCTAAAATGCATTTCTTTTAATGGAAAAAATATCGTAAATTCACTTACCACTCTATTTTGACCCAACACTGTCCACTGAAGGGTTTCCTGCACGGTTTTGAAGGGGTACTACTGAAAACTCGCCAAATCTCGAATGGTCCGAGACCGTCAAATCGCTGCAAATAAACTTTAGCGATATGCCTCATTAACGAGTACCCTGCGCACTGACTGTAACTTAATTGTTACATTAAATCACTTTAAAGAACAGCTGTTGTACGTAGTTTAGTGGATAGTGGGATGGGCTATGGATCAAAGATCCCTGGTTCGAATCCTGCTGTAGGTCACTTCGTTTTTCCTATAGTCAAATTGATATCTTTGGAGTATTTTAAATATAAGAAAAAAAAGAGACCTAGAACCTAAGTGTTGTACAGTGATCAATGCAACTACTGAATAATTCATGAAATCTGCCACAGTGCCAGTTAGGTTTTGGAAAAATATATTCGCGAGCCGGCCAAGTCCGAGCCAAGCCAAGCATAACCCGTACGTAGCCTGTAACTCTAGCCCCATTTCGTAAAAGCCCACAATGCCTGCGCGCGCTTTGCATATGGCGCCCACATCATGCACCACCTAGCTCCTGAAAACAAATAACGCGAACCGCTACACCGGTTAGTATTATAGTGAGGTGGATTAAGGAAAAAATCGTTACACGGTGGACAAAAGCACCATTTTTTCACCAAAGTATCAGTTTGATCCATAGATTTCAAAAAAGTCATGCTCCAAAAAATCTGAGAATTGTTAACCTTGAATTACGTCATTATGACGTCATAACCTCTTGTTATGTAATAAAGCAAACGCAAATGCCATGGTGGGATTTCTACATGCCAAAATTATGTTTCTGAGGTCAAGGAATTCAATGAGGGTGGTATTAGTTTGTAAAAAATTAATATCCTTTATGGTGACTACATGTATATTGATGTAAATATGACGTCATCATCGTCAATACTACACAAATAACACACAATTTGAAAAAAAAAAAAATTTTATTGCCGTTTTTTCACCAAAATGCTATTTCTTTTGTGTTCAAAATGGTAACAGTATAATTACCGTGGCACTGATCTTCAAGATACCATGATGTCATTATGATATAATAAACAATAACTATCAACCAAAACAATAACACATTAACACAATGTATTGTTATATAGTGAACCTAAAGTCCAACTACAGTCCCTAGCGTACCTCACGATACACCAGACGTTCAGACAGTCGCCGTGGGAGAAAGTGAGATTTAAAAACCGTTCGGGAATGTGCCTGTTGGTGGACTTGACGACCGGTTATAAAAGATCCAGTAATGTCAAACCCGGCACGAGGGGATAGGTAGTTCAAAGACACAGAGATCACACATAGAGGAAACAGTAAGAACTCAAAATGCACGCGAAGTACGGACAGTTCTATGGTTATAATTTATTACATTTCGATACAACTATATTTTAAATCAATTAGGCCTAGGTGAAGGAATTCTGTTTCTCTAAAAAGAACTACGGTATTAATTCGCATTTTTTTTTAATATTATATTTAACATAATAAATTAGAAATATGAATTAAATAGTTTAAGGATATAAACAATTGTGTTCAATTTGGAAGTTAGCAGATATGGTTTAGATATTTCTCGAGCCTGTAATGATACACTTATTACCTTAAAAACTCAAAAGATGAGTTTCAAAAATAAAGAAATGAATTAAAATTATACAGAGTGTATAACCAATGTGTATTTTAATTGACATAAATCAATCTTTAATAATGAATTGTATAAGAAACATATCGTGTAATTTAGACTTCATACTAAAGAAAAATTGTTATGTATAAGGGCGTGTGGTAAATTATCGGAAAATTATGAAAACATTAACCGATATGTATGCGTAACTTAAAAACTTAACTTAAAATGGGTAGAGCTTAAACACCACGTCTCACATAGTGAACAGCTGCCCGTTATATAGTTGATAGTTGTTATTTAATTGAGTAAAAAGTTATCTTTTTAATATAGGCATACATGCCTGTACAGCAATGGCTGTCGGCGAAATAATGTTATAAGGAAACACGCGTCTGCAGACTTGTGGTTCTCGGAGGATATTTTTAAGAAGGAATTACGCGTCCACAAACCTGTGGCTCTTGGAATATATTTTTAAGAGGAAATTACGCGTCCACAAACCTGTGGCTCTTGAAGAATATTTTTAAGAAGGAATTACGCGTCCACAAACATGTGGCTTTTGAAGGATATTTTTAAGAAGGAATTACGCGTCCACAAACCTGTGGCTGTCTGAGGATATTTTAAACAGGGAACCACGCGTCCACCAACCTGTGGTTCTTGGAGGATATAATAATGTTATAAGGAAACACGCGTCTACAGACTTGTGGTTCTCGGAGGATATTTTTAAGAAGGAATTACGCGTCCACAAACCTGTGGCTCTTGGAATATATTTTTAAGAGGAAATTACGCGTCCACAAACCTGTGGTTCTTGAAGAATATTTATAAGAAGGAATTACGCGTCCACTAACCAGGGGCTCTTGAAGAATATTTTTAAGAAGGAATTACGCGTCCACAAACCTGTGGCTCTTGAAGAATATTTATAAGAAGGAATTACGCGTCCACTAACCAGTGGCTCTTGAAGAATATTTTTAAGAAGGAATTACGCGTCCACAAACATGTGGCTTTTGAAGGATATTTTTAAGAAGGAATTACGCGTCCACAAACCTGTGGCTCTTGAAGAATATTTATAAGAAGGAATTACGCGTCCACTAACCAGTGGCTTTTGAAGGATATTTTTAAGAAGGAATTACGCGTCCACAAACATGTGGCTTTTGAAGGATATTTTTAAGAAGGAATTACGCGTCCACAAACCTGTGGCTGTCTGAGGATATTTTAAAGAGGGAACCACGCGTCCACCAACCTGTGGTTCTTGGAGGATATTTCTAAGAAGGAATTACGCGTCCACAAACCTGTGGCTGTCTGAGGGTATTTTTAAGAAGGAATTACGTATCTACCAACCAGTGGCTTTTGTAGTAAATTATAAAGAAGGAATTACGCGTCCATAAACCTGTGACTCTTGGTGGATATTTTTAAGAAGGAATTACGCGTCTACAAACCAGTGGCTCTTGGATGATATTATTAAGAAGAAATTACGCGTCCAATACCAGTGGCTCTCGGGGGATATTTTTGAGAAGGAATTGCGCGTCACAAACTTGTGATAGTGGGAGGATTTGTTTTGTTTTATTATATTCTTGTTTTTATATTAATATTATACTTTGAAGTTAGCAATCTTCCTGTGCAGTGTGCGGCTGGTACAAAACAACTGTTTTAGCTTAGGGTTGTTGGTGATAGAGATGTTAACGCCGTAGTTGGGGCCTAGTAGACCAGTGTATTTATTAAGGATTCGTTTAACTTGTCTGACGTTGTAGCTGGCTTTGTTGAAGGGAATTTTGCAAAGAATTGCGCGTTTCGGCGTTTTAAAAGTGTGTAATCTGGTGCAGGCTTCGTCTTTGTAATCTAGGGAATTTTCTCGAATTAATCTATTAGGGTAGCTGCACCTTTTGAGTCGGAGTTGGAAAAGTTGGAGTATGTGATTATATTCATTCTCGTCTGCACTGTGAGTCTTGTAGCGATGGCATTCTCCTTTGATGATGCCTCTGAAGATACAGGGGTTATGATTAGATTTGTAATTGACATAGGTGAACTTATGAAAGGCTTTTTGGAAGACACGGTATTGGATGTTATTATTCGTTAGAGTGAAATAGTTGATAGACAAGGTAAGATCCAGAAAAATCATAGTTTTGTTGTTCACAGAGAAGTTGACAGGAATGGATTTCGGATAGAGGCCCGCTAGCGTTTTGATTATGTCTTGATATGAGGAAGTGGGGTCGTTGCGGAAAATAATTAAGCCGTCGTCGATGTATCTAACGAAGAGCAGTACATTGGGGGATCTATGTGCGGTCCAGAACAGGAATTCTCTATAAGCTAATACAAGGTTAGCGAGTTGTGCGGAATGATAGCTCCCCATTTGAACTCCTTTAGTTTGTTTGAAGAGGTGTTTACCGATTGAAAAATGAAATCACTGGTGAAGTTATGTAGTTTAGAAAAATAGGAATAGTATTCGTGAGGGTATTCACAGGCAGCACTTATCTTGAAAAGTGTTTCTTGGATATCGTGAGGTGTGATATTTGTGTATAGGCTCTCAAAATCAAAAGAAATAAATGAGATATCATCGTCGTAAGATACTTCCAGAGAATCAAGTGAATTTATTAATTGAAGGGAGTTGGTGATGATTGGCCAAGGAATGTCCTTTTCAAAAAAATTATCTTGAAATCTGGACAGTAAGATGTTTAGGTAGAAGCCTAATGTTTTGGATACAGGGGAGGTGATCCAGCTATGTGCAGTTATAATGGGCCTGCCTTTAAGTAATTTCTCATTATGGGGAGAAGGTGGTTCTTTCAACTTGTGGACTTTAGGCAGCAGGTCCATTGATGGTATTTTGGATTGACCGGAAGAGACGATTTTTAATACAAACCACTGATTTTCCCACGGTGATGATGATGTATTTTATACCATCATATGCTAATATAGACAAATTTAATACAAAAATGATGAAACTGTTTGTTTCAGCGCAACACAAACGTTGCCATGCGATTCCTTGGCCTTTGATACATATAATTCGCTACTAAAATCACTTGCCTCGGCATTATATAACTAAAAACATGCCGTTTTAAGGAAATGGCGGCCATTTTGAATATATTGCGTCATAATTAGGTCAAGGTCATTGCAATTTTTTGGGAGCATGGGATTTTATTAATATACATACCCATAGGAGTCTTTAAAAAAAAATTGGTGCTTTTGTCCACCGTGTCACGATCTTCGTGTTTTTTGTCCTTAATCCACCTCACTATTATAAGTGCCTTCCTCGTCATACGCTTCATGTGTCAACTGGTTCCCGGCGGCTACAATAGCACAATGTACATTTGGTGTACATGTGCATGTACATGTATGTGTATACCAGGGTGTATACCAGGGTGTATATTTTGCGTTTTCAATTGTCAGCAAACCAGTGCAGCTCAATGCGCGCGCTTTGGATGGGAGATTAACGTTTGTTTTACTTTTTATTTGCCTGTCATAATCCACCTGTCTCGTCGATAAATCAAATCCTTCCTCACAATCACAGCCTCGGGTAATCTTTTTAGCGTGCAATGTCTATTGCCGGGTGAGTTTGTGTGTATTGGAAATTATTGTTGTGGTATTTCATTTTCAGTACCCTAGAACTCTGGGGCTCCCGACGCCCGTACTACGGGCCGTAGGGCGGAGCCCCATAGACAGAGAGGGTTTGTACAGGTTAACCGCCGTTAAACAATAGAAACCATGCACAAAAAGGAGGCAATAACTCCCATACTGCCGCACGGTCTACCGCCAGAAAAATTGTATAAGTACTTTATCAACTCACCCAGTCGCTGCCCACCAAAAACCGGGCGAATCTTGGCCAATTTCTGTAAAAAAAGGTGAAAACTATCCCCGTTCCGCAAACGCGACTGTTACACATTTGCTCTTTGTAACCCATGACGATCTGTAATTCCAGACTCAAGAAAGACATAAGCGAGATTTTGGCTTCCTTTATCAGGTAAAAATATGAAAAAATGTTCGCTATGGCAGGAGAAATTGATACCCTGGACTCCGTCGTGTTGTACACGACGGAGGAGTCCAACCTGGGCTGAGGTTACCGCCTGCAATAAAACAGCAGGCAAACTGCTGGTTGACAGATCCAAGGCCCTGACAAATCGCAATGTGCACTTGCGCTTTTGAAGGATCCTTGGTTTCATTACCAGAAAATAATAATAATAATAATAATAATAATAATATTGCGCATCGTCCGCGTGCTTACTAAAACAAGATGGCTCTAGAATTTGAAAGAAGCTGACTTCGTTACCGGCTATTTGAACGATCTTAGTTTCAGAAGATGATATTGGCATAAATTGGATTATAAAGTTCAGGGCCAAGCCAGCAATATTTGATATAAACATCTGTTTTATGTTGTAGCCAGAACAATGACCATGTACATGTATTTTCTAGTTGGATGCGCGGTGGGTTGACATGAAGTACATTTTGAATCCAGAGAGCTAGCGCGATATTGATATCATACGGATTGGATATGGGATGAATTGGATTCGTGTTCGTAATGTATAGAAGGCGCCACAGAGATCAAATAAATGGCTAAGTACATGTACAAAAAGAATAAGTGCAATCATTTTGTTGGATGACCTAGCTAACACTAGTAAACAGTGAATTTGCTCCAATTTTTAAAAGGCTGGGCCATTACTACAAAATAATGCCCTCCACACAATCGAGTCTAGACCATCAGAATCAACTCTCCTAGGTATTTATTAATTACAAGTGATGTGACGGCTTAGGTTTGGGTTAAATGCTTGAATGTCTTGATGCGTGGATAATAAGTTAATAATAGACCTAAGACCCAATGACGTCACGGCTTTGTTTCTTATTACCCTTTTCTTATTTACCCTCGGACTCTTGGCTTTATTAACCCTAGGACTCTCAAGTGTATTTACCCTAGGACTCTATGCTTGATTTACCATAGGACTCTCGGGTTTATTGATATAAACATCTGTTTTATGTTGATTTTTAATTGATGTAGCTGTGCTGAACATTATGCTAAGGGCCATCTGCAAGATTCAAGTGGCTGTTAAGTCCATCCAAAGTGAAGTAGAGGCCAACAGGAAGATTCTGAACAGGCTGTCTAATTAGTTTGAAGCTTTCCATGGAAGACATCATTGATTTGTCACAAGATGAAGTAACCGCTCTGTTTACGATTCTTAAGGACAAGAGGACAACAGCTGCACTGGTAAGCCCTCACAACATAAACGACTGGTTAATTTTTAATTTTTTTAATTTTTTCAAAACATAATCTAAATGGGTATGGCATCCTGAAAATCATAGCATTGGCAAATAATGGCAAACAAACATGGTGGCGTAAATTGTGTGTGCGGTGAACGACACTTGCAAAGTTACAGTAGTTTGACAATCTTATAAATGGAATATGGATAGCTCATTTTCCCCCTAAACGCTTATCCATGTTCAGGTAGGTCCTGTCTCCTTGCATTTTGAAGAAGGATCTTGTAATACAAAGCCTAACACACTTGCCAAACTGAAGTTTCCATGTAGCACTCACTATAGTTAATGCTGCAGCACCACCATCACTGGTTAGACTTTCTATTTTCACTTTTCAATTTGTGGCATTTTCTGAGCTGAAACTGCATTTATTCGGTAGGGAAATACTTTTCTGAAGGCTATCCATTAATTTTCTTTCGCATTAACATATCAATTCCTAGAAATAAGAGTAACTGGAGCATGATAAAAAAAGTTGTTCTTTATACATGAGAACATTTCTCAATAGTCGTGCAGTAGCTGTACACCAACTCGTTTTATACATGTACAGTAATACTAAACAAATACTATTTAAGTAAACTATGCAGTATAATCTTACCACACTATGAGAATTGAGTAGTATTTTGTAGGACAGTGTACCTTACCCCAAATGAATGGTGTTAAGGAGATAGGCTTAATTATTTTATTTTGACCTTACATGATTTACGAGATCGTATTACAGCTGAAAACAATTACGCAAGATTGTTGCTTAGTTGATTACCACAGACAGACTAGTAAATTCATGGACTCTGTTTGCCCATTCATTTTACCTCTTATTGACAAAGCCTCTCATGGCTTTGAATGGAAGTAATTTAAACCGCTCATGCATACTTGAGACTTATTATAAGCTAATGGAAATGTAAATTTGTTTTGTTTTGGCTTGATGCTTATTAGGGGCAATGAGAAGGCCGACACTTTAGCAAAAGAAGCTCTTAATATGAATTTCTATTGAAATTGGAGGATTCAGGATTGTTAGGGTTAATGGTAAATGTGGAGATAGTGCTAGCACGGACCCGTGTTGGTCACACATTATATCACACATGCATACATGTACAGTACTTATTCCGAGGACATTCCTCAGTGTATTTATTGCAATTGTCTAAATCACTGTTCAACCCATTCTCATAGAATACATTGTTGCTATAACATAAATGTATATGACAAAAGTACTTAAATGTTAGAGACCTAAAATACTCTATTTAAAAAAATGCCCTGTTCAGATCCTTGAATTCCTCAAGGAAATACATGTAGTTTACTGTAGGTCTTTTAAAGAAATTTGAAATAAAACCCATTATGTTGAATTTTATGGGCTAGTGTACTGTGGCAATGATACGCTTGGCTCAACATCAGGGTGTCAGTTACACCTGTATATAAAACGGAGCAATTTCATAAAACATATAAGCACAACAATTTGCTTAGCACAAAAACGTCTTTCTCAGTAAAAACAGGTTACCAGCAAAAACTCCATGTACTTTTCATGCTAAGCAAAACTAGCTGAATACCAGTCCAAAACAATAAACATCACCTGAAAATTTGGTTTGTTACCCCTTTTTTTGCCAAGGAAGAATTTGCATGCTAAGCAAATGGTTGTGCTTGCATGTTTTATAAAGTTGGCCCATGGCTGGCGCTGATAGTGTATCCCTCACGTTTAGAAAGAGGAGGGAAATGGTTTTTAATGTACTTGTAGAACAAATAGAGGACAATTAGGGTCTATGCTTGACAGAAAGTCCATGATTAAAAATCGTGTACACAACCTATGGGAGGCCTTCCAAAAACTCTAAGAGTACAAACCAAAGAGAGACAATAGGGGGTCCACGATGTAAGTTGTTTGTACACACTGTGGGTTTGTTTATGGTGTATATATGGAGGACACATCCCTGACGCCATGTACATGTACGGTGAATCGGGGTTAGGTGTGTAATCGAGGACGTCCTCGATTGAGATTTGTGTACAAAACCAATAAGAGCCGTCGGAAAGTATGGTACAAAGGAAATCGTTCAGAGAAACCAAAGAAATCCTTGATTTACACCATAAACAAACATGTGTGTGTGTTTTCATTTAGTACATGAACAACAGTACAATGTGCCACATTTGCAAAATACCGGTAGCTTAGATAGAATTAATTACATGTAATTTGTGCAAAAACATGATATAAATGGTTTACATTTAATGGCCTAATTAGCTACATGTACCCCTTAGTGACTGCTTTTACTAGAAAGTGTCCTGAATCCACCAAAGTCCAACAAGTTTGTCAAGCAAAAACTGCTGTTGTCCTGAGTCCATCAGAATCTACCAGTATAAATTCTAGAGATATCCTGATAAATCCATACAAAATCCACCAGAGTTCGGATGGATAAGGATACAATGCAGGTTGTAGGTTGCATTGTAGTGTTTCTCCATAGGAGTCCACACATTAGATGTACATGTACATGTATACTGTACGTAATCCATTTTGCAGTTCTGCAAAATAGTGTAGTATTGCAAAATCTCGTATAGTATTGCTAGGCTTACAATCCTGAATCCATCAAAGTCTCCCAGTTTGTTCAATATCATATTGAACAAACTGGGGGACTTTGGTGGATTTAGGATTGGTATCCTAAATCCACCGAAATCTCCTGCAAAATAGGGAATGGATACTGATGGATTCAGGATGGGTTAAATTTGTTGTACACGTTACGTACATGGTGGCCTACAAAAATATGTGGCCCGATCAAGAGAAATGAGTTGTATGCCGCTATTGTCTTATTGGCATACAGGCCAAAACAACGTAAAGGATGATTTTTTTTGGAAATTGAGATTAATGTAGTATTTAATAAACTCTTCAATTATATTTCCAAAAGTATCTTAGCATATTTTTGTTGAGAAATGTATATATTTGAGTGATTTTCGGCACCACTATAAAAGGACATGTGACTCATTTCCCTTGATCACGCCACATTGGTGCAAGTGAAATGCGTCGTTAAACATTCAGCATTTGCTATTGATGTTTGTATGAGCTTTAGGATAACTAAATTAGCTTCCAAATGCAGTTTGTTTCACCCTACCTTATTTGCTCAATTCAAAGATATGTTTGATTATTCACCGGCACTCAAAATCAAGTATGTGGCACGTTTAAAAAAAGAATGCTTCTATAAAGTGCCAAACGATACTAGAATTATATGTACTGTACTGTACTGTACTGTAGGTGATTGCGTAGAGGCTGAGATACAAGAGTGAGGGTTTAAGTGTCCTCTACATCCCCGGCTGTCTTCCCTTTTATTTTATTTCCTTTCTTCCCCACCCCTTTCTAGGGACACCTGCCAGATCAGGTTATAATTCATCCTGGCTAGCTTAGGTAGGGTCAGAGGCGCCTGACCCCTGGAAAGGTCAAGACTTCACCGATGTCACCAGGGGTACATACACACAGATCCCCTGGTGACGGGAAAGGCGTATCCCCATACTGAGGTTTGGGTTCTGGCATGGTGTTCTGTCTTTCTCTGCATTTATCTTTTTTACTTTCCTATTCGGTTCCCTCCGGACCCTTTTAACTCAAGCATTATGCCAGCATTTAACATTGTTGTAAGCCAGGTTTAGATGCCTGCACCAAACTATCCAGCATTTGCCAGCTTGGTTAGAGATAAGGATGATGAATTTCGCTTGGTTGGAGGGGAGCAACTAAACCTCTGTCAGAATTAACACCAAGATGACAACAAAGGCCTGTAAGAACTCCACCAACATGCCCTGCTATAGCGCGGAGGCTACTACAGTACCTTTATACCAATGATGGAGATGTGACAAATGAGAGGTGGCAATGCCCAAGACCCCAATGAGACCCCAACTCTGCTTACAGAGTAAGGGGAAAAGATGCTAAATATTCCTCTGGCAGATTGCTACACTGTAGCTCATGATGGGCTAGATCCAGATTTGCTCTGACAATTACAAGGGATCAGGATGCAACCACAGTACACGCGCCTATAATGTAAGTTCACTGCGCACTGATGAAAGTCTAGATGCTCTACTGGAGGAAGTAGAGAAAACCAACTGGTATGCAATAGACCTTGCAGAAACCAGACGGCCAGAAAACGATATTAAACTAAACTGTTCATACGGTACATCTGATATACCTCAGCTGCCACCAAAAGAAGTCTGAATGGAGTTTGCTTTCTGAAACATAAAACATCAAAATCAATATCGTGAAGTTTAGAGGATACTCGGACAGAGTAGCAATGCTGAAGCTTCATATCAAGAACAACAAAACTACACACTGAAACTAATTCAAGTTTATGCACCAACCACAAGTCGTGATGACAAAGCTTTCTACAAAGAAGTACATGTAGGCCAAGCACTTGGAGATGACAAGACGACTTACACAATCATTATGGGCGACTTGAATGCGAAAATAGGATTAAGGAAGGATCTGGAAAAGAAAGGTCTTTAGGCCCATTTGGAATTGGGGAAAGGAATGAGAGAGGAGAAAGATTACTGGATTTTGTAGCAAACAGGGATATCTTTATTGGAATATTTTTTCAAAAGTCTCTAAAGAGATACATGTACTTGAGATGGGAGAGCCCAAATGCAACAACACACAATCTCATTGACTACATAATAAGCGACAGGAAGGATGTACTGATGAATGTAGCAACAGTCCCAAAAGTGGACATTGGAAGTCGCCACCAGTTAGTGAGGGCCAAAGTAAGGATAGACAAGAAACTTGAACGACTGAAGATGTTGAAACGACTTAGAAAAGCAACAGCTTAGATTCTTAGAAGTGCTTACTTGCTTACATGTAAGTCGGCAGTGTCTGCCGGATATTGGCTCGATCTCCACTGTTCCCTGTTGCCCGTAGCAGTAGACAGCTCTTCTTTTAGGAATCCTGACAAATGCTGTCCACATAAGTAAGATTCGGTCTTCCTCTGGATCTTTTGTCATGGGAGGGAGCCCAGAGAACCAGGTTGTTGACAGAAAGCTAAATGCGCCTATCACATTGTTTCATAACACATATCACCATGATCACTGATAATGTGTAGCATTACCGGCAATATGTAAGTTATCTTGTTTGAGTATGGTTTTCATGAATATGATGTCCTTTTTATGCTATACCCATGTAAGTAAAGTTAGGAATACCCCAACATCAGGGTGACACTGGTGGTATGAATCTCCCGCTATCGGTGAAGACGTAATCCCATACATGTACTTCACTATGAAGAAGCCCACTGTTCGCCTAGATTTCCACACTTTATTAGCTTTGTATATTGCTTGCTAAATGGTAATTAAACTCATAATTGTGGAGTGCCGTGGTCGCGTGGTCTGGAGCATTGAAGACTATGGTGCATGTGCCCTTTGGGCAAGGCACTTTGTCACTCATTGTTTCTCTCCACCCAGGAGTAAATAGTTACCTGTGAGGGCGGAGATAATTGTTATTAGCTGCTTTGTGCCAAAATGGCAGCATTGAGCTGTATACTCCCCTGGGAGCTGAGATGGTATTTGGAATGGGCCCAATGAGCAAGGATAATAGTGACACAGTGCCTTGAGTACCAGTTCTGGTAGATATTTGCGCTATAATATTTAATTATTATAATTTATTTCAAACATGTACATTG
Source organism: Crossaster papposus (assembly GCA_037893245.1). NCBI lineage: Eukaryota > Metazoa > Echinodermata > Asteroidea > Velatida > Solasteridae > Crossaster > Crossaster papposus. Next base: position 37,533 of record JBAIAA010000808.1, on the reverse strand, counting down.
TAATTATTATAATGTTCTTAGAGTTTGCATTTATAGTACTTACTGGAACAGGGTACCAGATTGAAGAAAACAAATACAATGTTTACAAAATAGCATTGAGTTACCCTTCATCAACCCTAACATCACCCAATAAGTGCAAAATAATACTCAAGTAAACTGCAGTATGCAGTACTCTTACTTTACTTACTGGCCTATAAGTGAGTACATGTAGTATTTTGTAGTACTGTACTCCAAGGACATTGGGGTTAAGGAAACCCACTCAAAAATGTGAATCTCGGAAGCTGATGTTAAAGTTGCTCGTTAATATACAACTACATTGGTGCGAGTCAATACAGCATGCACAATGAGATTATGGCTTTAGGGTGTAAGCTGCGAATTTTGTGAGCATTATAATGTTGAACTAGAAATATGTGCATTTGTTTGTGTGAAGCCTGGCTTTCATTTTGAAAATTTACCATGTGCAAATGGCATTCTAAACTTTTCGTCTGACAAGTAGCATATTTGAAAAATTGATTACATAAGTAGCTGACCCTATAATCCCAAAACTGCCATGCCTAAAGTTGATGTTTGCTAGTTACCCCTCGAGTACTTTTACTATAAAGTATCCCGGATCTGCCAAAATCCACCAGCATATGGTCATCCACACGAAAAGTTGTTGTTAGTGATTGCTTATTATGGAGGTAGTGCTAAATCCATCAAAATCCTGCATTATTGCTAGGCTTAAAATCTTCAATCCATCAAAATGTCCCAGTCTTCAAGATGGAAGAATCCTGAATCTGCCAAACAACTCCAAAGCAGGAAGTTTTGATGGATTCAGGTACAGGTTACCGGTAGATTAAAACTAATAGATCAATGGGCCGAATGCATAACAGCTACAGTAGCAATATTGCTTATAAGCTCCAAGCACCGAGAAAAATCTCATTAAGCAAAAGTAATTGCTTAAAAGCATAAAATAACCTTTTGCTTTGACTAACAGCTTTTTATTAAGCTTGACTAGCAAATGCTTTAATTTTCTGAACAATAGTGCTATATTTATCCAGATGTGCGCCAAGGCGTGCATCAACATAAAGTTTATTATATAGACGCTTGTTTGGATTTTTATCCCCACTTGCTTTCTAAAATGGCAGCGGATAATTTGACGATGTTGGTTGCCAATCTTGCCAATAAAATACAGTGTACAGTTGACTCCTGGGGCCAATTTAGTCATAGAGCTGCTTAAGCACAACAATTGCTTTTAAAGCACAACACTTTACTTAGAAAGATTTGCGGTAACACCGTGTGTAAGGATCTCTTTTGAGAAGAGGTAGGGTAGTTCTGATAAAAACCAGTGGTTTAACGCGACGTTTCAACCAGTATGCTCTGTAAAATGAGCTTAACAGCCACAACTCCTTGTGATGTACATTTTTTGTGATTAGTATTTAGCTGTTTTTAGCTTAGCATAACAAACACGTGGAATGTTTGCTTGAAACCTGATTTTATGCAAGGGTTTTTGTGCTCAAACACATTTGTCTGCTGAAGCAGCTATGATGAAATTGGCCTCTGATAATAAGAGCACTGTTAATATAACATGCTACTTACAACAAGAAAAACAAGTTTTTCCAGTTTTCTATTACATACTGATAATACAAGGTACAGTGTTATAACGAGGTAATTTGTCCCCAAATAAAGGTGTTTGACAGTAATTGTAGAGAAGTGTCAACTACCAAACAAGTACATGTAGCAAGGAAATAAAAGTGGAGGGCACATGATGGTAATGGTCGGTCTTGCCTGATATTGTGATAAGGAGGAGCTACATCATGTAAAGCTACCAATTGGGGAACTTGAAGTTGAAACTCTACAAGTAATTGCTTATTGCAAGCAAAAGCTTGTTTTTATGTATACAGTCTGGGAAGCATTTGCTTTCCAGAAACAGGAATTATAAAACTGTAAGAAAAAGCCTAGAAAAAGCAATTGCTATTGTTTATGTATTTGGCCCAATCTTTTACTTTTGCGTTTGTTTGTTATACATTTCTTATTTGTATGTTTAAAAATGTAAGCAAAAGGCGACAAAAAGCTATTACTACATTTGGCCCAATGTTGTGCGTTATTTTGAAACAGTTGATTTTATGTATGCAGATAAATGTGTCATAACTAGTATTACAATTTTGAAATCGACAATGGGCCATATGAATAAAAGAATAGTATAATTTGCTTTTACTACCACTTTTCAAGCATTTTCTAGCATCTGTATGAATACAAATGAAGCAAAAGGTTTCACTGGAAAGCATTTGCTAGAATAGTACCGGTAGTATTTGTTCCATTTGGTATGAATAAAAAATGAGTAAGTGCTTCAGATTTGCAGTATTTACTTTTCATTTTTCAAGGTTGGGTTGAAGCTACATACATGTATGCACAGTGTACCTTGAAAAAAAGAAAAGCAAATACTAGTATGCAAAATAGGAGCTTTTATATGTGTGGTTAGGCAGGAAAAGGAATAAACTATTCGGCTGTGCAATCAACTACAAGTAAGAAGCATAATTTACTACTATTTCAACTAGTAAATGCTAAACAGTAAAACTTGACGTTATTCATACAAATTGAAGCATTTGCTTTCCCCAATGCGTGTACCAGTACCATAAAGTAAATGCTTTTGCCTGTACTTCAGAGCATTTGCTAGTTTTTATTTTACATTTTATTTTTTTCATTTAAATATGCTCAAAATAAGTCTCAAATAGTATTTTTAGTATTACTGTAGGTGGCATTAGGATTAAACAAGGTCTGCCTCATATTGTTTTGTACATAAACGAGTCGGGGTACAGTGCAGGACCATTGAGAAAGGTCCACATGTATAAAGAAAACCTTTTTTATCAGGCTCAAGTTCCTCTTATTTCTAGGAAATGATAGGTCCTGTGCGAAAGAAAATTCATGGATAGCCTTCAGTAAAGTAGTTCACTAACCAAATAAATGCAGCTTTAGCTCAGAAAATGCCACAAATTGAAAAGTGAAAATAGAAAGGCTTACCAGTAATGGTGGTGCTGCAGCATTGACTATAGTGAGTGCTACATGGAAACTTCAGTTTGGCAAGTGTGTTAGGCTTTGTATTCCAAGATCCTTCTTCAAAATGCAAGGAGACATGACCTACCTGAACATAGATAGGCGTTTAGGGGGAAAATGAGCTATCCATTTTCCATTTATAAGATATTCAATATACTGTAACTTTGCAAGTGTCGTTCCCCGCACACACTATTTACGTCACCATGTTTGTTTGCATTATTTCCATGCTATGATTTTCAGGATGCCATACCCAATTAGCTAATGTTTTGAGGAAATATAAACCAAAAGTAAACAAAAACAGCTGTTGTCCTTTTTTCGCGATTGCCGTCCAGCGATTGCGAATTTTTCTTTATACAAATCAATTGTTCAGAATAATTACAGGATATCTAGCGCAATCATTTTGCTGGATGCCTAGAATCAGTATATACTTTCATATGAGTAAGATATTCCTTAATAATTCGGTAGTAAAATGTTTCGATATCTGCAAATGGTGTATACTACCTTTAAGCAGCTTGTGAGGGGTACAAATAGGTTTTTGTTATGATTCTCAATCGATTGCAGGCATTTATTTGCACCAAAACCACTCCTTGGAGAAAAACGGCCTTTACTTTTTTGTCACACGGGAATTGTCGCGACAGATCAAAATCAAATGTATCAACAACTACCTTTTATTGTACATAGACCCACAAACCCACATTTCTGCATAATTCACGTAGACCCTATGGGGAATTAATTGTAATGGTTATTTTAATGATTCACAACTTCCATATGCTTAAATGGCCTTTTATTGCAAGATCTTGCAGGAAACAAAAACGAAAAAAGCAACTCCCCAAACCCCCCCCCCCAAAAAAAAAAACAAAAAAAAAACCAAAACAACCAAAACCCAAAACCAACAAGTTTAGTAAATATTCTTAATTATTTGCTTTAAAACAACATGCTTCTAATGGCTATAGAAAACTGCCAAACATTCTAAGATTTCATTTGGGTAGTAATATTGTAGCTCTAAAGATAAATTCAGGGACACCATTACGGCTACGTCTACTCCAAAATTCTGATGTGCGCCTATGCTGAAAAAAGTAGGGGTAGTTTGATGTGGTGTGTATTGGTGGATAATACTAGTCAGACAGACTGAGGTGTGTGTTTTGTACAGAGTTGTATGACTCGAGTCCAGGACTCGGACTCGAGTCCGTCTCGAGTCACAATTTTGGTGACTCGGACTTGACTCGAGTCACGTCGACAAAAGACTCGGACTCGGAGTCGGACTCGACTACCATGACTCGGACTTGACCTCGAGGACTCGTGACTCGAGTCACGTATTTTCACCAACAATACCTTTTTTATTTTTTTGTAAATATTAAAAACAATTGCAATGAACCGATCGTCATGCACATTGGGGAATATTAACGTTGAGCACACGAAATAAGCAGTTACACTGATGTTGCAAGTAATAGTGTTCGTGATTACTGTGTTGCTATGGCCATGTAGTGTACAGCGCACGTACATGTACATGTGTATGTTCAATACGCATAATAACACTGGGATATATTTCTGTAAAAGCATTATTGTGCACGACAACAATATTAACGCTGGTATTCTGTCAACCTTAACACCATAGCCACTGCTTGATGCATATTACCAGGGAAATTGGAATTCGTCTCCGGAATCCGAATAACGGCTTTAGCTGGCTGCGGCTATATCGCTACCTCTTTTTAATGTTAAAACACAGGCGGCTTACGCGCTGATCTAGCCATAGACGCAACCGAAGCTGACCATAGTCTGGCATGTCTGGTACCTGTCAAAACACCACCTGTATATTGCACTGAGATGGCTGTGTGTTGTTTGCGATCAATACTATAGTGATCCAGTCATCTAAGTGAACTGGTTGAAGTATTTTAACTATTTAATTATTTAAACTTAAGTGACTCGTGACTCAGACTTGGACTCTAACCAAGTGACTCGGGACTCGGACTCGGACTCGGACCAAGTGACTCGGACTCGGACTCGACATAGGTGACTCGACTACAACACTGGTTTTGTATAGTACATGTACCAGTCAGACAAACTGAAGTGTGTATTGGTGGACAATACAAGTCAGACAGACTGAGGTGTATGGGTAAATTGGTAAAAATACAAAATCTGCTATAGATCATCCTTAAGTGGAATACTGGATGTAAGTCTGTTGCATCACGGCCAAGCCACTCGTCTTTGATATAACTCTGAGGAAATAATCGTTAACCTACATTAACTACGTACCTGTGAAATATAATTTGACAGGCAGGTTAAAACGCCATGAAATGTGGTTTGCCAAAATTTACAAATGCACCATGAATAAAAGAGTCTTTATTTTACCACTGTAAAGATTAACCTGATTAAAACTACAAGTATACTTCATAAACATGTAACCGAAACAGTTTAACAATTATTTCCTTAAGTTAATTGCGGCAGTTTGTTTCTTGATTACTTCGTCTTCAAGTGTGCAATTTCAGTTCTTGTATGTACCGTAAATAACAGCTTAAATTAGTGGTTTTCTAACCCAAAATCCGCACCGTCGGCGCAAACTCCACAGAAATAGACACCTGATGTCGGAACAAGCCCTCGAGTTAAATATGTAAAGGGAAAGAAGTGTGCATTAGAAATTTCTAGTCTTACAGTCAAAAATGATGTCAAAAATGATAATTTCAGGCTTGTATGTACCGTAAATAACAGCCTAAATTAGTGGGTTTTTTTCCCAAAACCCAAACCGTTGGCGCGAATTCCACTAAACTGGAGACCTGATGTCGGAACAAGCGCTCGAGTTAAATATGTAAAGGGAAAGAAGTGTGCATTAGAAATTACCAGTCTTACAGTCAAAAATGATGTCAAAAATAATAATTTCAGGCTTGTATGTACCGTAAATAACAGCCTAAATTAGTGGGGGTTTTTCTCAAAACCCGAACCGTTGGCGCAAACTCCACAGAAATAGACACCTGATGTCGGAACAAGCCCTCGAGTTAAATATGTAAAGAGAAAGAAGTGTGCCTTAGAAATTTCCAGTCTTACAGTCAAAAATGATGTAAAAAATGATAATTTCAGGCTTGTATGTACCGTAAATAACAGCCTAAATTAGTGGTTTTTTTCACCAAAACCCGAACCGTTGGCGCAAATTCCACGAAACTGGAGACCTGATGTCGGAACAAGCCCTCGAGTTAAATTTGTAAAGGGAAAGAAGTGTGCATTAGAAATTTCCAGTCTTACAGTCAAAAATGATGTCAAAAATAATCATTTTAGGCTTGTATGTACCGTAAATAACAGCTTAAATTAGTGGTTTTCTAACCCAAAATCCGCACCGTCGGCGCAAACTCCACAGAAATAGACACCTGATGTCGGAACAAGCCCTCGAGCTAAATATGTAAAAAGCAAGAAGTGTGCATTAGAAATTTCCAGTCTTACAGTCAAAAATGATGTCAAAAATGATAAATTTGTTCAGGCTTGTATGTACCGTAAATAACAGCTTAAATTAGTGGTTTTCTAACCCAAAATTCGCACCATCGGCGCAAACTCCACAGAAATAGACACCTGGTGTCGGAACAAGCCCTAGAGTTAAATATGTAAAGGGAAAGAAGTGTGCATTAGAAATGTCCAGTCTTACAGTCAAAAATGATGTCAAAAATGATAATTTTAGGCTTGTATGTACCGTAAATAACAGCTTAAATTAGTGGTTTTCTAACCCAAAATCCGCACCGTCGGCGCAAACTCCATAGAAATAGACACCTGATGTCGGAACAAGCCCTCGAGTTAAATATGTATAAAGAGAAAGAAGTGTGCATTAGAAATTTCCAGTCTTACAGTCAAAAATGATGTCAAAAATGATACATTTTTTCAGGCTTGTATGTACCGTAAATAACAGCTTAAATTAGTGGTTTTCTAAACCAAAATCCGCACCGTCGGCGCAAACTCCACAGAAATAGACACCTGATGTCGGAACAAGCCCTCGAGTTAAATTTGTAAAGGGAAAGAAGTGTGCATTAGAAATTTCCAGTCTTACAGTCAAAAATGATGTCAAAAATGATAAATTTTTTCAGGCTTGTATGTACCGTAAATAACAGCTTAAATTAGTGGTTTTCTAACCCAAAATCCGCACCGTCGGCACAAACTCCACAGAAATAGACACCTGATGTCGGAACAAGCCCTCGAGTTAAATATGTAAAGAGAAAAAAGTGTGCATTATAAATTTCCAGTCTTACAGTCAAAAATGATATTTTTTTTCAGCCTTGTATGTACCGTAAATAACAGCTTAAATTAGTGGTTTTCTAACCCAAAATCCGCATCGTCGGCGCAAACTCCACAGAAATAGACACCTGATGTCGGAACAAGCCCTCGAGTTAAATATGTAAAGAGAAAGAAGTGTGCATTAGAAATTTCCAGTCTTACAGTCAAAAATAATGTCAAAAATGATAATTTTTTTCTGGCTTGTATGTACCGTAAATAACAGCTTAAATTAGTGGTTTTCTAACCCAAAATCCGCACCGTCGGCGCAAACTCCACAGAAATAGACACCTGATGTCGGAACAAGCCCTCGAGTTAAATATGTAAAGGGAAAGAAGTGTGCATTAGAAATTTCTAGTCTTACAGTCAAAAATGATGTCAAAAATAATAATTTCAGGCTTGTATGTACCGTAAATAACAGCCTAAATTAGTGGGTTTTTTTCTCAAAACCCGAACCGTTGACGCAAACTCCACAGAAATAGACACCTGATGTCGGAACAAGCCCTCGAGTTAAATATGTAAAGAGAAAGAAGTGTGCCTTAGAAATGTCCAGTCTTACAGTCAAAAATGATGTAAAAAATGATAATTTCAGGCTTGTATGTACCGTAAATAACAGCCTAAATTAGTGTTTTTTTTCACCAAAACCCGAACCGTTGGCGCAAATTCCACGAAACTGGAGACCTGATGTCGGAACAAGCCCTCGAGTTAAATTTGTAAAGGGAAAGAAGTGTGCATTAGAAATTTCCAGTCTTGCAGTCAAAAATGATGTCAAAAATGATAATTTTAGGCTTGTATGTGCCGTAAATAACAGCTTAACCAGTTCGCGCCAGGATTATTTTAACATCGCCGAGCCGACAGGCGGGATTATTTTTAACGAAACTCGATCCGAAGCGTGTTCAGGCTGATAGTGCCGGGAAGCACACCCACGCATTTCCAGCCTTGCGCGCTGCTGACATACATTTCCGAACTTGAACTTGGCGTGTTTATGCGTCATCCGTTTTGAATTTGGGGAAATTGTTGCGTTTATATACGTCATCCGGCGCGAACTGGTTAAATTAGTGGTTTGTTTACCCAAAATCCCCACCGTCGGCGCAAACTCCACAGAAATAGACACCTGATGTCGAAACAAGCCCTCGAGTTAAATATGTAAAGACAAAGAAGTGTGCATTAGAAATTTCCAGTCTTAGTCAAAAATGATGTCAAAAATGATAATTTCAGGCTTGTATTTACCGTAAATAACAGCCTAAATTAGTGGGTTTTTTTCCCAAAACTCGAACCGTTGGCGCAAATTCCACGAAACTGGAGACCTGATGTCGTATCAAGCCCTCGAGATAAATTTGTAAAGGGAAACAAGTGTGCATTAGAAATGTCCAGTCTTACAGTCAAAAATGATGTCAAAAATGATAATTTCAGGCTTGTATGTACCGTAAATAACAGCCTAAATTAGTGGGTTTTTTTCCCAAAACCCAAACCGTTGGCGCAAATTCCACGAAACTGGAGACCTGATGTCGGAACAAGCCCTCGAGTTAAATATGTAAAGGGAAAGAAGTGTGCATTAGAAATTTCCAGTCTTACAGTCAAAAATGATGTCAAAAATGATACATTTTTTCAGGCTTGTATGTACCGTAAATAACAGCTTAAATTAGTGGTTTTCTAAACCAAAATCCGCACCGTCGGCGCAAACTCCACAGAAATAGACACCTGATGTCGGAACAAGCCCTCGAGTTAAATTTGTAAAGGGAAAGAAGTGTGCATTAGAAATTTCCAGTCTTACAGTCAAAAATGATGTCAAAAATGATAAATTTTTTCAGGCTTGTATGTACCGTAAATAACAGCTTAAATTAGTGGTTTTCTAACCCAAAATCCGCACCGTCGGCACAAACTCCACAGAAATAGACACCTGATGTCGGAACAAGCCCTCGAGTTAAATATGTAAAGATAAAAAAGTGTGCATTAGAAATTTCCAGTCTTACAGTCAAAAATGATAATTTTTTTCAGCCTTGTATGTACCGTAAATAACAGCTTAAATTAGTGGTTTTCTAACCCAAAATCCGCATCGTCGGCGCAAACTCCACAGAAATAGACACCTGATGTCGGAACAAGCCCTCGAGTTAAATATGTATAAAGAGAAAGAAGTGTGCATTAGAAATTTTCAGTCTTACAGTCAAAAATGATGTCAAAAATGATAATTTCAGGCTTGTATGTACCGTAAATAACAGCTTAAATTGGTGGTTTTCTAACCCAAAATCCCACCGTCGGCGCAAACTCCACAGAAATAGACACCTGATATCGGAACAAGCCCTCGAGTTAAATATGTAAAGAGAAAGAAGTGTGCATTTGAAATTTCCAGTCTTACAGTCAAAAATGATGTCAAAAATGATAATTTTAGGCTTGTATGTACCGTAAATAACAGCTTAAATTAGTGGTTTTCTAACCCAAAATCCGCACCGTCGGCGCAAACTCCACAAAATAGACACCTGATGTCGAAACAAGCCCTCGAGTTAAATATGTAGAGGGAAAGAAGTGTGCATTAGAAATGTTCAGTCTTACAGTCAAAAATGATGTCAAAAATGACAATTTCAGGCTTGTATGTACCGTAAATAACAGCTTAAATTAGTGGTTTTCTAAACCAAAATCCGCACCGTCGGCGCAAACTCCACAGAAATAGACACCTGATGTCGGAACAAGTCTTCGAGTTAAATTTGTAAAGGGAAAGAAGTGTGCATTAGAAATTTCCAGTCTTACAGTCAAAAATGATGTCGAAAATGATAATTTCAGACTTGTATGTACCGTAAATAACAGCTTAAATTAGTGGTTTTCTAACCCAAAATCCGCACCGTCGGCGCAAACTCCACAGAAATAGACACCTGATGTCGGAACAAGCCCTCGAGTTAAATATGTAAAGAGAAAGAAGTGTGCATTAGAAATTTCCAGTCTTACAGTCAAAAATGATGTCAAAAATGATAATTTCAGGCTTGTATGTACCGTAAATAACAGCTTAAATTAGTGGTTTTCTAAACCAAAATCCGCACCGTCGGCGCAAACTCCACAGAAATAGACACCTGATGTCGGAACAAGCCCTCGAGTTAAATATGTATAAAGAGAAAGAAGTGTGCATTAGAAATTTCCAGTCTTACAGTCAAAAATGATGTCAAAAATGATAATTTCAGGCTTGTATGTACCGTAAATAACAGCTTAAATTGGTGGTTTTCTAACCCAAAATCCCACCGTCGGCGCAAACTCCACAGAAATAGACACCTGATGTCGGAACAAGCCCTCGAGTTAAATATGTAAAGAGAAAGAAGTGTGCATTTGAAATTTCCAGTCTTACAGTCAAAAATGATGTCAAAAATGATAATTTTAGGCTTGTATGTACCGTAAATAACAGCTTAAATTAGTGGTTTTCTAACCCAAAATCCGCACCGTCGGCGCAAACTCCACAAAATAGACACATGATGTCGAAACAAGCCCTCGAGTTAAATATGTAGAGGGAAAGAAGTGTGCATTAGAAATGTTCAGTCTTACAGTCAAAAATGATGTCAAAAATGACAATTTCAGGCTTGTATGTACCGTAAATAACAGCTTAAATTAGTGGTTTTCTAACCCAAAATTCGCACCATCGGCGCAAACTCCACAGAAATAGACACCTGGTGTCGGAACAAGCCCTCGAGTTAAATATGTAAAGGAAAAGAAGTGTGCATTAAAAAATTTCCAGTCTTACAGTCAAAAATGATGTCAAAAATGATAATTTTAGGCTTGTATGTACCGTAAATAACAGCTTAAATTAGTGGTTTTCTAACCCAAAATCTGCACCGTCGGCGCAAACTCCACAGAAATAGACACCTGATGTCGGAACAAGCCCTCGAGTTAAATATGTATCAAGAGAAAGAAGTGTGCATTAGAAATTTCCAGTCTTACAGTCAAAAATGATGTCAAAAATGATACATTTTTTCAGGCTTGTATGTACCGTAAATAACAGCTTAAATTAGTGGTTTTCTAAACCAAAATCCGCACCGTCGGCGCAAACTCCACAGAAATAGACACTTGATGTCGGAACAAGCCCTCGAGTTAAATTTGTAAAGGGAAAGAAGTGTGCATTAGAAATTTCCAGTCTTACAGTCAAAAATGATGTCAAAAATGATAATTTTAGGCTTGTATGTACCGTAAATAACAGCTTAAATTAGTGGTTTTCTAACCCAAAATCCGCATCGTCGGCGCAAACTCCACAGAAATAGACACCTGATGTCGGAACAAGCCCTCGAGTTAAATATGTAGAGGGAAAGAAGTGTGCATTATAAATTGTCAGTCTTACAGTCAAAAATGATGTCAAAAATGATAAATATTTTCAGGCTTGTATGTACCGTAAATAACAGCTTAAATTAGTGGTTTTCTAACCCAAAATCCGCACCGTCGGCGCAAACTCCACAGAAATAGACACCTGATGTCGGAACAAGCCCTCGAGTTAAATATGTAACGAGAAAGAAGTGTGCATTAGAAATTTCCAGTCTTACAGTCAAAAATGATGTCAAAAATGATAAATATTTTCAGTCTTGTATGTACCGTAAATAACAGCTTAAATTAGTGGTTTTCTAGCCCAAAATCCGCACCGTCGGCGCAAACTCCACAGAAATAGACACCTGATGTCGGAACAAGCCCTCGAGTTAAATATGTAAAGAGAAAGAATTGTGCATTAGAAATTTCCAGTCTTACAGTCAAAAATGATGTCAAAAATGATAATTTCAGGCTTGTATGTACTGTAAATAACAGCTTAAATTAGTGGTTTTCTAACCCAAAATCCGCACCGTCGGCGCAAACTCCACAGAAATAGACACCTGGTGTCGGAACAAGCCCTCGAGTTAAATATGTAAAGAGAAAGAAGTGTGCATTAGAAATTTCCAGTCTTACAGTCAAAAATGATACATTTTTTTCAGGCTTGTATGTACCGTAAATAACAGCTTAAATTAGTGGTTTTCTAACCCAAAATCCGCACCGTCGGCGCAAACTCCAGAGAAATAGACACCGGATGTCGGAACAAGCCCTCGAGTTAAATATGTAAAGAGAAAGAAGTGTGCATTAGAAATTTCCAGTCTTACAGTCAAAAATGATGTCAAAAATGATAATTTCAGGCTTGTATGTACCGTAAAAAAACAGCTTAAATTAGTGGTTTTCTAACCCAAAATCCGCACCGTCGGCGCAAACTCCACAGAAATAGACACCGGATGTCGGAACAAGCCCTCGAGTTAAATATGTAAAGATAAAGAAGTGTGCATTAGAAATTTCCAGCCTTACAGTAAAAAATGATGTCAAAAATGATAACCTTTTTTCAGGCTTGTATGTACCGTAAATAACAGCTTAAATTGGTGGTTTTCTAACCCAAAATCCGCACCGTCGGCGCAAACTCCACAGAAATAGACACCTGGTGTCGGAACAAGCCCTCGAGTTAAATATGTAAAGTGAAGAAGTGTGCATTAGAAATTTCCAGTCTTACAGTCAAAAATGATAATTTTTTTCAGGCTTGTATGTACCGTAAATAACGGCTTAAATTAGTGGTTTTCTAACCCAAAATCCGCACCGTCGGCTCAAACTACACAGAAATAGACACCTGATGTCGGAACAAGCCCTCGAGTTAAATATGTAGAGGGAAAGAAGTGTGCATTAGAAATGTCTAGTCTTACAGTCAAAAATGATAATTTTTTTCAGGCTTGTATGTACCGTAAATAACAGCTTAAATTAGTGGTTTTCTAACCCAAAATTCGCACCATTGGCACAAACTCCACAGAAATAGACACCTGATGTCGGAACAAGCCCTCGAGTTAAATATGTAGAGGGAAAGAAGTGTGCATTAGAAATTTTCAGTCTTACAGTCAAAAATGATGTCAAAAATGATACATTTTTTCAGGCTTGTATGTACCGTAAATAACAGCTTAAATTAGTGGTTTTCTAACCAAAATCCGCACCGTCGGCGCAAACTCCACAGAAATAGACACCTGATGTCGGAACAAGCCTTCGAGTTAAATTTGTAAAGGGAAAGAAGTGTGCATTAGAAATTTTCAATCTTACAGTCAAAAATGATGTCGAAAATGATAATTTCAGGCTTGTATGTACCGTAAATAACAGCTTAAATTAGTGGTTTTCTAACCCAAAATCCGCACCGTCGGCGCAAACTCCACAGAAATAGACACCTGATGTCGGAACAAGCCCTCGAGTTAAATATGTAAAGAGAAAGAAGTGTGCATTAGAAATTTCCAGTCTTACAGTCAAAAATGATGTCAAAAATGATAATTTTAGGCTTGTATGTACCGTAAATAACAGCTTAAATTAGTGGTTTTCTAACCCAAAATCTGCACCGTCGGCGCAAACTCCACAGAAATAGACACCTGATGTCGGAACAAGCCCTCGAGTTAAATATGTATCAAGAGAAAGAAGTGTGCATTAGAAATTTCCAGTCTTACAGTCAAAAATGATGTCAAAAATGATACATTTTTTCAGGCTTGTATGTACCGTAAATAACAGCTTAAATTAGTGGTTTTCTAAACCAAAATCCGCACCGTCGGCGCAAACTCCACAGAAATAGACACCTGATGTCGGAACAAGCCCTCGAGTTAAATTTGTAAAGGGAAAGAAGTGTGCATTAGAAATTTCCAGTCTTACAGTCAAAAATGATGTCAAAAATGATAATTTTAGGCTTGTATGTACCGTAAATAACAGCTTAAATTAGTGGTTTTCTAACCCAAAATCCGCATCGTCGGCGCAAACTCCACAGAAATAGACACCTGATGTCGGAACAAGCCCTCGAGTTAAATATGTAGAGGGAAAGAAGTGTGCATTATAAATTGTCAGTCTTACAGTCAAAAATGATGTCAAAAATGATAAATATTTTCAGGCTTGTATGTACCGTAAATAACAGCTTAAATTAGTGGTTTTCTAACCCAAAATCCGCACCGTCGGCGCAAACTCCACAGAAATAGACACCTGATGTCGGAACAAGCCCTCGAGTTAAATATGTAACGAGAAAGAAGTGTGCATTAGAAATTTCCAGTCTTACAGTCAAAAATGATGTCAAAAATGATAAATATTTTCAGTCTTGTATGTACCGTAAATAACAGCTTAAATTAGTGGTTTTCTAGCCCAAAATCCGCACCGTCGGCGCAAACTCCACAGAAATAGACACCTGATGTCGGAACAAGCCCTCGAGTTAAATATGTAAAGAGAAAGAATTGTGCATTAGAAATTTCCAGTCTTACAGTCAAAAATGATGTCAAAAATGATAATTTCAGGCTTGTATGTACTGTAAATAACAGCTTAAATTAGTGGTTTTCTAACCCAAAATCCGCACCGTCGGCGCAAACTCCACAGAAATAGACACCTGGTGTCGGAACAAGCCCTCGAGTTAAATATGTAAAGAGAAAGAAGTGTGCATTAGAAATTTCCAGTCTTACAGTCAAAAATGATGTCAAAAATGATACATTTTTTCAGGCTTGTATGTACCGTAAATAACAGCTTAAATTAGTGGTTTTCTAACCCAAAATCCGCACCGTCGGCGCAAACTCCAGAGAAATAGACACCGGATGTCGGAACAAGCCCTCGAGTTAAATATGTAAAGAGAAAGAAGTGTGCATTAGAAATTTCCAGTCTTACAGTAAAAAATGATGTCAAAAATGATAATTTCAGGCTTGTATGTACCGTAAAAAAACAGCTTAAATTAGTGGTTTTCTAACCCAAAATCCGCACCGTCGGCGCAAACTCCACAGAAATAGACACCTGATGTCGGAACAAGCCCTCGAGTTAAATATGTAGAGGGAAAGAAGTGTGCATTATAAATTTCCAGTCTTACAGTCAAAAATGATGTCAAAAATGATAAATATTTTCAGTCTTGTATGTACCGTAAAAAAACAGCTTAAATTAGTGGTTTTCTAACCCAAAATCCGCACCGTCGGCGCAAACTCCACAGAAATAGACACCTGATGTCGGAACAAGCCCTCGAGTTAAATATGTAGAGGGAAAGAAGTGTGCATTATAAATTTCCAGTCTTACAGTCAAAAATGATGTCAAAAATGATAAATATTTTCAGTCTTGTATGTACCGTAAATAACAGCTTAAATTGGTGGTTTTCTAACCCAAAATCCGCACCGTCGGCGCAAACTCCACAGAAATAGACACCTGGTGTCGGAACAAGCCCTCGAGTTAAATATGTAGAGGGAAAGAAGTGTGCATTAGAAATTTCTAGTCTTACAGTCAAAAATGATAATTTTTTTCAGGCTTGTATGTACCGTAAATAACAGCTTAAATTAGTGGTTTTCTAACCCAAAATTCGCACCATTGGCGCAAACTCCACAGAAATAGACACCTGATGTCGGAACAAGCCCTCGAGTTAAATATGTAGAGGGAAAGAAGTGTGCATTAGAAATTTTCAATCTTACAGTCAAAAATGATGTCGAAAATGATAATTTCAGGCTTGTATGTACCGTAAATAACAGCTTAAATTAGTGGTTTTCTAACCCAAAATCCGCACCGTCGGCGCAAACTCCACAGAAATAGACACCTGATGTCGGAACAAGCCCTCGAGTTAAATATGTAAAGAGAAAGAAGTGTGCATTAGAAATTTCCAGTCTTACAGTCAAAAATGATGTCAAAAATGATAATTTCAGGCTTGTATGTACCGTAAATAACAGCTTAAATTAGTGGTTTTCTAAACCAAAATCCGCACCGTCGGCGCAAACTCCACAGAAATAGACACCTGATGTCGGAACAAGCCCTCGAGTTAAATATGTATAAAGAGAAAGAAGTGTGCATTAGAAATTTCCAGTCTTACAGTCAAAAATGATGTCAAAAATGATACATTTTTTCAGGCTTGTATGTACCGTAAATAACAGCTTAAATTGGTGGTTTTCTAACCCAAAATCCCACCGTCGGCGCAAACTCCACAGAAATAGACACCTGATGTCGGAACAAGCCCTCGAGTTAAATATGTAAAGAGAAAGAAGTGTGCATTAGAAATTTCCAGTCTTACAGTCAAAAATGATGTCAAAAATGATAATTTCAGGCTTGTATGTACCGTAAATAACAGCTTAAATTGGTGGTTTTCTAACCCAAAATCCCACCGTCGGCGCAAACTCCACAGAAATAGACACCTGATGTCGGAACAAGCCCTCGAGTTAAATATGTAAAGAGAAAGAAGTGTGCATTAGAAATTTCCAGTCTTACAGTCAAAAATGATGTCAAAAATGATAATTTTAGGCTTGTATGTACCGTAAATAACAGCTTAAATTAGTGGTTTTCTAACCCAAAATTCGCACCATTGGCGCAAACTCCACAGAAATAGACACCTGATGTCGGAACAAGCCCTCGAGTTAAATATGTAGAGGGAAAGAAGTGTGCATTAGAAATTTTCAGTCTTACAGTCAAAAATGATGTCAAAATGATAAATATTTTCAGTCTTGTATGTACCGTAAATAACAGCTTAAATTAGTGGTTTTCTAGCCCAAAATCCGCACCGTCGGCGCAAACTCCACAGAAATAGACACCTGATTTCGGAACAAGCCCTCGAGTTAAATATGTAAAGAGAAAGAATTGTGCATTAGAAATTTCCAGTCTTACAGTCAAAAATGATGTCAAAAATGATAATTTCAGGCTTGTATGTACTGTAAATAACAGCTTAAATTAGTGGTTTTCTAACCCAAAATCCGCACCGTCGGCGCAAACTCCACAGAAATAGACACCTGGTGTCGGAACAAGCCCTCGAGTTAAATATGTAAAGAGAAAGAAGTGTGCATTAGAAATTTCCAGTCTTACAGTCAAAAATGATACATTTTTTTCAGGCTTGTATGTACCCTAAATAACAGCTTAAATTAGTGGTTTTCTAACCCAAAATCCGCACCGTCGGCGCAAACTCCAGAGAAATAGACACCGGATGTCGGAACAAGCCCTCGAGTTAAATATGTAAAGAGAAAGAAGTGTGCATTAGAAATGTCCAGTCTTACAGTAAAAAATGATGTCAAAAATGATAATTTCAGGCTTGTATGTACCGTAAAAAAACAACTTAAATTAGTGGTTTTCTAACCCAAAATCCGCACCGTCGGCGCAAACTCCACAGAAATAGACACCTGATGTCGGAACAAGCCCTCGAGTTAAATATGTAGAGGGAAAGAAGTGTGCATTATAAATTTCCAGTCTTACAGTCAAAAATGATGTCAAAAATGATAAATATTTTCAGTCTTGTATGTACCGTAAATAACAGCTTAAATTAGTGGTTTTCTAACCCAAAATCCGCACCGTCGGCGCAAACTCCACAGAAATAGACACCGGATGTCGGAACAAGCCCTCGAGTTAAATATGTAAAGATAAAGAAGTGTGCATTATAAATTTCTAGCCTTACAGTAAAAAATGATGTCAAAAATGATAACTTTTTTCAGGCTTGTATGTACCGTAAATAACAGCTTAAATTGGTGGTTTTCTAACCCAAAATCCGCACCGTCGGCGCAAACTCCACAGAAATAGACACCTGGTGTCGGAACAAGCCCTCGAGTTAAATATGTAAAGTGAAGAAGTGTGCATTAGAAATTTCCAGTCTTACAGTCAAAAATGATAATTTTTTTCAGGCTTGTATGTACCGTAAATAACGGCTTAAATTAGTGGTTTTCTAACCCAAAATCCGCACCGTCGGCTCAAACTACACAGAAATAGACACCTGATGTCGGAACAAGCCCTCGAGTTAAATATGTAGAGGGAAAGAAGTGTGCATTAGAAATTTCTAGTCTTACAGTCAAAAATGATAAATTTTTTCAGGCTTGTATGTACCGTAAATAACAGCTTAAATTAGTGGTTTTCTAAACCAAAATTCGCACCATTGGCGCAAACTCCACAGAAATAGACACCTGATGTCGGAACAAGCCCTCGAGTTAAATATGTAGAGGGAACGAAGTGTGCATTAGAAATTTTCAGTCTTACAGTCAAAAATGATGTCAAAAATGATACATTTTTTCAGGCTTGTATGTACCGTAAATAACAGCTTAAATTAGTGGTTTTCTAAACCAAAATCCGCACCGTCGGCGCAAACTCCACAGAAATAGACACCTGATGTCGGAACAAGCCTTCGAGTTAAATTTGTAAAGGGAAAGAAGTGTGCATTAGAAATTTCCAATCTTACAGTCAAAAATGATGTCGAAAATGATAATTTCAGGCTTGTATGTACCGTAAATAACAGCTTAAATTAGTGGTTTTCTAACCCAAAATCCGCACTGTCGGCGCAAACTCCACAGAAATAGACACCTGATGTCGGAACAAGCCCTCGAGTTAAATATGTAAAGAGAAAGAAGTGTGCATTAGAAATTTCCAGTCTTACAGTCAAAAATGATGTCAAAAATGATAATTTCAGGCTTGTATGTACCGTAAATAACAGCTTAAATTAGTGGTTTTCTAAACCAAAATCCGCACCGTCGGCGCAAACTCCACAGAAATAGACACCGGATGTCGGAACAAGCCCTCGAGTTAAATATGTATAAAGAGAAAGAAGTGTGCATTAGAAATTTCCAGTCTTACAGTCAAAAATGATGTCAAAAATGATACATTTTTTCAGGCTTGTATGTACCGTAAATAACAGCTTAAATTGGTGGTTTTCTAACCCAAAATCCCACCGTCGGCGCAAACTCCACAGAAATAGACACCTGATGTCGGAACAAGCCCTCGAGTTAAATATGTAAAGAGAAAGAAGTGTGCATTAGAAATTTCAAGTCTTACAGTCAAAAATGATGTCAAAAATGATAATTTCAGGCTTGTATGTACCGTAAATAACAGCTTAAATTGGTGGTTTTCTAACCCAAAATCCCACCGTCGGCGCAAACTCCACAGAAATAGACACCTGATGTCGGAACAAGCCCTCGAGTTAAATATGTAAAGAGAAAGAAGTGTGCATTAGAAATTTCCAGTCTTACAGTCAAAAATGATGTCAAAAATGATAAATGTTTTCAGGCTTGTATGTACCGTAAATAACAGCTTAATTAGTGGTTTTCTAACCCAAAATCCGCACCGTCGGCGCAAACTCCACAGAAATAGACACCGGATGTCGGAACAAGCCCTCGAGTTAAATATGTAAAGATAAAGAAGTGTGCATTAGAAATTTCCAGCCTTACAGTCAAAAATGATGTCAAAAATGATACATTTTTTCAGGCTTGTATGTACCTTAAATAACAGCTTAAATTAGTGGTTTTCTAAACCAAAATCCGCACCGTCGGCGCAAACTCCACAGAAATAGACACCTGATGTCGGAACAAGCCCTCGAGTTAAATTTGTAAAGGGAAAGAAGTGTGCATTATAAATTTCCAGTCTTACAGTAATAAATGATGTCAAAAATGATAATTTCAGGCTTGTATGTACCGTAAATAACAGCTTAAATTGGTGGTTTTCTAACCCAAAATCCCACCGTCGGCGCAAACTCCACAGAAATAGACACCTGATGTCGGAACAAGCCCTCGAGTTAAATATGTAAAGAGAAAGAAGTGTGCATTAGAAATTTCCAGTCTTACAGTCAAAAATGATGTCAAAAATGATAAATGTTTTCAGGCTTGTATGTACCGTAAATAACAGCTTAAATTAGTGGTTTTCTAAACCAAAATCCGCACCGTCGGCGCAAACTCCACAGAAATAGACACCTGATGTCGGAACAAGCCCTAGAGTTAAATATGTAAAGAGAAAGAAGTGTGCATTAGAAATTTCCCGTCTTACAGTCAAAAATGATGTCAAAAATGATAAATGTTTTCAGGCTTGTATGTACCGTAAATAACAGCTTAAATTAGTAGTTTTCTAACCCAAAATCCGCACCATCGGCGCAAACTCCACAGAAATAGACACCTGGTGTCGGAACAAGCCCTCGAGTTAAATATGTAAAGGGAAAGAAGTGTGCATTAGAAATTTCCAGTCTTACAGTCAAAAATGATGTCAAAAATGATAATTTTAGGCTTGTATGTCCCGTAAATAACAGCTTAAATTAGTGGTTTTCTAATCCAAAATCCGCACCGTCGGCGCAAACTCCACAGAAATAGACACCTGATGTCGGAACAAGCCCTCGAGTTAAATATGTAACGAGAAAGAAGTGTGCATTATAAATTTCCAGTCTTACAGTCAAAAATGATGTCAAAAATGATAAATTTTTTCAGGCTTGTATGTACCGTAAATAACAGCTTAAATTAGTGGTTTTCTAAACCAAAATCCGCACCGTCGGCGCAAACTCCACAGAAATAGACACCTGATGTCGGAACAAGCCCTAGAGTTAAATATGTAAAGAGAAAGAAGTGTGCATTAGAAATTTCCCGTCTTACAGTCAAAAATGATGTCAAAAATGATAAATGTTTTCAGGCTTGTATGTACCGTAAATAACAGCTTAAATTAGTGGTTTTCTAACCCAAAATCCGCACCGTCGGCGCAAACTCCACAGAAATAGACACCGGATGTCGGAACAAGCCCTCGAGTTAAATATGTAAAGATAAAGAAGTGTGCATTAGAAATTTCCAGCCTTACAGTCAAAAATGATGTCAAAAATGATGTCAAAAATGATAACTTTTTTCAGGCTTGTATGTACCGTAAATAACAGCTTAAATTGGTGGTTTTCTAACCCAAAATCCGCACCGTCGGCGCAAACTCCACAGAAATAGACACCTGGTGTCGGAACAAGCCCTCGAGTTAAATATGTAAAGGGAAGAAGTGTGCATTAGAAATTTCCAGTCTTACAGTCAAAAATGATAATTTTTTTCAGGCTTGTATGTACCGTAAATAACAGCTTAAATTAGTGGTTTTCTAACCCAAAATCCGCACCATCGGCGCAAACTCCACAGAAATAGACACCTGGTGTCGGAACAAGCCCTCGAGTTAAATATGTAAAGGGAAAGAAGTGTGCATTAGAAATTTCCAGTCTTACAGTCAAAAATGATGTCAAAAATGATAATTTTAGGCTTGTATGTACCGTAAATAACAGCTTAAATTAGTGGTTTTCTAATCCAAAATCCGCACCGTCGGCGCAAACTCCACAGAAATAGACACCTGATGTCGGAACAAGCCCTCGAGTTAAATATGTAACGAGAAAGAAGTGTGCATTAGAAATTTCCAGTCTTACAGTCAAAAATGATGTCAAAAATGATAAATTTTTTCAGGCTTGTATGTACCGTCAATAACAGCTTAAATTAGTGGTTTTCTAAACCAAAATCCGCACCGTCGGCGCAAACTCCACAGAAATAGACACCTGATGTCGGAACAAGCCCTAGAGTTAAATATGTAAAGAGAAAGAAGTGTGCATTAGAAATTTCCCGTCTTACAGTCAAAAATGATGTCAAAAATGATAAATGTTTTCAGGCTTGTATGTACCGTAAATAACAGCTTAAATTAGTGGTTTTCTAACCAAAAATTGGCACCATTGGCGCAAACTCCACAGAAATAGACACCTGATGTCGGAACAAGCCCTCGAGTTAAATATGTAGAGGGAAAGAAGTGTGCATTAGAAATTTTCAGTCTTACAGTCAAAAATGATGTCAAAAATGATAAATATTTTCAGGCTTGTATGTACCGTAAATAACAGCTTAAATTAGTGGTTTTCTAAACCAAAATCCGCACCGTCGTCGCAAACTCCACAGAAATAGACACCTGATGTCGGAACAAGCCTTCGAGTTAAATTTGTAAAGGGAAAGAAGTGTGCATTAGAAATTTCCAGTCTTACAGTCAAAAATGATGTCGAAAATGATAATTTCAGGCTTGTATGTACCGTAAATAACAGCTTAAATTAGTGGTTTTCTAACCCAAAATCCGCACCGTCGGCGCAAACTCCACAGAAATAGACACCTGATGTCGGAACAAGCCCTCGAGTTAAATATGTAAAGAGAAAGAAGTGTGCATTAGAAATGTCCAGTCTTACAGTCAAAAATGATGTCAAAAATGATAATTTCAGGCTTGTATGTACCGTAAATAACAGCTTAAATTAGTGGTTTTCTAAACCAAATTCCGCACCGTCGGCGCAAACTCCACAGAAATAGACACCTGATGTCGGAACAAGCCCTCGAGTTAAATATGTATAAAGAGAAAGAAGTGTGCATTATAAATTTCCAGTCTTACAGTCAACAATGATGTCAAAAATGATACATTTTTTCAGGCTTGTATGTACCGTAAATAACAGCTTAAATTAGTGGTTTTCTAAACCAAAATCCGCACCGTCGGCGCAAACTCCACAGAAATAGACACCTGATGTCGGAACAAGCCCTCGAGTTAAATTTGTAAAGGGAAAGAAGTGTGCATTATAAATTTCCAGTCTTACAGTCAAAAATGATGTCAAAAATGATAATTTTAGGCTTGTATGTACCGTAAATAACAGCTTAAATTAGTGGTTTTATAACCCAAAATCCGCACCGTCGGCGCAAACTCCACAGAAATAGACACCTGATGTCGGAACAAGCCCTCGAGTTAAATATGTATAAAGAGACAGAAGTGTGCATTAGAAATGTCCAGTCTTACAGTCAAAAATGATGTCAAAAATGATAATTTCAGGCTTGTATATACCGTAAATAACAGCTTAAATTGGTGGTTTTCTAACCCAAAATCCCACCGTCG
Organism: Crossaster papposus; assembly: GCA_037893245.1. NCBI lineage: Eukaryota > Metazoa > Echinodermata > Asteroidea > Velatida > Solasteridae > Crossaster > Crossaster papposus. The sequence goes on along the minus strand of JBAIAA010000808.1, from coordinate 14,670 downwards.
GCGCAAACTCCACAGAAATAGACACCTGATGTCGGAACAATCCCTCGAGTTAAATATGTAAAGAGAAAGAAGTGTGCATTAGAAATTTCCAGTCTTACAGTCAAAAATGATGTCAAAAATGATAAATGTTTTCAGGCTTGTATGTACCGTAAATAACAGCTTAAATTAGTGGTTTTCTAAACCAAAATCCGCACCGTCGGCGCAAACTCCACAGAAATAGACACCTGATGTCGGAACAAGCCCTAGAGTTAAATATGTAAAGAGAAAGAAGTGTGCATTAGAAATTTCCCGTCTTACAGTCAAAAATGATGTCAAAAATGATAAATGTTTTCAGGCTTGTATGTACCGTAAATAACAGCTTAAATTAGTGGTTTTCTAACCCAAAATCCGCACCATCGGCGCAAACTCCACAGAAATAGACACCTGGTGTCGGAACAAGCCCTCGAGTTAAATATGTAAAGGGAAAGAAGTGTGCATTAGAAATGTCCAGTCTTACAGTCAAAAATGATGTCAAAAATGATAATTTTAGGCTTGTATGTACCGTAAATAACAGCTTAAATTAGTGGTTTTCTAATCCAAAATCCGCACCGTCGGCGCAAACTCCACAGAAATAGACACCTGATGTCGGAACAAGCCCTCGAGTTAAATATGTAACGAGAAAGAAGTGTGCATTAGAAATGTCCAGTCTTACAGTCAAAAATGATGTTAAAAATGAAAAAAATTTTCAGGCTTGTATGTACCGTAAATAACAGCTTAAATTAGTGGTTTTCTAAACCAAAATCCGCACCGTCAGCGCAAACTCCACAGAAATAGACACCTGATGTCGGAACAAGCCCTAGAGTTAAATATGTAAAGAGAAAGAAGTGTGCATTAGAAATTTCCCGTCTTACAGTCAAAAATGATGTCAAAAATGATAAATGTTTTCAGGCTTGTATGTACCGTAAATAACGGCTTAAATTAGTGGTTTTCTAACCCAAAATCCGCACCGTCGGCGCAAACTCCACAGAAATAGACACCGGATGTCGGAACAAGCCCTCGAGTTAAATATGTAAAGATAAAGAAGTGTGCATTAGAAATTTTCAGCCTTACAGTCAAAAATGATGTCAAAAATGATGTCAAAAATGATAACTTTTTTCAGGCTTGTATGTACCGTAAATAACAGCTTAAATTGGTGGTTTTCTAACCCAAAATCCGCACCGTCGGCGCAAACTCCACAGAAATAGACACCTGGTGTCGGAACAAGCCCTCGAGTTAAATATGTAAAGGGAAGAAGTGTGCATTAGAAATTTCCAGTCTTACAGTCAAAAATGATAATTTTTTTCAGGCTTGTATGTACCGTAAATAACAGATTAAATTAGTGGTTTTCTAACCCAAAATCCGCACCATCGGCGCAAACTCCACAGAAATAGACACCTGGTGTCGGAACAAGCCCTCGAGTTAAATATGTAAAGGGAAAGAAGTGTGCATTAGAAATTTCCAGTCTTACAGTCAAAAATGATGTCAAAAATGATAATTTTAGGCTTGTATGTACCGTAAATAACAGCTTAAATTAGTGGTTTTCTAATCCAAAATCCGCACCGTCGGCGCAAACTCCACAGAAATAGACACCTGATGTCGGAACAAGCCCTCGAGTTAAATATGTAACGAGAAAGAAGTGTGCATTAGAAATTTCCAGTCTTACAGTCAAAAATGATGTCAAAAATGATAAATTTTTTCAGGCTTGTATGTACCGTCAATAACAGCTTAAATTAGTGGTTTTCTAAACCAAAATCCGCACCGTCGGCGCAAACTCCACAGAAATAGACACCTGATGTCGGAACAAGCCCTAGAGTTAAATATGTAAAGAGAAAGAAGTGTGCATTAGAAATTTCCCGTCTTACAGTCAAAAATGATGTCAAAAATGATAAATGTTTTCAGGCTTGTATGTACGGTAAATAACAGCTTAAATTAGTGGTTTTCTAACCCAAAATCCGCACCGTCGGCGCAAACTCCACAGAAATAGACACCGGATGTCGGAACAAGCCCTCGAGTTAAATATGTAAAGATAAAGAAGTGTGCATTAGAAATTTCCAGCCTTACAGTCAAAAATGATGTCAAAAATGATGTCAAAAATGATAACTTTTTTCAGGCTTGTATGTACCGTAAATAACAGCTTAAATTGGTGGTTTTCTAACCCAAAATCCGCACCGTCGGCGCAAACTCCACAGAAATAGACACCTGGTGTCGGAACAAGCCCTCGAGTTAAATATGTAAAGGGAAGAAGTGTGCATTAGAAATTTCAAGTCTTACAGTCAAAAATGATAATTTTTTTCAGGCTTGTATGTACCGTAAATAACGGCTTAAATTAGTGGTTTTCTAAACCAAAATCCGCACCGTCGGCGCAAACTACACAGAAATAGACACCTGATGTCGGAACAAGCCCTCGAGTTAAATTTGTAAAGGGAAAGAAGTGTGCATTAGAAATTTCCAGTCTTACAGTCAAAAATGATGTCAAAAATGATAATTTTAGGCTTGTATGTACCGTAAATAACAGCTTAAATTAGTGGTTTTATAACCCAAAATCCGCACCGTCGGCGCAAACTCCACAGAAATAGACACCTGATGTCGGAACAAGCCCTCGAGTTAAATATGTAGAGGGAAAGAAGTGTGCATTAGAAATTTCTAGTCTTACAGTCAAAAATGATAAATTTTTTCAGGCTTGTATGTACCGTAAATAACAGCTTAAATTAGTGGTTTTCTAACCCAAAATTGGCACCATTGGCGCAAACTCCACAGAAATAGACACCTGATGTCGGAACAAGCCCTCGAGTTAAATATGTAGAGGGAAAGAAGTGTGCATTAGAAATTTTCAGTCTTACAGTCAAAAATGATGTCAACAATGATAAATATTTTCAGGCTTGTATGTACCGTAAATAACAGCTTAAATTAGTGGTTTTCTAAACCAAAATCCGCACCGTCGGCGCAAACTCCACAGAAATAGACACCTGATGTCGGAACAAGCCTTCGAGTTAAATTTGTAAAGGGAAAGAAGTGTGCATTAGAAATTTCCAGTCTTACAGTCAAAAATGATGTCGAAAATGATAATTTCAGGCTTGTATGTACCGTAAATAACAGCTTAAATTAGTGGTTTTCTAACCCAAAATTGGCACCATTGGCGCAAACTCCACAGAAATAGACACCTGATGTCGGAACAAGCCCTCGAGTTAAATATTTAGAGGGAAAGAAGTGTGCATTAGAAATTTTCAGTCTTACAGTCAAAAATGATGTCAACAATGATAAATATTTTCAGGCTTGTATGTACCGTAAATAACAGCTTAAATTAGTGGTTTTCTAAACCAAAATCCGCACCGTCGGCGCAAACTCCACAGAAATAAACACCTGATGTCGGAACAAGCCCTCGAGTTAAATATGTAAAGGGAAAGAAGTGTGCATTCGAAATTTTTAGTCTTACAGTCAAAAATGATGTCAAAAATGATAAATATTTTCAGGCTTGTATGTACCGTAAATAACAGCTTAAATTAGTGGTTTTCTAACCCAAAATCCGCACCGTCGGCGCAAACTCCACAGAAATAGACACCTGATGTCGGAACAAGCCCTAGAGTTAAATATGTAAAGAGAAAGAAGTGTGCATTAGACATTTCCCATCTTACAGTCAAAAATGATGTCAAAAATGATAAATGTTTTCAGGCTTGTATGTACCGTAAATAACAGCTTAAATTAGTGGTTTTCTAACCCAAAATCCGCACCGTCGGCGCAAACTCCACAGAAATAGACACCGGATGTCGGAACAAGCCCTCGAGTTAAATATGTAAAGATAAAGAAGTGTGCATTAGAAATTTCCAGTCTTACAGTCAAAAAAGATCAATTTTTTCAGGCTTGTATGTACCGTAAATAACAGATTAAATTAGTGGTTTTCTAACCCAAAATCCGCACCGTCGGCGCAAACTACACAGAAATAGACACCTGATGTCGGAACAAGCCCTCGAGTTAAATATGTAGAGGGAAAGAAGTGTGCATTAGAAATTTCTAGTCTTACAGTCAAAAATGATAATTTTTTTCAGCCTTGTATGTACCGTAAATAACAGCTTAAATTAGTGGTTTTATAACCCAAAATCCGCACCGTCGGCGCAAACTCCACAGAAATAGACACCTGATGTCGGAACAAGCCCTCGAGTTAAATATGTATAAAGAGACAGAAGTGTGCATTGGAAATTTCCAGTCTTACAGTCAAAAATGATGTCAAAAATTATACATTTTTTCAGGCTTGTATGTACCGTAAATAACAGCTTAAATTAGTGGTTTTCTAAACCAAAATCCGCACCGTCGGCGCAAACTCCACAGAAATAGACACCTGATGTCGGAACAAGCCCTCGAGTTCAATTTGTCAAGGGAAAGAAGTGTGCATTAAACATTTCCAGTCTTACAGTCAAAAATGATGTCAAAAATGATAATTTTAGGCTTGTATGTACCGTAAATAACAGCTTAAATTAGTGGTTTTCTAACCCAAAATCCGCACCGTCGGCGCAAACTCCACAAAATAGACACCTGATGTCGAAACAAGCCCTCGAGTTAAATATGTAGAGGGAAAGAAGTGTGCATTAGAAATGTTCAGTCTTACAGTCAAAAATGATGTCAAAAATGACAATTTCAGGCTTGTATGTACCGTAAATAACAGCTTAAATTAGTGGTTTTCTAACCCAAAATTCGCACCATCGGCGCAAACTCCACAGAAATAGACACCTGGTGTCGGAACAAGCCCTCGAGTTAAATATGTAAAGGGAAAGAAGTGTGCATTAGACATTTCCAGTCTTACAGTCAAAAATGATGTCAAAAATGTATAAAGAGACAGAAGTGTGCATTGGAAATTTCCAGTCTTACAGTCAAAAATGATGTCAAAAATGATACATTTTTTCAGGCTTGTATGTACCGTAAATAACAGCTTAAATTAGTGGTTTTCTAAACCAAAATCCGCACCGTCGGCGCAAATTCCACAGAAATAGACACCTGATGTCGGGAACAAGCCCTCGAGTTCAATTTGTCAAGGGAAAGAAGTGTGCATTAAACATTTCCAGTCTTACAGTCAAAAATGATGTCAAAAATGATAATTTTAGGCTTGTATGTACCGTAAATAACAGCTTAAATTAGTGGTTTTCTAACCCAAAATCCGCACCGTCGGCGCAAACTCCACAAAATAGACACCTGATGTCGAAACAAGCCCTCGAGTTAAATATGTAGAGGGAAAGAAGTGTGCATTAGAAATGTTCAGTCTTACAGTCAAAAATGATGTCAAAAATGACAATTTCAGGCTTGTATGTACCGTAAATAACAGCTTAAATTAGGGTTTTCTAACCCAAAATTCGCACCATCGGCGCAAACTCCACAGAAATAGACACCTGGTGTCGGAACAAGCCCTCGAGTTAAATATGTAAAGGGAAAGAAGTGTGCATTAGACATTTCCAGTCTTACAGTCAAAAATGATGTCAAAAATGATAAATTTTTTCAGGCTTGTATGTACCGTAAATAACAGCTTAAATTAGTGGTTTTCTAACCCAAAATTCCCACCGTCGGCGCAAACTCCACAGAAATAGACACCTGATGTCGGAACAAGCCCTCGAGTTAAATATGTAAAGAGAAAGAAGTATGCATTAGACATTTCCAGTCTTACAGTCAAAAATGATAATTTTTTTCAGGCTTGTATGTACTGTAAATAACAGCTTAAAGCTTAAATTAGTGGTTTTCTAACCCAAAATCCTCACCGTCGGCGCAAACTCCACAGAAATAGACACCTGATGTCGGAACAAGCCCTAGAGTTAAATATGTAAAGAGAAAGAAGTGTGCATTAGAAATTTCCCGTCTTACAGTCAAAAATGATGTCAAAAATGATAAATGTTTTCAGGCTTGTATGTACCGTAAATAACAGCTTAAATTAGTGGTTTTCTAACCCAAAATTCCCACCGTCGGCGCAAACTCCACAGAAATAGACACCTGATGTCGGAACAAGCCCTCGAGTTCAATATGTAAAGGGAAAGAATTGTGCATTAGAAATTTCCAGTCTTACAGTCAAAAATGATGTCAAAAATGATAAATATTTTTAGGCTTGTATGTACCGTAAATAACAGCTTAAATTAGTGGTTTTCTAAACCAAAATCCGCACCGTCGGCGCAAACTCCACAGAAATAGACACCTGATGTCGGAACAAGCCTTCGAGTTAAATTTGTAAAGGGAAATAAGTGTGCATTAGAAATTTCCAGTCTTACAGTCAAAAATGATGTCGAAAATGATAATTTCAGGCTTGTATGTACCGTAAATAACAGCTTAAATTAGTGGTTTTCTAACCCAAAATCCGCACCGTCGGCGCAAACTCCACAGAAATAGACACCTGATGTCGGAACAAGCCCTCGAGTTAAATATGTAAAGAGAAAGAAGTGTGCATTAGAAATTTCCAGTCTTACAGTCAAAAATGATGTCAAAAATGATACATTTTTTCAGGCTTGTATGTACTGTAAATAACAGCTTAAATTAGTGGTTTTATAACCCAAAATCCGCACCGTCGGCGCAAACTCCACAGAAATAGACACCTGATGTCGGAACAAGCCCTCGACTTAAATATGTATAAAGAGACAGAAGTGTGCATTAGAAATTTCCAGTCTTACAGTCAAAAATGATGTCAAAAATGATACATTTTTTCAGGCTTGTATGTACCGTAAATAACAGCTTAAATTAGTGGTTTTCTAAACCAAAATCCGCACCGTCGGCGCAAACTCCACAGAAATAGACACCTGATGTCGGAACAAGCCCTCGAGTTCAATTTGTCAAGGGAAAGAAGTGTGCATTAGAAATTTCCAGTCTTACAGTCAAAAATGATGTCAAAAATGATAATTTCAGGCTTGTATGTACCGTAAATAACAGCTTAAATTGGTGGTTTTCTAACCCAAAATCCCACCGTCGGCGCAAACTCCACAGAAATAGACACCTGATGTCGGAACAAGCCCTCGAGTTAAATATGTAAAGAGAAAGAAGTGTGCATTAGAAATGTCCAGTCTTACAGTCAAAAATGATGTCAAAAATGATAATTTTAGGCTTGTATGTACCGTAAATAACAGCTTAAATTAGTGGTTTTCTAACCCAAAATCCGCACCGTCGGCGCAAACTCCACAATATAGACACCTGATGTCGAAACAAGCCCTCGAGTTAAATATGTAGAGGGAAAGAAGTGTGCATTAGAAATGTTCAGTCTTACAGTCAAAAATGATGTAAAAAATGACAATTTCAGGCTTGTACGTGCAGTAAATAACAGCTTAAATTAGTGGTTTTCTAACCCAAAATTCGCACCATCGGCGCAAACTCCACAGAAATAGACACCTGGTGTCGGAACAAGCCCTCGAGTTAAATATGTAAAGGGAAAGAAGTGTGCATTAGAAATTTCCCGTCTTACAGTCAAAAATGATGTCAAAAATGATAAATGTTTTCAGGCTTGTATGTACCGTTAATAACAGCTTAAATTAGTGGTTTTCTAACCCAAAATCCGCACCGTCGGCTCAAACTCCACAGAAATAGACACCGGATGTCGGAACAAGCCCTCGAGTTAAATATGTAAATATAAAGAAGTGTGCATTAGAAATTTCCAGCCTTACAGTCAAAAATGATGTCAAAAATGATAACTTTTTTCAGGCTTGTATGTACCGTAAATAACAGCTTAAATTGGTGGTTTTCTAACCCAAAATCCGCACCGTCGGCGCAAACTCCACAGAAATAGACACCTGGTGTCGGAACAAGCCCTCGAGTTAAATATGTAAAGGGAAGAAGTGTGCATTAGAAATTTCCAGTCTTACAGTCAAAAAATGATAAATTTTTTCAGGCTTGTATGTACCGTAAATAACGGCTTAAATTAGTGGTTTTCTAACCCAAAATCCGCACCGTCGGCGCAAACTACACAGAAATAGACACCTGATGTCGGAACAAGCCCTCGAGTTAAATATGTAGAGGGAAAGAAGTGTGCATTAGAAATTTCTAGTCTTACAGTCAAAAATGATAATTTTTTTCAGCCTTGTATGTACCGTAAATAACAGCTTAAATTAGTGGTTTTTATACCCAAAATCCGCACCGTCGGCGCAAACTCCACAGAAATAGACACCTGATGTCGGAACAAGCCCTCGAGTTAAATATGTATAAAGAGACAGAAGTGTGCATTAGAAATTTCCAGTCTTACAGTCAAAAATGATGTCAAAAATGATACATTTTTTCAGGCTTGTATGTACCGTAAATAACAGCTTAAATTAGTGGTTTTCTAAACCAAAATCCGCACCGTCGGCGCAAACTCCACAGAAATAGACACCTGATGTCAGAACAAGCCCTCGAGTTCAATTTGTCAAGGGAAAGAAGTGTGCATTAAAAATTTCCAGTCTTACAGTCAAAAATGATGTCAAAAATGATAATTTCAGGCTTGTATGTACCGTAAATAACAGCTTAAATTGGTGGTTTTCTAACCCAAAATCCCACCGTCGGCACAAACTCCACAGAAATAGACACCTGATGTCGGAACAAGCCCTCGAGTTAAATATGTAAAGAGAAAGAAGTGTGCATTAGAAATTTCCAGTCTTACAGTCAAAAATGATGTAAAAAATGATAATTTTAGGCTTGTATGTACCGTAAATAACAGCTTAAATTAGTGGTTTTCTAACCCAAAATCCGCACCGTCGGCGCAAACTCCACAAAATAGACACCTGATGTCGAAACAAGCCCTCGAGTTAAATATGTAGAGGGAAAGAAGTGTGCATTAGAAATGTTCAGTCTTACAGTCAAAAATGATGTCAAAAATGACAATTTCAGGCTTGTATGTACCGTAAATAACAGCTTAAATTAGTGGTTTTCTAACCCAAAATTCGCACCATCGGCGCAAACTCCACAGAAATAGACACCTGGTGTCGGAACAAGCCCTCGAGTTAAATATGTAAAGGGAAAGAAGTGTGCATTAGACATTTCCAGTCTTACAGTCAAAAATGATGTCAAAAATGATAAATTTTTTCAGGCTTGTATGTACCGTAAATAACAGCTTAAATTAGTGGTTTTCTAACCCAAAATTCCCACCGTCGGCGCAAACTCCACAGAAATAGACACCTGATGTCGGAACAAGCCCTCGAGTTAAATATGTAAAGAGAAAGAAGTATGCATTAGAAATTTCCAGTATTACAGTCAAAAATGATAATTTTTTTCAGGCTTGTATGTACTGTAAATAACAGCTTAGATTAGTGGTTTTCTAACCCAAAATCCTCACCGTCGGCGCAAACTCCACAGAAATAGACACCTGATGTCGGAACAAGCCCTAGAGTTAAATATGTAAAGAGAAAGAAGTGTGCATTATAAATTTCCCGTCTTACAGTCAAAAATGATGTCAAAAATGATAAATGTTTTCAGGCTTGTATGTACCGTAAATAACAGCTTAAATTAGTGGTTTTCTAACCCAAAATTCACACCGTCGGCGCAAACTCCACAGAAATAGACACCTGATGTCGGAACAAGCCCTCGAGTTCAATATGTAAAGAGAAAGAATTGTGCATTAGAAATTTCCAGTCTTACAGTCAAAAATGATGTCAAAAATGATAAATATTTTCAGGCTTGTATGTACCGTAAATAACAGCTTAAATTAGTGGTTTTCTAAACCAAAATCCGCACCGTCGGCGCAAACTCCACAGAAATAGACACCTGATGTCGGAACAAGCCTTCGAGTTAAATTTGTAAAGGGAAATAAGTGTGCATTAGAAATTTCCAGTCTTACAGTCAAAAATGATGTCGAAAATGATAATTTCAGGCTTGTATGTACCGTAAATAACAGCTTAAATTAGTGGTTTTCTAACCCAAAATCCGCACCGTCGGCGCAAACTCCACAGAAATAGACACCTGATGTCGGAACAAGCCCTCGAGTTAAATATGTAAAGAGAAAGAAGTGTGCATTAGAAATGTCCAGTCTTACAGTCAAAAATGATGTCAAAAATGATAATTTCAGGCTTGTATGTACCGTAAATAACAGCTTAAATTAGTGGTTTTCTAAACCAAAATCCGCACCGTCGGCGCAAACTCCACAGAAATAGACACCTGATGTCGGAACAAGCCCTCGAGTTAAATATGTATAAAGAGAAAGAAGTGTGCATTAGAAATGTCCAGTCTTACAGTCAAAAATGATGTCAAAAATGATACATTTTTTCAGGCTTGTATGTACTGTAAATAACAGCTTAAATTAGTGGTTTTCTAAACCAAAATCCGCACCGTCGGCGCAAACTCCACAGAAATAGACACCTGATGTCGGAACAAGCCCTGGAGTTAAATTTGTAAAGGGAAAGAAGTGTGCATTAGAAATTTCCAGTCTTACAGTCAAAAATGATGTCAAAAATGATAATTTTAGGCTTGTATGTACCGTAAATAACAGCTTAAATTAGTGGTTTTATAACCCAAAATCCGCACCGTCGGCGCAAACTCCACAGAAATAGACACCTGATGTCGGAACAAGCCCTCGACTTAAATATGTATAAAGAGACAGAAGTGTGCATTAGAAATTTCCAGTCTTACAGTCAAAAATGATGTCAAAAATGATACATTTTTTCAGGCTTGTATGTACCGTAAATAACAGCTTAAATTAGTGGTTTTCTAAACCAAAATCCGCACCGTCGGCGCAAACTCCACAGAAATAGACACCTGATGTCGGAACAAGCCCTCGAGTTCAATTTGTCAAGGGAAAGAAGTGTGCATTAGAAATTTCCAGTCTTACAGTCAAAAATGATGTCAAAAATGATAATTTCAGGCTTGTATGTACCGTAAATAACAGCTTAAATTGGTGGTTTTCTAACCCAAAATACCACCGTCGGCGCAAACTCCACAGAAATAGACACCTGATGTCGGAACAAGCCCTCGAGTTAAATATGTAAAGAGAAAGAAGTGTGCATTAGAAATTTCCAGTCTTACAGTCAAAAATGATGTCAAAAATGATAATTTTAGGCTTGTATGTACCGTAAATAACAGCTTAAATTAGTGTTTTTCTAACCCAAAATCCGCACCGTCGGCGCAAACTCCACAAAATAGACACCTGATGTCGAAACAAGCCCTCGAGTTAAATATGTAGAGGGAAAGAAGTGTGCATTAGAAATGTTCAGTCTTACAGTCAAAAATGATGTCAAAAATGACAATTTCAGGCTTGTACGTACCGTAAATAACAGCTTAAATTAGTGGTTTTCTAACCCAAAATTCGCACCATCGGCGCAAACTCCACAGAAATAGACACCTGGTGTCGGAACAAGCCCTCGAGTTAAATATGTAAAGGGAAAGAAGTGTGCATTAGACATTTCCAGTCTTACAGTCAAAAATGATGTCAAAAATGATAAATTTTTTCAGGCTTGTATGTACCGTAAATAACAGCTTAAATTAGTGGTTTTCTAACCCAAAATTCCCACCGTCGGCGCAAACTCCACAGAAATAGACACCTGATGTCGGAACAAGCCCTCGAGTTAAATATGTAAAGAGAAAGAAGTGTGCATTAGAAATTTCCAGTCTTACAGTCAAAAATGATGTCAAAAATGATAATTTCAGGCTTGTATGTACTGTAAATAACAGCTTAAATTAGTGGTTTTCTAACCCAAAATCCGCACCGTCGGCGCAAACTCCACAGAAATAGACACCTGGTGTCGGAACAAGCCCTCGAGTTAAATATGTAAAGAGAAAGAAGTATGCATTAGAAATTTCCAGTCTTACAGTCAAAAATTATAATTTTTTTCAGGCTTGTATGTATTGTAAATAACAGCTTAAATTAGTGGTTTTCTAACCCAAAATCCTCACCGTCGGCGCAAACTCCACAGAAATAGACACCTGATGTCGGAACAAGCCCTAGAGTTAAATATGTAAAGAGAAAGAAGTGTGCATTAGAAATTTCCCGTCTTACAGTCAAAAATGATGTCAAAAATGATAAATGTTTTCAGGCTTGTATGTACCGTAAATAACAGCTTAAATTAGTGGTTTTCTAACCCAAAATTCCCACCGTCGGCGCAAACTCCACAGAAATAGACACCTGATGTCGGAACAAGCCCTCGAGTTAAATATGTAAAGATAAAGAAGTGTGCATTAGAAATTTCCAGCCTTACAGTCAAAAATGATGTCAAAAATGATAACTTTTTTCAGGCTTGTATGTACCGTAAATAACAGCTTAAATTGGTGGTTTTCTAACCCAAAATCCGCACCGTCGGCGCAAACTCCACAGAAATAGACACCTGGTGTCGGAACAAGCCCTCGAGTTAAATATGTAAAGGGAAGAAGTGTGCATTAGAAATTTCCAGTCTTACAGTCAAAAATGATAAATTTTTCAGGCTTGTATGTACCGTAAATAACGGCTTAAATTAGTGGTTTTCTAACCCAAAATCCGCACCGTCGGCGCAAACTCCACAGAAATAGACACCTGATGTCGGAACAAGCCCTCGAGTTAAATATGTAGAGGGAAAGAAGTGTGCATTAGAAATTTCTAGTCTTACAGTCAAAAATGATAAATTTTTTCAGGCTTGTATGTACCGTAAATAACAGCTTAAATTAGTGGTTTTCTAACCCAAAATTCGCACCATTGGCGCAAACTCCACAGAAATAGACACCTGATGTCGGAACAAGCCCTCGAGTTAAATATGTAGAGGGAAAGAAGTGTGCATTAGAAATTTTCAGTCTTACAGTCAAAAATGATGTCAAAAATGATAAATATTTTCAGGCTTGTATGTACCGTAAATAACAGCTTAAATTAGTGGTTTTCTAACCCAAAATCCGCACCGTCGGCGCAAACTCCACAGAAATAGACACCTGATGTCGGAACAAGCCCTCGAGTTAAATATGTAACGAGAAAGAAGTGTGCATTAGAAATTTTCAGTCTTACAGTCAAAAATGATGTCAAAAATGATAATTTCAGGCTTGTATGTACTGTAAATAACAGCTTAAATTAGTGGTTTTCTAACCCAAAATCCGCACCGTCGGCGCAAACTCCACAGAAATAGACACCTGATGTCGGAACAAGCCCTAGAGTTAAATATGTAAAGAGAAAGAAGTGTGCATTAGAAATTTTCCGTCTTACAGTCAAAAATGATGTCAAAAATGATAAATGTTTTCAGGCTTGTATGTACCGTAAATAACAGCTTAAATTAGTGGTTTTCTAACCCAAAATTCCCACCGTCGGCGCAAACTCCACAGAAATAGAAACCTGATGTCGGAACAAGCCCTCGAGTTCAATATGTAAAGAGAAAGAATTGTGCATTAGAAATTTCCAGTCTTACAGTCAAAAATGATGTCAAAAATGATAAATATTTTCAGTCTTGTATGTACCGTAAAAAACAGCTTAAATGAGTGGTTTTCTAACCCAAAATCCGCACCGTCGGCGCAAACTCCACAGAAATAGACACCGGATGTCGGAACAAGCCCTCGAGTTAAATATGTAAAGATAAAGAAGTGTGCATTAGAAATTTCCAGCCTTACAGTCAAAAATGATGTCAAAAATGATAACTTTTTTCAGGCTTGTATGTACCGTAAATAACAGCTTAAATTGGTGGTTTTCTAACCCAAAATCCGCACCGTCGGCGCAAACTCCACAGAAATAGACACCTGGTGTCGGAACAAGCCCTCGAGTTAAATATGTAAAGGGAAGAAGTGTGCATTAGAAATTTCCAGTCTTACAGTCAAAAATGATAAATTTTTCAGGCTTGTATGTACCGTAAATAACAGCTTAAATTAGTGGTTTTCTAACCCAAAATTCGCACCATTGGCGCAAACTCCACAGAAATAGACACCTGATGTCGGAACAAGCCCTCGAGTTAAATATGTAGAGGGAAAGAAGTGTGCATTAGAAATTTCCAGTCTTACAGTCAAAAATGATGTCAAAAATGATAAATATTTTCAGGCTTGTATGTACCGTAAATAACAGCTTAAATTAGTGGTTTTCTAAACCAAAATCCGCACCGTCGGCGCAAACTCCACAGAAATAGACACCTGATGTCGGAACAAGCCCTAGAGTTAAATATGTAAAGAGAAAGAAGTGTGCATTAGAAATTTCCCGTCTTACAGGCAAAAATGATGTCAAAAATGATACATTTTTTCAGGCTTGTATGTACCGTAAATAACAGCTTAAATTAGTGGTTTTCTAACCCAAAATTCGCACCATTGGCGCAAACTCCACAGAAATAGACACCTGATGTCGGAACAAGCCCTCGAGTTAAATATGTAGAGGGAAAGAAGTGTGCATTAGAAATTTCCAGTCTTACAGTCAAAAATGATGTCAAAAATGATAAATATTTTCAGGCTTGTATGTACCGTAAATAACAGCTTAAATTAGTGGTTTTCTAAACCAAAATCCGCACCGTCGGCGCAAACTCCACAGAAATAGACACCTGATGTCGGAACAAGCCCTAGAGTTAAATATGTAAAGAGAAAGAAGTGTGCATTAGAAATTTCCCGTCTTACAGGCAAAAATGATGTCAAAAATGATACATTTTTTCAGGCTTGTATGTACCGTAAATAACAGCTTAAATTAGTGGTTTTCTAACCCAAAATTCCCACCGTCGGCGCAAACTCCACAGAAATAGACACCTGATGTCGGAACAAGCCCTCGAGTTAAATATGTAAAGAGAAAGAATTGTGCATTAGAAATTTCTAGTCTTACAG